>OZ010581.1:107609163-107866663 GCA_963932145.1 Acanthosepion lycidas
ATAATCTCATCATTTTACAGTCGAAATGGCTAGATGTAACCATGCTAACAGTTTCTTCTATTGCACTTCTCTCTTGTGGATCTCTCTTCTGGCTTCTTGCTTTCCAGTCAATTTTGATCTTTGAAAATTTAAATGTATGTCAATCGTTACCTTCTGTCTTCTTAATTACTTTCCTTTTATTGTTCTCTCTTCTTAATAATGTTTTTTTCTTCCTCGTACTCTCTCTCACTCAGTAACCAATTGTCACTTATTGGCTTTATTGCCTTGCTTGGGGTGAAATGATGACAAAAAAAACATAGAAAATAAGTTATTTAGAAAAAGTAATAATGAAAACTCAACAATAATAATAAACTCCCAAGAGGATGCTTCCCCAATCAGTACAATCTTAACATCTTGAAGTCCAGGGTCAACCATTATCTATCCTACATATTCTCATAATCTACATTTCTTACATCCATAAAACAACCCCATTCAGTAACCCTCTACTTTGAGTGGCTCTTGGGCCTTGTATTGAGTGAACAATACTGTAAATAAAGTTTCAATAGAAACAAGAAAAAGTGTACTAAACTGCTATTGACATCTGTCCTCCTATATGGCAGTAAGTGCTGGGCAATCTCCTCAACAATGAACAGGAAACTTGAAGCAACATTAATGTGGTTCTACAGAAGGATGCTGAGAATACTGTAGACCGATCATGTGAGCAATGACAAAGTTTTGGAGAAAATAGAAACAAAAAGGAAATTCATATTTAACATCAGGAAGAGACAGTTGAGGTTTCTGAGGCATATAATGAGGAAGAAAGGCTTGAAAAATTTGAAACTCACAGGACAGATAGAGTTCAAGAGGGACAGAGGAAAACCACGCATAAAATACTTAATGAGCTTGAGTACATGGATGATGGAACAGGGCTTAGGAGAAATAACAGAAAGATAAAGTTTATTAAAAGCTATAAAGGACAGGAAGTTGTGGAGAGCCATGATCAACTGTTCTGAGGGGACACGGCACATAAAGTAGAAGAAATATAATGATAAAATAAAATTAGTCTAATTATTTTTTTATCTTCAAATGAAAAAGAGAATATCATTAACTAATTTTTTAATACTTTTCTGTAAATGACTCAACGTACAATTCATCTAGAAATTTAAATTTACAATTGAAAGATTGTTCATTGACTTGTATATTATTCTCAGATACTTATATACTTCTCTCACCTTTATTTTAGTCTTGCCACTATTACACCTTCCATGTTAAATATCTATGTCCCATCATTAATTCATTTACCCACCAGCGCTATAAATAGTTCACATCTTTGAACCATCTGTAAAAGAAATAGCATTTACTTTTCTTTACTAGTCTTCAGGTAACCTGAGTGCATTCACACAGGTAATAATTATTAAATAACAAGTATATAAGCATAATTATTTCATGACAAATTGTATCTGACCTCTTAATCTATTAACTGAAGTGTGGGTGGACTGACAGTTACTCTTTTTTTTCTCTTTTAATTATTTCACCCCAAGCAAAGCAATAAAGTCACTAAGACACAAAGGCTTACTGATAATGAAAGAAACAGCAAAGACAATAAAAGAAAAAAGGATTCAAAGAGATAGATGATGACAAATGACATGGCATTTAAACTTTTGAATATTGTAATCAAAAGGAAAGCAGGAAGATCAATAAAGAATTCTACAAGCAAGAAGTGCAAGAAAAGACACTGTTAGCATAGAACTTATGGTTACAACTAATAATTTCAACAGTGAAATTGTGGGACCTATTTACCAATCTAGTACTACAGTTAAATTCATGAAGCTGATATACCAAAGAAGAAAGCATATAGTATGTATTAGGTTGGTGCAAAAATAATTTCGTTTTTTCACATAGTAACATATGTTAGAAAACGAAATTATTTTTGCACCAACCTAATATATATGAAATTTTTTGTCTGAGTGTCACATATTTTTTTTTAATTATTTCATCCCAAGGAAGGTGATAAAATCACTAAGACACAAGAGGTTACTGAGAGTGAAATAATCTGAGAAAAACATTATTGAAGTGAAATGACAATAAAAGAACAGCATTCAAGACAAGTCAGATGCCAATTGACATTGCATTCTATGTAGGGGGAGGACAATGTCTGTATTAGCTTTTCTAATAATAATAAATATTGTTTTTATTATATATATATTATTTATCATTATTAGAAAAGCTAATACAGACATTGTCCTTCCCTACATAGAATTTGTAGCATGACTTACCAGATGGATCCATTTTTGGCACAGATAACAAGTATCCATTTCATCAGAACAGGTCTGTGTTTCCCTTCGTCTGGAACTGGTTCTTTTGCCTAGGAACAGGTCCCAGGTCCTTGTGTGAGCATCTATCCTCTACACCGGTCCCTGTGTGTCTGAACCTTGATAGCTTTCACATCGTTATCTACTTCAATGTTTCTCACCAACCCAACCCTACCATTCTAAAAGAGCACCTCTATATCCAAATCCAAGCAGCAAGTCAGTGCCATTAATATTCTATAGGCTTGAAGAGCTTCTCAAATACCAATTACAACCTTACTAACATTGCTCCCTCTCTTTCTCTTTATATGCCATGTCCTGAAGAATATGGACAATCATGGCTCTCCACAGATTTCTGTCTTTTGTTGCATTAAGCAATACTTTCTTTTTTACCACGTGTCTCTTTTATGATACATGTTCCTTTAGCCATTTACACAAACTTGTCAAGGAAGTTACTTGTTTTCCTTTGTTTCTCTTGCCTTTGAGTGTTAAATTCTTCAAGCCTTTTTTCTCATTATGTTTACCCCCCGAAAATCAGTTGTTGCTTTTTGATTATGAGAGTTTCTTTGTATTTCCTTTAATCCATTCAATGAATATTGCAGACATATCTGGTCTGGTTCTCCTGCTATATATCCTGAGATTCTCAACCAAATCCAGAGAAGGGACTGTAATGTAATCAGCTCTGACCTGGCATCTTGACTTCAATCACATTCCCACTACAATGATGTGGCTTCCCTCTGTCTTTTCTACAAATATTTTTGTGGTAATTGTTCTGATGAGCTTTCCTCACTTGTACTTCAATCACATGAATTTAAGCATACTACTAGATTGGCAATTAGGTCTCACCATTTTACTGTTGAACTAGTTTGATGTAACCATAAGTTCTATTCTAATAGTTTCTTTTCTTGCATACGGAACTCTCTTCTCTTGCTTCTCTGCCACCTGCAATCTTCAAAAATTTAAATGAAACACCAATCACCATTTTCAGTAGTTCTAAAACCTGTTCTTTTATTGACTATTCTCCTCACTAAAGGCCTTTCATTTTATTTCATTCCTAGTAATTCCTTGCATCTTAGTGGCATTATTGCCAAGCTCAGGGTGAAATAAAAAAAAAACATGTTCCTCCATCCATTTGCACAAATTTCTCAAGTAGGTTACTTGCTGTTTTCCCCTGCTTCTCTTGCTTTTAATATGTCCTGTGAGTGTTAAAATCTCCTAGCCTTTTTCATCATTATCTTTCCCCAAAGAATCAGCTGTCTCTTTCTGACTGCCATGAGAGTTTCTTTGTATTTCCTTTCTTCTTAGAATTTCATTGTTTCTCACATACATTGGCCATGTGAGAAGCTCAGATTAAGCAAAGTTTAACACAAATGAAGTTTTAGGAATGCTGAGTACAACTTAAACTTTGGCTTAAAAGAGCACCAAACTAACCAATACACTACAAGCAGACCAGAAATAATTGTAATCATCACCTCTACCACCACCACCATCATCATCATTATCATCATCACCATCAAAAGGTTGTCTCCCCACTATATAGAAGTAGAAAACCATGTGATAGCTATTGAAGCATCATCATCACCACCACCACAACTATCATTGTCAACAACACCACTATCAACAACATCATTATCATCATCACCACCACCATCACCAGGATCATCATCATCATTGTCATCACTCTTTTTACTTAAATCTTATCCTTATTGATAACATCATCATTACCATTCTCATTATCATTATACAGTGTAACCCGGATATAAGAGAAACCCGGATATAAGAGCGATTTTCTCTAGTCCCAAATTAGTGCCATACTTACCTAAACAAAATAGACCAAACCCGGATATAAGAGATACCCGGATATAAGAGATACCCGGATATAAGAGATACCCGGATATAAGAGACTTCTTTTCCGGTCCCAGCAACTCTCTTATATGCGGGTTACACTGTACTATTATTATTATGTTGGTGTTGCACATTGATGTTGTCAATGGAAATTCTATTCTTGAGACATGGTGTCAACAAGACTCCTCACAACTCAAGAACCTTTTAGAGAATACTTGCAGAGTAAATGATGGAAGTTTTCTGGACCTCTACATTCTTGTCCCCAATTCTAATTCTTCCTAAGCACTCTTTCAAATGTCTAGGTGGTGTTCCGAGTGCATCCATTACTACAGGAATTACTTCAACAGTCATGTTACGTAACTCCCTAGCCAAATCCTGGTATTTTTTTTAATCTTTTACTTTTTTTTTTCAAGTTGACTCTTATATCATATTAAACAGCAAACTCAATAAATTTGTCACTTGCTATTTTCCTTAAGGTCTGTTCTTCATGCTTCAATAACATGATATGTCTGGACCGAGAAATCAAAAAATATCTTTTGAGTGTCATTTCTACAACTGCTTCTGGCTGGTATTTATACCATTTCTCTTTCTCACTGAAGCTAAACTTACAGCATACTTCCCAATGGATTCTCTTACCAATCCAATCATGTCACCAAATTGGAAATTCACCAAGTTTGTGGCCAACTGTCTCATCAGTTTGTCCACACATCCTATTATTATTGTTGTTGTTGTGGTGGTGGTGGTGGTGGCAATAATAATAATAATAATACCTTTTGATTTTTGTTGTATACTCATTTCCTTCTGGGACCCAACCAGAGACCTAATGTGATTGAAGAAATGGAATTATGACATTTTCACTGATTATTTTTTTTTCTTTTTTACAAAAAAAAGGGCAGCCTATGACTACATACATTTTACATAGAAAAAAGCCTTTGTAAGGTATGAGCTGTACTTGTGAGTAAAATATTTTGTATTTAATTAAGGCTACCAAGAATCCCTTCAATGAGTCTATCAGAACCTTTTCCAATCAAAACAAGGGATCCAACTACAATTGAAATTATTGTCCTTACATGCTACATTTTTGAGATTTCCATTTCAAGATCCTTGTATTTAATTATTATTATATTATATTATATTATATTTTTATATTACATTATATTATATTATATTATATTATATTTTTATATTAGTTATTTGAAATTTTCAAAGATACATTATATTCTGCAGGAACTGCCATGTCAATAAGAAAGCAAATTCTGTTTTTGTAGTCTTTGATGACAATGTCTGGTCAATTAGCTTTGATTGTTCTGTCTGTGTGTATTGTAAAGTCCCATAAAATTGTTACAGGTTCTATGTCTGTAACTGTGTCTGGGTGGTTTTCATACCAGTTTATTGCAGTTTCCTTTCTCTAAAAGTTGTAGATTTTCCAGTGTAGATATTGGCCCATTCTTTGTCATTGCCTCAGATAAACAATGAACCATTCTGATTTTGATTAGAGGAAAGACGGGAGAAAAAGATAAATCAAAGATGCTTCTTGGTTTCTGTGAGAAAAAGAAAGCATGCCTAATAATAAGGAAGAAAGAAATAAAAGGGAGGGTAGAGTAGATGATAACACTTTCATGTATTTAATGTATTCTTCAATGAAATAAAAAACCATGTCAATTTTTAATCTTTTCATTTGTACCTTCTTACTTCTTTAAATAATGACCTGCATTCATACTTGTAATTGTTATAGGAATATTTTGTTAGTTAATTTCAAGTATTTAACAATGCAGTAGGGAAATTCTCACTTGTAAGAAGCTTATGTTACATTAAGAATTATGATTCATCAGAAAATTCACATAGGAAAACCATGGTTATTGTTCATTGTTAATGTTATTATTATTGTGTTTTGCCCAAGGTCTGTACATACTACTCCCAAACCCCCTGATTGGGGTTTGCCCAAGCATGATTGGAGGCCCCAAGCAGTACTTTGTAATCCTCGCTATCTTATCAACATTTGCTTTTTTCTGCCTACATTTATATACATTACAAATTAAACTAAGCACAGCTGACTTTGAAAAATTTTTGCAGATTTTGACATCATTCTGGGGTCTTTTTTTGTCCAAATCTGTGAATTTGTTTTGTTCATACTAACTCTCAAAAAATACTATATAAAATTCACTATATTTTATCCATAATGTTGAACGTGTTAAAATCATTGAACATTTTAATGAGACAAACCTCAAGTTGATGTTAAAAATTGCCACAAAACATTGTTGATTTATTTAAGATGGAGTGGTCTATTATGACATGTCTCTAATTTGTATTTAGATACATTATATTTATTTTCAATAATTGTAGTTGCATTGCTTACCTATATTGTGTATAATCCATTATTGTACATAATTAGGTTACAATAACATATTTTATATAAATAAAATGGCAAAAAAGCAGTGGAAGGCAGTGCATGGGTAACCGAGAAATTTGTATCGAGTTGCATCCAACTAGCAACATAGACTGGTTGCAACATAACATCATCCAGCTGTTGTGGGCCCACCATGTGGAGAGGTACTGAGCTGAATGGGCCGACACTTTGCTGAAGCATGGCACTCAGCTGAATATTGAAGCTGGTCTGGAGCACTTGATGTGTACATGTGTTCAACCTAATGAAAATTGAGATGCAGTAGAGTGGGAGGCCTAGCAACATAGATTCTAGGTGGTATTATAGATTTGGGGGAGACTTCAAGAAACAACATGTTTTCTTTTTATATCAGAAACTGCAAACAGGTGAGGTACCATGCAATCAAAGAAAAACTATGTAATTGTGATAATTGCATTAGAGAAATTTATGCAAGATATATGACTATTTGCAATTCATATATTTTAGGATTTCCAGGAATTTGTTCCACATATTTGTCATTAGTATTATTTAATAATTTTGGCTTTTATTTTAACTCTATTAATTATTGTCAATATCTGATAAGCATTTTTTATTCTTTACTTCATTGTCATTATTTTTTTAAAAGGCTGGTCTTTTATTTGCAGCAAGTCCATTCAGCCCAATAAAACAAAACAAATAGAATCCATTCATTCCTACATTAGAAAAGGTAGTTTGTATGCATTCATTACTTTTTTTACTACAATGTGCTAATGTTACCGAATGGGGTGCAAAAAGTATAAAAATGATAGGCAATTATTTAATTCTTTGACATGTTGGGACATGATACAAAACACATGACCACAATAAAAAGAAAGCCTTCACGTTTAGAGTCTCGTTTTTTCTTTAGTTGAAATATCATAAAGACTGAAATGAAAATCAAAATTTTATCACTTTCTCTCTCTCTCTCTCTTTATATAGATACACACACACACACACACTCATATATACAGTGCTGTTCAATAAAAGTGACTCAACTGATTTTTTTTACATAAAAATTTTTTCACCTATTGTTTTTGGGGTCAAACTAATTTTTAATCTTACTAATATAAAGACCCCTTCCTGACCACCTAGGAAAAAAGTTTACTCACCCTAAGGTATTCTATTGATAATTATAATTTTGGATATAAATGGGATTTAGGGAAAAACTCTGTGCAAAAAAAAGTGACTCACTTATTTCCTGCAACTAGTAATCAATAGAAACATAACCGAACAACTTTAAATAAAGAATAATAGAGGTATAATTTATTTATAATAGGTAATATAGTTCGAAATATTTAATAATCTATGGGTTCTCCTTTATTTTGAATAACCTTTTCAACCCTTTTCGGCAGTGACTTGATTAGGTTCTGGCAAATCTCATCTCCAAGCATTGAATTCCATTTGGATATGAAATTCACAATCAAATCCTCTTTGCTGCTCAACTGCTTTCTCGAGAGCCTATACTTTATAATGCTCCATAAGTTTTCTATGGGGTTGAGGTCAGGAGATTGGGGCAGCCATGTCATAACACTCACCAGCTTCTCATCAAAGTATTCCTTCATCAATTTTGATTTGTGACAGGGAGCATTATCCTGCATAAAAATAAGCTTGGTGGGGTCGATTTGCACCCTTTCAGCAGAAGGGAGCAGACAAGACACCTGAGGGTCTTTTCAATAGGTTTTAAGAAACCAGTTCCATGAAAAGAAAAGCATCCCCAGAACATTATACTGAATGGATGCTTGACAGTACTTACTGCTAAATTCAAAGAGCTTTCAAAGCTTCTTCAGATTTTAGATCGCTTATCCTTTGAATTTAGCTCAACTTTCGTTTCATCGGAGAAGAGAACATTCTTCCAGTCTTCTATGGTGAAATATTTGTAATAGTGAGACCATTCAAGTCTCTTGGCTTTGTTGGCTTTGCTTATTAGGAGCTTAAACCTTCATGTACAAGATTTGTAGCCTTGTTCTAACAGCGACTGAAGGGCTGTTGAATAGGCAAGACTAACACCTTGCTCTTTGCTTAGACTGGCTGCAATTTCTTGGCTAGTTATAGTTCTTTTCTTCGCAACTTCCCTATTACCCTGCCAGTTCTATCATCAATCTTTTTCTTTTGTCCCCTTGTTTCCTTCCTTAGAGCAGGAGTGGCATCATTATGTGCCCTAAGCACACAAGAGACAGTTGATTGTGAGGTTATAGCAATTTCTGCAATTTCTCTCGTAGACTTGCCTGCTTTTGAGAGGGCAGTAATAGATGCTTTAAGTGGTTCTGAGTGGCTATTTCAAGCTGTTTTTATACTGTATGAGGCTTCCTGGAATACTCTAGATTTAATTTAAGCTGTTCTAGAATTCTCTAGAATATTGTTCTGAGTGTATTGTAAAATAGTTTTCAATATTTTGTCAAAAGCTCTTTAAATTTACCAGTTAATCATTAGAATGCGATATCTGAGTCACTTTTTTTGCACAGTTTTTTTCTGAATCTCATTTATATCCAAATTTATAATTATTAATAGAATACCTTAGGGTGAATAAACTTTTTTCCTAGGTGGTTGGGAAGGGGTCTTTATATTAGTAAGATTAAAAATTAGTTTGACCCCAAAAACAATAGACAAAAAATATTTTTAGTAAAAAAAATCAGTTGAGTCACTTTTATCGAAGAGCACTGTAGTGTATATATATATATATATATATATATATATATATATATATATATATATATATATATATATAGGTACATGGCCAAGTGTTTAGAATGATTGCTTTCTGACCATGAGACCCAGGGTTTGATTTGTCAGGAAAGGAGTTCTTGATGTTATCAGTCTGGAGTAGGCAATCCTAGTGTGTGGCACCTTTGGAAAAAGACTGAAAACCATAGCCTTGTGAATGAAATTGGGCAAACAGAACCCTTGGGAGCTGTAAAAATAATACTCAGTCCTAATATGATTTTTCCTTATTCTGATGTTCAAAAACAAATTTCAACCTGGCATCTCTGTGTCATTTTAACAGTAGTGGAGTTTTTCGAGGGGAGCATGATTTTAGATTGTTCCTATGAATTTCATTGCTTATTGTGGCACAGATTCCTGGTGAAAGCAAATCATCCTGCAACTCTTGATAAGTAACCATTGAATTTTGTTTAATTTGACACATTAATTTCTTCAAAGATCCTGAAGAAATCTTCCGTGAAGCACTTGTTATTCTTTGGTTTCCACAGTTTTGAGTGTTTTTTACCTTGCAAAGAATGAACTAATGGTAGTAAATGGAATATTGAGGCTGTCTGAGATTTGCCTGTAACTTTTACCTTCTTTCCAGAGCTTAACAATCAGTTCTTTTGTGAATTTGTCAATTCTTTACCTCTTGCCATGATGATAACCTTCTTACAAAAATATCAATTACAGAATGTTCTGTTTGTATTAAAGTAATTTAAATGTTTTAAAATCTTAAATTTGTATTGTACAAATACTTTTTTCACATATTAAAATGGATAAATGGATAAATGTGAATTATTTCTATTAAATCAATTTTTTTTTCTGTTTTCTATGAATATTTAGTTATTATGTATTTGGGTACAGTTAACTATATGAAAAGTATGTTTATTCATTAGTTGGAAAAACAATAAATTAAAAATTTTATGTGTACGAATATTTGTTTCCCCACACTATATATATATATATATATATATATATATATAAGGTTGGTGCAAAAATAATGACGTAATAATGTCATTTTTTGACGTTAAAAATACGTCAAAATCCAGGTAGAACTTATTGTCCAGGACAGAGTAAGGATATTAGTGTCTAAGTCTTTTTATTATATATATATATATATATATATATATATATATATATATATATATATATATATATATTGATATATATATATATATATATTTATTGATAAATCTACAAGGATGAACAGTGGACCAAAAAGTCTTACAACAACAATTTTGACATTTCAATGGGTTCTCTGGATTCTGCTGAAGCTTCTGACCTGGTTGGATTATTTCTGTTGTATAATTTAAGTGCATTTGACTCTCTGGATTCCGATAGTATAGGATTGTATAGGGATGATGGTTTATTAGTTGTTAAAAACTCCACTAAAACTAAGGTAGACCGTATTAGGAAAATGATTCATAGGGTATTTAAGGATTTAGGTCTTAGGACAATAGTCACTACTAATGTAAAAGATTTTCTAGACGTCACCCTAAACCTTGCTAACAACTCTTTCCAACCATATGTGAAGGTTAATTCCAATCCGATATATGTTCATCCAAATTCCAACCATCCCCCTTCAGTTATCAAACATATACCCTCTTCCATTGGATTTAGAATTAGCACTAACTCTTCTAACAAAGATGTTTTTAATAAACATAGTGACTTTTATAATTCTGCACTTATAAATAGTGGATACAAAGATATCAATATTCAGTATAAAAACCCTGTTAACTACAACCATAATAAGAATAGATCTAGAAAGATCATCTGGTTCACTCCCCCTTTCAATTTAATGATTAAATCTAAATTAGGACATATGTTTCTAAACCTAATCAAGAAACATTTCCCTAACACTGAAACTAACCCACTTAGTAAAATATTTAATCCTAATACACTTAAATTAAGCTATAGTTGTGCAGATAACCTAGAGAAAATCATTAAAAAACATAACAACATAGTCTTTAACAAGTATAGGGATTCAAAAAGCTCGATTACTCAAAAGGTTACTGACAGTAATACTAAATATAATGACACAAATAATAATTCATGTAATTGTAGGTATCCTAGTAATTGTCCACTACAAAATAACTGTGGAATACGTTCTGTAGTATATCTTAGTACTATCTCAACTATTGAGAATCCAAATATAAAGAAGTTTTACATTGGTAGCACAATGAATACATTCAAAGAACGCTGGCGGGGGCATATGCAATCTTTCAATAACTGTGACTATAGGTACATGACTTCATTGTCCAAGTACTTTTGGAACCTAAAAGAAAAGAACAAAACACCTACGGTTAATTGGACATTGATTAAGAAATCCCGGACATGTAAATCCCTATATTCCCCGTGTTACCTGTGTCTTAATGAAAAGTTTGAAATTATTAGATTTAAAAACAAGGCTGATCTCTTAAATCAGAGATATGAACTAACGGTTAATTGTAAACACCGTTATAAATTTAACTTATTATAGGGGTCGTATACTTTAAATGATAATGATACGTAGCTGTAAGTTGAATAGATTATAACTTTTATTACCTGATGGTCAATCTGACGATATGAATGTGTATGGTATAACTACATAATGTTACTCATTTTTCTGTATGTGTATGTATATATATGTATATATTTATGTGTAGTTATGTGTGTTTGTACTGCGAAATGTGTATGTTTGTATTTTAATGTATTAATATGTTGCTAAGTTTTGTATATATATATGTATATATGTATGTGTGTGTATTTGTTTGTGTGTTTATAGATATATGTGTGTATGCGCGTGTATGTATGTATATATATATGTGTGTATGTGTATATATATATATATATATATATATATATATATATATATATATATATATATATATATATATATATAAGTAAGAAGGTGAAAAGGAGGAGAAGAAGAAAAGAGGTTAAAAATATTGGTGTGTATGAGTATGTATATGTATTTGTGGATGTGGGTATGTGTGTGTATATATATGTGAGTATGTATCCTTATATGCATGTATATATATTTCTTTAGGTGTGTATATATGTAAGTGTCTGCATGTTTATGTAGTTGTGTATATATATGTATGTGTGTATGTGTATATATATATGTGTGTGTAGGTGTATGTGTATGTATGTGTATGTGTGTGTATATATATATATATATATATATATATATATATATATATATATGTATGTATGTATGTATGTGTGCATGTATGTGTATGTGTGCATGTATGTGTGGGTATATATATATATGTATGTGTATGTATATATATATATATATATATATGTGTATATGTACGTATATGTATATATGTATATATGTGAATGTATGTAGGTGTATGTGTATGTATGTATATATATATATATATATGTATGTATATGTTTGTATGTGTATTGTTATATTGTGTACCTAATTTTATTTACGTATATTTATGTTGATATGGATGTTTTTTTGTTTTTGTTTTTTTTTATACATGTATGTTAGGATACGTGTATTTTTGTGTTTGCATGTATATCGAAGTATGTCTATGCATATGTATGTGTATGTATGTCTGTATATTTATATATGTTTTTGGTCAAATGTCGTTGCATTTATGTGTATGTACGTATATATGTGTATTTATTACTATAGATAAGTATTTTTATGTAGATATTCATGTGTATGTATATTTCTGTATGTGTGTATGCATGTATGTATGTGTATATATATGTATATATATATATATATATGTATATATATGTGTGTGTGTATATGTTTGTATTATGTATATGTATATATATGTATATATGTGTGTGTGTGTTTACTTATGTATGTGTATGTATGTCTGTATATTTATATATGTTTTTGGTCAAATGTCGTTGCATTTATGTGTATGTACGTATATATGTGTATTTATTACTATAGATAAGTATTTTTATGTAGATATTCATGTGTATGTATATTTCTGTATGTGTGTATGCATGTATGTATGTGTATATATATGTATATATATATATATATGTATATATATGTGTGTGTGTTTATTTTTGTATGTATGTATATGTATATATATGTATATATGTGTGTGTGTGTTTACTTATGTAGGTTTGCAGTTGTATATATGTATGTTGACACCTACTATATATGAAATTGTTTATGTGTACGTGTAGGTAGGGAAACTTGGGTATGTTATTACGGCCACATGAGTTAGGATATATGTGTGTATATATGTTTATTTTTGTGTATTGCTGTGTATATATATATTTATTTGTAAATATGTGTACACATATTTGTGTGTATATTTGTGGGTACATATAGGTATATGTGTATGTATGTGTATGTGTACTTGATACCATGGAAATGTATATGTTTATGTATGTATGTGTAGATGTTTCGGTGTGTATGTATGTATGTATATTTATGTATATGTGTGAGTATGTGTGTATGTGTATGTATATATGTATATGTATGTGTATATGTATGTGTATATGTATATATATGTATATATGTGTGTATATGTATATATGTGTATATATATATATGTTTGTATGCGTATATATGTGTGTGTATGTGTGTGTGTGTGTGTATATGTATATGAGGTGGACATCGTAGCTACCGATGGGTGTTGAATTTAATGTCCGGTTTTTTTTTGGTTTTTTTTACATACACTATATTTTAATATATTAAATAATATTAATTTTGATCATTTTTATCTTTGTATATTTACTCGCTTAAATTAGATTTCAATAGGTTGTTAACATTCATGCAATGACATTTTCTGTCTTAAATATTTTATCGGTTGGGGTATCCAACTGTCTTGGTCAATGTCTGTGGATGTGTGTGCATGTATTTATATGTATCTATGTGTATGGAAAGTGCATCCACTTTTAATTATGTATGTATGTACGTGTGTGTTGGTTTCCCTTCTCCCATTCCCCTCCTTTTTTTTTTTTTTTTTTTTTTTTTTTTCATGACAGACGGTGGAGATGTTCTCTGTCTTGTCCCCTTTTTTGTGTGTGTATATGTCTTGGTGCTTATGTATTAGAATCTGACTGCGTTTGTTTTACGCGTGAGTTTGGGACCCCATTTACACATCATGAGGATTAAAATGTATACATTGTAAAAAGACCGGATATTAAATATAGCTAAAGTAACTTCAATGAAAAAATAAATTGAATAACAATAACATATTTCTTCTTTTCTCCTCAGTAATTTTATAGTTGTAAACTTGATAGCGAATAAATGTTAAATTTTGATTTTGTAATTAGCAGTTTTAAATTTTAATATTAAATTTTATCATATAATTTAGTAATTATTCGTTGGAATAAATTATTTTTTAATACTAAACATCTGAATATTATAACATGACTTCGTTATCGAGCTTTTTGAATTTTCCTGTACTTGTGTTCTTATTGGTCCATCTAGCCTTTGTAACAACGTTTTCCCCTTGCGTAGAATATTAATTAATTTGAAACTTTTAAAACCATTTATTTTACATTCAACGTCATCACTTGATAAGACACCGAAGGTGTTGAAACAAAATGGCTATTTTTGTAGTGATTTTATAACATATTTATGTTATAAATTTTTTTTTTTTCTTTAAAAATAAATAATTATTTATTGATATATATATATATATATATATATTTATTGATATATATATATATATATATTTATTGATATATATATATATATATATATATATGTATATTTATTGATATATATATATATATATATATATATTATTGATATATATATATATATTTATTGATATATATATATATATATATATATATTGATATATATATATATATATATATATATATATATATTTATTGATATATATATATATATATTTATTGATATATATATATTTATTGATATATATATATTTATTGATATATATATATATATATTATTGATATATATATATTTATTGATATATATATATATATTTATTGATAGATATATATATATATTTATTGATATATATATATATATTTATTGATATATATATATATATATATATATATATTTATTGATATATATATTATATATATATATATATATATATATTTATTGATATATATATTATATATATATATATATATATATATATATATATATATATATATTGTTATGGTCTGGTTCCTTGTACCACGATGATAGTCCAAGGTAGAACCAATAAAGAAGAATTCAAAGGCAGATATGGAATAACACAGATATATTACAAACAGGAATAATATACAGGAGAAGAAGAAAGTGTTAGTACAAACAATCAGGTTTAGTAGTAATTGTCTGAACACGACTCTGTTTTGGGCTGCTTATGACTCGACTGACTGACTCGCTCGCTCTGACTGACTTCGGATGGACTTCACTCCAGACTTCAGACAGAACTCCAGGTTTCAGACGGAACTCTAGACTTCAGACGGAACTCTCTGCTTCCTCTTGAGGCGCAGTATTTATTACGTATGGAATAGTCCATTATCTTATGGGTAAGGTCCCCTAACACACCACTTCCAAAAATTTTGTGTAGCAGGGGTTTTTTTAATATATTTTTTTCTTTGGATCTATTTCTAAAAGTTCAGTAAATTTTCTTTTTCTAGATGATTTTCTTGGTTCTGGCATTATTTGCGGTCTTCGGCTAGTTTTTGAAGTGTCAGATCTTGTTCATTTTCCAATTTAGTAAGTATTCTACGTCTCATTTCTGCGTCTTTGGTTGAAACCAGACCTTGGACATAAATTAAGCATTTGAAGTTGTCAGCGCTGAGTTCCGATAATTCGAAGTCATCACAATATTTATTAACAGTGGATGTGAAAGTTACGTAATCTTTGCTATCCTTTTTTGTAAGGTTCATGCATTTCCATCTTTTATGAAATAGTGAAGTATTATGGCTGAAAAGTTCCATTAGCAAATCTATAGATTCTTTGAACGCTAACTCACTTGTTTTTCTGGGAAGGATATAATCAACGAATTTGGTATATTCGCCTGTGCCTAATTTTCTTAATAAAAGGCGTACTTTATGTGCATCTGACCAATCTTTGCAGTCAAAATCATATAGATCTTCATACCTTCGGAAGTAATTTGCAAAAGTTTTATCTTCATCAGGTGCATACTTGAAATCTTCGAAATTACTCCAAATAGCGCCTTGAGAGAGAACTGATTCGTTCTCAGGTTTTTGCTCCTTATTTGCCATTGCACGTATCAATAATTTGTTTGTACCTTTGTTGTTGTTCAAACTGGATTTTGATAACTTCCATAATGGTTGACTTCCATGTTAATGTATTTAATCATCATCCACTGTTACGTACGATGGATAGCAAAAAAAATATGTCCTCCGAGTAGGAAGTTTATTTTTCTTTAAGGGTTTTCCAGATCTCCACTTGTTATGTGTGACGTATAGCAGAAAAATAAGTCCTCTGTATATAGAGTTTATATTTCCTTTTTAGGGGTTTCTTCATCATCACTTGTTATGTTGGCGAGAGAGAATTTTGTTGTTTGTTCTTCACGTGTGAGTTCGAATCTTCGTCGCCACTGTTATGCTGTGGCGAACAAAAATTTTTTTTTCCTTCCACCGAATGAATTCGAAACGCTCGTCGCCACTGTTATGGTCCAGTTCCTTGTACCACGGTGATAGTCCAAGGTAGAACCAATAAAGAAGAACTCGAAGGCGGATATGGAATAACACAGATATTTTACAAACAGGAATAATATACAAAGAAGAAGAAAGTGTTAGTACAAACAATCAGGTTTAGTAGTAATTGTCTGAACGCGACTCTGTTTTGGACTGCCTATGACTTGACTGACTGACCGACTCGCTCGCTCTGACTGACCTCTGATGGACTTCACTCCAGACTTCAGACTGAATTCAGACATTAGACGGAACAGTATTTAGTCACCCCCCCACGAAGGCATCATGTGGCACAAGGCCGGTTTAACGTGGGATCTCCGAGCTCATGGGCTCGGCCAAAAATATGCCCTTTGAACCCATATAAACGGGTTCAGGGTCGGTTTACCTCCCTGAAAGAGACTCCGCCCTTCGGCATAGCCTCGTTCGGGTTCCTCCCTGCACGAAGGTAAAGAGTTCAACCGATCAGCCGGTCACCCGACTTCAGACTGAACTCTCTGCCTCCTCTTGCGGTGCAGTATTTATTACGTATGGAATAGTCTATTATGTTATTATGGGTAAGGTACCCTAACATATATATATCTATATCTATATGTATTTATTGATATATATATATATATATATATATATATATATATATATATATATATATATATATATATATATACATAGTATCATAGCAGCCCAGGTTCAATTCTCAGTAGTGGATGCACACTGCTGATGGGTCCCAAAAATAGGACAAAATGGCCATCCAGTGCTTTTCTGCATTCTGTTGATGTTTCTAGGTCTAGGTTATTATGGAAAATTATTCAAAATCCCCGATATTTCTATTCAATTATATATATATATATATATAATGGTGTCTGTGTGATAGCTTTAACTCTTTTGTTTGCATCTAAGTATTCATTATGAAATGTTCTAGTGTGATACCATGTGTAACTGTTATTGGGAACAAGTACAAAAACAATGCAATTTATTTATTTTATTTTAGTAATTAATAAATTTTTAAACTTTTAATACTAATATAATATGTGTGCGCATCAATTATACCATATGCACTTCATGTTACTTACCACCTTTGCTGAATGATAAAGGAGTTAAAACTACCACAGTCACTACATCGGTTCTTGATAATGACTAGAATATCAAAAGTAATTGAACAAAAATAACAAAATATGGACTGTTCATCCACAACTCTGAACATAATACTCACCATCTTATCTGAAAGTTGAAAAAGTATAATAAAAAATTAAACTGACTTTTTCGGTTCTTTATAATCAAACTTGTTTGGATGAATACTTGTCACCAAAATAAACCTTATTCATTAACATACAGAGTGTATGAAAAATTCTTTTACAAATACTGTAGGCGGGTTCCTCACATCAGGACAAAAGTCGATAAAAATATATGTTTGCATACTTGTTTTTGAGTTATTAATTTTAAAACTTATGGTAAATACTGTTAAATGTACAATCCAAGATACAATACAAAACAAGAAAACAGAACAAAATGTCCATATAAACGCATGTCAAAAAGGCCATCATTGTACCTCAACACTGCAACTCATAACAAATGTTCAAAATGTCCTCCATTTGCTTCTACACATGCATACACCTGTCAGATCATTGACTGACAGACCATTTCAAATACTCCCACACTGTGTCAAATGATTATGCAAGCCCACCTGACACATTAATAAAGCATTTCTGTGTTATTAATTGTCTGCTGCATAAACCAATTGTTTTAGGTTAGTCTCACAGATAGGATTGAGGTCAGGGTAATGTGCAGGCCATGAAACCAGTCCTCTCCTGCTTGTGTAAATGGATGGCAGAACAGGGTTTAGGACAGATAACAAAAAGACAAAATTTATTAAGAGCTACAAAGGACAGGAAATTATGGAGAGTCATGATCGTCAACATCCTGAAGGGACACAGTATATAGAAGAAGTTAATTTTAACAGATGACAGAAAATATGACATTGAAATCCAAAGTTACATTGAAATAGGAAAAGGTTCCTTCTAAGAGTTAAACAAAGTATTAAGAAACAGGAAATTTTCATTAGAAACAAAGAAAAGAGTATCTGTCTCTATTTCTGAGATGAGGGATTGTAATTATTTACATTATTCAAACTGTTGTCTATATCGTTATTGTCATATTCACGATGACCTTCTTCAGATGATTGGAATTTCGAACTGAATCCTTTATTTCATCTACTGGGGTAGATTGTTCTAGTTCCATATGCCATGCCTCTTCCAGATGTCTGTTATCTCCCTTTAACTCAATTCTCCAAGTTTTTGTTCACCAAAGTGTTGAGCTATTATATAATATCAAATCTTCCCATGCAGCAGTGAATGCTGTATAATTTACACACAGATGAAGAAGCAAGTTGAGGTCAGAGAAATGTGGTTCTACAGAAGGATGCTGAGAATACCATGAATGGAGCATATGAACAATGAGGAAGTTTTAAGATAAATGGAAACAAAAAGGTCACTTGTACTTAAAATCAAAAAAAGACAGTTGAAATCTCTACAACACGTAATGAGAAAAGAGGGCAAGGAGAATTTTATATTCACAGGACATATTGAAGGCAAGAAGGGCAGAGGAAAACAAAGCATAACCTACCTAGCAAGCTTGAGTAAATGGATGGCAGAACAGGGAGTGAGAAGGATAGTAAAATGAGAAATATTGCTAAGAGCTACAAAGGATAGGAAGTTGTAGAGAGCCATGATTGATAACATACTGAAAGGGCATGGTACACAAAAAAAGAGGTTAATTTTAGTATTTCAGGCCCAAATTATAATTAAAAATAACAGAAAAAAAACATGAATATAGAAGAATATAGATGGTGAGTAATTAATTAATTAATTAATTTCTATCTGGAATCACATTGATTTTTTGGCAATGGTTAATCTTTAAAAATTAAAAAATGAATAAATGTTACATTGTACTTGGTTCATATAGTTTTATAATTTTGTTAATAAACATTGCCAAGGGAGTCAAAAGTCTATACAGTAATAGTGGTGTCAAGGGAATAACTTTTGATATAACACTTTTTTTTTTTTTGCAGGCAAAAAGGTTAGATTGTAGTGAACAAAACAAGATCTAGATTTAAAATTCAAATGCTAAGCACTGATTCATTGATTTTGTTAGAAATTAAAAAGACTCGAATTTACAAACTTTGCTTAACACACACGCAAATCGAATCCAAAACAAAACTCATGAAATTTCACACCTTGATGCAAAATGTTTTTCGGTCAATAGAAAACTAGGAAACATTTAAAAACAAAATTCAAATAATCTTCAATTCTCAAAAACAAATTCTTTTATGGACCTTTTCACGAGCCAACACAAAGTTTGTTCAGCATCCAATGGTAAGGCTCGAATCATATCCGGGAATGAATTCCCAAATGACCTTTTCAAGCCCCACAAACAAAATAAATGACAGGCAAGTTCGCCTGTTACCAGAGAGAAGGAGATGAGCGTATTAACACATCCCTTGATAAACATCAGGCAATTGTTATTATTATCTCTACCTCTCTCCCTCACCTCTTTTATACTTGATAAACAAACGGAACATTTTAAGACTGAGCGATTACTTCAAAGACATTGCTTCCCTTCGATAATGCTCATACATACATACATACATTCACACATACGTACACATAAACTGCCTACATTCATGCCTACGTACGCATAAACACATTCTTACAAGGACTGCTACAAACATTTTGACAACCTTGTATCTACCAAAATACATTAATTTTATTTGTAGAGACCTTAATTGATTTATATGTATATAAATTTGTTGTTTCACTTTACAATTGATTTTCTTGTTTCATACCCCTCTTATGCTGGGTTATCTAACTAACAAGGCCAAATCAAACTAATCTGTTTCAACACTCATACACTTCACTATAAGTGATAACCCACTATAAGATATTGCCTCCCCCAATTAAAGAAGAATTATTACTATCAAATGACACTAAGTATAAAAATACTTTTTTTTACTTTTAGGATTCCTTAAAATCAAAGTGCAGAATTTGTCATTTTTTTTTTTCCATGTGTTTCTCTTAATTTCAAAAACATATGTTTAAATAATCATTTAAAATTAATAATCGCATTATTTTATTAGCCAATGTAGTTTAAATTTAAACATGTAAATTATTTATAATAAACTGGAATTTCTGAGTTGAAAAGTAAAAAAATGTATTTAAGATTATTCATAATTCTTGGATATAAACTGGTTAAAGATATTTTACATAAATAATGGATGAAACTTTTTTACAGACACATTTTTGCTTTTTTTTTTCATTAAACTTAGGTAACAGCGACCGGGTTCAGTTATTCAACAGGTGACATTTTCTCCCGTCACCGTCTCCGCGATGTCATGGTACGTATAAGATTTTTAATGTTGTTATTTGGGATTTTTTATTTTCTCTCCCGTTTCATAAAACCATGCCAAACCGTTCTTTTTTTAATATGCGTCCTGAGACAGAAATAAAATGTCCAGACAAAATAATTTGGTCATTACTAATTATAATAATTGTATGAGTTCGTATTAAACCAGCCGGTCCCCATCGTGGTGACATTTTGAGACCATTTTTGCTTAATTTTAACTTAGCTTTTTTTTTCTTTTTTTTATATTCTCCCTTATGCCAAATTTGTTCTGGAAGAGTTCTACTATTTTTTTTCGAGTAAAAACTCTCGAAAAGTCTGGACTTTTTCTAAAAGTCATATCTGAACATACACTGTTGTTTTTTGTTTTGTCTCATCATTTCAATGAGTATTTCAAAGAGATGACATCGTGGATGAGTGAAGAAAAAAAATAAACAAAAAATAGTAATCCGTTATAAACTGACGCATTTCTTTCCAACCCAATGCAAAAATGAATTCTAAGATCGTAAAAAATACATTTGTTGGACTTTTTACTGTCCTCATTTTTTATACAAGTTTGTAAAAAAAAAAAAAAAAAAAAAAGTGTCTTGTTTTTTCGTAAGTTGTTCTGTTCAAAAGCTAGCTTCTTTTGTGGTGGTGGGGGTCTTTTGATTCTTATCTTGTAAATTTCGTTCCTTACTTCATTTTTTTATTTTAGTAATATTTTGTTTTGATTCTTTTAAAAATATTCTCAAATGATCTCTTAGGAAAATAAATGATAGCGACGAGTTGTTTTTTTAATTTTATTTATTTGTGAATATAATTCTTTTAAAAAAATACAGAATTGCAACTCCGTCAAACAAAATTAAACTATACTAAGTAAAGTTACAAATCTTCTTAAATTTTACTTAATTTGTTGAAATTAAATAAGTAAAAAAAAAATACACTACTAATATTTTTAACGACTTTCTTTGTCTTTTAGTTTTACTTTTAAGCTTTTGTGTTTGTTTTTATAACAAAGACAGATAATCTTTTTTTTTTTTTTTTTTTTTTTTTTTTTTTTTCTTTTGTCTCTAGTTCTTGTTTTCCTGGTTATTTTTTAAATTCTCATTAATTTTGGAAACGAATTATTCCGAAACTAAATCCATTCCAAATAATTTTGGCAAATAAGTTACTTTTTTTTTTTTGTTGTTTCACGCGTGCAATTTCCTGTTTTTAGTTTTTTTTTTTCAATTTTTGTCCAGCCATGGTTTGTTTTTTATTTACAAAGTCTTTAATTTTTTATTTATTTATTTTTTTTTTTATTAAAAATGCAAATAAACTTCTTTCGTTCAATTTCTGCTCTTATTTACGCACAGCTTTTCAAGAACCGATTTTTATTAATTAACCGATTTTTTTCCCCACTTAAAAAAAAAAAAAAAATTAGATTACTAGTATATTCAAAATAAATTTTATTTTATTTTTATTTATTTATTTATTTTTATTGTTTTTTTTTTTTTTTTGGTTTTTTTTGTTTTCGTTTTTTTCCTTTCTTTCTCGGTAACCAATTCTGGCAATTCATTTCAGTTTTTTTTTGTTGTTGTTTTTATCAATAACAGCAACAACAACAACAAAAAAACTATATTACCAACAAGTCGTGTGTAAATTATTACGTTTTAAAATAAAAGAATAACATTTTTGTTGATCGACTTTATTTGCTGTCGTCGTCCTGGGATACAAAAACAAGTACCTTTCCTCTCAAAATTACTTTGATGATATGCCTCCCTACACAACAATACACATTTTTTTTTTTTTTTTTTTTTTTTTTTGCACTTTAAATTAATTACTCTCATTTTATAGACCTGAGAAGGAAAACATAAGTTTAGGAGAAAACAAAAATGATCTGCTTAATAAAATAACTTTAATTAACTAAAAAGTTTGAAATGAAAAAAATTTCTTTTTTTTAAGTCATGAATGGCAACTTTGAACGTCTTAAGATTCGGCAAGGCAAATGCAAAAAATAAAGTGTTTTGACTTTTGTGGTCTTTTTAAGCTAAGAAGATTTTTAAAAAAGTGTTAGGTCTGTTTTTATTCAATATTTTTCTTTAATTTTAAAAATTTGCACATCTACGCTACTGATAGTGGTCCGAAAGTCTTGTCACCCTCTACAAAAAAAAATGAGAACACTAGAAGTAATTTAGTAATACAGAGCACATGTACTAGATTCAGTTCATTCACTTTCACTGACGCTGTCACATATCGAGAAGGTCTACATGGAACACCATCATTTTCGTGTCGGCCATCTGAAATAGTAGTCTTTTGTAGTTTTTTTGTTTTCTCTCTTAGTTTAAGTTAAAGTTTTCATTCCTTTTTAATTTTTTTTTTTTTTTTTTTTTTTTTTTTTTTTACTATTTTCTTTAAATGCTAAAGAAATATTTAAAAAAATAGTTCAGTCAAAACAACCTGAAACCCTCTTTGATATGTGATTTCAATTTACTCGGGTTAAAAAACCAAGATAAGAATATAAAAGTAAAACTAAAAAAAAAAGTGATGTTGAATTTGTTAATAAATCAGCATTTGATTCAAAAAATTTCAAAGTTTTTCGCATCATCCACTATTTTAAAACTTAGTGCCTCCAAAAAAAAAACTGCTGTCTTTTAATCGTATGAGAGAATCTTTTTTGCATGGCTGATGCTAACCTCCAGGAGAATGACTTCTCACACCTTCTCAGGAAACGTTTTCCACTGACATAAAGTGGAAAGATTATATATTGAATCAATTGCTCACGTCTGCTGATAGAAATGTTGGTTCAGTGTTGTGGTAAACAATTTTTTTCGCCAGAATCTATCTTACACATTTATAAGTCTACCATTTGTCCATGCATTGAATATTGCTGCCACATCTGATCTGGTGTTTCTGCTATCTATTGAGAAATTCTTGATGAAATCCAAAGAATCTGCAATGTAATTAGTCACTTTCCCACTACTGTATGGTCATGGTAATTCTTCTGATGAGCTTTCCTCTTTGGTACTTAAACTTTATGAAATTTTAAGTGTACTACTAGATTGGCGGCAAGGTCTTGTGTTACAGTTGAAATGGCTAGGTGCAACCGTAAGTTCTATGCTGACAATTTCTTCTCTTGCATTTCTTGCTTGTGGAACTCTTATCTGGCTTCTTGCTTTCCAGTTAAGTTTGATCTTCAGTAATTTAAATGCAACGTCAATTGTTATCTTCTGTCTTCTTATTTCCTGTTATTTTATTGTTCTCTCGTTAGTAATGTTTTCTTTTTCTCATATTCTCTATCACTCAGTAATTCTTTGTATCTTAGTAGCTTCATTGCCTTGCTTGGGGTGAAATGATTAAATGAAAATAAAAATTACAAATGATTTCTCTTCAGTTCCAAAAATGTAGAGAAAAATCTAGAACAAGCATCAAAAAATCACAGTAAAAATTAAAACTATGAGAATCACTATATTTGAAGACAGAAATTTTTTCTATTGTTTCTGTTTGAATTTTTGGGTTGAGATATCATTATTTGCACATTGACTATTTTCCTCATCTTTGTTGTTGTCATAGCAATGTTTCAACTGTTGTGCCTTCCAGCCTTCATCAGATTTATGTAGATCAGGTAATTTACATGGAATTCTGATATTTTATTTAATCTATGGTGGTAGATTGTTCCCATTCCACTGACCATTGCTAAGAATATCTCATCTGGTTCTTATTTTTAGTACTGCTTAATTGTTTGCTCTGTCCAAGTTTTTCTATTGTCTTCAAGTCAGTTTTTAATTCCAACTTAGCAATATTTTTCATTAGAAAAACTGCTATATAATATCAAATCTCATCTATGGCAGTGAATGTTAAACACTCTCTTCACAGATGAAGAAGAGACATGAAGTGAGAGATAGGCTTCTCCCAAGAAATGAAATTACCATGAACCGAATATGCAAACAACAAAGGTTTAAACAAAATAGAAACAGCAAGGATACTTTTATTTACAGAAACAGTTGAAATTTCTTGGACACATGAGAAAAGAGGTCTTGCAGAGTTAAACACTCACAGGACATGCTGAGGCAAGCGAAATGTGGAAATGATAGCAAAAGAAAGACAGGGATGGTGAAAAGTCAAAAGTTACTTAGAGCAACAAAAGTCGGGAAGTTGTGGAGAGCCATGTGCATTTCACAAAACTTTTCAGATGCTTTATGGTTTAGCCTTCATTTGAGTTCAGTGAGATGCACACTTCTATATTCTGTGTCCGTTCAGAATGTGATCAATAATGGCTCTCCACAACTTCCTCTTTGTCACTGTTCTGCTATCCATTCACGCAAACATGATTGTCCAGCATTCATTTCTTGTTTTCAGTGTATCTTGTGGGTGTTAAATTCTCCAGGCCCTCATTATGCATCACATAAATTTCCTACTACTTATTGTTCCTGTTTTCTTTAAAATGTCCTCATTGTTCACATGCTCTACCTATGATATTGTTATGGGTCCTTACCTATAACTACAGAATGAACTCTTCCTAACACTATGTATACTACACCTCTCAAGAGAGAGGGACAAATCAAGTCGAGCTGATAGTAGTTCACTCCAAACCAGACTGACAGTCATATTAACACCTTCCAGAACTTGTATTATTATTTTGTGTAATATACCATTGTTATTTCTACTCTTGTGTTCGTGTTGTTCTTCCTTGGTCCTAACCTGGACCATAACAGATATCCTTAGTGTTTGTTGGTAGAACCACATCTTTCACTTCAAATCTCTCTATATGTGAGAAGATAGTCCAGCATTTACCTCCATATAAGAGATTGGATATTACATAGAGGTTCAGAGATTTTTTACAAAATACATTTTTGTAGTAAGAATACCAGCAATACATTATTGGAAAAGGAAGAGAAAACTTACCAAAGCTCCCCCCAAAAGCATTAAAGGACCCATAAGATGTTGATATATCATTAAACAAAATGAACCAAGGCAATATCTATAAGTATCATCTTGGTCAAAACGTATTGATCTCCATATAAGTTTCATTGAAGTCAATTTTTATACACTATCAATCTCACTAATCAGAGCTAAGCACTATATTTTCTAACCTATCAGATTTGCTGTGCCTTGTTTTTTCTTGAACAGGAATCCATTTTACCATCATAAAAAAAGAGCTAACTAAAGTTGTCACATCTTTAAATAATTTACAAATAAATATTTATACCAAATAATTTAAAAATTTTTTATTTATTCATTATTTTAATCAAAACCAAGGTAATAATGCCACTAAGATGCAAGGGGTTACTGGGAGTGAAAGAGAATGAGAAGATTTTAGTGAAGAGAAAGGACAATAAAAGAACAGGTTTCAGGAAAAGAAATTACATTTAAATTTTTGAGGATTGTAGGCAACAGAGAAGTAAGAAACCAGAAGAGAGTTCCACAGGTGAGAAGTGTAAGAAAAGAAACAATTAAAATAGAACATATGATTGTATCTAGCTAGTTCAACAGTAAAATGGTGAAACCCTAGTGAGCCAGCCTGGTAGTATGCTTAAATTTATGCAGTCGAAACCCTAAGGAGAAAAGCTCATCAGAACAATTGCCATGAAAATATTTGTAGAAAAGACCGAGAGAAGCCATGTCATGGCAGTGGGGAAAATAACTGAAGTCAAGATGCCACATCAGGATCGATTGCATTACCTTCTTTTTGTTGAGAATCTCAGGATATGTCGTAGGGGAACTAGACCAGATATGGCAACAATATTCAATGCACAGACAAATGGTAGACTTATAAACGTGCAAGAAAATAGATGAGCCTTTATTAGACTTCTACTATGATTTCTTTCATCCCACGTTTTGTCATTCCCCAATTTTCATATCAATTGCCCTAACCTAAATAAACCTTGATCTTGGTTTCATCAATTTTTAACTTGTTTGAATTTCTCTGACCTACATGGGAACCCTACTGTAAATGTTAGTCTGTCCTGACAACTGAGTCAGACATATTGTTCATCCCAATTGTTTGTAAATATAATTAATAAATTTATTTGTTACTGCTCCATTTCATTTTTCTCACAGATTATCATATATATATATATATATATATATATATATATATATATATATATATATATATATATATAATTATTTTTTAAAATTATGATTCCTTTGTTACATAAGAGTTCTCATGTTTCAAAAACAAGAGCAAAAAACTTCAAGCAAAATTTTGAGAATAACACATTCCAAAAATTTTGCTTGAGGATGAAACAGAGTTTGATACTTTAATTCAGTTTAATTTTAATAATTATTTT
Source organism: Acanthosepion lycidas (assembly GCA_963932145.1). Classification (NCBI taxonomy): domain Eukaryota; kingdom Metazoa; phylum Mollusca; class Cephalopoda; order Sepiida; family Sepiidae; genus Acanthosepion; species Acanthosepion lycidas. The sequence continues at coordinate 107,636,655 of OZ010581.1, forward strand.
GAAGTTTTTTGCTCTTGTTTTTGAAACATGAGAACTCGGCGAAGGAATCATATTTTTAAAAAATAATTATAATTTAGGCTCTACTTTTGTATCGAGCACTGTTTTTTTTTTTTTTTTTTTTTTTTTTAAATAAAAACAAAAATATTAAGAACTTCGGATTATTTACCTAACGAGTTCTTTCCTATTTTTCTATATATTTGCACACGCGCATATCAAATCCATAAGTGGTAAGGATAATTCAAGTAGGTCTTCTTAATATAAAATATTAAAAAGATAGATCCATGAAGAGAGCTCAATGTTCAATGTGTTACATTTTTTTCTTCTTGATGCATATCATATTGCTCTGTATATAAATACACTTCATGGATTATCCTTACCACTTATGGATTTGATATTATTATCTATATTGCTCCTTATAAATTTAAAGTTGAACTTTCTCAGGAATATTCCAATTTGGAAAATCTTAATTATCTACTGATTATACCAACCAAATGAATGAATTTTCTCTAGCCTATTCTCTAAAAACATTCCCTAGCTATTTTTTACATTCTTTTACTCTCTCACAGATAAAATAATAAACCTCATAAAAAGACTATGCTGGAAAACATATTTTTACTTAAGCCCTTTCGGAACACTACTCTGCAAAAAGAAGATTACAACATAAAATCTCAAAAGAATCCACCAAGCAGCAAACTCCTGGACCCTTTTCAAGTGAATATTTTAAACTTATTTTAAAAAAATTAGCTTCAGAAAATTATTCAGTGAATTTCTACATAATGTGAACAAAGATGTTAGAACTATTAAAAAGTTCAATGATATATATGGGTGAAAGCTGACAAATCGAGAAATATTTATAAAATCAATCACTCCAACTATCACAAACTTCTCTCAAACTAAATCTCCAACACTTACAAACTAGACAAAGATAATAGTACAATTTCTATAATTAATAAGGATGCCACTAATTTTGCAAAAAAATTCAATATTGATGACAGAATGAAGAGAATCCACATGAAAAATGCTTATTTACTATTTGAAGACTACAAACCCAATTTCGATAACAACAACAATCTAGATTAATCAATCCTTCCAAAACTGAACTAAGTTTAATTTCTAAAAATATAATTAAAAGAATAATCAACACAATACAAGAATCTTCTTATAACAATCTGTAGAAACATTCTTCTGATATAATAAAATGGTTCCATAATATTAAAAATAAAGATAAGGCCACATTTATTCAATTTGATATAAGAAAGAAAATTATCAGAGCTTTCAAATTCCTTGGGTTTAGAATTGAAATTTCATCCAACCTTAAAACAGTTAATTTCTTAGATATAACTTTCAACCTTTTGAACAACACATTTAAATCATATCACAAAGATAATGAAACTCCAATCTATATTAACATTTACTCTAATCATCCCAATCCAATAATTAGACAAATTCCTATCACTGTAAATACTAGAATTAATAGCTTATCTTCTAATAATAAAATTTTAAATGAAAATAAAAAATCTTATAATGCCTTCAAAAAAGTGGCTTTAAACAAAAATTATTTTACTTGGATTCATTAAAAGATACTAAAATAAATAGACCCAGAAAAAAAAAGTTATATGGTTTAACCCTCCTTTCTGCTATCTAATATTGGTCAATACTCCTTTCTGCTAGCTAGTATTGGTCAATACTTTCTGAAATTGATTGACAAACATTTTAACTAAAATAACCCACTAAGTAAAATTTTTAATAGAAAAACCTTAAAAATTACCTACTCCTGCACAAATAACATCTATAATATTATTGATTCACATAATAATAAAATATTAAACAAATTTTATAGCAATAACCAACCAGATAGCAAACCCTCTTGTAATGGCCCAGTTAGAGATAGGTGCAAATCCAAAAATGTTATATTCCAAGCAACTGTTTTCCCTAAAGAAAATGTAAATAATAACAAAAAGTATACATTGGAATTTCCACTGGGAATTAAAGGATAGAAATGTCACCCCACAGAATGGAAGATTATAAGTAAATCCTACCCAAACCCCCTAACAGCTTCAGAAATAGATTTAATTTGTGCCTGGAAGAAAAAATTAAAATAATTAAATATAAAAATACTAGTCAGCTATTAAACCAAAGAAATTGAATCATATTTAAATGTTACTATAAATAAAATAGATTTAAATTAACTTATAAATTAAATTTTATTTTGTATTTATTTTGCAGTCATACAATTACTTTTCATTATTTATTGAATATTATGTTTTGATTTATGTTTATATTTATATTATGTATGTATGTATGTATGTATGTATGTATGTATGCATTGTATATGTGTTTACTTGTATTTTTGTATGGATGTGTTTATGTCTTTATATGTATGTACCACACATGTATATGATGTATTTTATAATTATGACAATGAATTAGATATAATGATATAATGAATTTAAGTTTTTTCTTATATATTATATTATTATTCTTTTTACTCTTTTTTATATATGATGATGATGATGATTGTTATTATATTGATGTAGATTAGATGATGATATAAATTTCAATGTATTTCACTAGGTGCCACTTATACTTCCCCCACCTATCCCTGCTCATTGTGCTGACATATTGCTTCTACTTTTTCTTTCCCCTACTCCTCTCTCTTAAATAATGTAAATCCCCAGTAAAAAAAATTTCTAACTCAAGTAATTTAGACATTTACTTCCTTTTTCTCTTGTTATTTAATTTTAATAATTTTTAATAAATTGTCTGGACAAATTTAAACCATTTTGTAATTTCAGTCTGATGAGGCATATATAAAAAATTATCTGTCAAAATAAATTTATTACTGAGTTCTTCAATGATGTGTTAATTTTTATCCTTCTTCATTATATATATATATATATATATATATATATATATTACGAAATGGACAAAGTCTGACAATTTATTTATTAAAGACATTTTTATGTTTAACGTTCTTTTTATAGATACAAGTATTTAAGTAAATGCTCTGTTTATAATAAATAGTATTAAATAACATTTACCGGCCTGAATGTCCAAGAAATTTTCATAGAAAGTATTCGTTCTTTGACAGGAATCAAACCTGCATCCTATATGAACCGTCATTTACGGTAAGGCACGTCAGCGTAAATGACGGTTCCGTATAGGATGCAGGTTCGATTCCTGTCAAAGAACGAATATTTTCTATGAAAATTTCTCGGACATTCAGGCCGGTAAATGTTGTTTAATACTGTTTATTATAAACAGAGCATTTACTTAAATACTTGTATCTATAAAAAGAACGTTAAACATAAAAATGTCTTTAATAAATATATATATATATATATATCCATGAAAATGCTAAAAAAATCAGCATACTGTGATGAAAACACAGTTTTATTAACAAAATCTTTATTCAGAGGAATGATTAGAGTATTTTTTTTTTTTTTTTTTTTTTTTTTTTTTTTTTGAGTTTTTATACTCTTTAATCACATTCAAAATTTTGATTAATAAATGTGTTATTCTAGCATCATTGGTTGTACTAACTTTTGGCATGGCATATTTTAGCCTCTTTTTTTGCAATGGCAGACACATTAATTTATAAATTCTTGCAAAAATCAAATAATTGTTGGATTTTAATGAAATTTTCAGGACTTATTCACAAATGAATGAAATTATTTAAAAAATTTTTTTTTTTCTAAATCAGACAGTCTTCACCAAAAATCTGTTCAGAATATTAAAAAAACACAATAAAACTAACACATTATTTAATTAGATAATCTTTTAGTTCCTTTTATAAATAATTAAAGATAATATTGTCTGATGAAAAATTAATTTTATCAAGATTTGTTTTCACTTTTTACAATTTTAAATTGAATTATTTATAAAGATTTTAAAATTAATTTTCAATAAGATAACTCTTAGAAAATATTGTTATTAAGTAAAACTATATTTACTAATCATATATTGTAAAGCTTATTATCTACTGACTCTGAATATTTTTAAAAGAATTTCAATTTGTTTTTGTATTTGTGATATATGTACAGAATTTCAAACTATGGATGTCCAAACCTATAACATTATCATTAAAAGATCACTTGTAGTCCCCCCACCCACACAGGGTGGACCCTTAACTTTATCGTCTGCTCCATTTTTATATATATATATATATATATATATATATATATAAATAAAGAACAGTATTGAGGAACTTGTATGACAAAGTAGAAAAAGAGACTTTTTCTTTTTCTTTCTATCACTTTTGTAAGTAGGTATTCCACACAGTGATATTAGAAGATCTGCCAGGAATGGCTCTGACACCATTTCACCATTCCTGGCAAATCTTTTAATATCACAGTGTGGAATACCTACTTGCAAAAGTGATGGAAAGAAAAAGAAAGACTAAATTAATTCGGGTAAATAAAAAAAATTCTAAAATTCCCAGCACCCTTCTATTGTGTGCATGTGTAGTCCTACCAACATAACAAAATTTTAGACCAATGAAGTCCTGAAGGACAAAACATGTCACAAGTAAACTTTTTCCACTTTGTTATATATATATATATATATATATATATATATATATATATATATATATATAGTTCAAAAGTTTTAGGCTACCCTGGCAATTTTTTTAAATTGGCCTAAAAAGTAGTTGTTTTGTACTTTAAATAAGCGAAAATTATTATACATTGTTAAAAAACAAAAGTTAGATATGATATATTTTATTTTATTATGACAAAAAGAAGCATTTTATAATTAAATTTGCTCTTGACAAAATATCCTCCTTTAGTCCTCATTACTGCAGCACAAAGTTTTGGCATTTGTTGCAAAAGTTTCTCAAAGTATAAGTTTGATAATTGATTCCATTCTTTTTTCAATGACTCTAAGAACTCTTTTTCATTTTTTTTTTTTTTTTTTTTTTTTTGCTCTTCTGTCAAGTTCATCTGCTAATTCTGGGTGTGGCTTCAAACTTTTGAACTGTATTTGTGTGTGTATGTATCTCTCTTTCTCTCTCTCTCTCTCTCTCTATATATATATATATATATATATATATATATATATATATATATATATATATGCACACACACAAATAAACATTCCCTCATTGGAAACCACACTCAATATAAACTTAAATATCTCTTCTGAAATTCAAGATATTTTTCTTTTAACATTTCTCTTTCAGGCACAAAATGAAATCAGTATTTTTTTTTTTTTTTTCTTTTCAAAATGATCATACCTTAAAATTCACTCGAAATCAGTAGCTTTTAAATTTGTTTCTTTTTTCTTGTCCTAGTTTGAAATTATTCTTTTTCAAAATCTGAAAAAAAATGTTAGAATGTTATATTTAAAAATTTAGTGACTCTTCTTTCTTATAAGTATGTGACTAAGGCTCTATTACAGTTTGGATAATATTTATTTTTTGTGTGCAAGCTTTTGTTTATTGCTTCAACACTCCCAAATCCCTGCAAAAAGCAAACATTATTTCACATAATATAGGAAATGCTTATGTATTATGTGGTGGAAGTCTTCTCCCATAATTTTGAGTGAAATGTTTTCTCACAATTTACATTCTTGTACAGAGAAAATATACAAATCTTTCAAAACAGGTTTTGATAAATTTCCTGCTCAATTTTCAAACACCTGTTAAAGTAAAAAGAAAAACTGATCTTATCAACTGTATTTATTAAGATATTTTTTAAAAAAATAGGCTAATTTTCTTTTTTTTTTTTTTTTTTTTTTTTTTTTATAGTACATAGGAGCCCAGTGGTTGTTTTAAAAAAATTTTAATATAAAATTTAATTGCAGAAATACCTCCCACATACTAAGACATTAGAGGCAATGGTTTCTTCATTTAGCTAATGTCCTACCATTATATGGGAGATATTTCTTCCATCTACATATATTTGTATATTTTTTGTAACTTCTTTTGTTGTATGAGAGTTATCACTCTTGGAATGACAATGTCCAGTGGCTGTGTCTTTGACATTATTGGAATGGCCAAAGATATTTAAAAAATCTACAAGATTAAAAGACTGATATGATGAAAGAGTAGAATTAAACAATAAGTAGGAAAATATATTTAAAGACTTACTATTTACATTATTTGTATTTCTTATCTTTGTTGCTATTAACATTTCAGCCATTTCGCCCTATGGCAGGTGTCTATCGATCAAAAACCCTTCAAAGAATTTTCTACTTTGTCATACAAGTTACCCACATCAACAGACACCTGAATATGGTCAAAATGTTGTGAGAACAACAAAGATGACAACGTTAGTAAATAACGATAACTTGCATCAAAATATGCCATAGCTTTTTGTTTACAGTATTAGTAAACTAGCAGCTATATGTTTTCTAAATATTGCAAACATAAGATACCATCTAGCAAATATGAGGTGTGCTGAAAATTTCTCATCTGGACTCACTTCACTGAAGTTATCCAAATTACCAAAAATTACTTTTCAACCACTTTGTCAGGGTAAGAACTTTTCTGCACTCCCTTGTAATACAAAATAGTAAATATAATAATAATAATAATTGTACTATCAGTTATTGTTATCTGTACAAATTAAAACCCATCAAACAATATTGAAAGTATGCGAAAACTTAATTTTGTAGTAAAGTGCAATGAGATATATATATATATATCATCCTGACTCCAGAGTTTTATATACTGGGTGTAACAGCAAAATTGTCCAAATTGTGTAACACCATAATTATCCACCCCACAAAATGTTTAATGTCTAAAAACCACTAAAATAAATGAGTTTCTTTTTTACAGGTTTTTCAGATAAGACATTTAGTCATCTTGACACCATTTGTCAAGAATCACTCAAAAACCCTTTAAGTTATTCAGCTAAAAAGAGAACAGGTTAAGATCATTTTGTGTCAGACCTACTGTCTTCCCAACTGAGCAATGTTGAGAGGAAAAAGATCATTCAGACCTTCAGTATTCATACTCTGGCTTCTATCTTCAAAGTCCATTCAAGAACCATCAAGAGAACAGTGAATAAGTTTTAAAAAGAGGGAACAGTAGAGAGGAAAACTGGATCAGGAGAGGGAAGAGGGATCATCATTTCAACTTAGAACTAAAGAGATCAATTAGAAAACATCCAACTCATAAGACATTTGGCATGTGAGGGAGGAGTTTCAGGTATGACAGTCCAAAAAGCAGTGAAAAAAGACTTGAAAATGAAAGCTGTGAGGAACCTTTTTACTCCAGGACAGAAAGTAACAAGGTTCGAGAGGGTGAAGATCATCAATAAGTTGGAAAATGATCCTGGAAGAGATATATATATATATATATATATATATATATATATATTTCAATGATCCTGGAATATATATATATATATATATATATATATATATATATATATATATATATATATATATATATATAATTTCAACTTTATTTCAATGAACTTCCAATCCTTAGCTATGATTGATTAATGGTGAACGTCATTTTCATTTATGATTGATTTCATCATAATTTTTCTGTTAAGCTTGAAGAGTAATTATACTTTCTTATTGCTCAAAGTAGAGTCCAATGGTGTTATGAAAACCTTGGAGAATTCCAGTAAGATATCTTTAATCATTTCTAAGATACACCAATTCAAAGCTTCATCTAACAATTGCTATTACACTCAATTTAATGGACTAATAAGGGGATCATCCATTAAAGCCATTTGTCTGTTAAATTGAAGTGTTTTTTTTTTGTGCCCTAAAAAGACCCAGTACAATACACTAAAAAGGCTGCTTTAAAACCATGTGCAATAAATAAAAAGTGCTCAATAACAATGTAGAAACACTAACCTGTAGAGCTATTAATAAGTACAAGTAATAAAATCCTTAGGTGCTAGATAGAAACACAACCACAGAGATGATAAGTAGATGTGAAATTACTCAAAAAGACTAAGTTACACATGGTATTTACTCTGTCCCCCCACGAAGATGAGATGTGACACAAAGTCTATTTTTAGGTGGGGACCCAAACGCATACACCTGGGACAAGAACAAAAACTCTCCTCAGCCCCTGCAACCGTCAGTTGCACTGGCCTTGGTGCGAGCACAGATCCCTCCCTCTAGTGCAATGGGAGGGCGCGGCCTCGGGCAGCTGTTCCCCAGGGCTGGGCACCTCTTCAGTATTATTTTCCTCAGTTTGCCCCTCTGTCCTTTGACAGAGAAGTCCCTGAGCGCATTCTGCCCAAAGACAAAGACGAAACTGAGAGATGATAAGTAGAGGTGAAATTACTCAAAAAGAGTAAGATTATTTATTTCGTAAAAATACAAAATTTTAGCACAAGGCCGAAGAGGAAATGGAGAGAGGCTGTTCTTCATTAGTTATCCTAGTCCTAGTTAATCACAATCACGACCCATTCATTCATTACAATTTGTCCATTCACCACAACGACTCATCCATCACCACTTAATCCAGCATATACCAAAATATTCACAGGGGAGCTACAAAACATCCCATGATGTAAAAATTTAAATCCATTACATTGTCCATAAAGTTCGTTTGTAATAAAATTTCATGATTTATTAAATGATGGGGGTAAGAGGATGAAACCAGAAAATAAACTAAAATGAAACACAAAGATAAAACTAAAACAAAACAATGTTAGTGGGACCCGACCATCCCTCAAAATAATAAGAGTGGCCGCTGTATTCTGTCAATAGACAAAATCAAGAAGCACTCTCAATAGGAGAAATGAAAAGGATAAAAATAAATGACGAGAAAGGGGACAAATCAAAGGCTGACCCAGTCGAGATGATAAATGGGGGACAAAAACAAACTAGGGAAGGTTGGGAATCTTGACATGGGTCATAACAAAAGAGAATGCCGGGAACAACACTTATTCTCATTAACTAGGAAAACATAACTGTCTAACTTCACCAGGAAACCGACACATTGTATTAGGGGGACTTAAAAGAGGAAATCAAGGCTAGCCCTGTACACACGAACCGGGCTTGCTACAGTCACCCAACTTTCGCTGAAAAAAGAGTAAGTTACACATTGAAAACTCAATATCTATATTATATATTATGTACTTTTAGGCAATATCACTTTTCAGGTTTAACTAATTTACATATTGACCTTAAAAAAGTTTATTTCATTAACTGTTCTTTATTACTGTTCTTTTATTCGAGAATTGTTTTGATTTTCATATCAAAAATAGTTCTGCTTAGGAATATCGTCTTATATAGCGCAGAAAAGTTTTTGAAATTTGCATTTTACTTGGCCTTCAACAAGTTGGCATCTATTTGTAAAACTTTCTTTAACTATAACAAGCCAATTTATGAATGATTTATTTAATATTTTTGTTTCAAAGATTTCAAGTAGTGAATATATCTTACTTTGCAAAGCAATAGTGAGTGGGCGAAGCCTGTTAGTTTCTAACAAAAGTGAAACATTAAATTTATAATGGTTTTCTATTTGTTCCTTATCTGATCATTTTGTTGAATTCTAATCCATGTTTGATCCCTATATATATATAACCGTACATTTAATATTAATGTTTGACTAGTTTTCCATTTTTTCTTTCTTTTTATCATAGTGCTCAAGTTGTTTTTGCACATAATTTTCTACCATTTAAATAAGCTGCTAGATCAGTAATAAAGAATCAGCATGACTTTCATTTCTTTCTTTTTATATCTATTTCTTTTTGCTGAAACACTCAGATCTTAATTCTAAGACTTTTAAGTAAGAAGTTTCTGATGAGGTTTGAACTCACACCTTTTACTCTTACAAACCTGTCAAACTGAGATCACTAAAATACAATGTAAGAAAAATTAGTTAAATTATTGCTAAAAGCTTCATTGCTGGAATTCAAAGAACTGAAGACTGTCCCAAATTTTGTATTTTTCAGGAACCACAGTTTATACTAACAGAACCAAGAAGTGCCCTGGTGCCATGGGTAACAACAATGCTTCTCAATGGTACAGTTGCGTTCCAAAGAGCATGTGGCACCCTTACCCCATCCAGACGAATACCTCACTGGAGGATCAGCCACAGGAGAACCAAGACAAAAGAATCTATGAGAATTATTCTCCTGTGCCTGAAAACTTGCTACAAGCCATTGTCACTGATAATGCAGCTGAACTTCAACAGTTGGTTGAAGCAAATGTCGACCTGAACATGCCACTAAATGATAAAAATGAGACTGCATTGATTCTGGCTGTCCGCCTTGGTCACACTAACCAAGTGAAAAAATTGATAAAGCAGCCATCGTGTGATAAGAACATTCTCAACATCAAAAACTGCTCAGCTCTTGATGTGGCTCTCATCTACACCTATAACCAGCGTACTGAACTTGATCCAGATGTCAATCATTGGGAAATCATCAAGGCATTGATGTCGTCGAGCTTTGAGCCAATCTGCAAAGACGCCATGCTGTATGTGATCCGGACTGCACTAAAATTTGGAGACACAGATTTCATCTACCAACTTTCAGACACTGCTTTCAGGTATTGCACATCATGTAAGTTTCATGAACTCCTGTTGCTTCAGTTTCACAGACACCAGCCTGTCTTTGAGCAGACAATGGACCCAATATTCGAAAGTTTGTCTAAGTTTACGATAAAACTGCTGTGTCACTGTAGCGGACAGGAGCTGGGGATGTTGGTAAATAGCATGGCTTATTACCTGGAATCTCACTGGGAAAATAAACATCGTCAGTTGCATCTGACCAAAAGGTTAGTATTGTATGCTACAGCAGCGGGATGGAGATGGTCTTCACAGCATACTGATTACATTAAAATAGTTGGACCACATATAAGCAACTGGTGTCTGTCTACCCTGAGAACAGTGCCATCTTTGCTTCATATCTGTCGTAGTGTCTACCGCCAGAGGATCATTTGTAATGTCAATGTTTCTTTCCAGAAACTTCCAGTAGCTATACCAAAAGCTTTAAAGAATTATATCAGATTGAAAGACGTGGAACAGTTGTATGAAAAGGAACTTGAAACTATTATTTTCTAATTAATAATTTTTTTTTTTTTCAGTTACTTCCATAAGCAAAAATGGAAGTATTTTTATTAATTTATCTGTAAAGTTCAAAAAAAAAAATCCGTTTCCAGATTTTTTTTCTTTTCAGTGTCTGTTACAAACTGGAATAAATTCATTATTTTATCAAGAATTTAAAACTCCACTGCAAAAAAAAATATAAAATATTTTAATGAAAATCTATATGGTAATTTATACTACAGATGCCTTTTATAAGTTAAAAATAGACATCCTCTGTTTCCAGATTCTCCCCTTTGCAATCTGTTAGCAGCTGTCTAACAAAAATTACTTGCTATTGGAACTCCACCTACTCCTTAAAAAAAAAAAAAAAAAAAAAAAAAAAAACTCTTGCAATTATAACAGATTAACTATCTTTAAACCTTGTTATTAATATTGATAAAGTTTTTTTTTTTTTTTTTTTTTTTTTTTTTTTTTTTCAAAATTCAATCCTTTTTCAAGGTACCCATTTTCATGTTCCTCCCATACAAGATAAAAAGCACTAAATATTTAAATATAGCTCTTAATCTTTTGTAATCTTAGAGAACAAGTTGAGCTCATTTCCTGGCATCAGTTTAAATTGATATCATCTTTTTTTTCGATATTTTGTCACCATTTTGCTTAAGGTTCATATTTTGATTTCAAATGAAAACTTGGAAAGTTTTTCAACATATTTCAGTGAAATTTCAATTTACCAAAATAGTTTATAATTAGTTTAAATATATGGAAAAAAAGGTGTCGGTTTGAACTGATGCCAGCAAGATATGGGTTAAAATACAAATCTTTAATAAAATATACAAAATTAAGTGGCATAATGACACAAAAATTGCATTTTTCTTTCTTATAATAAAAAATTCAAACATTCAAAAGAAGAGAAGCAGTGCTTTTGCTCTTATCCTCCTGGCATCAGTTTAAACTGATGCTTTATTTTTCCATATATTATAAGCATTTTGTGTAAAGTTTGTATATCCTTGATTTCAGAAGAAAACTTTCAAGTTTTCCTGATATATTTCATTGAAATTTTCACTTTACAAAATTAGAGTTTTTAATTAGTTTAGATATATGGAGAAAAAAAGATGCCAGTTTAAGCTGATGCCAGAAGGATAGGGATTAATCCTGTTGGGGTACTGTAGCCATTTTTTTCTCTCTCTTTCCCTGTATTTCTAAAATCCAGTTATTTAAATATATATGAATTATATAGCGACAAAAAGTAATTTCTCTTTCTAAGAGACATCTCCTTTAAAAATTGTTTTACTCCGTTTATCTAAAAGGTAAATAAGACATAGAAAATGAATCAATCAGTCTACAAATTATAACTCCAGCAAGAAAGATGAAAGAAAATAATGCATCTTTGAGGAATTTTACCTGAAGGTTTATATATATATATATATATATATATATATATATATATTTTAAGATATCTGAATGTCCGAGAAATATTTGTATCTATAAAAAGAATGTATGAACATAAAAATGTCTTAAAATAATTGTCAGACATCGTCCATTTCATATATATATATATATATATATATATATATATATATATAGGTAACTATACTTGTTTCGAAAAACCTTTGAATTTTTGATTTGCCAATAATCAAATCAATCCCGAGGAGAGGAAAAAAAGGTTTTAAAAAAAAAGAAAGAGCTAGAAACAGGAAAGTCTGTCGAAAAAAATCACACAGATACAGGTTCAAAGCCCAACGGAAAAACCCTGACACGAGTAAACAACTAACTAACAAAAGCTCAATACAACCGTAGAGCAGACCTAGATAAACCTAGTGAGCCAGACAAACCTACTAGGTTTATCTATCTATCTCATATATATATATATATATATATATATATATATATATATATATGGAATGGATTAAATCCTACATATTTTAATTTGTTTTGCCTAAATGTTATTTTAGATGAAAAAACAAGAGAAAAATGCTAAGATGAGATAGGAAGTTGTGGAGAGCCATGATCATCCATGTTCTGAAGGGATGTGGCATATAGAAGAAACCTTTGACTTTTTACCAACTCTATTAGTCTCTGTTCTACCATCCATTCACACTAGCTTGTTAAATACGTTGCACACTGTAATCCCCCCTTTTCAGATATTTGTGCAGATTAGCATTAAAATTGCACTGGTAAATGGAGCAGACTTGCCTTCAGTACATCCTGTGAATGTTAAATTCTCTAGACACTCTTTCCTCATTATGTGTCCCAGAAATTTCAGCTGTTTCTTTCTGATTGTAAATATAATCTACTGTATAGCTCCTATTTTCCTTAAAACTTCCTCATTGCTCACGTTTTGCCCATAACATTCTCAGTATTTAAAAGTAGAACCATATCTCTGCTACTTCAGATCTATTCATCTGAGAGGAGATTGTCTAACATTCACTGCCATACAGAAGATTAGATATCATATAGCAGTTCAGCACTCTTTTCTTTGTTTCTAACAACATTTTCCTATCTCTTAATACTTTGCTTAGTTTCTGGAAGGCATCTTTCACTATTCCTATTTCTTTATCACATTTTCTCTCAGAGAGATAAATTTCTGTACCTGCCTGATTTTGAGGTACTTTTTAGTTCTCATTAGTAGCCAAAATTAACTCGGCTTACTTTAAAAAGTAGTTCTAAAAGTTGCAAGTAGCACAAGTCAAAATGTAGTATCCCAGGAAGCTATGTTCTTTTCTTAAACACATTTTATTGAAAATGTAGCAAAAAAAAAAGAAAAAAAAAACTGTCAAAAGAATTTTCTCTTGACATTGCTATTACAATATACACCCTCAGTAATATTTATTGTTTTATAAGAAAAAGGATTTAAACTTTTTCTTCTCAAATTAACAGCAAAAATGTTAAGACACTATTTTAACAGATTGTTTATTTACAAGATTCTAAAAACATGTGAACCAACTACAATCCAATATTCTTATTTACTGTATTATAAAGAAATAACTATGAAAACAATTTATTTAATCAGAAGTTTATAAAAATATCTGAACTATAGTGCAGATATTTTTATAAACTTACTAGCAAATCTTACTAGCTTTTGCTGCAGGCATCAAAGTGTACCTTTGACCCCACTCCATTAATGCAATAGGAAGGTACTGATTGAGAAAAGAATCTCTAGGAATGAGGCTGCTAGGTTTATTTGTTCTCGGTATTATTTTCAGACAAGACATAGTTTATCAATCACAACTATTTTTTGATTTTAATGACATTTTCACTCTAGTTGAAAAACAAAACTTAAACAGTGTAAAAGGATTTATTTTTCTCTTAACACCACAATCACTGTATACAGCCTCATTTGAGAATATATTTGTTAAACTATTATTAAATTATTCCTGCCATTTTTGTTAATTCTTGAGAAAAAATTCATATGCTTTCAACCTATTACAGTGAAGTTATGGATAGCAGCTCGGATTGAGGAATTGGAGAGCCAAGTTCGAATTCCAATTGAATCCATTATGTTCACTTTTTCAATAAGAAAATTCATATAAAATATAGCAATGAGTAATTTAAAAAAAAAAAAATTTTTTCTGAACATTACTTTATTTGCACTAGTCACATAAATTCGCTATCAGTTATATGCCATGTGTGGTACACACTTAGGCGATCATGTATCTTTCAATACATGACTGATGAGGCAGTTTTTTTCCCCACAGTAAGTTGCCATTTCTTTCTGCAGTAGGCCAGTTGCCATCCAAGGCTATAGAACCCGGTCTGCCCTGCTATTTTACCCATAGCTGGGGGAAGAAAAGAGGATTCATACCTTTCCCAAAAGTATTAGCACGTAATTGAACATAATGGATTAAATTGGAATTCAAACTCAGCTCTCCAATTCCTCAATCCGAGCCACTATCCATTACTTCACTGTAATAGGTTGAAAGCATCTGAATTTTTTTTCTGAAGAATTAACAAAAATGGTACACACCATTTATTTATTTATTAGATGGTTTTTATATATATATATATATATATAGGACTCCAAATTATGTGTGTCATACCTACTGTCATGAGTTGGAAAATAAGTAAAATAATTAATTTATACTTGACAGATATTGAAAATTTGTGCCTTGTTTAATCTTCTACTGGTTGTGATTTTATCTGTTTCAGTCAATTTTATGATTTCTATATTCTACATGAATTGTTAAACTTTCTTTATTGCTTGGAGCTGATCATTATATAGATAGGTATTAATCTAAAATATATTGAGTGTTTGGAATTTATTTATTTATATATTATATGAAAGGGCAAACTGCTTTTCAGCTTTGTTTGGGAACCAATCTAGGAGAAATACAATTCTGGGTTGGGCATCAGCTTAGGAACTGCATTCTGTAAAAACCAGCTTGCTCTAGAAACTGCAGCTGCAATGTTTAGCATGTTGAGAATTGGTGGGGAGGGGCAATATTCCTCAGTGGTGTCTACAGGGCTTCAATGAGTGGGTGGGATTTTATTAGTATCTCTTAATCAGATCATTATTGTAAAATCTAAGGTGAAGTTTTAATTAGGTACAATTTTAAATAAAGTGCTTTCATATTATTTATGATAACATGTTCTGACAACACTTATAATCTACTAAAAATCAAATTTTTTCAAGGTTGGTCATTATAAACTCTCCCTGAAGTTGTAAAATGTAATGGCATAATGTGGGAGATTTTTGCAGGATGTATAATAGTGTCTGTAAACGAAAGTGAAGAGAATGAGAGAAAGTGGAATATCTATTAACAATGCATTTCTCTTTGGCTTTCTAAAGTCAGAATGAAAAAGAGATAAAATTGTATGTGAGGAAAAATGCCTTGGGATCTCTGAGGGTAAATAAACACTCTAGTTTCAGTGAACTGATTTAAAATCCAACAACACCAAACGTGTCTATTATAAATAAAATAAACAGGCAGACACTCTCTTGAGTCTGGACATTGGTAGCAAAAAGGTAATCTAATTTAATTTGATTTATAGCCACCACCTATACTTAAAGATCCCAAGGCATTTTTCCTTCACCTGAGGAAGCCAAAGAAAACAGATACTCTTGGCGAAACATGTTAATAAATTTTCCACCTTGTCTCATCAACTTTTCTGTCACACACTTTTATTTATATATATATATATATATATATATATACACACACACACACACACAGAGAAAAGGAAAACTTTTCTTAGCTGATGAGTTTCATCCTCTGATAGACTTCGTCAAGGCAAATGTAAGGATTTTATTTTGCAACAAGTATAAAAAAACAGAAGTAAAAATGTTATTAGCTTTTCAAAATCTTATCAAAAGAGAAAGTAACTTACTTAAATGGAAAATTCTTGAGTGATGCTATCAAATCTTACCAAAATATGAAGCTGTGTCCCAGATTTTTTTCAAATGTCTCCTTTCCTAAAAGATATACTTCTTTCCCAAAACCAACATACATGACTATAAAAAAATTTTCAATTTAAAGAAAACAGTTAAATTCAAGATATTATAATCTATTATTTAAAATAATACTATGAATACTACAGTAATGTTCTGAAATGCCTTAAAAGGAACAGTTTTTTCATGCTTTAATGCGCGTGTGACCATGACATAACATACAGAGAAAAAATTCCATTATGAATAATTTTTTTACGTTCTAATGAATGCTCAGCACATTGTCAACCATTTTGCATTTAAAAGCATAATGAAAAAATTACAGTAATTGATAACAACACAATTTTGCATAAATACTTATACTAATGAACAACATATAGTTTTGTGCTACTTGCACCCCTGAAGATGATCTTGGAAAACGATCGAAAGTACTTGGGAAATGAAAATAAAAGAAATTTAAACAGCTATAGCACATTTCTCTCATCCTTTAACATCAATACACGTAAAGTTATTCGTATGAACGGATTTTGTTAAAAATTAGCAGACATAATATCTGTAATTTATTCAATTAGATATGCGTAAAAGAGAATTTGCTAAATACACAAATATTTAAAATATATATATATACACACACACACACACACACACACATGAATTAATTTCTAAAATAAATGTTACAAAAAAAAATATCATCTACTCACCTTTATTTATTAGATGTTAAATTACATCACTTAGCATCATCCATAATTTACTTTGACTTTCAGTTAGTTTATATATTTATGAGCTTTCTTAAATTTGAAAAACTAATGATTTTTACTTGTTTTTTATATACTTGTAAAATAAAATCCTTACATTCGCCTTGGTAAAGTCTGTCAGAGGCTGAAAAGTGTCGCCTAAGAAAAGTTTTCCTTCCCAGTCTTTTTAGATATATTCTTTTTTGTTATATCTCAACACTGCATGTTGGTTTTGCAAGTGATCTTCAGACCAGTAATTCCTGCTATCTGATCTAATTGTATCAAACATATCAACTATATTTGTCCCAAAAGTAAGCTCAAAAGAATTCTCTTCGAATTTCTTTCTCATTGCACTTAAACATTAATGTATCTGCTTTAGTTGAGCTTTAACATTTATCACTTTGTATGAGATTTCATTTGCTGTACAAAATGTTTATCCTGCCACTGAAGGTGACACTAATCCCTAAATTTGAATTTCATAGTTGTTGTCATATCCTGCTATCGCAACAGAAAACAAATTTTGAATGAAATTAACAATAAGGATACTGCAATTGAGAGGCATTGAAAAAGAATGCTTTGAAAAGGGATATTAATATTAATAATGCAGATTATTAAATGTTAAGTAACTGATTAGACATAATGGATTATTTTGGCATTGAGATTTTTATTTTCTCTCAAATGACTGCTGGAATTTGAAACTGTGCAGGTTTTGGTGGGGTTCCAGTTCTTTGATATTGGCACAGGCAACAACCGAAAATCTGGAAATATGTTGGTCAGTTTTTATTTTTTACTAAAATACTTAATATAACTTATACTTAATTTATTTTACTTAACACAAGTTTTTATTTTCTATGAAATACTTAATACATTTTATCTGTTGTAACACTTGAAAATTTGTAAATTTTATATTATAAAATAAAAATTTAAAAAAAATAAAATTCTCTTATGTTTAAATTTTCTTTCTGAGCAAATGTCAGATGGAATTTTTTTTTTTTTTTTTTTTATTGGAACAACTGAAAACAAATTCAATAACTATTACCTATCCATCTATATTGGGTAAGAAGTCATGGTTTGGATCATAGCTGGCCATAATAACAGTAAAACTATTCCTTAGTGCTGGTGGTGAGCTGTTAAATCATACAAAGGTTTTTTTTTTGTTTTTTTTTTGGGGGGGGGGGGTTACATTAATGATAAAAGAGAAATTATAGTCTTACACCAATTGGTTACAAATAGTAATTGTTACTATAAAAGATAAATCCATATAACAAGATTTTACTAATTAAATTTTTTTAATATTATCTCAGAAAATTTCATAGTTTTGTACAGAAAAATTTTTTAATACAGGTGAGTGAATCTATTGAGCTATTGATTTTTAAATATCTTTAATCTGGATATTTATGTCCAGATCATTTTATATCCAAAAGAGGAAGGTCTACCATTTTGATTTGAATTTTTATTGGAACTACTGACAGCAATTTCAGCTCATGGCCACATCACATTGAAACACCAGTTCCCATATGATCACCAAAATTAAGCAGTGTCAATCCTGATCAGTAGCCAGACTGGTATGCTGTAAGCTTGGATGTGCAGATGGTGTAAATGGATAATGGTTCAGAATTGCTAATCAAAGAGATGAGTTCCAATTCCCATTGGATTCATTATATTCACTTACATGCAAATACCCTTGAGAAAGGTATGGTTCCACCTCTTCTGTCCTCTAGCT
The DNA here is from genome assembly GCA_963932145.1 of Acanthosepion lycidas. NCBI lineage: Eukaryota > Metazoa > Mollusca > Cephalopoda > Sepiida > Sepiidae > Acanthosepion > Acanthosepion lycidas. Next base: position 107,655,464 of record OZ010581.1, read on the forward strand.
ATGAGTTAATTAGTAAGACTTGTATCACTAAACCATTATTACACCCACCTCCATTCTTATAATCTAAAAATATTTTCTGGCTTTAAATAACCTGCAATGGGCTGATAAGCTGTGGAAAAAAACAAATCACTCGCTCAAAGAATACTTTAAACATGTTTGAGTAAGTGCCCTGTTTTTTTAAGCAATCAGAATTAAATCTATCAGCTTGCACATTTGGGAGACTTAATAAAGAAAATGGAAAACCACTGTCTGATTCAGCATGCTCATCAGACTGGTCAGCCAACAAGATTCAGTTACCCTCTTAAAGAATGCACATCTTTTCATTCAGATCTTCTCAAAAGTTAATATCTGCCAACTTTTTATTTTCATATCCAAAATTTAAACAAAGCAATTCCTAAGGAATTAATAAATTTTATTTTTAATCTAACATTATTTTTTATTACTCAAAAATGGCTCTTCACTAAAATAACATCATAAGTTGTATACATCAATGTTAATAAACTAGCTAAGTTCAAATTACCTTTGTTGATGTCTTTCATCTCGGGGACTCAAACTTTTTTTTTTTTTTTAAAATCAATTTACAAGGGATGAGGGTTCATAATATTGAGTGTAAAATTGACCCAACTTTTTACAGATTTATTGGGCTTAGTTATTATTTATAAATATAGTTTGAAATTGGACTTAAATCTTTGATATCTGCATGTTTTTTTTTTTTTTGTTTTTTTTTTTCATTTTCTGAATTTTTAAACTTTATTTCTAAAAAAATTGGGCAAGTGGATGCATGGGTGGTTATATTTTAAATTATTCTAAAATCTATTTAGTATTGAGGGTCCAAATGCGGTTAGGATTAATACAATAAATCAGAAATACCTGACCTCACTACCCATAATGCCCTATTGACTAGTATCTAAGGTCAAATCACTACACAAAACACATGGCCTGAAGATTGTGTTCAAAAAAATTTTACAAATAATTTCAGATAGTTATAAAAGTAGTCCTTTGAAGATTTGACCACCCATGTGGCTTTGGGGTGGTTCCAATTCTCCCAGATAGACAAGTGGAACCTTTAAAAATAAATATGCAACCTTTAAAATTCTATAAGACCCTCAAGCCACATTTTCAGAATTGAAAAACATTTTTTTTTTTTTTTTTATCAATTATTTGTTGAAAGCGATCATGGCCAAAAAGACAAACCTGTGCACTTAACAAGTTGGGTGTATATACAAATGCACTTAACTTTGGATGTCATCACAGGTGCAGTCGATGACGGATGATCAGAGAACATTTTCACCATGAATGTTGTCATATATGCCACAGCTATATTTTTTGTCTATAATCACTATTCCATTTTGCTTTACTGAATGGCAGTGTCTTTATGATAATGATGGTCTGTTTAGATCATTTAATAACATGAAACTTAGAATTATTGGTGTGAGGTCAATTTTTCTTCTTTGTGTACGCATGTGAGATTATATATATATATATATATTTTTTTTTTAGTTTTTTATTAATTCTATACACACACGATATTTATAGATTATGTTACTTAATTAGCAGGTTCCATTAGAGGGTCAAAAGGCATCAAAGAAAAAATCAGTAAAGATGAAAACAGGAAAATAAATCAAAGAAAAACTGAAAAAAAAAAAAAAGTGAAATGCAGTGGGATTAATTTTGGACTAGTTTTTCTTTATCTTTTAGTTACTGTCTTCATGACAGCATTCAGCATGTTTTATATAATGCTAATGAAAAAGTAAACCTAAAAATATGAAAGAAAAACTAATAAAAAAATTAATACTCAATACAATACTTCATCTAAGAAATTAAAGAACATTGTAAAGAAGCATGATTGCCCATATCCTGAAGGGACATAAAACATGATTAGGTTTAATATAATACTACAAGGTGTAAAGAATAGTCATTATGACTAAATTTAAATGGTATTTATTGGTTGTCTTTTAAAAACTAATAAGAGCGAATGAATGTGAATTTGTATCACATTGGAAGGTTATTTGTTATTCCTGGGTTTTTTTGCAGACTTGACCCCTGATATATTGAAATAATAATTTATGATAACTACTATATTACCAATTGATGATTTAAACTTGTTCCAATCATTCATTCATGATTCAAGTTTAAATGATTAATTGGCAATTCTAGGATTCATAATGTCATATCATTTCCTGGAGTATTTGTCTACAAATAAAATTGAAAGCACAAGACAAAGATGTAATGTCTGTTTGCAGACTTTCTTGAGAAAAAAAAACCTGAAAGTAGTGTAAAGAATGAAATATTTTGTTTCATTTCAGCTTTTTTTTTTCTCTATTTTTATAAATGAAAAGTTAAAATATCATTTATAGTTTTTGTATGTTATTAAAGTGAAAATAAGCAATAATACCCTTTCTAAAAATTAACTTTCTTGTTTTTACCCACAAGTTTGTGTAACATTTTCCCGTCATTTAGAGTTACTGATTAAATATGAAAAACCTCAGTATTGAGAAAAAAAAAAAAATGAACCTTCATACTCACAAAAAAAAAAAAAAAAAAAAAAAAATTGTCAAAAGGATGGTTTTTCCATTGACACTGCTATCATTTTAACTACCTTCACTCCTTGTCAATGTTTATAGTTTTAAAAAGCAATGATTACAATTGTAATAAAAACTACATATGATGAAAGGGAATTTATAGTTTGTTTTTTGTTCTTGAGAATTTACAACAAAATATTAAACTATTTATTTATTAGATTGTTTCTTTACAAGAATAATTTTTTGTTTACATTCTAAAAACTAATACAATTATATTAAGAGTTAATATTAATGCATTGTAATATTTATCATTTACCAATTTATAAAGAAATAAATATGGAAACGATTTTTTTTTATTCATAAATTTATAAACATTTACTAAATTATTAAAATATGTGGACCAACAATAAGGAAATCCATAGTATTTACCATTTTATAAAGTTTGAATCAATTGGCAATTAACTGATATTTCACCAGCCACTCCAATAAATAATATAAATAATCTACTGTGACATCCTAGTCAACAGTATTGATTTCCCAGCTAAACTGTGGAGGAGGAAATGGGTAACCTCAACATCCTTGGTGCAAAAGGAACTGGCCAGCCATTGCACTATTTTACCTTTAATGACACCCTGAACCACAATTACGAGGAGTGATGATCAAAGCAGCTCAAAATGCACTAACTGATGATGATGCATTGTTAGAAGAGGTCATCATAGACAAGACAGAAGTTTATTTAAAATTTTGCATAATTAAAACTCAGTAAGCTTTCCATTGTAAATTCTAAAGTAAGAGCTAATAAAATCCAACTTGCTCACATGTCTTGTCGGTTTCACTAAGGAGTATGGGGCCCACAGCTTTCAATACACTAGGCATTGATGTTTTTTTACAAGATGGAGTCACTAGCCCCAGGCCCAACTGATTTTTTTTAATTCAGAGTTGTCCTTCTAAACTGGTAACCAACCAAGACTGAAAAATAGTCTGCTCTACTATTTCATCCATAGCTAGGGGTAGAAGAGATGGATTCATACCTTTCCCAAGAATATTTGTGCAAAACTGAATGTAATGAACTTGACTAGAATTCAAGCTCGTTCTGAGTTACTAACCAATTGCACCACTTAATAAATCCCAAAATGTTACAATTTTGATTATAAATAGAAAAGGGAATTATCATTTGGCCTTTTCTGAATTAAATTAAAAGCTGACCCTAATTAAAAGTACTTGGCTAAAACTTTCTGGGGGAAAAAAAAAAAAAAACCATCATACAAATGAACAATGCGAACTCCAAGAAAAATGAAAATGTTTATTATATTCTCAATATGACAGACGGCCATGTTCATTATATAATGACACTTATATAGGTTACATAATGCCAAGTGTTAAGTTATAGAAGACAATACAATCCATTCATCAACACTTATAGAGAGAATGAAGAAGAAGAAAAAAAAAGATTTGAAGCATTTCTGCCAATGGCAGAATAATACAGCAGTGAGAGAGAGAAGATTTTGACAAGCAGAAAAATGTTCACTTTCATAATACACAAATCATTCATCAGTCACAAACATAAAAAGGTGAAGAATATCACAGAGCTTCAGTTTCTGCCAACTGCCTAGCTGACTCGGCAAGCTTCTTCTTCTTTTCACTGGATTCATCACTGGCTGACTTTAGACAAGTCTGAGAAACAAAGAAAAAATATATAAGAAAAAAAAAAAAAAAATTCAGTTTTTCTCCTAACAGTTACATTTTTTTGTTTCTAATTCACTTATTTTGATATTATAATCTTATATACTTTTTCCTAACACTTTCACTACAATAATATTGTTGCCTGGCTATGCTGGCTCATTTTAGGAAAAATTGGAAATTGCTATTTACTGGAAATAAATGACTAAAGATACTGATAGTGATTTTTCAAATACTCTGCAGTACAGACTAAGTTAAATGCCACCTGTAATACAAGACAAAACAGATCTTATTGTACACTACTATATGTCTACACTGCTTCTGAAATAGTAAGTGCTAATTAGTTTATAACACAAATGCTAGGGACCTGACATCTTGAGAAAAAAAAATGATATAGTTAAATTCCCAGATTAATTCTGTGGACAAGATAAATTGGTATAAGATGACAATTGGAAAAAAAAAAAAAAATCTTAGTTTTTTGCCAACACATTTTGTCTTCCAACTTTTTCAAGGCAAAAAATGAAATCGAAATGTTTTTGTTGTTATAGCTACATTACAAAATCCAAATTTAAAAAAGGGAGACACTTCTGCATAAGCCTCTTTTTGGTTAATGTAAATTTCCTTTATACTAAGAGGGTTTTTTTTTTTCTCTTTCTGTGTCAACAATATAGTTAAATTTTCAGATCATCTCTCTTATATATTAGGAAATTGGCTTAAATCCAACACATTTTTAATGGATTTTGATTTGAGTAGATGCTCTGTCTGTTATTTAGTTACTACACTATTTATTTACATCTACTGACCTGAATATTTGAGAAATCTTATTAGAAAAATATGCACCCTACGGCAGGATTCGAACCTGTGCCCCCTATTGGAAACCATCATTAGATCTGATGTGCCTTAGACCACATAGAACCTCCTGATCAAACAAAATCTGAATAGTGCTTTTGAACACATCTTTCCCAATTCTCAAGATATACATATCTATTCCATTTCGTATCCTAATGTAAACAAAGACAATTTTTTTTTTAGGAAATGGATTAAATCCAACATATCTTTAATGGATACTCATATATCAGTAGATGCTCTGTTTTTATTTATTTATTAACAATCTATGCATTTATTTACATCTACTGGCCTGAATATTCAAGAAATCTCATTGAATATAGAAAGGCTGGTAGATGTAAATAAATAAATATACTGTTTAATAAATAAACAAAAACAGAGCATCTGCTGATGAGTATCCATTAAAAATAAAAACATTTGAACAAATATATATATATATATATATATAACTGATTTAAAATATGTTTTTTTCGCTACACAGTAATAACCAAGTTTCAAAAAATGGGAGCTAAAAGCTTCGAATTTAATCTTGTAATTAAATTAAAAACATTAGTTCCATTTCATCCTCAAGTGAATTTTGGAGTAACTTATTTTCTGTGCCTTTAAAACTCAGTAAATTATAAAATAAGTTACTCCAAAATTTGCTTGAGGATGAAATGGAACTAATGCTTTTAATTACAAAATTAAATTCAAAGCTTTTAGATTCCATTTTTGAAACATGGTTATTACTGTGTAGCAAAAAAAATTTTAAATCAGTTAATTTATAATATTAATGCTCTGTAAATTTACATTGAGCACTATTTTGTAAAAATAAAAATATCAATAAGAACACCAGATTATATATCTTACTGTTCTTTCTTTTCATATATATATATATATATATATATATATAGTAAAAATTCAGCTATAACTAAGAAAGACAATCAACATGAATAAAGATGAAAACTTTTCTTAAATGACAAGTTTCATCCTTTCATTTGCCTTGATAAAATCCATCAATACATGAAACATGTCAGTTAAGAAAAGTTTTCCTTTTGTCTTTATTGATAGAAATACATGTATGACAACAGCAGTCAATGTAAGTTTCATAAAGACATAAGTATGCCTGCAGCAGTGGAAGTGTTAAAAGAAGTTAACTGCAAAATATATATTACTACTATTTACATATATACAAATGAAATGAAGTCTATCTGTCTACAATAGACCCAGAAACAACTGGATGTATTTAAACTAAATTTAGCATACAGATAGGATATGACACTGGAAGTGTCATAGACTGTGTAAAGTTGACTGAGAGCAACTCTGAAGGTCATGAAAGCTCAAAAATACTAATTGTAATGGAAGTTAAATATTTATTCTCATGTACAAATAAAGCTGAGAGGAAGGTAAATCAACTTGATAGTAAATTAATGTGAACTTCCCATCATTTTAATAATCTATACAAATAAAATGAAGTCTCTGTCTTTTGATTTAGACAAAATTATTTCCTGACCAATGCCAGGTACTTCTGCTAGGTATTTAAATAAAAGTATATATTTTTACTCAAAATTTGAAATGGCTTCATAAAGCAATGACACAAGAAAATATATTTCTTTAAAAAATAAATTAAGCTTTTTATTTTCTGGAATGCATAAAACAAACAACATTATACACGTTTCACAAAGATTTGGATACACAAGTGTTTTTGTGCATCATATTTTGATAGTGAAAAGTAGCCCCTCCCACCACCACCATACCTATTTTTATTGCTTCTTGCGAACCTTCAAACAAGGCAATGTGTTTTTTGTAAGGAAAAATCTAATTTTATTGAGGCAGTAAGATTTGCAGAGGTGGATTGAGAGAAAAAAAATTAGCTACTCACTGTTATTCTCGCTTTATGCTCAGCAACTCGCTTGACAACTTTTCGTAGGAATTCCACATACTCTTCAACTTTTTTATCATTTTTTTCAATCTCCTTTGCAGCCCTTAAGAAAGAAGGACAAAAAACAATGAAGACATTGGAAAACTATCAGTGCTCTATTTTATAACCAAGTTGTTGGTATAGAATGGCTGAATAAGTTCCTGGAACAAAACAATTGGACAATACTAAATACAAATTAATGGTTTTGTTCTTAAAAACAGCTTCGTGGTTAAAAAAAGAGAAATGAAAGAAAATACATACTATAAAGCAATATCTTTTTATTGATGAAATTAATCAGGTATCCTTTTTTTTTTCTGTGACAAACTTCCAAACTGAAATATTTTCTCTTCATACTACAAAGTTATAAAATCACCACAATGATGAGTCCCATAACTCTTTCAAGACAACAGGGGAACTACATGTACATCTGCCACAGAAGTGGTTTATCTTGCTGGTTTGAATTCAGAGCTTTTCTTCTCCGAGATCAGTTGCCACCCAAGGTTATGGAACCCAGTCTGTCCTGCTATTTACCCATAGCTGGAAGGAAAAGAGATGAAGTCATCCCTTTCCCTAGGGTATTAGCACATAAGTGAATGTAATGAACTCGACTGAAATTCAAACTCGACTCTGATTCATCAATCCAAGCCGCAATCCATTACTCCACCATGCCTCCTAAAGTCATAAAATACATTATCAATTATTTTAAAGTATCACTCACCCACCCTTATACAATATTTACTCAGAGACTTTTCATAAAGAAAGACAAGATAAACAAACTCCCTCCTTTTAAGAACCTGCTAACCAAATATGTATAACCATAGGAAAAATCCCTAAAAGAAAAAAAAAAAAAGACAGATAAAGATAACATGTGAAGAACATGTGTTTGTTCAGCCCTTAACACATGAAGTTAAATAAGAGTAAAGTAAGTAAAATAAAATCTAAAGAATTCAATTTAAAATATGTGCTAGTTTGCTTCGAAACTTCATCTCTGATAAAGATGTCTACCTGGCAGTGAGAGAGCCTTGTTGATATATAATCAACTAATATTAATTATTCATGAATCAAAAATAAACCTTCAGCAGAAATGTTTCACACAGCAACAAAATATTTAACAACATTCAATAAAACCTAACTTGAAATTTGTAGCAGCAAACATTTCCCTTGACTACAGAAATAAATTTATATCAATTTTTATATTTTTTTTGCACAATGCAAATAAAAAAAAAAAAAAAAAACATTAAAAGCAGGTTATAAATTTGTCATGATTTTACTTAACCAAAAGCATCTTAATTTTATGAAGTTGTATAAGGAGAAAAAAATATGTATTACTTCCAGCAACATGAAAGGTTAAAAAAGGAAGTTGAAAAAATCTTTTGAAAAAAGTAAAAATCAAAATAAAATTTCTACTTTAGTCATACATTTAAATACAATCCTCTACAATTTCTTATTTAAAGTAGTTTCCCTTCATGTTTCAATAAATGAAATTATACACTCTTCACACAAATGATTAAAATTAACCTATAGAAATAAAATTCAGATTTACAGTCTTCTTGTGACATATAATGGTACAAGCCTCTAATCAATTTCAGAGAATGAAAAATACAGGATTCTATTTCTAGTGTGTGAGAGAGAGCAGGCATATGTGGGAGGCAATGATAACAGCAAATCTCATCTATCCCAAAACAGGCTTCATTGAAACCATTAAATTTTCACCGAAAAGTCATAAAAGTTATCTCCCTTGGATTTTCTATCTGAATTGGGCTGTTTTAAAATTATGTATCAGTTTTAAAAATACTTTTGTTTATCTATGAAAAAGGCATTCATTTGCTATTTTCCTCGTAAATTCATTACTGAATTCTTCATTCATGTAACAATGTTGCTTAATATTCTGGTTTATTAGTAAAAAATGACGGAAAACAGGCGCATTTAAATATTTGTCTTATCCAAATTATATGTGTAAATGAATTAAATATTTCTAAAAATCTTCTGTACTAACTTGTTACTCTTTCATTTATTTTTAATTGTATTTTATTTATATTTTATTTTTGTTACATAAAAAAAAGAATCAATTTCATGGCTTTAACTGATTTCAACATGAAATAATCCCCTAAAGAAAAATTAATTTTTTTACACTTAGATTTTTGGTGAAATAAACCGTTTCATGAAGTGAATTAATGATTTCGATGAAGTCAATTTTCAGATAAGACATTCACTATATATATATATATATATTTCCATGATGACATCACTTTCATTCTTGACAATGAAATATTTATATACTTGAACATCATCAACTTACCATTCTTGCACTTTAGTCAGTTCCACTTTTCGCAAATCAATGTCATGTTCTAGTTGTTGCACTGTTTTATGGCATTCATTCAGCTCTTCATATTCTTGGTCATAAAGGGCCTGCTTACTGCCAATACTCTGTTCATAAAGCTGTTAAAAAATATTTGGAATTTATTTACTTGAGTTATCAGGATTAAAGCATTATTTATCAATTTGGTGACATAGTAACTGCGAGTTCAATCTTTGAGTTGGACAGTGTGTATTTGGATACAGTGCAAGTAATAACTGAGCATAATTAAAACAAGATATCCCTAGACATGGTCAGTGGAACAAGAAAAATCTATCCTATAGATTAAGTAAAGGGTTGGGTTCAGTTTGAAATGGTTTGATGGCTGTAGCAGACCGTAGCTTTAATACACGTTGTGAATGAAACACGTCATCTCTTGAAATAAAAAGCCCACTACAAACATGGCAGGCTCAAGATGAGTCCAACTGAAAGAAAACAACTAAGAACCAATATATATGTACAAACAAGTATATGTATTAAACAACAAAAAGGGTTTACAAGACAAAAACGTTAACGTATGTGTGTGCATGAACATAAAGAGTTTGTGTTTCAAAGTATGCTCGTACATACATGTGTGTGTGTGTGTGTGTGTGCATAATGTTCATGGTGTCTTCCCACAAATGGGAACACATATCTTCTGCAAGAGCTTTACATGGTCACAGTTCTCTGAAAATGAGAGAGAGAGAGAGAACAAAGTATTCTCAAGTATTTATAGTTTAGTCAATTGGGAAATTAAGGAGGAGTTAACTCTGACAAGGCTACCTGAACTGATAAGCACCTAATGAAGGACAGCGAACACTATGACTGTAATGTTGTGATAACAACAAAAGATGAGGACAATAGTGTAAAAGTAAATAAAAATAACTCCCCAGAAATTCAGGATAAATTATCAAATGTACTGCTTAAAAGTACAAAAAAAAAAAAAAAAAAAAAAAGCATTAAATCATTGTATAAATAGCCAGCACTTGTTTTGTTTCATATGAATAATATAGTTACAGTATTATTGGCAAATTAGCCAAATCTATTGCTTTCCGAACTCACTGTATCCAGTTATCACCTAAATGATATTTATTACTATTTTCAATTTCAATGACTTAATCCCCACAGATCTTAAAATTCTCCGATATAAGGTTTAAGAAAAACTTGTTGGTTAAGACTTTAGTTGAATATACTCAAAGGCTTCATTAAGTTAATAAAAACTTCACAATAAAAACACACTTGTGATTTCTGTTGAATGATTTAGGCATTACAAAAAAAGATTCTAGATGTGAGTGAATCATTTCCTCTTAAAAAAAAAAAAAAAAAGTAATCAAATTAAATTTTTATTTTTTTATATCATCCCCAAACAAGGCAATAAAAGCCACTGAGGCACATGGAGTTACTGAGTGTGAAAAACTGAGAAAACATTATTGAAGAGAAAGGACAATGAAAGAACTGGATTCAAGAAGACACAAGATGACAAATGACATTGCATTTAAATTTTGTAATGATTTTAATTGACAGGAAAGCAAAAACCTGAAGAGAGTTCCACAAGTGAGAAGTGTGAGGGGAAAAAAAAACTATTAGCATAGAACGTAGGGTTACCTTTAGCAATTTTAACAGTGAAATTATGAGACCTATGCTTAAATTCATAAAGTCAAGGAACAAAAGAGGAAAATTCATCTGAACAATTACCATGAAAATATTTATAGAAAAGGCTCAAAGAATCTATATTATGGTGATGGAAAAGTAACTGAAGCCAAGACACCTGGTCAGAACTGATGAGATTACAAGATCTATTTTGGATTTTGCCAAGAATCTCTAGATACACAGCAAAAACACAGGACCAGATACAACAGCAAAATTCAATGCATGGACAAATAGTAGACTTATAAACATTCAAAATGTATACAGGCAAATAACAATATATTTCTTTTAATTTATTTAAATAAAGTTGTTTAAATATTTGGACAAGATTACAAAGGGGTGAGTTGGGTTATATATTCACAATTCGATTATAGATCTACACAGCTTAAACAATATTACTTATTGTGTGAAATAAAAGGTCTTTATATACAACTGACAGGCTCTAAAATTTGTTCAGGTTTGTTCAAACTGAAGAAAAATTAAGTAAAGATTCTCTGTGTGTGTAGTTAATTCGAGTTGAGGGGAGATAAGCATATCATCATTTATTCAGTTAGTGCATTTTGTGGTCATCACTCACCTGCATGAAACAGTTGTGGTTCATGGTGACATTCATGCCAAAATAGTGCAATGGCCTGCCAGTTCCTTTTGTACCAGGGATTGAGTTCAACTTGTATCTCCTCTCAGAGATTAAAGAGGCAGGACCTACAAGGCAGCAGGCAGTTTGAATTCAGAATTTTCCATCTCCTAGACTGACTGCCAACCAAGGCTTATAGGACCCAGTCTGTCCTGTGGATGCAATAAACACAATTGGAATCTGAACTCAGCTATCCAATTCCTCAATCCAAGCTGCTATCCATTACTCCGTGTTATATAGGAATAAAGTGTCACTGCCCACCCTGGAGTTTGAACACAGATCACCAGAGAACAAACACAAGCAATCCCATTTTGAATAAGTAGATGGTAAAGGAAATGTATATATGGGAAATTAGTGTGGCATCTAAGGGATCACTATACGGATCACTATTCCGTGGTTATTTTTCAAGCAAGTACTATTAGTGCAAGTGTTATTCAAAGGCGTCTGACACCAGTATTGTTCAACGGTGTTACTATAACTGTAGCTGCAATTACAAAGTCTCTACTACAATGAGCAGGATGAAGTGACAACATGTATTCGTTAACATTACAAAAGTGGCAACGTGTTTATTGACATCACAAAACTCTGATAGGCATAAATAACTAGATTGAAAATAAGAAAATAGTCTTTTACTTACATTTTTTTCACTCTTAAATGTTTCTTCCATCCGTTTCAAATTGGTGCTCAGAGCTTTAACTTTATTTGACATTTCTTCTACTTGTTCAAGTTCCTGGAATAAAATAGAAAAAAAAAAATAAAATTGATAAGATTTATAAATTTGAAAAGGTACTGGATGCACTGTGGAGTAATAGATAGTGGCTCGGATTGAGGAATCATGGAGCTGAGTTTAAATTGCATTCAAATCCATTATATTCACAAGTGCTAATACCCTTGGGAAAGATATGAATCCTCTTCTTCTCCCACCAGCTATGGGTAAATAGCAGGACAGACTGGGTTCTATAGCCTTGGATGACAATTGGTCTACTGCAGAAAAAAAATGGCAACCTACTGCAGGGAAAAATCTGCCTTGTCAGTCATATATCAAAAAATACATGATCGCCCTAAGCATGTATCACACATGGCACATAACTGACTGACTGGAATAAAAAAAAATAAAATAAAAGAAAGGATAATAAATATCAAATTGGCAAATTTTAAAACCTGAGCTTTATTCAAAATCAGAATAGTTACTGAGATTTTTCTTTGCAGAAGAGGAGACTTGAGGCAACAGAAGGAGTTGAGAATACCATGGATGGAGCATGTGAGCAATGAGAAAGTTTTAAGGAAAATGGGAACAAAAAGGGCACTTGTATTAGAATCAGAAAGAAACACATTAGGAAAGAGGGCTTTGAGAATTTGACACTAAAAAGATATATTGAAGTAACTTACCTAATGAGCTTGTGTAAATGAATGGCAGAACAAGGAATAGGAGGGATAGTAAAGAGACAAACATTAAAAATTAGAAAGGACAGGAAGTTGCAGAGAGCTGTGATTGTTCACACCCTGAAGAAACACAGCGCCTAAAACAGCAGCAGCTAAAATACAAGGCTAGTAGATGGCTATAAATATAAACAGCCTAGAAGTTGAATAAATTCTAAACTTTGTGTTTGAACTGCAGTTACATTTCTATCAATAATTAACCATTTTTACATACATTGATATTAAAAATAAGGTTTGACTGTTTTTTTATTATATATAACAGAGAAATCTTTAAATTTGCTGTTTTCCCATAGTAAAAAAATTAGCCAATAACAGTTAAATCTATATTTTATAAGGCAACTCGCTCTTATCAAGAATACTATATGTTTAAGTATATATTTGTCACATAGTCACAGCACATATATATATATATATATATATATATATATATATTGTGTGTATTTAGGCAGCATCTTTTCATTCATACACGTTTCATTAAATAATAATATAGACAAGTGTTGTCTATTTATTTTATGTAAATTTTTTTCGTAACATCTGATAAGTTTAATATTATCGTTGAACGAAGAAAGAAATTCACAATAGTTATCCATATTTTTTCAATACAATCTAAGCTTTCGGCTTACTTAAGCCATTATCAAAGATGCCAATTACAACATATTAAACAATATACGGACAAGACAGTGATGATAGTCTGTCAATGTTTACATAGATGATTTCTAAGCAATGATAAACATGCGCATATAAGATGCTAGAAGCGAAAATCATACCGCATCTCATGACGTCACACATGACCACACTAGAGTGAATATAATTTTAAATTGGTGTTGAGCTTCAGATTTATTGGAAATTACCAATTTCTGGAAGAATCTGCATATATGTTGGGTGATAAGTAGACCTAACAGAAATAAATAAAATATAGGAGCCATTAATAAATAAAAAAAAAAAAATGACAGCAAGGCTTCAACAGCAGTAAGTAAAGAAAAGCCTTACTGAATGCAGCAAAGTGCAACAAGCAACAGCAGTCTCAACAGCAGGCAGTGTAGTGTTAAGATAGGTACCTCCACGAAATCGCTAAAAAAAGAGCATAGCTTGATGAAAAAGATGCCAACCTTGCCGAAAACAAAATTTTATCATCTAAATGCTTGTTATTATTAAGAGGAAAGACCAAAGTTTTTTAAAATTATTTTTTTAATTTTTCCTGCTTTTTAGAACATTCTAAATTTTTATTAAAAAAAAAAAAAAAAAAAAAAAAAACCTTGTTTCTCTTTGAATCACCAGAACTAGTAAATAACAGACAATTTTTAGCACGTTTTTTTGGTATGACACACATTAATTTGGAAAATCTTGCAAAAATATAAATAATTGTCGGATGTTAATGAAACTTTCAGGAACTATTCACAGATGATCGAAATTATTATAAATATGTTTTTTTTTTTTTTATTAAAGTCACAGCAGAAATAATTTTTTTATATTTATTATCCTCCACCATAATTAATTTTATGAAAATGCTAGAAATTCGATTGAGTCTAGTTTAATGATTACAATAGTTAAAAGCACAAGACTTTGAGGAATGCAAATCATGTTTTTTTTTTTTTAATTGGACCCCCCCCCCTCACCTGAAAATCAGTTCTGAATTGTAACATACAAAACTCAACAAAAGAAAGATATTATTTAATTTCAAATGCTTTTATTTGCTTTTAGTTGTTTTTATGAATATGGACAATATTTTCTGAAAGCAAAAAATTTTTTTGATGAAAATTAATTTTTAATACAATTATTTGTTATTTCTTGATTATAATAGATTTTTACATTTAATTTTTTAAAATATTATAAAATTAGTTAAAAGCCGCATCAGGTTTCCTAAGTCTCATTATGAGATAGATCTTTTTTTTTTTAGCACATTGTAAATTGTATCATTTTGACTAATCAGAAGATCCGCAGTAATGAAGAAATGTAATTTTGTGTTTATAATCAGGCTGTAATTATAATGTACGGAAGACCAAACAGAATACAATTAAGTTGCGTTATTTGAGTTAAGCATTGTTCTCCGCTGTTAAGGTCTTTACTTTTGCGAAACACGTGTGGAGAAGTTAATTTGATTTTTCAATTTCAACTGAGAAGGGTACCTACAAGTATCAGTATTATCATATGAAATTTATATGATTTTTATATTAATCTCAGTTATGAAATTTTTCCATAAATGAAATCTAAAAAATAATAAAATGAATGGAAATACAAATAACACAGTAAAATTTAATAAATGTACATAAAATTACAGTATTTTATGTACACTTCTGATAAAATTTCATAAGAAAGGTACCTACAAATTAATTAGATACCTTTATGAAATATGAAACTTAGTCTCACTCTTAACAGTCTTATTTTAATTTCTTTATAATATATTTTCCGTAAAGGTGAAAGCTAAGTATAAAAAAAAAATTAAAGCGCTGAAAGTTTTCCTTAAAAATAATAAGGTAAATAATTTGTTCACTTAAATGTAAATTATTTCACTTTTCTCCTTACGTAGAACAAATTAGTCTCAGGGAATCCGTCAATATGTTATTCATCGCCTGTCAAGTGACGCGAAAGTTTATGACCTGCTTTGTTTTATTTTCAAATTACATCTTTTCGGCACAGAAGCTTAGTTAAGCTTTGTTCAAAATATTTTAAATAAACATTATAATTTCTGATTTTCTTAAAATAAGTTTTGAATAAAATGATAATTGATATTTAAAAGAATTTCAAAGTGAGATTTCCAGTTTTTTTATAAAATGGAAAAAAATGGTCAATTTTGCTGACCCAAAAAAAAAAAAAAATTTTTAACGAAAATTTCAGATGTACTAGGAATGATTAAAAAATGTAAAAAAATACCCCCAAAATACTTTGATCTTTCCTCTTAATAATAACAAACATTTAGACGATAAAATTTTGTTTCTGTCAAGTTTTGCATCTTTTTCATCATGCTATGCTTTTTTAGTGATCTCATGGAGGTACCTATATTAAGACTCTACACTCAAGATAACAGATTAAATAAAAGGTTGAGTTTGAAAATTCCCTGAAGGTTACCAGGATCGACAATCACTTGAAGCCCGGTTGATAATAGCAATAAAGATGAGGACAATAGTCTGAGAGTAAATAATGTAAATAAATCTTAGAGAAATTCAGAGAAAAATCAAATTACCTGTTCAAGAACGTTTTCAAGCTTTCTCTTTTCTGCATTAGCAACATGAACTTCATCAGCAATTTTATTCTTCACTTCAAGTAATTGTAACTGGAAAAGAAAAATAGACAAAAAAAACAAATCAATATTTGAATAATTTATTTATTACCAAACACTAATCTGTTCTTCTATTAAAATAAATTTGTTGATTTTTTTTCTTGTAAAAAGCAGATGCACATTTTACTGCAAACCAAAAGAAACTAATAAATGTCTAAAAAAATAAAATTTATAAAGAAATTATATATTATGAAATGGACCAAGTCCAACAGTTATTTTAATATATTTTCTGTTTATACGTTATTTTTTATAGATACAATTATAAGTAAGTGCTCTGTTTACAATAAACAGTATTAATTGCATTTACTGGTCTGAATGTCCGAGAAATTTTATACAAAATATGTGTCCTCCACCAGGAATCAAACCTGTATCCTACACAGGAGCATCATTTGGCATGACATACTACACTATTTAGCATCTGGGTAGCAAATTCAAATTACTGTTTTTAAACAGACAAATTTTTCTCGAATGATCATATCTGCTCAAAGCGTATAAACAGAAATATATTAAAATAATTGTCAGTCCATTTAACAACATATGTTTCATTTGTTTACATTAAGATATGCTCCGAGCAGATATGATCCTTCGAGAAGGATCATGGGAAGTTTGTTTGTTTAAAAACAGTAATTTTACTTTACTAACCAGATGCTTCCTCTGTAGTTGAATGGTATAGCACATCAGGCCAAATGACAGTTCTGTGTAGGATACAAGTTCAATTCCTGTCAGAGGACTCATATTTTCTACAGAATTTCCTGGACATTCATGCCAGCAAATGTAATTAATACTGTTTATTATAAATAGAGCATTTACTTAAATAACTGTATCTATAAAAATAACATACAAGCAGAAAATATATTAAAATGTAGAATTTATATAAATAAACAGACACCAGTATTAATAATTAATAAGGATCTTTATTAATAAACTGAATAAAAAAACATGAGAAACTAAAAATAAAGTTAAGATGCTTCTTTCAAGGATTTATAGTTAGTTGGTTTAGGCCTGTTTAGGGTTAAAGGTTAAACATAGCAGGGTTGTTCTCCATAGACAACTATATGGATGGGTAGGAAGGAAGATATTCTTGGGTTGGGCTACAGCTGATAAGAGACAAAGCAAGGTAAATTCAAATAAAGGAATAAAAATAATTTTGAAACAAAAAGTTTATTCTTGTTGAAAAAAAAAAAAAATTTGTATTAAACATTTATAAAAATCAATTTTAGTTCACATTTAAACAATGTCATAGAATATTTGGGAAAGTTCAAATGATAAATAATTTTCTTTTGTAAAAGAGCTCACTTAAAGTATTATTAAATGTTAATTACAAATTTAAACAAAAACCGAAGAAGATAGAAAAATAGGTCATATGGTGACAGAATTCTAGGAAAAAAACTGAGGTGATCTGTATCAGTTGAAAAAGATCTCAACCAGATTAAATTTTTTCTGATTACTTATAAACTATCATTAGCTCCAGGTTTTGCTTTTCAGCAGGAGAAGTTTTCAATGGCTGAAATCTTTCCTTAATTTATATTATTTTTCATCTGGAAGTTATGTGTCAAAGCAGTTGCACAGACATGAATTTTTGTCTATTTGTATACTATTTTTGGAAGTGTTACTTTCCATTTTCATGGCCAATTCACAACATATTAATCTTACTTTGTTAAAAAGCAAGGCTATGCATAATGGCCTGAGTAAATGTGTGAACAAAAAAAAAAAATGCTGCCATATATGGTTAGGTGCTCCTGCTATATATTTAGAAATTCTTGATAAAATTTAAAGAATCTGCAATGTTATTGGTCCTGACCTGGCATCAGTCACATTCCCACCATTGTAATGTAGCTTCCCTGTGTCTTTTCTATAAATACTTTCATAGAAATTGTTCTCATGAACTTTCCTCTATGATACCTTGATTTTATAAATCTAAGTGCAGTACTAGATTGGCAACAAGGTTTCATCACTTTACAGGTAAATTGGCTAGATTCAATTGTAAGTTCATTGCTAACAGTTTCTTTTCTCACACTTCTTGCCTGTGGAACTGTTCCAGCTTCTTGCTTACCAGCCAACTTTGTTCTTCAAAAATTTAAATGTGTTGTCAATCATTATTACAGGCTTCCCACAGATCTGTGCAAAAAAAATTCCAGGACCATGTTAAGAAGTTTCAAGGACTGAAGCTGATGTGTGTACACACACACACACACAGTAAATGGTCATCAGTTTCAAAAACTGAAACTTTGTGATTTGTCTTTTAATAGTTTGACAGATGAGATGTCCAAAGAAAAGCTATAAATGGTTTCAATAATTCATGTCACATGGAACAGTTGAAAGCAGTGAAGAAATCTGTGTTCAAGGCTAAAATACAAATGAATGCAGACCTGGTTGTATAGTATTCTACACACTTTGAAGTTCTAATACACTTCATAATTTTGAATTACACACTTTAATTCTTACTGCTACACATTTCAGCTATCTAGACTACACGTGATTTGTGAATGTCACAAAAATTCTTGATGGCAGCACATTTCCTGTGAAGTTAAGTATAATGGTTTTAATGAACAGAACTACAAATAGACATTTTCACAAAAGGACTACACATTTTAGTTGCACCTATGAGTAGTAGGGGTAGCTATCAGAACACATTGATGTTAACAGTTTTTTCAGTTCATCTAGTTTAGCGTTCAGCTCCACTTCCAATTTTGATATCTCTATGGATTTGTCCTTTGCAGATCTTTGCATGGCATTGGATCTTGCAATTAGTGTGAAGTTCTGAGTCTGCTCAGTCTTTCAATTTTGTGTTTTTAGTCTTCAGTTCTTCAGTTTCCATAAACATGGAAGCACTGCAGAGAAGAGCCTTAGTCATGGGAACATTCCCAGCACCTATAACCAAACCAGAGTCTGCTGTTCCACATTGTCAGTGAAAATTTCCTTATTAACTGAGAAAACTCTACACTAAGGCATATCAATGTGAGAGTACCAGCAATCTGCAAACAACTTTCCAGTTTTTGATATTTTTTGTTGATAGACAAAATGTCCAGATGGTCTTCATGCTTGCTGAAATTCTTGAAAGCAATATTTCCAGCAGCCCCCTCCTTGAATTCTTTGTACTGACTGATGATGTCATCACAATCAGATTTGCTGACTTGTTTTCTATCCATCATGTGGGAAAAACTGTCTTCTGCGGCAAAAATTTTTTTCACAAATGGATCCAGGGTTCATGCATGCATGTGACCTTACAAAAGGGTATCTAAGGGGGAGACTTTGGCAGAAGTTTCTCTATGATGGTGATGAACATTGTTGCAATTCTGCATGCAAACAGATCTTCTGTTGACACATTTTACTTTTTTGGATAAATTTTGCATATCACCATCTTCCAGAAATCCACACTCGATCTTTGCAGTATCTTTATGCATCAGACAAATTCATTCAATTTGGAAAATGTAATTATCTTTTCAATGTGTACTTCCTTTAACAAACCTTAACAGTCTCATGATGATGCTAAAAAGATCTACAAGGAAAGGAAGCAATAGTTTATCGCTTTATTTTATCAGAAACAGTTCAATGTCTTGAAACAGACACAAAAATTTGCAGTTTCATTGGAAATAAAAATGTCATTCATGTTTGACAGCGCCACAGAGAAGGATTTGGTCTGGGGACATTTTTCTGTTTTTTTTTTTTTTGTTTTTTTTTTTTTTAATTAAGTTCACAAATTTGATGACATCTGGCCCAATGTCTAGGAGTTAGTCCCATGTTTATACATTTTCTAGCCATCAATGGTAAAAGTACAAAAAAAGTAAAGGGACAGGGTAATAATTATTTTTAATTTTTTAATATAAAGCCAAGCAATAAGTTTTAATATATTTCATCATCTTTTCACACTTACAAAAGCTAAAGATACAGGTTATTATTAGCCTGAAAATTTTAAAAATAACATTCTTCTTATTTCAAAGACACAGTTTCTATTCTATTATCCTTCCCGTGTACATTTTCTTTGTGTCAAAATTGATTCTCAAACTCGATACTTTTGGCCACAATTTAGACGAACATAGTTTATACATAGATACACATGGACATGGATGCGTAAGGTATCTATTTTTCAGCATAAACTCACCCACTGCTGACTAGAGATCAAAAGGACTTTTAATTTTTCAAATTGACATGTGAATAAAATTTCTTCAAATTTTAAAAACAATAAATTTGAGCTTCTACTTAATAAATAATTTATTTTCCTTTCAACTACAAATTCAATGAGTGTAAATTTATCTTTGACAGAGATGTTTACTTGTCTCTGACACCTTTATCTTTACTTTTCCTCTTTTCTTGTTGAGTGAGGGTAACAGCTAAAAGAAGACACTTTCATATTCTTTCTCGTCACCTAGGCGAGAAAATAAAGTAACTATGAGGTCATGAACTCATTATAATCAAAATGCCAGATTTCTGGAATTTGGCATTTAGACTTTCATGAATTGAGAAAAGGGATGTTTGGGCAGCCCAATTTAGAATTTTCCAGGACTTTTCAAGGTGCTTTTGAGCTGTTGCTGGGTTTCCAAGTCTTTTCAAGCCCTGGAAAAAGCCCTGTCGATTTTTCAGAACTTTTCAAGGTTTCCAGGACCTGTACGAAGCCTGTTAACTACTGTCTTCTTGATTCCTTTTATCATTCTTGCTCCTTAATAAGGTTTTCTTTTTCTTATTCTTTCATGCCCTTGTCTTAGTGGCTTTATTGCCTTGCTTGGAGTGAAATGATTAAAAAAAAACAAAAAAACTAAAAGATTAAGATTAAAGTAAATAAAAGTCAAATTGATAATAAAATAATAATAATACTGCTGTTACTGGTATCAATTGTATAAAAACAAAGTAAATATGCTGATAAGAATTGTGGAATGGAGAGATGAGTTATAGGTTAAATTAGGTTTTTTTATAAAGCCATAAAGTTCCCATAGCTTAGTGGTTAAAGCAACTGTCCATTTACCAGGCTTCACCAAGGCAAAAGAGGACACAAATTCATGTCTCACCAAGAACTTATCCTTCATTTTCTGATCCTGTGCGGTCTACTCATAGCTGAAGATTGACAGCCTGATTAAAAGTGCAATAAAAAGCAACTAAAGTTAAGATGAATGTAAATACAAGTCACAGTTAATAATAGTTAGCAAGGTTTTATCTAATAAAAACTAAGATAAAAATATTATTGCTATAATACATACTGGATGTCCCAAGAAATTATGAAACAGATATATCTATTGGTTACTTTGTTAACAGAAATACATTGTAAACATGTAGATCTGCAGGTTTTATAGTAAAGGCTGTCAACTTTGAATTACACAAATAACACACACACACACACACATTTTTTTGTCCCTTAATGGTGGTTTGGAGTGAATATCAAAACAGTCAATTCATAAAACTGTTTAATATGCTTCTGTTATACTCCCCTTCAATTAGATTGCTTTCTGATTCATTGTGCATGTCACCTGGATGTGAACACCAAAAAGGCAGAGAGAGAAAAAAAAAAAAAAAACGTTTTCTATGCATAGGCTCCAAGCATCACATTTGGCCCATGAAGGAAGCTCTCAGAATGAATGCAACATAATGCCCAATTGTGAACATTTCCACTGAAAAAGGAAATAACCCTGGGGACTGCAAGACCTGCTTAAAAGCAGGCCTCTCATAACAACCAATGGCATAAGGTGACCTGCCGACATGCAGGATGCTGTTGCTGTCACCACCATGACTGCTTCTTTCAACACAACCATTACCATTCTCACCCAACTCTCCAGACATGGAATGCAGCTGACAATCCAGCTCCGACACCCAGCAACATGATTTATGTCACACGCGGAATCCAACAGAGACCAGCTTTGATGCCAGACGCCAAATAGCATAAAACAAACTATCAAACATCAACTTTTAATTAATGATCAAAATTGATGTCATGTAAAAAAAGATTTATAAAAACATCTTATGTCAGACATTATGACTGAGATGTTAAAAAAAAAAAAAAAAAAAAAAACACACATCTGCCAGGCTTTTTTAATTTTTTTTAATAAACTAGAAGTTTTTTAACACACTGAGGCATGTTGAAATCCTCACATTATTTAGCATTATTGAAGATATTGCTAACATTTTTTGTCAAGATTTACAAACTGGGTTTCATTCAATTTTGCAAACCAATCAATGAAATATAAAAACTTAAAGGAAAGATATGAAAAAATATTGCATTTTTATTAAATAAGTAATAGTGGGAGTATTTTGTATGTCAAATAATAAAACTTAATTTTTCCAAAAAGATTAATGAAAATTTATTGTACTAAGCCACATTTCCTAGTAAAACCAATTGTACTTTGTACTCCATTATCTGTTTACACTTCTCCCCAAAATTTAGTTTCAATCAGTCAATGTATGGCTGTTTTAGAGGGTGTGATGGATAAATGGATTAACGAAAGTCATAGAATTTATATGTGTGCGTGAGAGATGTAACACGATGTCACTTTATTCAAGTGAAATTTTGACAAACTTTAGGACACTGTATGATAGCTGAACATTCTACTTTTAAGAGGATTACAATCATAAAATACAAAAATGAAGTTGAAGTAAAAGATTAATCTTCATGCAGAGGTTTAACCCTTTAGCATTCAACACTCAAACCCACCCCATAAATATCAGCTGTCAGAGTCTCAATGTTTTTAGGAATTCCTGCATATATTATAGCAGAGTATACATGGGATGGGTTATGGCAGGTTGAACATTGAGAGCCAATATTTATGAGGCAGGTTGAATGCTAAAGGATTATAGGAGATACATTTTAACATGGGCTTAAGGATAACTTGTACAAACTTGAAATACTCATTTTCTTATATACTATTACAACAATTGGTCAGAAAGTAATTCCTTTCTTCCTTAGATGCCATACAGAATGCACACTTGTCTCTTTTTGATTTATGAAAGGACTTCCTGGGCAAGGTAGCCTGACAGTGCCCAACCCTCTCCAAACTAATTTTAATTTTTCCTTCTCCTAGACCCAAAGCTATAGGACCCACTCTGTCATGCTATTTAACCCATAGCTGGTGGGAGAAGAAATGGAATTAGACTTTTCCAAAGAGTATTTGCACTTAAGTAAATGTAACAAACACAGCAGGAAGTTAAACTTGGCTTTCCAATTTCTCATTCCAAGTCATTATCCATTACCAACACTCATGCACATCCGAGCATTTGGTATTCCCAAGCAGTCACATATCTAGGTACTGATCAGTCTCAACATTGCTTATCTTTGATGATTGGACAAGAACTGGTGTTTCAACATGATATGGTTGTAATTCCAAAAAGTAATGCCTGTTCTAATTTTAAAAGTATTAGAATTTTTAGGAATTTTTCTTAGCTGCAACCCATAGAGTCAAGAAACCAAGGGAAAAAACAAAGTAATAGTAAATTTCCTTTCTCTTTTCCTACCCATAATCCTCTTTCAAAATGGTTGCCTCTCTAGACACACACAGAAAGCTAAAATTTTGTAGTTTAGGGTCAGTTCAGTAAAGCTATCTGATCTCCAAATATTAAGCCAATAAACAGTTTCCTGACTCACCAACTGATGTACTCAAATTCTTGTTCTGTCATCAACAGTGACTGGTACAATGTCTCATGAATTGTGAAAACTTTTTCTTACCTGCTTGATACCAATGTGTATTTAGCTCTACTTAGCTTAACCTCACTTTTTTTTATTTCATAATTATTTGGTTGCAAAATATTGTTCCTCTTGTTAAGGAATATTTGCAAATTAAGAATAGTAAAGTTTATTAGCTTGTGTGTGCTCAACTTCTGTGAACATGGACTATGGCCAATACACTTTTGTACATATTTACATTTTTATCAAATTTTGTGCAACCAATTCAATGTTTCCTTTCTGTGATAATCCATGCCTTCCATTTCCACTATACAGCTATCATAGAATTTCTGCTTTTAGGAGGAGAACATGCTGCAGACATTCACAGGAGGTTAGTGAACATATATGGGCATATTTTTTTTTCATTAGCAGGATTCAGATCCACTACAGGCCATAACACCTATCAGAATTGAAAAAAACATTGATTCATTATCAATTTAGAAGTGGGTGAACCTGTTTATAACATTGATAGCAAGTTAAACTAATCCCCCACCCATTACAAGGTTATTGGCCTTATTTGTTTTGCATGCCAACTTGGGGGGGGGGTGACAAAAAGATTTCTTTTAAATATATGGATATATTCATGTTTAATTAAAGAACACAAATTTACATAAGATTATTTATACACTTATTCATCATTTAAGATAATTATGAACCTCAAATGTTTGTGAATATGCTTAAAAATATTAACAGTTTTAAAAAGTTAAAAAGGCCCAAAAAATCAGAAAATTAGAAGAAAGATGTAGATACCAATATATGGCAGCACTACTAAACGACTTGCTGCGAATGAAAACTTCAAGTGAACCACAAGAAATCAAATCCTGACTTGAGAACTTGTTTCATTTCTGTCAACAAAACAAAAAATATCATCTACTTTTTGCTATCTATTAAAGAATCAAAAGCCACAAGAAAAAATTTGTTGCCTAGATAAACAGTCCCTGGAACAGAGTAATTTCACCACTTTATTTCTGGAAATGGCTCTACTATAATCTACAAAAGATTTAGCTGGAATCAAACCACAAGCAAATTTAATATTTCATGTCAGGAAACATCTTCATATACATAAACTTCCATTAAAACAATGGATTATGTAACATACATTTGTGACACTATTTAGGTTACTAGAAAGAAAGAAGAAGAAAAAAAAGAAAGAAAGAAAAAGGTGAGAATTAAATTTAGGTGATAAGAAGCCATCACGAAAAGGACACCAAGCGATGTTATTCTTTTTTTCTAACAAAGAAAAGTGCTAAAGGTTTTTATTCTCATTAGCGAGGAGAGTAAGGTTGCGGATGTGTCGGATTTAATTTAATTTATGATGGCGCACCGAATGGTGAAAATTTCAGGTGACCTACAGGACAGAATTCTAAAGAGATAAAAATTAATTGAGTCGCAAAAAAATGTCCGTTGGATCAACCGCAGAATTACAAAAACAAAAGACTGAGCCATTGGCTATCTACGAAGATCTTTGAAAAAGGCATCTGTTTTGTGCCAGGAGCTGGCTATGATAAGAAAATTATTTTATCAAAACGAATAATTGGCTCTAGCGTCCAGATCGTCACATGACCACCCACTTGATGCTGGCAAAAATCTGATTGACGAATTCTAGGCGATTCGGTTAAGATAAGCATCTAGGGTGTGAGGTCTCCTCGAAGAAAAGAAAGAAAAGAAAAAAAAAAAGGGAAGATAAAATTTTTTTTCTTTGAGCAAGATTTTTTTTAAACCAAGGCTAGTCTGGCCACACACACACTGCTGGGCGCCCATTGGCTGAATGCTGGTGTGAGCGTTAGGCGAAGGTAATCATGTGAAGTAGGAGGGGAGGCCTGTTGACACCCCTGAAGGGATCGGTATGAGATGCCACTGTGAGAGAGAGGGGAAACCCGTTGACACCCTCTGATGGTATGGTGAGATACCAGTGTGAGAACAGAAGAAGGTGGGAAGACAAAAGACTTCCAAAAATGGAAAATAATAAATTTTCCTGACCGAAAACAAAGAAGTGGATTGTGGATTTAGAGTTATCAAGGAACCTCAAACCCTGACAAGCCCACCCCAGTTAAGCAGAGTCGCAATGAGTGGACGGCAGTGCAGTAGCAGTTCGCAGTTGAGTTGGGGTTGGAGACAGGCAAGCAGTTGCTGAGAGCCGAGAACTCTGAGGACCCGCCTCGCAGAAGCTGACTAAGATTCACGCAATTCCGAACTCAACTTCTAACCAAGAACAATTTATTTTTGAAGAACGACTTAGACTCACACCAACGTCACAAGTTTTACGAATATCGCCTGAAGATACACCAAAACCAGTTTCTTAAGACAAACAACTTAAGATGTTAAAACTCGCCTAACAAACATAAAGTGTCACGAATCCATATAGCGGTTTGGGAGAAAGACGCAGTCTTGTATTCAGCAACCAGATATAAAATATTGTTATCCTTTTTTTAACATATTTGAACCTTTCGAGTTGTTACTTTATTTTCTTTTACATATACTCATGCGGTGTTACCCTTGATCGAACTCAACTAGCATTACGGCCCGGCGACTGATTGATTTCATCTACCTAAGATCAAATCACAACGTGGGTAGGTTAGACTAGAAATTAAAACAGTTACTTCGGTAACCAGATGTTGGAGGCGAGCTGGGAACGACAAGGCTGATACCGAATCTAACCAGATTCCCATCCAAATCAGCAAAAGGTTAGAACGTCACATTTGGTGCCGCGACCAATACCAAGCCAGTTGGTCGTCACAGGACAAGATAGTACAATGGATGCGGCCAGGCAGACGTCACATTTGGCGCAGAGACACCGGGGGACGTCACACATTTATGGTAGATTTTGGTGGGTTGGTCTAGTTCTTGAAACTGACACTGCATAAAGTGATTTAAAAATACAATTTCTATATACTCATGGACTAGCAAATTATTTTACCTGGCCAAGACATGAGGAGATATGCTGGGTTTCTTATGATAACATTGTGCAATCTTTCAGCTCCAGCTACAACTTCAGGATGCATATAAATCCTTCAAAATTATGAATATGATATCATAGAAAAGAACTGGACTAGGAGAATTAATGATTCAGTTTTATCTACAAACTAAATTCAAAATTTATTTTGCCAATTTTATAATGTTACATTGGAGATATAAAGTCTAGACTGTAACAATTAAAGACTACTGATGAATATATTTCAAATACTTTTTATTTGTTTTTATTGCAAATGATTTATCTTGCACTCTGCTTGAAAGATAATAATTTAGATCTTTGTTTCTCTTTCTTTCTCTCTAAGCTTTTAAAATTTTGATGATCAGGGAAATGCTGATGCAATATGGGAAATTTTGCTTTTGGGGCAGAGTTGGGCTAAATTTACAATATTTTTATTTTTGCAATGCATATTCAAACACCCATAAAAATTGAAATAAAAATAAAGAGTTGTTAAAACTTAGTGAATGAATTCCCCAAATACTATGTAATGTTTTCCCAATGTTTTGTTACCTATGGACTTAATCATCTTTAGCAGAATGAGTCAGTATTAGATCATAATTGTGAAACTACCATCAACCAGAATTTGAGAAAAAAACTATTAAGAGGTCTAGAATTGTTAGCTTTGAGAGACACTTAATGGAACTTATTGGGGTTTATTCCTGAAATACTATAGTTTTCAAATGTTGTGCCCCACCTTTTGCTACTTTTATGGGCTGAAGATGATATTTCTCAATTTTACCATGTGGTCATCCACCCCCCAAAAAAATTTCATTTTATCTCCAGAAACTGTTAATATCTACTTTTTGGTTACTCCCTGTAACATTCTAATGGGATATTTGGATTCCTTGACTAAAAATATATAAGGGTATCAAATTTTATTAATTTCTGGACAGTGGATCAGATGATATAAGGGTTTTTGTGAGATCATTGAATTTGAAAATGGAAATGTCCATTGACTGAAAATGGGGATTCAGCAAAATTTCAATTTGTGATATCTTGAGAAAGTTTAGGAATTTTCACTTAAAAACTTTCAGGATTTTCTAATAACTATAAAGATCTACCACATATCAAAATTTAAAACATCTTTTTTTTTCTGGGTTACACTTTTCCATTTTTTTTGGTTGAAGTGACATGGAATGACCCACATTACAAACTACTGTAGTTGTAGTTTCCTTTTGTCCCTTTTTGTCATGTCTGGTTTTGTTGTATTAATTAAATTTTGTACTTCTAATAAAATCTTTAAACATTTCTGTTTATTCGTGTATGCATTGAATGTCTCTTCTACTATTAAACCTGTTGTAATTAAAATAGAACAAGCATTAAAATTTTCATCAATCATGGTTCATCACATCTGAATGCCAGAACATTCAATTGATAAAAATTAATTTCTAGATATTACAGTAGTGTTTTCTGTCAATCTACAAGTAATATCATTTTTTTAGACCAATTCAGCTGAGTTAAGACTGATTATAAGTTACTAACAGAACTTGGTGTCACTAACATTTTACAAAGAATTAAAAACAATGCACTTACCTTATGTTTCTGAAATTGGTCTTGTGTACTTCCGTCCAAGAGACTTGGTTTGAGTTCAAAGTCTAAGCCACTGGAATTCTTGGCACTCACAGGAATTAACTCAAGAATTCGGCACAGTTTATTGTGTTGGCAACAGTTCTCATTTAGCTGAAAAAGAAAAATATAAAACTTGACAGAAATAGTAACACCTCCCTCATAATTTATTTTGTAGGCATAAAAATGAAATAGTGTTAGCATCATTTAATTACATAGATATGTTTGAAATTATATAATAATTGAATGCTTTATCCGACTAAAGTGATGTTTATGTTGATGTGATTACACATGCATATGAATGAGATGGGAGAGTAAAATTTAAAATCTAAATTTATAAATTTGTTTTGGGTATATAGTCTAGCCACTTTCATTTAGTTTTTTTTCCTTACATAATAATTAGTTTCTTTTAATAATAATAATAAGGCAAAACTTGAAGGAATTTACTCTATCACCTGTAATAATTGCCACAATGAATACATAGGAAAAACTAAGAAATTTAAAGAAAAGATTATATTGAACACAAGGAATCCTTTACAAAAGAACACACTCAATGCATTAGTTGCTCACCATAATGAGTGACCATAATTTGAATTTAAAAAATGCTACTTTAATTAAAAGAAAACAATTTACTAAGATCAGAATATATAGAAAGTGCTTTAATTACTAGATCATCCACAGTAAATTTACGTCCAGGTTCTTACAACATTTCACCTTTCTTGGTAGATTTTCTGTTATCACAATGTGGGATATTTAATAACAAAGCGATATAAACATAAGCAAAAAGAAATTAAATGAAATTAGTTAGATTACATATCTAAAAGACATACAAAAATAAATTTGTTGTAAATTTACAGCAAACTCATTTATGAGCATGTGTTGTCACATCAACATCACTTTAGCTTGATGAAGTCCTACAGGATAAAACATTTGTTTTCCACTTTGTCATAGATTTTCCTCTCTCTCTCTACATATTTTATATATATATATATATATATATATAAAAATACACATCTATAAACCAAGTCTATAGGCAAAAATGGGTCAGATTTATACATGAGTCTGCAAGCATCCACCAAGAAAGTGACCCCTTTTAGAGAGAGGGGATCTTAACCTTTTGTTGTATAGATGCAGCCTGTGTATTCAAGGCCCTACCAACAGAGCAACAACACCAAATCATGAACAGATTAGAAGCAACAATAAATAATAAATTTAAAAATATGAAATAAAAAAGGAATTGCTAACTTTATCTTGATGTTTGCCAATGGACATTTCATCATTCCACAATTCTTCATCAAGTTGAGCAATATCTTTCTCCAAAGTGTCAATCTGGCTTTGATGCTGTTGTTCTTCCATCCTAAATCGTTCCACATCAGTTGGAGTGTATTCTTGGTTATCAAATACTGTCTGCAAAGTCTTCAGCTGAGCAAGCTGGTTCTCTAACTCAGCTTCTATAATGAAAGAAAAGACAACAAATTTGTAAACTTTGAACTGAATATAAAAGGCTCAAGTGACAAACTAAAAAATGTACTAAAGAGGAGAGAATTGAGAATCAGTACAGCAATCCCAACCAGCACTAATCTATTTCTTTTATTCCTTTTTTATTACTGATCAGATATTGCATTTATATTTGATGAAAAACTGACTGAGATGATTGACAAATTAAATCAAAAGGTGAAAAAGCAGATATGCATTTGAGCAAATAGAGAGGACTTAAAATAATGCTATTATACTAGCTTTAAGGATGTTTTTTTTTAGTACATCCTAAAAGCTATTATAAATACCTAAATATTTATTTAATGGCTGCAAAAATAAATTGATGTATTTGGTATGACTAATTTTGAGCTGAATAATCAGGAAAAACAAGATAATGACAATTTTGAAAGCCAGGGCTTTCAGCTTGCTTTATCAAGAATTAAAAATTGGTGTAGAAAAAAAAAAGTAATCTGACAGGTGTGTCAGCCAAGACATTTTCTGTTGCTAATAAATATAATAATGGCAAAGTCATTTTTAACACCACAGAATGCAAGAAAGTACATGAAAATGGTTAATAGCAAGATTTCCAGATCAACTTCTGTAAAAGTGATCCATATATTATTATTATTATTATTATTAATACAAGTTGAGAATCCTTTATCCAAAATTCTTGGGACCAAAAGTGCTTTGGTTTTCAGATTTTGGAATACAGACTATTTAATTTGTACATACCATCTATAAAATGGGGCGGCTTGAGAAAGGAACCCAAGCATAAACATGATATCCCTTTATAATTTATAATACAGCTTATACAGAGTGCAATGGGTAAATTGTTGCCAGTTTATATTTTTTAATCTCACATATGCATAGTTAGTTTTTGCTCATCTACTGCAAAGTATGGTAGGGTCAGTTGGGCATCATTTGTGAGAAAAAGAGCACCATGACACAATTCACCCCATCAGTAATTTGGAAACAGCATGTTGTACTGCTTGGCATTTGTGTTGGAAGCTCCAATATGAACATTTAAGAGTGTTTGGGTGTCAATCTGGGGACAGTGCAGAGGATTCAGAAAGAGGTGGATGAATTTAATGGTGATTAGGAAGATACGGCAACTTGGAAAACTCACTCTGATAAGAAAAGAACTCTCAAATTTGTTGGTGAAATCCAGGCCATGATTGACAACAATCCCTCCAAGTCAATTAGGTTCATAGCTAGACACACAAGAGTGTCTGAGTTTTTTTATCAAGCAGGTAATGCATGAAGCCAATTTTTATCCCAAGCCATGAAGGACAAGAGGAAAGACCGTGCTACGAAGCTTTTGAACAAACCCAAGCATCCCCCTCCAACTGAACATGTTTTAGTTTTTCTCACACAAGAAAAATTTCTGCCAGGATAAGATGGTGAACACAGAGAACAACTGTTGGTTTGCTATGTCACCAAAAGATGTACAGAAAGTGATGAAAACCAAATATCAATTCAACATCATGGTGTTTGGAGTGATCACTTCTGATGACAACATTATGCCTCCATTCATCTCCACACAGGGGCTCAAGACTCAACACAGACCAACATCAAGTGCCTCGAGAGGGTAGTGCTGCCCTGGGTCAAGAGGGTGGCTGCTGGATGACCCTATATGTGTCAACAGGACTCTGCACCATGCCACACAAGCAGGAGAGCTGAGTCATGGGTGTCAGGCAATTTCTGTGACCACATCACCCCTTACATCTGGCCTCCTAACTCCCCCAGACTACAATCCCCTTGATTATTATGTGTGGGCACAGTTGAGCAAGAGACCATAAAACTCCTTGTAACACCAAAGATGAACTGAAGGCAAGAATTATGGCAACATTCACCAACTTGTCCAGAAGAGTTGCAGGAGATTCTGAAGTTGTCTAGAGGTCGTGGTTGAAGCCAATAGCAATTTTATTGAATAAGTTTACTCTTTAGTATTTCAGGATATTTTTGTGTAATTTAGGTAATTATCTTGAGGAGACCATCCAAAAAATGAGATGACAGTGTTATCTTCATTTTTGCGTAATTTAGATGACAATCTATCCATCGCACCCTGTACATATACCCAAAGATAGTTTTATGTCAACAGATGCTTTATCCCTACACATCTTTAAATATTTAATGCCATGCCTTTTCTTAAATTTCTGTAATCAGCCTCCTGAATAATCATTTACTTTCAATATTCAGTTCGTCATGATAGATTTTAGCCCATTTCATGATCAGCATTCTGGTAAGTAGCATATGTTACTTCTGACACTGACAAATTCACTCCAGCAATACATGATCAAGATCATCATTTTTTTTTTGCATCGATCCACTTCTTCTCTCCCCAGCAGTGTGTTAATTAGTAAGACTTGTATCACTAAACCAAATACTTTTATTTCATTAATTTCTCCTAAATCCAGTTTACTTTCAAATATTCCTAATTCAGCCAGGTAGTTAGACATCTGGACCAAATCCTTCTCTTGCATAGCTGCTGTTTCTTGGAGTTCCTGGAGGCTGTCCTGGAGAAAATAAGCAAGTTATGTTAAACTTATGTATAGAATTCTATAAATGATGTTTTTTTAAACCTATTAATCCATTAATGCCCAATAACCCCCAGAAATGAGACAGTGGGCATTAATATGTTACAGGTAGAAATCAGTAACAGATTTTTTTTTCATAAACCTATAATTAATAACAGATTTTTTTTTTTTTATAAACCTATAATTAATAACAGATTTTTTTTTTTTATAAACCTATAACAGATGTTTATTTCTTTCTTCTTTAGAAACCTATAACAGATTTTTTTTTTTGTTTTTGGGACCTATAACAGAATTTTTTTTTTTTTTGAAATCTATAACAGATTTAAAAGAAAAAAAAAAACAATTAGGAACTGCCACTTTTTCACTGAAAAAACAACATAGCA
Organism: Acanthosepion lycidas; assembly: GCA_963932145.1. Lineage (NCBI taxonomy): Eukaryota > Metazoa > Mollusca > Cephalopoda > Sepiida > Sepiidae > Acanthosepion > Acanthosepion lycidas. Next base: position 107,688,320 of record OZ010581.1, read on the forward strand.
TGATGAAAAAACCATTAATATAAGAAATTCTTACAATCTAAACATATTTTCTGGCTTTAAATGAACTGCAAAGGGGGTTGATAAGCAGTAGAAAATGAATCAATCAATCAAAAACCTCTTGTATGATAAGCAAAGTATCAACTGCCTTCAAAACATTCCCAAAAATCTGGAAAAATGTGTTCTTCCTAAAATCAAGGTCTGATTTCACAATTCCAACATCCACTCCACATTGATCTATGGCTGTGAAACTTGGTACCTGAAATTCAGCCAGAAGAATTTTGAAATGTTTGACAAGAAATGCCAAAGAAAAATACTAGAAGCCTGAGGCAACAATTTTGTATCTAACAACAAAGTTTAAAAAAAAACAAAAACAAAAAAAAAACAAGCCAATATATGTCCCATTTCAAAGGAGATCTGTAAACAGCAAATGAAATTGCTTGGTCAAGTAACAAAGTTCTCACCTACTAAGTTTGCATTTCAAGTACTATAGTAGTTTTGGTTTGTGCAGGTTTGAGCTAAATTAATACGCGTTTCTTTCTGTTTTTCAAAAAATACAAGGCATGCAGCTGATGTTTGAAAATTTAGATTTTATAATGTATGCTGATGAATTCAATCGCATGCAAATTATGCAGATGATAAATGACATTCTTATAGCACAAAGGAAAATATAAATTATTGATGACATTGTCTACTTGGGTAGCTCAGTCACTAAATAGTGATATGGATGGATCAAGAAATAATCTGTACAATTGGCAAAGCATCAATAACTTTCATAAGGATGGAAAAAAATATGGAAAAGACAAGTTCTTCCTAGAAAAAAAGATAAAAATAAAAAAATCCAGATTTACAATTTGAATGTCCTCTTCACTTGCTTCTATTACAGCTAAGCATGGTACTTGAAATTCATCCCAGAGAAGAAGCATGCCCGACTGTCAGGTGGAATAATTTTTACTCAATGATGGAGTTAGGAAAAATGCTGATCTACATCCTAGGCCAAAGGAAATCTGCAAACGTCACATGAAATGGCTTGGCCATGTAACAAGGTTGCCACCTACTAGGCTTGCATTTTAAGTCCTACAAGAGACTCCTAATGGAAAATAGAAAGTTAGGTAAAAAATCAATTGGCCCATCTAAAAATAATTTAAACAAGTGAACTGACTGCTGACCAACTAATATGGTGAGTGCTGACTATTAATATCTTAAAGTTTATAAACAGAATTTCACTTACCAAATACTTTTATTTCATTAATTTCTCCTAAATCCAGTTTACTTTCAAATATTCCTAATTCAGCCAGGTAGTTAGACATCTGGACCAAATCCTTCTCTTGCATAGCTGCTGTTTCTTGGAGTTCCTGGAGGCTGTCCTGGAGAAAATAAGCAAGTTATGTTAAACTTATGTATAGAATTCTATAAATGATGTTTTTTTTTAAACCTATTAATCCATTAATGTCCAATAACCCCCAGAAATGGGACAGTGAGCATTAATATGTTACATGTAGAAATCTGTAACAGATTTTTTTTTCATAAACCTATAATTAATAACAGATTTTTTTTCTTTTTTTTTTTTTTTTCTCTTTTTTTAGAAACATAATTAATAAGATTTTTTTTATAAACCTATGACAGATTTTTTTTATAAAGCAATAATAACAGATTTTGTTTTTATAGAACTATAATTAATAACAGATTTTTTTTTTTTATAAACCTATAACAGCTGTTTATTTTTCTTTATTAGAAACCTTTTTTTTAGAAACCTATAACAGATTTTTTTTGTTTTTGGGACCTCTAACAGAATTTTTTTTTTCTGGAAACCTATAATAACAGATTTAAAAGAAAAAAAAAATATAATTAGGAACTGCCACTTTTTCACTGAAAAAACAACATAGCATGATGAAAAAAGGCCCCAAACTTAATAAAAACAAAGTTTTAGCACCAAAATATTTGTTATTATCAAGAGAAAAGACCAACATATGTTTTTCATCATTTTATTAAATTTTTATTCATTTCTAGCATGTTCAAAATTTTGGTTAAATTTTTTTTTTTTTTTTACTTTAGTGGTCTAGGTAATATTTACGATTAGTGTTTAGCACCTTTTTTTGAGTTGAAAAACATTGATTTGGAAATTCTTGTGAAAATCAACTAATTGCCAGATTTTAATGAGACTTTCAGAACTTATTCAGAAATAAATAATATTATTTTTGAATTTTTTTTTTTTTTTTTTTTTTTTTTTTTAAGAAAATCTTGGTGAAAATTTTTTTGACATATGCTAGCCACCCACAACTTAATTTCAGGAAATTTTGAGAAATTAAATTTCAATCTCAAAGTTTTTCTTTATTAGTTAAAAGCAGGACTCCTTGGAGAATGTAAATCAATATTTTTCTTTTTTCCAAACTACTACTTATTTCCCCAAAATCTGCTCCAAATCATAAAATAAAAAATGCAATAAAACTATGACATTATTTAATTAGAAAAGCATTTAATTGCTTTCATAAATAAAATTTATTATGGACACTATAGTCATAAGAAAAAAAATTATTTTCAATGAATAATGAATTTTTACAAGAATTGTTTCCTTTTTTTTTTTTTAAATTTTAAATATAATAATTTGTAATATATAAATATATTCTGTAACATGACCCTGTTTGTAAGTATGGATAGGTGAATGTCATAACAATTATCAATACAAAAAAAATGGAATCATCAAATTCTGATCAAGCCTGTTTGGGAATGGCCTGAATCCATTTCTCCCCCACCACCACCACCAACTCTGGGTAAAATAGTAGGGCAGATTGAGCACTTTAGACATTTGCACTAGTTCAGAAAGAAAACACTAAATTCAAACCTCCTGTCAATACGTCACAGCACAGCATAACAAAGTAAAACCCATTACTTCTTATAGGCTTATGGAAGGTGTTGAGTCCTGTAATGGCTGAGACAAGGGCTAATGTAAAATAAAAATAAAAAGTAACATTCTGAAAAGTATCTATGATTCAATATTACTTGTCTCCTTATCTATTAATTAAACCATAAATGTCTTTGCTTGGCTTTTAATTTATGTAGTAACACATAACCGAGACAAGGTAATTAATATTTGCATTTTCCTGTTTACTCAGCCATTTTGTAGTTTTGTTTACAAATACAGTAAAATTATTTTAAGAGTTATTTGAAAATGTGTTCTGGTAAGTTATTTTTAATTATAATCTGAATACATCATCAATCAAAGCACCTCATTGGTTTTTCAATAAGAATAGATTTATTATGGTTTATTATTACAATGTTTTTCAGTTGGACCCACAAGTAGGTTTAGAAACAAAGTTTTTTTGACTTGTTTGTGGATGCATAGTTATAAGAGTTTCAAGAGACATCATTGATTCTTATAGTCTATGGCACATAACTCTACCAGATATTATTTAAGAGCTATCTATTATATAGCTTCAAGCTATCATTTTGATTGCAACATTATATATATATATATATATATATATATATATAAATAAATAAATAACCATTGTTAACAGTAATATATACAATTGTAGAAATAAAAGCAGATGACCATTAGGTGGAGTTTGCAAAACTGAAGCAGTAATTTACAAAGCAGAATAGATACAAATGACCAGACAAAAAAAAATAAATAAGAGGTAGTACAATCATAAGTCATCTTTTAAGCTAGAAAGCCTTAGAAATTCTACTAAACTAGCCAACCATGTGTGGAAATTAAAGGAGAAAAATAAGAAAGATCTGATTGTAAACAGTAAAATTTAAAAAAAGCTAATCCTTACAACAATCATAGCAACATCTGCAACCTTTGTCAACAAGAGAAATTAATTATAGCATTTCCAGACCAAAAAAAAAAAAACAAACTTTTAAAACAGAAATCAGAAATTATGTCCTATTGTATTCATACTAAAAAGTTTCTTTTGGGTTTATTTGATGTTGAATAAAAAGAGCATATGTATATTTAATTCCCCACCAATATATGTCCAAAACACTTCTCCTCCTCACCTTCCACCACACCTCACATGTGCTTATTTATTGATTTTTTTTTTTTTTTTTTTTTTAAATAAAGTGTTAAGAAATCAACTGACCAAAATCACCTGAAGACACCAAATAATGGAAACCAAGGTAGCGGAATCGGCTGATTTCCTAATTTTCTATACTTAAAAGTACTACATGTTAAATTTTTATCTTTTAATATGTGTATTGAGCGCTTTTTTAATACAATTTTCCTGGTCTAATTCAACACTAACCATAGGGAGAGAGAGAGAGAAAGCAAGAGAGAACAAACGGGAAATTTTGGCTTACCTATGGGTTTATCTATCAGTGGTGTTTTTGCTTGCTTTTTTCTAGAATTCTTAGAATCTGGTCCATTTATACATATCATACCAAACAGCTTTACTTACCTAAGATATATAGATGTCTTCTTATACCCCAAGATACAAACCTCTTTGACATAATAATGAAACTCAATAAAGTTGAACCTACCATTGAATTCACACACAAATTTGAAATAGACAATTCTCTACCCTTCCTCAACAAGCTATTAATACATAACAATGAGAAATTAGACTTTAAAGTATATTGTTTGGTTTGGATTGTTTTACGGCATATCAACCTCAATGCGTCACTTAATGCCGACAACTTTATTTTTTTTTTCCTGGTAATATTTTTGTTTTGTCAAAAATCCATTTCTGTTAATATTTAGTATAGGTGGTAATGTTATTTTTCCAAAAACATATAGCTGGTAATATTTTTTTTTTCAAAAACATTATCAGAGATCTTGCTGTTGGACACAGTTTATCATCTTACCCAGGATGTGGATGTAGTTTATTGTCATACCCTGGAAAGTATATTGTAAACTCACAAATAAAAACAATCTAATCAACTTCTTTGCCCATCACAACCAAAAAATAAAATCTGGACTAGTGATAGTATTCTACTCCAGACCCCTTAGGATATGTAACCTAGAATAACTACATAAAGCAGAGAAATATATTAAGAAAATTTACAAATTTCTCCACTACCAACATTATTTTATCCTCAATACGAAAAAAAGCACTTAAAAAATCCAAAAAGCCTGAAAAAAAAAAAAAAAAAAAAAAAAAAAAAAACACACAACAACAACAACAGACACTACCAATAACACTTCTAACAAAAATTACACAAAATTCATAATCTTGGCCTCTAACACTTTCTACTAAGCATCCTGGGTAAGACAATAAACTACATCCAACAGCAAGGCCTCTCATCAGGAGGTTTTGAGAAGCATGAAACCACCTCTTGCTGGTGTTCGCAGGTCCACCTTCACCCAGGGTGGTAGCATTACGAAAATGAAAGTGTAAAAATAAGTTTTATTACCAGCAATACATTTTTGTAAAAATTATAACCAGCAATGAATTTTGAAGAAAAAAAATATCACCAGTAATACATTTTTGAAGAAAAAGAAAAAAAAAATACCAGCAATCCATTTTTGGAGAAACAAAAATATTAGCAGCAATAAAAATTTTGTTGGCATTAAATAACCCATTGAGGTTGATATGCCATAAAACAAACCAAATGAAACCAAATCTTTCTACTAAACTTGCAAACAAATTAGTTACACATTACCAGCAGCTCCAAGACAATCAGAGATATAATTAGGAAAAAAAATAAACCTAACACCAATTGAAATACTGGGATTTATCTAATAAATTGTTTACACACACACACACACATATATATATATATATATATATATATATGGTATAAAATGACAATTGGAAAAAATCTTATGACTTTTTTTTAAGGCAAAAATGAAATCGAAATGTCTTTGTTGTTATAGTTATTCTTGTCCACAGAATTAATCTGGGAATTTAACTGTGTGTGTGTATATATATATATATATATATTTGTTAGAATAAGTATTTCTGCTTACTGCATGTTCTTCATACTCTCGTAGTTTCTCACTCAGGTTTGCATTTTCCTGCTCCAGTTTGTCCATTAAGCCTTTGTCACCAAAGTATTTCTGTCCTGGAGAAAAAGAAAATAGAAAACAGGTTAGAAAAGAATTGTGTGTGTCTGTGTGTGTGTGATAATAGTTATATTTCCAAGCTTTGTTCAGACAACTGAACAACTCCTTAGTGTTGTTAACATACCATTTTACAAGGCCTTTTCTTTTTAAAATGTACAAATCCATACAAATTTACATGTGGATTAGATGCAAAAATTGTCTAGGTCTATTAGCATCTTACTGCAGGCATCAGGGTGTCCCACTGCCCATATTTTGTTAGAGCAATAGTAATGCCCAGAAATCAAACACCAGAAATCAGTCATCCCATTAAAAAAAAAGAATTACTATTGCTTTTTTTCTTGTTAATATTATTTTTTAATGACATAAAATTTTAACCTTTTTACCTCGAGTGATTCTTGAAACTTGTACAGAGTGATCATCATAAAAAAAAAAAAATGACTTAATGTGTCAATCAAACTTGTTAATTCAAATAAAGCAAGATACTCATACAATATCATTCCCAGTAGTACACCTAACTCAGGTAATTTTGTCAGAAAGAAAGTCAATTCACTGTGTTATGCAAGACAATTTTTTTTTCCAGAATCTATCTTACATATCTATAAGTCTACTATTCATCGATGCTAGAATATTACTGCCATATATGGTCCAGTGCCCTTGCAATTTACCTTGAGTTCCTTGATAAGATCCAAAAAAGAATCAGCAATATTATTGGTCTTGATCTGGTGGCTTGGCTTCGGTCACTTCCCCCGTCGCCATAAGGTTGCCTCTCTGTGTCTTTTCTATAAATACTTTCATGGTAATTATTTGGATAAACTCTTCACTATGATACCTAGACTTTTTTAATTAAGCACAGTACTAGGCTGGTATCAAGATCTCATCAATTTACAGTTGAATTGGCTAAATGTATCCATAAATTTCTTTTCTCACACTTCTTGTTTGTAGAAGTCCCTTCAGGCTCCATGCTTTTCAGCCAACTTTAATTTGAAAAAATTTAAATGCAATGTTAACTGCTATCCACTATCCTCCTGATTACTCTTCCTACTCATTATTAATGTTTTCTTCCACACCCTGTAACCCTTTTTTGTGGCTTTACTGCCTTGCTTCAGGTCATACCAATTAAAAAAAAAATTTTAATTTAGAAAACCACTTAACATTGAAACTTATAGTGGCTTGACTTACACAATAAGCTGATATATATACAGCCATCACCATCCGTTTTCACATTCTAGTAATGTTCCCTATCAACTCATCCCAAAGATAAAATGTTTCTCTTTCAAGATATTCTCCTCCATATAAGACTTTTCTACTTCTCTTTTAAATATGGTATTTCTTATGTTCTTTGAGTTTGACTTCGAGGAGACAATTCTTTCTCCCTTATATTCTTTTTAACATTTACATAGAATATTGTTTATTTATTAGTTGCTTTTCCCACCTATGACATATTGTAAACTAACTTGACTTATTTCCCACCATTTATCACAATCTCGAGTAAGCTTATTTAGTGTCTACCACTCATTAGTTGGTGACTGCAGAAGTATATTATCTCTCCACCTTTGTTTTGGTTTTCCTCTACTTCTTTCTCCAGGCACCATACTTTCAAGACACAATTTTACGAGACTTAAACTTTAATGTATTCAAATAGTTTCAAGGATTTCATGTGGATGGTATCAAAGAATGGTTACATTTTCCAGAGTTTCATTTTATCTATCAGCTTGTAATCTGTGATGATTACATGATGGTTTTGGAATGTTTTAGGGGATATCTTTAAAACCTAGAAAGAAAATTTAGTTTTTCCAATCAAGCCTTGGAATATTAATGAATCTTCTCAAAATTAAAGATATTATATATATATATAAATATATATAGAAAAAATGTTAAACACTTACTGAAAGCTTCATGAAAGTTGTTGTCCAAATCTTCAAAAGAGTCAGAGCCACTCATATAACTTTTATATGCATCGACCAGATATTTGAACACAAGCTGGAAAAAAAAAGGAAAAAAAATTTGAGCAAAATTTGTTTTTTTGTTTTTCAAGAAAAAATAAAATAAAGAAAACAAAGAGCACTTTCAAATATTAATTTTCAATTATTGTTGGGACAAGAATTTTTCCCCCATCTTCCAGCATTACTAAGCTGCAAATGGTAATGCTAATATAAGCCATTTCCTTATAAAGAAACATTCAGCATTCATTAACTAAACAGTCAATGCTATTATCAGTTTGTTATATAGGAATAAAGTGTTGCTGCTGACACTTGAGTTTGAACATAGATCTCCAGTGAGCAAATACAGGCAATCCCATTATTGAATTAAGTAGACAACATGACCATGGAGGAAACGCATAAATAGAAATTAGCTTTGCATCTAAATGATCTCCAATTCTAGTCTATCCTCTGTTACTATTCGTATTGTTATTTCTACTCTATCCTCTGTTACTATACGGACTGCTATTCACTACTCTGTTCACTATACTATTTCTCTATTCGGGTCACAATACGGTGGTTACTGTTTAAGCAAGTATTATTGAACAAGTACTATTAGTGTGAGATTATTTGAAGGCATCTGACACCAGCATCGTTCAACGGCGTTACTATAGTTGTATCTGTGATTACAAAGTCTCTACTGCAACGAGGATGATGAAAGTGACAATGAGTATTCAATGGCATCACAAAGTGGTAACGAGTGTTTGTTGACATTACAAAACAGTTGAAATTTATAAAATCCTTCTATTAAATCAATTTTTCAGGAAAATAGGTTTAAGTTCAATAACTGCCAATGTTCTTTCCAGTATTGATGGGGGGCTTCCTTCCTAACTTTTTGTTTGAAGTACTGTAGAATATCAACATTTTGATTATTTCATTATTTTCTGAGTTACATATGACACTCATTTTAGTTGTTGCTGCTGTTGGAAATCTTCAAATGATGTAGTTTCTGTTGTTTGTTACTGTTCTTTATGATTTTGTAGTGCCAGTTCACAAAATTCAAAAGATAGTCCCAGCTACGACCTACAGGCTTCATTTGCATGAAGCCATTTTTAATCATTGATCTGAGAAAGTGATTTTATACAGTTGACAGTTTAGACAAGCCTGGACAGGTTTGGTACCATACATGACATCCATATGAAAGTTAACAGATTTGCATTAAATCCATATTAATCAAGGGATATATTCTGCACAAATGGGAAAGGTATGACTCCATTTCTTCTCCCCCAAGATATAAGTTAAATGTCAAGATAGACAGAGCTCTCTCCAGACTTTGATGTCAATCAGTCCAAGAAAAGTAATAACCTGAATTCCAAACCACAAAGAAGACAAAAGGAACTCACTATACAGTTTTCTCCAAGAATGCATAGCAATTTGCAGATAATAAAGAAAAGGAGAATCATAATTGCATGTCCTCAAGAGATATGGCATTTAGAAAAAAAAAAGAAAAAAAAAAAAGAATAGTTGAATCTATCATAACATATTCATTTCTTGAGGTATTGCAGCTAATTTGAATCTATCATAACATATTCATTTCTTGAGGTATTGCAGCTAATTTGAATCTATCATAACATATTTATTTCTTGAGGTATTGCAGCTAATTTGAATCTATCATAACATATTCATTTCTTGAGGTATTGCAGCTAATTTGAATCTATCATAACATATTCATTTCTTGAGGTATTGCAGCTAATTTGAATCTATCATAACATATTTATTTCTTGAGGTATTGCAGCTAATTTGAATCTATCATAACATATTCATTTCTTGAGGTATTGCAGCTAATTTGAATCTATCATAACATATTCATTTCTTGAGGTATTGCAGCTAATTTGAATCTATCATAACATTCATTTCTTGAGGTATTGCAGCTAATTTGAATCTATCATAACATATTCATTTCTTGAGGTATTGCAGCTAATTTGAATCTATCATAACATATTTATTTCTTGAGGTATTGCAGCTAATTTGAATCTATCATAACATATTCATTTCTTGAGGTATTGCAGCTAATTTGAATCTATCATAACATATTTATTTCTTGAGGTATTGCAGCTAATTTGAATCTATCATAACATATTCATTTCTTGAGGTATTGCAGCTAATTTGAATCTATCATAACATATTTATTTCTTGAGGTATTGCAGCTAATTTGAATCTATCATAACATATTTATTTCTTGAGGTATTGCAGCTAATTTGAATCTATCATAACATATTCATTTCTTGAGGTATTGCAGCTAATTTGAATCTATCATAACATATTCATTTCTTGACATAATTTGACATAACCACATTATCTTTGAAGTCAGGTTTGAGTTTGTAACGAGTTCACTGTCTTACAGGAAAGTTCATACTTAGAGATTTGCATTAAATCCATATTAATCAAGGGATATAAATATTGTATTATAATTCTGCTTGTGAGTTAGTTAACATGTTATGTTACACCCTGCCAATATCTCATAAATAATGGACTGTTCTGTTTTGATCACAATGAAAGACGAAAAATACATATCAGAGATGCTGTTCAGTTTCAGTGAGAAAGAGTAAGCAAAAAAGATAAAGAGAGAGGAGGTGATAATGCTCTCAGATGCTTAATATCTGCTTCAGTGAAATGGACAAAAATCAATTTCAAATCTTTTCATTTGTACCCTCTTCTATAAATAATGACCTGCATTCATACTTATGATTGTTATTGTAGTATTTGGTTAAAGTTGTTAAGCTCAAATATTTAACAATGGTGGTAGGGGAATTTCCAGTCATAGAACTCGTGAGGAGCTTATTCAATCATTAAATTAAGAATTATGATTCAGCAAAAAATTCAAATAGTAAAACCCTGAAACTTTCACAGGTATTTCTAGTTTACATTATTGCTGAAGAAGAATATATGTATACAATTTAATCAGAAATTCATTCAGGCATTTTTCCCTTAAAGACAAATGATAAATAACCATAATACTTTGTATTACTATTACTACAATAGCAACAACAATTATTTACCTTACTATCAGAGGCACCATCAAAATCCTCTGGAAAAATAAGTTTATCTATTTCTTCATTCATAGTCAGACCAGTCTGCAATGAGAAAAAAAATAAAAATTTATTTTATATTTTTTGTAAGACTTTTAATAAATTGTGACAACTTTTAACAAATATACATTCATAGAAAAAAATATTTAGTCAAGATATTCAACCTAGTCAGATCAATTCCTTTCCTAAGGGAAAATCTTCAAAGAATTGATAAATTCATTGACTTCTTTAATTTGATTCTGATTGAAGGCTTATCTATTTGGAAATGGTAAGAAGACACTATTCCTAGACATGAACAGGGGAATGAGAACACTTTGTCTCTGTAGATTGTTTGCAATTCCATGAAGGTTACCCAGATAGACAAACACCTGAAGAAAGTCACAGGGTAAAACAGCTAAAGTGTTGTGATAACAATAAAGATGAGGACATTAGTTCGGATGTAAATAGTGTTGATAATATATAAAGTAAATGTTATTTTACTAAATAGTTGAATTTTTTCTATTTTTATTTCTACATATGTGGGAAAGCATGTACAATACCCTGCCCTCATCAGCCGCCAACCAAGGGAGGTAACACAGTTTCAGTAGATATGGTGGTACTGCCACCCCTAATGCCACCAGCAGCTTTTACCACTAGACAGGGTATTGTTCTTGTAGACATGTCAGTCTCTTGCAATTTCTTTTATAGCTGCAACTGAGACTTTTCAATGTTGTGTTAAAACTAAAAGTGTTTGATCATTAACCAATACACAACATGTTCGTAGCAAATGTTATCAATGACATAGAATGGAAGTGTTTCACGTCAGATGTAGCATAGTGTTGGAAGCATGGTTTTATTTAACTTTGTTTATTTGGGATCTTGCCTGTTGAGCTGTGGTCTGGAGATGACGTGAAGCACACTTCAGGTTCTGGCCAGTGATACCCACCCTTCAAAAAGGAGGAAATGATTGCCGTCCAAAGAATCCACAGTACACAACCCTCAATAGGGTAGCACATGACATGACCACTCCTTTTCAATGCAGTCTGATTGTAGAGATTTGCAGCGATTTTTCTTTTGCTCATGCACTTCTTCTGTTCTCCTCCTATGGTACCATTAATTCTACTAGTAGGACACACTTCTTAGAATCAGACTAAACTACAATATCAGGGTGTGTGTCTGTCTGAATGATGTTTACTAGAAATTGCAGAGGTGGTCTAAGATCAACTAACCCCCTCCAATCACAGCCTCAACTCAGTAGTATCATGTTGGGAGTTATTTGGGTCTTTCGCAGAGAGCATTCACCTTCTTTGTGATCTTAGGTTCTCTGGCTGTTACAGGCTGTTTGTTGGCTACTACACACTGTGTACTGACTAAGTCCATGACCACTTCCAGCAGTTTATGACGCCACATGTACATCTGTCATAATTGTGGGCATGCTGAGTGCTCGTGACAAAGTGACTCAATCACTTTGACATAATGTGCTTACATTGGTGTCACTGTACCCCCACAGCACAAGGTTGGTCACATTTGGTAGGAGATCTTAGGTAGATTGCAGGAGGATATTGTGAATGGCTCCATTGCAATCAGAGTATTCCATGATAGCTTCATCAGATCAATATCACTCCATATAGTCCAAGCACATTGTTTGGACTGAGAAACAGCAGTAGCTATTTGTTGCTCTTCCTCAAAATTACCAATTTCTTCAATCACCATGTCTCATTTAGACCCTGTTTAGGGAAAAACTGGTTGCTTGTGCTGCCCAGGCCAGCTCAATTGGTTTGGGTCACCCCCATGATCTCCTTGGTTCGCAGGCTGGATTCTGCCTCTTGGGTGGGTTCTACTGTTGACCATTTGATGCCAGTTTTAATATCTTGCTTTAACCTATAGCTGAACTCATCAGCCTAGTTCCTCATCATCATGTGAAGGCATACCTTCTCAACCTTGAACTCCTCCATCAATGAGGAGATGGGAAGATGCAGGTTTCCAGCATTGGGATAGATTTCCACTGTGGAGAAGCAGGGGAAACTCCAAGGCAATTACACAGACACTTGTTGATACACTGTTGCGTTTGCTGTATGCAAAACAGAGTAACATCATACACCTGCAACGGCCACAGAAGCCGAGGCAGCAAACCATGCTGGCAGCACCAAGCCTTCAGTTTGCCAGAGAGATGGGTTCTGTCAATGAATTCAAGTCCATCTAGTGCCACTTTCTGCACCTCTTTACCTCAGTGCCAATCAGTCAATGGAATTTCTTACAGCTGTCTGAGGCTCTTCACTAGCTTCTCTGACTATTGGGATCAGGTCACCTCAATGCAGATGTGAATCTCCCTGACAGAGCCTCTGAGTAATGATAAGCTCTGGCTTTTCTTGAGTTTAGCCTCCATTCTCGTCTGCCCACATGAAGAACTTATGGTAGCACTGCAGCAGTTCATTGGCATCAACCTTAGATGAGACCAGAATGGTGGTGTCATCCATGAACATCTTGGAAGGACGAAGAACCATTTGTTCCTTAATGATCACTCTCTTTGCTGTTTCTGTTGCACCCCGTTAATGAGTTCCATGGACATAATGAAAAGAAATGGTGAAATTACACACGTCATCATAATGCCGACCTCAAGTGGTTTACTTACCAATGGTGAGCTGCATAAACATTGCTCTGAAATATTTCATTATAATTTCTAGGGAAATCGAAAAATTTGAGACATTCGAATGAACTCGTGAGGAACTGATCTATATGCATTTGCAAGATCAAGCCAAATTACATGAAGCTCAGTTTGATTTTGTTTGGCTGGAAGGATTGTTCCAGATAATGTGTGAATGTTCCAGGCATCCAGGGAAGCCAGGTATCCCAGCATTCAGGTCAGCTGCATTTATGTAATGGTTACCTAGCAGGAAATATGTTATACAATGAGCAAGGACCTCAAAAAATATTTTCCTCTCTAAAGTGACATGGGACGGAAATTTGCAACTCCTTTTGCATTCTTTTCCTTAGGTATCCAAATGTCATCCACCAGGCATCATTCTTGTGGTACAATACCTTGTTCCCATGTCTGCCGGATGTTGAGTTACTTGAGGACGTTTGGACAATTCTTATATAACTTGTAGGATATTCCATTTATTCCAGGTCTTTAAGGCTTGACCTCTCATGAATTGGAGTTTCTTTGAGTTGGTGCTTCACAACTCTCTGCTCTGCTTTTAGATTACCCTTCCGAATCTATCATCTATTTGATCACTTCTCTTCTTTCCTATCCCCTCTTTCAGTTGCCACACCAAACCACTCAAAGCAAACTTTGTGCACAACTCTGCAAAAAGATCTGATAGCTAATGGGGTCTTTTCAATGGTTGGTAAGTATTACTGAAAGATCCTGATTGAGATTCGAACAAGTAACACTGATTGCCTTTGGGCCATTGCATTCTTGGCTTACTTGGAATTTCTCCAGGATTATGACACTCAGCAATGGGATCCTGGACACTGTGGGTGTAATCTGGATTCATAATCATATCATTAAACTTACATTCTCTAATAGGGAAATTGCGTTGCCTACACCAGTGTGCCTTATGGATACATAAATTTTGCAGGCTGTCAAATTTCCTGCCACAATTGCATGTTGTAGCTGGTTTCAGGTCCATGTCATTAGCATTTGAATCGGTCAGATTGATGATGTATTCTCCCTCCTTGCTACAGACACTCAGAGGGCATTTTTTGTCTGTTGTGCTAATTATATTTGCTTTAGTATTCCTGTCTTTCTAGGATGCCATCCCAACTTTCTATGGGTCACTTTATCTTTCCATAAAGTTATTTTACTTTCTAGAGTGTCTTGTTCAATTTTCTATATACAACATATGAACTAAATACTAAAGTTTGTCTTATGGGAAGGTTTTAAATTAAATTTTCAAAATTCATGACAAAATTAGAGTATTTTTAATTGATCAGAAATTAATGTTGAAAAGAGTGCTGAATAATGACTTGACTTGTAAAGATGGCATATTTAACTGGTATTTTATGTTTCTTAAAATGAATTAAATTTATGTTTGTAAGGAACAACTGTAGAATTTTTTTTGTCAAGTGAAAGATAAAGTAGAAATTATGATCAGAAAAATAGAGAACCAAGTTAAAAAGAATGTTTTTGATTCCTTTCCAATGTATTTGGTTTCATGCAATGTTCAAGAGAAAAAAATGATTCAAAAGATAATCAAGATTTTTATTGCACATTTGAAACATTTTCAGACCTTACTTTCCTCAACTAGAATAAAAACTGAATTAGAAACCCATTAAAAAAAAAATTGATAATTTTCAAACAGGATAGAGTTATTATGTAATGGTTCCTTAAAAATTGTTTACCCAGAATTATCAGAAAAGGTTTTTCAGAAAAAACAGGACTGACTGAATATTGAACATGACTTTTTCAAGTCATGTCAGGTTTAGGCCTGCTACTGGTAACACATAACCCAGAACAATCTGACACATGGTTGACATCTGAAACAGCTCTCCCACTAGCTTTTCTTCTGGTAAAAAGGGTAGCATATCCCCCCCCTTACAGGATGAAAATGAAGACCTGTCAAGATAAATAAATCTGATACTTACTTCAATTGACTAAGCTAAAGTTATTCCAAATGTAAAAGGCAAAAATCTCTTATGCCAACTATAGCAGGAAACTACTACAAACCAAATCTAAAAATCTGGACAGGGAGATAGGCCTTCAGTTTCGGTCATAAGCTGCACTGTGATTTGGTTTGAAGTAAAGAACACCAGGATACAAATATAGAAACGTATGTGTAAGAATAATAAATAAATGATAATTATAATTTCTTTTAAAACTTATGATCTAAACTAATATACAAAATTTAAGCTAGTATATTCAACAAGATTATTATGTAAACAAATAAGATTTAATCCATAAGTACAATATCTTGAATTTCAAAATCAAGTAAGATGATAAACAATACCAATTGAAAGCAGACTAACATTAACGAGGTCCACAAGCCAAACGAGTGCAGCCAATACAGCAGGCCAGGTGTGTGGGCTACCAACAGCAAACATGGAACTGCGGCTAATGGTAAATGGATAGCCAAGCAAGCGAAGGTATTTAGGAATCTCCTCTTCATATTTATCTGGAACTTTGTACTTGTATTCAATATGCTTCACAATAAACTATAAGGAAATAAAAAAAAAATAAAAATAAAAAATCAAATTCTAAATTTAAAAACAAAAAAATTTTATCATCACAAATATTAAGACATTTAAATGAAATTTTTTTAATTAAAAAAAATATAATAAAATGCAAATGTATATGTACAAAAAAATAAAGTAAAAAAATATTTAATGATTTTTAAAGCAAAACTAATTCCAACTTGTATTATATTTTTTAAATAAGAAACTATGTTAAGCAATTTGTTTGTTTGAATGGTGGATGAGAAAGTTCACATTATCGAAGGTACTTTTTTGTATTAAATAGAAGTGCTGTCCAGAATAGTCAGCTAATGGGAATTTTTCACCTTATAAAATAGGCAGGCAACAAAATAATCATGTTGAAATTATTTGAACAATAAGTATGCCATACCAAATAAGTACTGTAATGGGGGTGAGGGACAGGTTAAAGCAAATAATTTAATTGTACCAGCACTTGTATTTGGTATGCACATGTAGTGAAGAAAAACCAGATAGAATTTTTTCTTCATCCTGTGGTTTAAAAAAAATAATAAAAACAAAAAGAATGGATCTGTATGTTATAGGGAAAAAAAATGGAAGGTGATTAAACATATGTAACACTAGAGTTATCTGCAAAGCCATTTCAAGCATTGAGTCCATCTTTCTTTTTCACTCCCAGTAACCCTTTTGCATCTTAGTGGCATTATCACCTTACTTGTGGTGAAATGATTAAAAAAAGAAAATTATGGATCAGAACAAAAATGATCTTGATTTGACATTAGCAGAGGTTAATGCTTTACAATTTAAAGAGTAAGAGACCTGATTCATATTGGGAAATATTTAAAATGCAGTGAATAAGTATTTTTTTATCTTTCATTGTTCAATGATAAAACTGAAGTATTTATTTTCAGTAGCAATCTTATCTTGAATTTATTATTGGATGAAGCATTGTCACTTATTTCATATTAATTTCAGTTGCTATTTATCACTTCTCAGACTGTTATTCTGAAGCAAGCAGTGCAGGTCAATGATTAAAAAAAAACAACTGAAATTAAAATTAAAGAAAAAAAAAAAAAAAAAAAAAAAAAAAAAAAAACTAATCAAAAATTATTTCCAGCTAAATATTTGTTTTCTCTTAATAAATGACATTGCAGCTAAAATATACAAAATTGTCAAATCAAATTCAAATATCATCAGCATGATAAATAGAAGAGTCTTTATAAAAAAAATATATATATATATATATATATATATATATATATATATATATATATATAGCCAACTAAAAGAATTATACTTGGAAAAAATTAAAACTGATTACTTTAAATCTATTTTTTATGTGGTTTATTTTAAAGTTAGACATTTTTTTTATTTTAAAGATAGAAACTGAATCAGACTTACTTCAAAAACCTTAAGGAAGTCTTTGGTCGTTGGTGATAACAACATCTTTGGAGTCATATTGCTTGAATAGCCATGTGATGTCAAAAACTGAATGAAAAAGAACAATACATTTAAGTTTAATAATGTTGCAAATGCAAACACCAAAAGCAAAAAGAAAATAGCTTTTTGTAAAACTGAATCTGTAAACGTGTATGATATTCATTTGACAAAGAGTGCAAGATCAGCTATCATGTTTTTTACTTTGCTCTTGCTTTCTTATTTTAAATAGGAGTAGATAGGTTTTTGCCTATCACCCAGTTCACATTCCTTCCCTGTCTTTTAAACAGAAGTAGAGGTTTAACACTGGTTTCATGTTTAGGATTGGGTGTGACACCCACCAGTGGTTGCAGTCGCAGCGCCAGTGCCAATATGTGACATCCACTGGTCGCAATGTCAATATATGACACTGTGCCATCAGCCCATGGTCAACTCCCAGTTACGGCGCGAAGCTGTAAGATTTTTTCCACCAGCGTTTGGGGGTTGACTCGTTGTCACTGCCACCAGCCTGTCCCGGTCAATCTGGTCGTTCCCGGTTTGATACGAACTTGTCATTCCCAGCTCACTTCCAACATCTGGTTACTGAAGTAACTACTTTGATCTCAAGGCTAATCTACCAACGTTGTGATTTTGATCTTAGGTAGACAAAATCAATCAGGCGTCGGGCCGTAGTGCAAGCTGAATCCGGGATAAAAGGTGATACTGCACAAGCGTAAGTAAAAGAAAATAAAATAACTCAAGAGGTTCAAATATGTTGAGAAATAACAATTATCTTTATCTGTTGAATACAGGAGTGTGTTTCTCTTCCAGCCCACTTCTATGGATTTATGACACTTTTTGCATTTCTTAGGCAAGTTATGGTATAAGTCGTTCGTCAATAAAAACTTGCTTTTGGTAGGAAGACTAAGTCGAAAAGGACGTGGAAATCTTTCAGTCATTTTCTGCGAGGCAACACTGACTGTAACTCCAACCGTGTCTGGCTCTCTGCCGAAGCTCTCTCAGCTGCCTTGAGACGTTTGTTTATATGGACACCAACCAACTCCAGGGTGGGGCCTGACGTGGTTTGGGTTCTTTAACAATTCTTAATTCCCAACAAGAATTCTCTTTGTTCTTAGGCCAGGAAAATTAATTTTTCCCATTTTTGGAAGATTAATCACTTTCCATTTCGGGGTTCCTCCCTCGTCTATGAAGGAAGGTCAGAGGAAAGTTATCCTCCTAGACTCTTCCTCTCTCACATTGGTATCTCATACCAATCCCCTCAGTGGGCATCAACAACTTATCCGTCTTTCTCATACATTCACCTCCGCCTATCACCTATGCTACCAGTTAGCCATGATCTCTCGGCAGTGTGGATGCGACTAAACTGGCCCTTTTAGAATTATTATTGAAAATTTTGTTTACAAAATCCCTTTTTTCCTTTGGCCAAAACATTTACAAATCCCAGACTGCCAATTAATTCTTTATCACATCCCAAATCCACCTAATCAACTTTTAACTGGGTGGTTGCGTTTACCTGATAATTAAATTCTTTATTTTTCTCATGTCTTAAAATTCTTTTATCACCAGATGCCTATTTTCAATGACATTGTGTCTGACATCAACAGTTTGAAAAAGTAATAATAACACTTTCATCCGCGATTTCCTTTCTCATGCCAAGATTTGTACATACACCAGATGGGTCTCTTCGCTGACTTAAGAACCAAAATTAAATGATATCTCTGAAAGATAATTAATGGCTATTCTCCAGGGTGGTCCCAAGCCAAATTTCTTCCACGGTCGCATGCGTTGGCCGGCTTTGTTTATCTTTTAGAATTCTGTTTCATTTGATGCATCACTCCCTTATCGTGACATTAATTTGACAGAATCACAGTCTCGCTCCTTCTTACTGATTTTCTGTCTTTTGCAAAAAGTATCTTTCTTTTGTAAATAAAAATAAATTCTTCTTTTTAATGTCACTCAGTCTATCTTTCGATATAGCTCTTTCTTGCCTTAAGTATTTCCCGTTTTTAATTTCTATGGTTAATTAGTTAGCCAATTACCACATCTAAATAGTGTCACATGGGTTTCCAGTTCCATCTCCTAAAGTCGTATTTTCTTTCACACCTTTGCATCTTAGTGGCATTATCACCTTGCTTTAGGTGAAATTATTTAAAAAAGGTAAAATCTTTTGTTGCCCCCATTGCAATCCGTGTTTCTTGGATAAATTTAACACTTCTAAACTAACTTCCGAATTGGTTCAAATAAATAAAATTAAATGTTAACTTATGCCTACCCTGAATTTCATGGAAATTTAAATCCACTTGTGAGGTTGTCAACAGACTTCAGAAAGAAATTACAAAATGAGAAATTATTAAAAAAAAAAAAAAAAAAAAAAAAGCGAGACACAAACAGAGTATTAAGTTCATTCCTAAATAATTTCTGTTTTTGCTGATTAACTTTATTCTTCAAAAATACAGTACAATTATATTTAATATATATCAGGTCATCCCATAAGTTCTGTCCAAATTTTAACTTTTTGTTAAAATGAACAAAATTTAAAGAGTATTTTATAATGTCTAATGGAGCTGAACATTATTTTTATGTTTAGATGCATTTAAACTGATCGAATTTTATTTCAGAGAACAATAAAATTAAATTTTGTTTGATTAAAACCCTGCTAACATGGAAGTACCCAAGAATCATTTGAGGCACATAATGCTTTATGAGTTCAAGAAAGGAAACTCAGCAGCCGAAGTGGCTAGAAACATTCACTCAGTTTATGGAGAGAAATGTGTGAATGAAAGAACTTGCAGAAGATGGTTTGCAAAACTCAGAGGTGGAGATTTCACGCTTGAAGATGAAGATCGAACCGGACGTTCAGTTGAGTTTGATGAAAAGCTTCTTGAAGCAGCCCTTGAAGAAAATCCTGCTTTATCAGTTGAGGAATTGGCAGTGGTTCTCAGTTCAAACCATACAACTGTTCGTCATCTTCAACAACTTGGAAAAGTTTCTAAACTTGGAAAATGGGTGCCTCATGAATTGTCTGAAAACAACCTCAAATCCCGAGTTGACATCTGCTCTTCTCTCCATTCTCGCCAACTTGTTTCACCTTTTTTGGATAGACTTGTGACTCATGATGAAAAATGGATCTTTTATCGAAATGTTAAGCGTCATAGACAGTGGCTTGGTAAAGGGGAAGGACCCCAGCCACAGCCAAGAAGGGAACTTCATGGGCAAAAGGTCCTTCTTTCAATCTGGTGGGATCGGCAAGGAATAATCCACTTTGAATTCTTACCACCTAATACAACAATTAATGCTCAAATATACTGTCAGCAATTAGAGCATTTGAACCAAGCTTTGAGGAAAAAAAGACGTGCTCTAGTGAATCGAAAAGAGGTGATGTTTCATCAGGACAATGCGCAACCCCACACAGCAAGAATCATGTCACAAAAGATCGAAGAACTTGGTTGGGAGAAAATTCCTCATCCACCTTATTCTCCCAATCTTGCTCCTTCAGACTACCATTTGTTTTGTAGCTTACAGTATCATTTAGAAGAAACAGCTTTTGTAACATAGGAAGAGGTTAAAACTGACATTTGTGAGTTCTTCAAATCAAAGCCAAAAGAATTTTACAGTAATGGAATTAGTAAGCTTGTTAATAGATGGAAGGACATCATAGATAATCAGGGAAAATACATTGTTGATTGAATCTGTAATTAAATGTAACATTTGGTCACTTGTTTTCTTTATTCAAAATTCGGACAGAACTTATGTGATGACCTGATATATCTAAAATCTCCAAGTACAGGGTTGGTACACATGGAATAAAATTCCAAAAACACTATTCTTAAAAGAGTCCTCTATACCAAATAGAACTAATAATATTTATTCAAATTTATTTTCTATCCAACATCATCACTTAATAAGATACCAGAAGTGGCGAAACAAAATTGCAATTTTTGTAATGATCTTATAACATGAGTATGTTATAAATTTTAATATATATATATTATATATATATATATATATATATATATATATATATATATATTTTCACCTTTATTTGAATATGGTTTTCATTATAGAAAGGCTTTTTCAGTAATCAAAAATATTAATAATCAGTTGGTGCAAGGTCAGGTGAATAAGGCAGGTGGGGTAGAACAGACCAATCAAGTTCTAAAATATTTTCATATTCTTCTTGCTCTATGTGGCTTTGTGTTGTCATAGAGGAAAAGAATATTACTATGTTAATCCACAGTGTATGCTGCCACTGTCATGCAAAAACTAATATTAGTGTACTCCAAATTTATTTTTAGACATCATATATAGTTAGGATGATACATTCATTATAATAATTGGTTCCAAAAAATGGAAATTCAACCTAATATTTATTTAACCACAGCCTGGTGGTACTGATGACCTAACAAAAAAGCTACAATAAAGTCAACGAAAATTATAGCTAGATATCCTGCTGTTAACAATCATAACTGCTTATCTATGATCAGTAATTCATAATTTATAAAAATGGTAATACTGTTAGTTTTTAAAAATTGAAATTTTAATTTGAAATATTATATTTAAATTAATAAGATTAATTTTAATTTATTTAAATTAAAAATCTAAGTAGTTTTGATGAAATATCATGCTACCACATGACAGATATTTCAAATTCAAATGGCCTAATGATTAATTAAATCACACCCCACCCTAAGCCATATATACAGGGTGGAGAGAAAGAAACTTCTTATTGAAAATTACATATAACTTTCATTAATATCACCACATTTGAATGAAACAAAATATAGTGTGATCTCTAAAGTGGTAGAATGTCATTGCTAATTTCTATTTTTATTTCAGAGTGACAAGTATGGCCTAGAATGGTACTACACCTTACACTGTATGAGCATGCTCAGCTAGCATCCCATTATGAAGTGTGGCAGTCTATGGTACATGTACAGAGATAGTGGCACAGTGTTCATAGACCTTGTGCTTCAGTAGATGCCAAAACCATCAGAAATTGTCATTCCAAGCTGATAAGTGCAGATAGCATCTGTGTTAGATACCCACAGAATTGGTTGTCCTTCAAAATCCAGATTGGAAGAAAATGTGCCAAAGGTACAGGAAATGTTCAACTGAAGTCCCAAATGTCAGCAGCACACCAAGTCACTTGTGAAAGTAAATTTACCCTGCCACACTACATGAACTGTTTTAAAGAAGTTACAATCGACCAATAATTAATAGTTATTAACAATTTTGAATAGGGAGTTTTTTTTCTACTCACTCTGTATATATTTATTTCCATAACATATAAAAACAATAAAGTGAGTAGGTTTTCTATCTTTCCAAATAGACAAAATTTTCTGCCTAAAGAGTTTTTCACATCTTTGTTATTATTATCACATTTCAACCACTTGAACATTGTGTTTTTTCTTATAAGGTAACACTTCTAAACTTCTGAATTGGTTCAGATTGTGTGTGTGTGTGGAGTGAGTAGCTTTGGTCAAATACAAAATAAAGAACAGAACTGCCGAACAAACAAAATTAACAAAGTTTACAATAAAATGAAAAAAAGGAACAGGACAAAAATGAAATGATATCAAGCAAGCAAACAATATATTCAAGGTAAGTTAACAGGTAAGAAGTCAAACAGTTCACAAACTAAGAATTTGCATTAATGCACAAAAGCAAGTTCGGTCTCTCTTCTAAATAAGGCAGATCTGGCTTGAGTCATGTCAAACTGCAAACTGGCCTATTTTATTAGCTAAGAAAAATATACCAACATGCATTTGTGAACTTCTGCATATAAAAGTGTGATTATAATCAATAATTAAATGCTCACTTAATGAATGTAAATCACTTAGTTGGCTGATGACTACAGATTTAAATAAAACTTATAACAGCACAAATAAAAATAATGATTTTTAAAAATATATAAGAGTAATAAGCTCCAAACCTCGTACAAAATTTTCACGCATCGTTGCTGGAAAGCTCGAGAACTAAGAGGTCTTGAATCTCTTAGTTCAGTTCGACCACGATCAAAACCATGTGACATCCTAAAACGATTAAAAATCAAACATGAAATTAATATTTTGAGGTATTGACATTTATTTAATAATTTAATTTTTCATGAAGTCATTTTCTTGCAAAGGTTTTTTTTCCAACTATACACATTAAATTTTACAGTATATAAAAAGAATAAAGTGACCATGCCAAACTAACAAAAGTTTGGTTCCTTATTTTGAAAAGTTATGATTCAAAATTTAAAATTAAATAACATACTTAAATTTTTTCTGAATTGAACTATTACTTATGTTCCTTAGTTGATAAAAATCAACTCATTGACCAAGATTTAATAACTGTTTTAAAAGAGGTCTTAATCGAAATATATCCCAGTATTATTTGATAATAATTTCTTTTATTTTGGTATTACTTAAATTTTGTAGATTAGCATTGATTAAAACTTTCTACACACAGCATTTGTCAGAATAAAAAAAAAGATGATTATTTTAGCATTTTAGGAGTGGGATCATAATATAAACACTGCCAAATTGATCTCCGACTTTTTAGAGTTACCCGTACTTTGTTTTTATTTACAAATGTAAAGTTTGGAAATGTGCTGTTTGACTGAAACTTTTTTTTTACATTTGGAATATGTAGAAAACGAGCATGATTTGATTCCATGAACATAGGATGGTGTCTTCTAGCCGTAAAGGTCTGGAACTAAAGAACAGAGCTTATACAAACATTTACCATGAAAATAGCAATAGGCTGTCAATAGGCTTGCGATGTCACATCTGTGAGAAAGAGGCTGCAGAGTGGTGTGTAAGCCTTTCCCCACAAAACCACATAAATAATTTTGGTCAAGTGTTAGATCTACAGAGAAGCTAATTGCATTTAAATCAGCAGCAGAATATAGTTACCAAGTTTCTCTTTCTCTCTCTTTGCTTCATACAGGGTACAGCAAAAATACAGTCCACATAGTGGCAATTATGACTTCATCTAGCTAATGTCTGAAGTATTTGTGAGTTTGCCACACACTGTACATTAGTGTATATATTTATATATACCTTTAAAATTACAGTTTTTAAAGCTCTAATGACACATAATTGTACCTATACTTTTCAATATTGTAATCTGCTCTTACACATGGTAGCAGAGTGTAGTTACGGCAACAAATATTTTTTTTTAATGGCATATCAACTCCTTATGGGCCATTTAATGCTGAAATTTAACTTTCTTGGGAGCTTTGAAGTAATAAAAATATGATATATGTTATTCTGCTTTCACAACTGATTACATGGTAGATGATACTCAGCTTTTGTGCATATACAGGTTTCTGTGGACATGATTACTAGAGGCAGTGATATGTGTGTTTTATGTTGTAGTTTTGTTGAAGTTATATTTTGAAATACAGTTTGATTTCTTTAAGAAATTGTACGATATACAGATTAATGTCATGAAAGAGTTCTTTCATGTTGGTTATTTGGTTGATTTTGTTTAGTGGCATTTCAACCTCTATGGGTCATTTAATGCCAAAATCTAAATATTTTGAACACAATTTTGTGGCTTCAACTAAATATATTTTGAACACAATTGTATGCCTTCAACTGCAATTAAAATGTATTGTTGGTTTACTATAAATATATATTTTTATTCGTTCATAGTATTTTTGTTTGGGTGTTCACTATTTGCCCATAGTTGGGATCCTAACACTGGCAACAAACGTAGCCTAAAAATCCTCCAGAGTTTGATGAGGGCACAACAGATTATGAGATTTGGAAGAAGGATTTTGCAAACTTTCTATACAGATTTGCCAAAAAGTAAATGTGCTAAATCAGCAAGAAGGAAAATTTTCATGAATCTAAAAATGTTCAGATCCGAAGACAACTGCCCATAAACTTCAAACATTTTGGACATCCAAAATCAATCTAAATTAATTGCCCTAATTAGAAACGCTGATTTTGATTTAAATGAAATTTATCTTTTATGTCGATCTAACATCAAGGATACAAAATGAGGATTGAGCAGCTCCAGATAAGCCAGCATTAATCCACTTTTGCTTTAATCTGGTTCTTCTAACAATAAAACATAGCAGAAGGTGTCAGGTATTTCATGGAGCAATAGAATGAGCCTGGCTGTTTTTCTAGCACCTTTAGCAATAGATCATATAGAAGAATTCCACTTGATGTCGGGAATGAACTTGATACCTAAAAGAATGGAGCCTCATTGAGAGTGGAACCATTCATCAAGACAGGATCTGAAATTTTATAGTATTTTTTTTTTGTTTCATCCCATCTTCAATGATGAGGATCAGGAAATCATGGACAGTTGTCACAGTTTTGAATTCATAGTTGTCATTCTCCTAGACTAGCTACCAACCATGGTTAGAGAGCCCCATCTGCCTTGCTATTTAATCCAGAGCTGAAGAAAAAAAGACATGGATCCAAAGGGTGTTTGAGTGACTGTAATGAACTTAACTGGAATTCAAACTTGGCTTTCCAATTTCTCATTCTGTGCCACTATCCATTACACCACCTGCACATCCTCTTGTTCATGCTTCTCATCAGGTAAAAGAAGTAATATCAGTGCATCCCAAATTTTCTTTGGACTATTACTCAGAAGCTGGCTACCAAGCCACAACATATGCACCCTCATCATAAAGACAATTTTATTTTTCTTCGCACACACACTGCTACTGAATGTGAAACAAGGTCGAAATTTAGAGTGAATTTACCAGCAATACCATGGAAAAATTGCCCAAGCCCCCTCGGCACTTACCCTTTTGGGGACGCAATAAACCCAACCCCCTCCCATAGGAGTGGTACTGCCTGAGGAGGAGAGGCTCTCTGGAGCTTGGGTTTAAAATTATTTGAACTACCCCACTCCAAAATGGATGCTGTTGAATGATTTTCATCAAGGTGACTAAGGAGTCCTATTTACCAGAGTTTCGAAATGAGTGGATCCTCATCCTCTCCTAGACAGATTGCCAACCAAATCTAGTGAGCTTTGACTACCATGGAACTTTATAGCTTAAAAGCAGCAATTTGTCAAAAATCATAATTTTTGTTTTATTTTTTGAATGTGTTCGATAGAATAGAACAAATCTGTATTTCAACATAAACTTAGAAATATTGAACATTAAGTCAATATGAAAATATGACTTCATGCTTACCTTTTTGACATGTTCCCTCCAATTGAAGACTTTCCAATTGATGTTCGCCCCAAAAGAGAAGCACGTCCATTTTGGCCAGTAGAGAATCGCCCAGAAGATAAACGGTCAGTTGATGGAAATCTCACCATGCCCTGAGGTTTTTTCGCTGAAGATGGTCTGACCACTCGGCCAGGAGCCATAGATTTTCTATTATCACACGAACTTGAGCGCCTCATTTTTCAGATATTCTGAAACCGAAACAAAGAAAAAAATTTAGAAATGGACAATTACTGCTTTTAGATAAAAGTTATGTTTAATCTTTGTGCCCACAAAATAAATTGTGTATCAAAAGGAGGATTATTCCCTTGACACTGCTATTACACCATTGTTTTTTATTCTCTCAGCAATGTTTATTGTTTTAAAAGGTGATGATTAGAATTTTAATAAAACCCAAGTATATGAAAGTGGATTTATACACTATTCTTTATTCTTAAAAATTGACAGCAAAAAGATTAAACATTTATTAGCTTGCATATTTACAAGAATAATTTTATATTTACTGTGAAGAGTCTTCTTTACCACTTTCCTACCTGTACTACACACCACTAGCATCATCTTCAAAATTCCTTCTACTCTCTAGTAAGCAATGTAGCCGCTTATATAGTAAGCAGCAGATGTTAATACATTTGTATAGATATGATGTCCATTTCATAAAATGACAGTCATTGCGCACAGCTGCTGCAACTTGAACACGCTTCATACTAGGTAAGTCTTTTTTTGTAAGGGTTTTAGCAAGCCATTATGCCAATTGCAAAATAAAGTTGTTATAAATGAGAAAAATGAATGAAGGTGAAGATTTTTTTTTTTTTATAAATAAAATTTGTTTTTATCTAGGGAATGCACCTAAATTAGATATTAAGAATAATTAAAATAGTTCTTAATTTCACTTTTAATATGTGTATACTTCCAGATATGTGAGTCTCTGTTTTCTACAAATAAAATTATGTTTCTGTCAAGTGAATACATGTAAAATTAGATATTAAAAAAATAATGTAAGTTTTAATCTCAGTTTTAAAATGTGTATATTTTCAAAACTGCAAGTCATTTTTTAAACCCAAAGTAAAAATTATTCTTTTTTAGCTACTAGTGTTCAGTGGGTGTTTGTTAATGTTCTGCCTATAAAATTCTTCTAAACAAGGAAAATTAATTCAATTTTTTTACAAATATCTTTATGGTTTTATCTGGCAAATAATAATACACTTAAGATTATATTAAAATGATTAAAATAGTTTTTAATTTCAGTTTTAAAATGTGTTTCCACAAAAAGAAGAGGTGATACTCGCAGATTTGGAAATCTACACATTCTAAAAAGGAAATTAAAAGCTTTTAATTAGTTTTAATATTTAATTTTAGGTGTATTCGCAAGATAAAAATATAAATTCATTTAAGGGAAAAATAACTCGTTGATTTTCCTTGTTCAGAAGAAATTTATTTGCAAAACGCCAATAATAGCTGACTGGCGTACCAGAAAAGAATTGTTTTTTTTTTTTTTTTGCTTACTTTATAATTTTTGAAGGAATTCACTTCCTCGGGTCAGAGAAGAAATGAACATCTTCCTGGTTTCAGTTTAAGTTATCTTCTTCTAATTGAGTGTACAATTTCAAGAATATTGATAAAGATTGGTCACTTTGATTTTGCAAAACAAAGTAACATGTAAAATTTAGTCTCAAAAAAAAAAAAAAAAAAAAAAAAAAAATCATTGCACATTTTCAGCTGGTCGAGGCAATACTGTTTTAACTCGCTGTAAAAAATAATTCACTGAATAAAAGCACGTACAAATTACATATTTAGAAAGATTAATTTCTTTTCTTTCCAGCCATGATTATTTTTAAGATTGGACCATAAATACACGAGATATTGCAAGTTGAACGGACTAAGTACACCATGCTCCCCTCAATACTTTGGCTTCATTCTTCAACCTCTCAGGGTACTTGCATGAGAGTCCAAAATTGTTAAAGCACTTCTGGACTTGTTTTGTTGAAACCAGGCTTTGATTGACATAAACATCGTTGATGTATGCCAACGTGACATGTTTAATCAACTCATCCTGAGCCAATACCACATTGATTATCAACTGCATTATAAGTGGTGCTACATTCAGCCCAAAATCCAGCCATGTAAAGCAGTACCTATGCTCCCTCAGAAGTACAGTAGGGAATGGCCACAATCACTTGTGGATATGCCTTTGCAGATAAGCCTTTCTTAAATCTAAAATCGATATGTTATTCCCCCACTGCTGCCATTCTCTTAATTTGTGCGAACAAACACCAGCATTCACCGTGAATGTGCCAAAATATTTATTCAGCTCCTAGTAGCCAAACCTTTCTTTTGTTCTCTTGAACCACAGCCATCAGTGGAATTAAGCCTTTAGTTGGCCGAAGCTCCTTTATCCAACCAGACTTGCAGTTCATGCTTGCACTCTCATCACACTAAGTTGGACATGGGATATTCTGCCATTGTGTTACACAGCACTGTTGATTTACTGTGACAAAATTCTACTGTGCCTGGTGGGGTGATTTGTACCACTCCCATTTCTTATGTTCTTCCGAGTCAGCAGGTCATATCCAAGCAGCCTCTCACGAGTCACCAGAATGTCAACCTTGACAGGATTGCCACCATTGACAACTCTGACCCCACAGAAATTAGTTTCTCCATTGATGGTTGTTACATGCACAAACATTCTCGGCACGTCTTTGCTGGATAATGATCGGGAGTAACTGGAGTCAACCAGCGCCATGCACAGCTTCCCATAAACTTGGACTACTATTACCAGTTGTGTCAAATTTATCTGCTCCAGGGAAGAGACTAGCACTATCCTCTATTCCCTGGTTTCATTCTCCAGACAGGTACATGCCAGGTGACTCATAGTGTGGCACCAAAAATGACACATCTCTTGACATGGTCCCTGCTCATGCAGCCTGCTGCCCTCTTTGGATGTGATAGCTGTTTGACATCTGAGGCAGTCTTATGCCAGGTTGTTTGGTCCATTACAGGCATAGCATGTAATGTCAGTATGAAGACAAACGGGGATGTCAAAACTCTTAGTCCATGTCACCTGTGTTGCTGCTGCCACTACCACTGTTGGTTCCAGCGTGTTGTCCTTTAAGATCACCCGGGCACACAGCAGCATCTGGTCAATGGACAGCATGTCCATTCTCAATAACACAGAAAGGCATTGCTTGACCTGGACTAGTAAGTCAAGCTACAAATGTGTAGCTGTGTGTGTGGTCGCTCACTGCTCCAAACAACACTGTGACCTTCCATAGCTCTGCCAGATAAATGTCAATGGATTCATCATGTTGCATTTGGTGAAGCTATGAATTACTCATATGCTGTGAACTCATATGTCACAAAGGCCGCATATAATGCAGTCTTTATTTTGTTTGCATCCACCTTCTCCTCGTCTCTCAATTGTTGGTAGACGGCAAATGCTTTCCCTGTCAGTCTCAAGGGAATGACATGTTCTAGCCGCTTCATGTTGCACAGTCTGCAGACAAGTTCCACTTTTTCCATCAATTTGACCACTGATCCAGCACCGTCAAACAGGAGAATCAGGCTCAGTTCAAAACTGCCATCCATCTCAAATGCCAAAATAGCTTGTAAAGAGTCTCCTGGCTATGTCTTCATAAATGCTTCCCCACCTGTACTACACTAGAATTGTCTTCAGAGTTCCCTCTGTCTTCTAGCAAGCAATGTAGCCACTTATATAGTAAGCGGCAGGTGTTAATACATTTACATAGGTATGATGTCCGTTCCATAAAATGACAGTCATTGCATACAGCCACAGCAACTCGAACACACTTCATACTAGGCAAGCCATTTTCAAGATTATAAATATATGTGAACCAATTATAATGAAATATTTATTACCTAACATTTTATAAAGAAATCAATATGAGAAGAAATTTTTGTTTAATCATAAATTTAGAAAAATATCTGAACAAATCATTTTCCGGGCTTTTCTTTCAATTTGTTCTTGCCACATAAATTTGCTAAAATAGGTTGAGAGCATATTTTCCTTTGAAACAAACAATCTTTTAATTTTAGGCGAGACAAGGAACACTCAATATTTTGAGTTCATATCTCCCTATTCATTGGATGAACAAAATTTTCCTTGTGTTTAATCACAGAACGTCTATATTTATAATTTTGTAATTTTTTTATAAATTTCTT
The DNA here is from genome assembly GCA_963932145.1 of Acanthosepion lycidas. Taxonomy (NCBI): domain Eukaryota; kingdom Metazoa; phylum Mollusca; class Cephalopoda; order Sepiida; family Sepiidae; genus Acanthosepion; species Acanthosepion lycidas. The sequence goes on from OZ010581.1 coordinate 107,719,262, forward strand.
TTCAAATTTGTTTCTTTATAAAATGTAAATAATAAATCTTGACAATGTAAATAATGCACAGAAGATTACTTTTTTTATTTTGTATTTTTCTTTCTTAGCACTCACATCTGGCCAACATGTATTTGTGACTCAGAAAGTAATCTTGATTAAATATAACATTTTCTCTTCCTCTACAACCAAGGCACAGAATGCTGGTGAATGCAGTGTAACATGGAAAGACTTGCTTTTGTAGCAGCACAGGCACCTCGCTATGACAAGGTATAAACAAAGGACAGGAGGTTTCTGGTTCAGAATGAGCTGCAAAGTCATATGGGTTGATCTCGAAGTTAACCCTATCAAATAATATTCTTAATCCAGGCTATCTATAACATTCTTAGCATGACTATCTTGTTCTCTGTGCCAAAATAGAATGATCCTGGAGCATATTCTCAATTTGTTGTAACCTAGAAAAGGTTACTGAATGAGGAATAACCAAAAACAGAGGTTGGAAACGAAATGATAATCTTTATAACATCAACAAAATTCAATAGTGTCCAACGTATTTATGAGGATTGGGACATACCCATTGGTGTTCATATGTATGGTATATAATACAATTGTTATCTGAAAAACCTGAGTGGAGGGTATTACTACTAGAACTATGACCAAATCCTGAAGGCAATAGCAGGCATCATCTGTAGTAAGATTAGCCATTACAAGTACCTCCATCCAGTGAAGAAAGTCATTGATTTCATCAAGGCTGGAGAGAAAATAATATCTACCAGGATTACTTCTTTGCTTGCTAGCAATGGTACAAGATTGTAGGTAGATAACTGAAATTCCAAGAAATTATTGCCATAACTGCACCAAGGCCAGGCATGCTGCAGATCTCTGAAGCCTCCAACATGCTCATAACATAGTGGTTACCAGTATGGAAAGTAAGATTGGTGTGTTGAGTTCAAATTCCAGCTTAAGTTGTTATGTTCACTTTCATACATACCCTCTTGTAAAAGGTATGAATACATCTTTTCTTCCACCAAGTGTTCAATAGGAAGGTAGACTGAGCTCTCTAGCTTAGGCAACTCGTCTAGAACAACTCTAAATTCATAAATAACACTGAGAAGGGCTAAGTATGTTGACCTGGTTGAAGAATGCCAAAACAGGAGGTGGTAAGCAAAGTGTAATCCTCTCTGAGATAGATACGGGGCATTGCTGAAAATCACAGGAGCCAGTCAAAAAAGAGAGATATCAAGATGGTCACCAAGGCAGCAAATTTTTATTGTCTTTTACATCCTGTAAAAGATTATATTTCAACTCCTGTTATAAAGTAGTTTTATTTTTGTTCTGTACTTATTTCTTATTTGCAAAGATTATATATATATATATATATATATATATATATATATATATATATATATATATATATAAGTCTTACATGATAGCATTTTTATTTCTTTTATATCCTTTCAAAGATTTTGTCTAATTCTGTTAGAAAATATTGAAGAATGAATAGGTATGATATAAAAGCTACAATATCTTTATTCTTTGGTATAAACCAGTGATAATGATATAGGCCTACTCAAATTAAGAGCGTATGCATAGGCTTTGAGATTTGTAGGCCATAATCACTTAATTACATAAAGAGTCAGAAGTGTCAAAAACAGAGGAGTTGGAGGTTTTGCGTTCCAATTCCACAGCCCTGATTTTGACATCAAGGAACATTTTCTAGAGAATGAAAAATGCAACACTAAAATCCAAAGACACATTGGAATAGCAAAAGATGCAAAATATCAAAAAACAGAAAGATTTTGTTTATAGCAGTAAATGCTGGACAATCTCTTCACAGATCAAGAGAAAACTGGGCACTGAGAATTCCATTGACAGAATATGTGAGCAACAAAAAATCTTAAGAAAAATGTAAACAAAGGACACTTATGCTTAGAATCAGAATGAGACACTTGAAATTTCTAGGATACATGATGAGGAAAGATGGTTCAGAGAGTTTGATACTCACAGGATATATTGAAGGCAAAAGTGATGGGGTGAACTTTTAGAAAGGATAGCAAATAAAAAAAATAAAAAAACAAATATCTTTAAGAGATACACAAGGAATAGGAATTTTGTGGAGAGCTATGACTGCCCACATCCTGAAGGGATATGGCACATAGAGGTTCATTATTTTATACAAGATGGGAATAATTCTTGGCTAGTACCACTCTGGTTCCATAACTTTTTATTTTATTTTTTTTCCACCATTTCCATTTGGGTATGTATAGGAATATTTTTGAAGACATAGCTTTTCAAATCCAGAGAACATTGAATGTCTAGTTTGAAAAAAAAATAAAGGAAATGCAACAGAGATAAATCAGTGTTTTGTATGCAGAAATTGTTTAGCAAGAATTGTTTTTTCTTTTTAAGATCTTATTCAATACTATAAACAATGACATTACAGGTACTTGTCTGAAAAAGTGGTCCTATGAGGACTACTATATATAATAATACATGGGATGTCATTAATAATGGTGTTTTTATCACAAAGCCATTTTGTTTATGAGTCATTTCTTTTACACTTAGTACAAATTTTTCTCAGCACAAAACAAATTATTTCTTGAAATAAAATCTCTTTTTCACATAAAATTACAAAAATGAGGATACATAATGAAAAAAATGTTCAAAAAACTAAATCTTATCAAAATCTTTGTTCTATTATTAAGAGGAAAGATATATGAATTTTTTGATGTAATTTTTTTTTTATTCTCAGCACTTTTGCTTATAAAAATCTTATTTTTTTCCACATCAACACAGGACCTTAAATTTGGACAGGAAAATTGAGTTTTTTTTTTTGGAGAAAACATTAATTTAGAAATTCTTGCAAAAATTAGATAATTATCAGATTTTAATGAAACTTTCAGGACTTACTCAGAAATGAATTAAATTTTGAAACCTTTCCATTTTTTAGAAAATCTTTGTAAAAATTTTTTTTTTTTTTTTTAACCCACCCCCATTCATTTAATTTTTATGAAGTTTTGAGAATTTTTTTTTTTTTTTTTTTTACATAACTTCAAATGCTTAAGGACAAGTTCTCAGAGAATTTAAAGTTTTTTGATCAAATTCAAATGTCTTGTTTTGTTTGATCAAAAAACTTTAATGATTTAAAATTCACGTTGTATTTATCAAGTATATTTTTTTCAATAATTTCCCTCTTAGGTAAATTTCCAAACATCAGGCTGACAAAATCACTCAACACATCATAAAATCACTAACCTCCATATTAAAAAAATGCTTTTCTGTAAAACTAAGACTAAGTAAAATTTGTTTCAATTCAGATTATTAATTTAAACTCTAAATCAGCTATTTTTACTCAAAGTTTCAGAAAAGTAGATTTTATTTTTGAAAGATTGGTTTAAATGAGAATTATGTTGTGTTGACAGATCTGTCAATATGGACGAATTTTTAGTGATTATTGTACTGATAAGGAGAAAAAAAATATTCCAATCAGTTTAAATTCGGATTGAAATACACACAAAAACAAAAGTATTTTGCTTTGGGAATAAATTCAATATAATCCATATTAGCTTGGAATTTAAAATTATATATAGCTTCAAAAAAGAAAGAATTTTCTCATGTTTTATTTTAAGACTTCGGTATCACTTTCTTTTTTTTTTTGGTGGTGAGGTGAGTAACTATTTTTACATTATGGTCAGAAATAAAATAAACAAAGTTCTTTAATTGTATATAAAATAAATAAATAAACACAGAAGTCGTATTTAAGTTTTTATTGCTTACCTATTTTTTTTACCAAGATGATATGCTTCCAATATTGCAAAACGGAAATAAAGATTATCTTTTTAAAATACAGCTTCTGCTTATCTTTTTAAGAGACTGGGGGGGGGGGGAAATAAAGTTATATATTTCTTCATTGTAGAACCGAATTAACGTGTGACATACTTTTTTTCCAGAATGAAGCTGTCAACTTGACAGACAGAAATTAAAAGTAAATAAATCGCTTGCAGATTGTATGACTTGAGTGTTTTTTTATTATTATTATTATATTATTTACAAACGATTATATTGTTACACTTTACACTACAGTGAAATGAAAACTTAAAGGACCATGATTATCGCCTTGCTAGAGGGGGGATCGAACCAAACAAAAATTAAATAAATTCGTTTGTAACAAGAAAAAAAAGCACCATTATTCGTGATATCATCCCTACAGTCCATAAATATTAATAAATAATTTAATTGAAGACAAGTCAAAATGTTGTCGGGACTGAAATGTGTGTGACGTTACCCGACCGAAACACTTGAATTCACAGCAGCAAGAATTAAAGACAAACAGTTTAAGTTATTTAAATACTCAGTTACTGAATTAAAAGTAATCTAGTCCCGGTTTTTGAAATTAAAACGACTGTAACAAAGCAATTACTTTAAGCAAGCGAACAGAGTGAAAAGTAAACGGTTTAAAAATACACAGTAGTGAGTAACGGAATGGTTGAGAAAAAAAAAAGTCACACAGTTTTTTGCCCTGACTATTAAGCGCTGGTGAATTCTTCACATGATTCTTTGACGTCCCACACAATTCAGCACGGACCATAGTACTTGACTTGTACTAATAAATACTAACTACTAATGCTTTGCTTTTAAAATGTTGGACGCTAAAGAAACCTCCGCCCTTTGAGTTGTTAATGTAGCATCTGCATCTTCCAGTGCCCGGACACAAATTTTATATTGAGACTAAAGATATTTTCATAATCGAATATTGTAATTTTAAAAATGTGATTGGATAATATATTTTATCATTTATCTGTACCTAGAAATCGAAATTAAGCATATTTAGTGTCCAGACAAATTTAGTTGTCACAAAAAGAAAGTCTGACTAAGCATCATCATCAACAACAACAACTGTGTACTGTAACAATATTATTAACAATGAAAAACACTGATATAAATGAAAGCTAATCCAGCAAAATGAACTTCGACAAATATAAAAAAAAAGTAATAAAAACATAAAAAACATTAACCAACCTTAGAAAAAGACTAAAATAATCTACAACTGCGTAATGAACTTCGCCAAGATAAAACTTTCCAAAGATTTAAATCCAGCGCGTAAACGGTTCGTGATTTAAAGTTCTATTAATATTTTCGTATTTTGTTTTTGCTATATTCAGTTGTCTAATAATTAACGCTGTATGTATTAATTTAAATAATAATTTATTAAATATGTATCGTTTATGACAGAAATTCATCTAGCTACTCAAATCAACTGTCAATGGAAATAATAATAATCTATATTCTATACTTTCGAGCGATTCGTCACGTGATAACGCCATTTCACTATAAATGACTTAAAAAAAAATCAAGTCAATGTTTATTTGTGTTTTTAAAACAGCAATTTCAGTTTTATTTTTTGATAGAATGTTAATTTATAATGATGTTGTTGATGTTCTTGTACTTTTAATTTTTTTCTTCAAATGTTAATTTTGTGAGAAAAAATAACAGAAAAATAAATATTATTTGCGAACTCAAACTAACTTTTTTTAAAAAAAAAAAAATAACGAATTCTCTATGTTTTTACTTTTTTATTAAAAAAAAAAGTGAAAGTTTTTTTAATGTCATTTTGCAAGCCCCAAATAATTGAACATCATGTTATTAAGGACGATTTAATGCTAGATTTTATTTGTACTTAAGAAAACAGGATTTTTCCCAAGAAAAAGAATATCAGATCGTTGAATTTTTTTTTTTTTTTTGCATAACCACAGAACTTGATAACGGTTATCAGATAACCAATAGTCAATATTCTTGTATTGGGCCAACCAATTAGCCTAATAGGCTTTAATATGGGCCATTAAAAGAATAAATTCATTGTAAATAAAAATGTGTCCATTAAAGAAAAAAATGTAAATAAAACTTAAAAATGAATGTTCATTAAACAAATACAAAGTTCTTTCCCTTTCATCATAATCCAGCTTTTAACGTTTAAGAAGCACACCGGAGTAACAATGAACTCAAGTTGATGAATCGGAGATCTGACTTCGATTTCCAGTAGAGTTCATTACATTCGATTACGTGCTAATTAACGCTAATACCCTTGGGAAAGGTATGAATCCATCACTCCCCACCCCCGATTATAGGCAAATAGCAGGACAGACTGGACCTATAGCCTTTTGTGTTGAAACTAGTCTAGGAGAAGGAAAACCCAAACCAGCCTGGAGAGAATTGAGCTCTGTCAGGCTATCTTTTCCAGGAAACACAACAGCAGTGTATGTGTTCTACATACATGATTCTTCTTAAATATGTGATCTATCTTAAAGAAAATTATCGACAGGTGCAACTTTACTTAAGTAGTACCTAAGTAGGAAAATCTCATCAAGATTTAATTTGCTGAAACATTATGTGATCCAATGCCCAAAATTTATTTATTGCACTTCTGAATAATGTTCAAACTGTTTACAGACATTGATGGCATTAGTTAAAATAATATTTTCCATTATTTTTTTTATTATATGGTATTATATTATTATAGTATATTAGATAAAAACTAATTCATCTTTTTCTTGTCTTATTCCATATATATCTTTAGTAACCCTCATTTCAATTTCAAACATTTTCTTAAATTTCATTGGTTGTTAAATAAAAAATAAGCTTTGAGAAATTTTCATAACAAAACAGTCAAAATTTGTTCAAAAGTAGGCTCAAGCAACATAAAAAAATCTTTCTCAAATTTATCCCTAATTTAAATGTTTCAAGAAATCCTATTGACTAAAAAATAAAAAATACAACATTCATCCATGCATTTCTCAGAAAAATTTGCAACAGCTACCAAGTCCTGTGGAGCCAATTTTGTTGTTAAGAAAACTATAAATAGAAATAGTAAACAAAATTTTGTCGCATTTGAGACTCACACACACGAAAGATACACATGGGAATTATGTGCCGCCAAAGAAACAAACTTCCTTTATGAGAAATTAGAATAATTTACACAACAAACTTTTTCACTCAATATCTTTCATAGAAAAATCTTTTGTCTAAATTAAATTCAGCCTTTTTAATCAAAGGCAGGCAACTTTTAAACATTAAACATTTCCAAAACAGCAAAGAACTTTTTCTCTAAAATATACCTTTGCACACATCATTACAAACAAAGAAATTGTAAATTGTGTATATAAAATTTAATCTGTGGTTTCAAACATGTATTTTTGTCGTGATTGAATATTGTTACCATTTGGCTATTTCTTATAATTTATGTTTGTGGATATTGCATATTTTATTTCCAGCATAATTTTAAATATTCATGCAGCCTTCTTAGATCCACTACATATCCATTTTTAATGTATATTTTAATGTAAAAAAGTTTCTCAACTCATAGATCACATACTTTAGTGACACATTGTTCTGTTAGATTATACTTGAAAGGTAGATCACATACTTAAGTAGCATTCTTTTATTCATCCTTCTCGCCTCAAGATATATATCAATAACAGGTCCCTGGAAACAAAGAAGCTGCTCATATAAAACATTAATAACAAAAAATATGCAATTTGTGCAACCATCTGAAAAACATATATGGAAACTCAAAAATGCAACCCAAAGCACCAAAAATAAAATGGAAACTAAGAAAAAATATTCCTGTCTGACAATACAGGGTGTCCATAAAGTTCGTGTGCACTTTAAAATAATTATAACTTTATTTGTATTTGCGATAGAAATAATTTGTAAAAAGGATTAGAAAGAAGCAAATCTATATTTTTTAAGGCTTTATTGAAATTTTATTTAAGTTTCCACATGTCCTCCATCGTTAGTAATACAAAGGGTAATACAATTTTGCAGTTCACGGAAAACATTTGCCAATTGATTTACAGTAATGCCTGAAACCACATTAGCTATTTTAGCTATACTTAAAACTAGACACATTAAACTTTATAACATTTTTTTACAGATTATTTTTATCGCAAATGCAAATAAAGTTATAAATTTTTTAAAGTGCACACGAACTTTATGGACACCCTGTATATCAACCCTAGTGGTAAGCATCCTACCAGTTCATTTAAACCGATTCTTAAAATTATAAAGGTTTAGTGAACTGGTTGTTGAATTATCTGAAAATAATCTTATATATTAATAACCAAAGGTCTAGGTAAAATGTTAGTTATGCTACACTCATGCACATGCCTAGTCAAAGTCTAATAGACACACACCCCTACTGTTTTGAATTTAAAAAATGTGGCAAGTCTTCTAGTCATAAATTTGATAGGTCTTCCATTGGATCTTTGGGACTGTAGCTATTCAGTTTGAATGCAGATAAGAAACCATAACACAGCTGATGATACTAGAGTAAAAAAACATCATACTTTTGAACAGAAATATTATGGGAACAGAATTTCAATCTGGAAATATCTTAATAAATAAATGTTTTCTATTATTAGATTACAAAACTGGTTTAATTCTTTTTGATACTATAGAGTTATTTGTTTCCATTCTCAGATTGAAAAGAGAATAAGCAGAATAAGTTTCTAAAGATTACCTGCCTTTATAGAATTGGTTCCTGGAAATTTAGGATGCCACCATTGGTCAACACAATGTAATATTTGCTGGGCAGAGAATTTGTGATACCACCACTGGTCAACACAATGTAATATTTGCCAAGTAGAGAAAATAGGGATAATTACTTTTCCAGGACTTGATTAAATGAGCTAATTTTATATTAATATTCCTTTGATTTCAACTCCTGAGATAATCTTCAGAGATGTTTTAATAATTTAGTAATTCTCATGTGGCCTGAGAGGAGTCTAGAGCCTTAATTAGAAATTTTCCTAGAGATGGTGTCTCAATAAAAGCCCATAGCTTCCTGTGCTGTGAGCAGGTTAATTGGATTAGATAAGTTCTTCTATCACCTGGCCAGTACTTCTTTCATCTTTATTGAACAGGAGTAGAAGTTTATAGGAAATAAACCTTATTTCCAACACAATTACACAGTCACATACATACCATATTAAAACACACACAAACTTTATTTTCTATCCATTAACAGACAATATTAAAAACATGCCAAAAAGATTCCATGATATAACACGCTATTTATATATTTTCTATGTTCAACCTGTCTTTTTATATGTCTCTTCCATTCATTTGAGAGTTTGCATGATTTCATTAGATGTTGTTTTATACCTAAATATTATGCTACAATCTTTACATTGCACTGTTGTGTGACTCTTTTTATGAACTGTATTGTTTCATATAGAATGATGAAGTTGGTATCAAACAGAAGTCATACTAAGAAGCAATACACACAAATATATGTACATCACAAATTTGTCACACACAAAGAAATTAAAACATATATAATAAAAATCAAGCAATATGTAAAACAAATGAATAAAAAGGTTTAACTTGTAACATCTCCAAGAGGGATACAGTATAACCTTAGTAATATGTCTTAAGTTCCTATTTATGAGGCATTTGAATTGCTACCTGCAGCTGTCATCCAAACTGCCACTGAATCTTGTATCTGCCTCCATCGTGGTCTGAGGAGTAACTGACCATCATCACCAACAACTGTCATGTGAATCTCCAGGGCCTCTTAAGAATTCACTAAATTCATCTTGTCAAAAGGGAGGCAATTGCCTTCTACATTCATACAGCCTTTTTGTGTATCACTTTATGAACCATATTTAATAAAAAATCTTATCTAGCTTCACCAACATAAGTTTCGGCCTTTGGCAACTCATTTTCCCACTTAAGGCTATTTTTTCTTTCCTTAAAAGAGTAGAGGACAAATGACCAAAAGCTTTCATAGTTGTTTGATATTGGCCAATTTAGTCCAAACATTATTATCCATTTTAACAGCTTCTTACAGAGACTTTCCAAATTCACTTTTTACTTTTTAAAATGTGAATTAGTCATTGTTTTTTCATATTTTTCTTTTCATCATCATCATCATCTCTCTTGACTGCTTCAATTATTGTGGGCAGAAGAAACAGGCAATGTCCTCCAGATGATCTGTTGGTGGTGACTCTTGAGAGTTTCCAGCATTGTCTTGTCTGTCCACTCTTTGATGTTGTCTGACCAGCTTTTGTATTGTCATCTCCACTTGCTTCTGCTTTCAACAGTGGCTTTCGGGATCATCTTGCAGAGGCTGTTATGCCCCGTGATCTGGCCAATCCAGTCATCTTCCTATACTTAATAGTTGCAAGAAGAGAGTTCTGTCAACTCATGAGACTTGTGACCTTTGCTCTGTTCATAGCCATTGATTTTGTGCTCCCAGTAGAAGATAGAGGAGCTTTCTCAAGCATTTGTTCTCAAATGCCTGGATCCTTTTCCTGCCTCAATCATTCAAGTCATACACCTATACATGAGTTTAGATATGACCACCAATTTGTAGAGATTGAACTTGGTATGGAAGCTGGTGTTGCTCTTCCATATTCTTCCAGTTTGGTCATTGCTGCTGTGGTGAGTTGTGTATACATTTTTGCATTGCAAGTGCCATTTTTAACAGGTTTGCTTCAAAGCTGGGCACTTCCTCGAGTCGTTTGCAAGTGAGGCAGTGTTACGCCCGGGGTTTCGTTGGGATTACGATAACTGGGATGCAACGAGAAAATAAAAAAAAATAAGTAAGAGATACCAAGGTTCGATATAAAAATAAAGAAAAGAACGTTGGAAGGGGAATTCTCCAATTCCGGACATCAGTAAACGCAGAAAAAAAATGAACCATACGCAGACACAGAACAACAGAAGACGACACGAGAATATATAATTACAAAGATTTTATTTATAGAATATACAAAGTGTGAAAGTAAGAAAAAGAAAAAGAAAACTAAATAATACAAGGGATGGGGAGATAAGTTACCAATTAAACAGATACTAATACAGCGAAATACATATGAATACAGAGATAACAGATTATAAGATATATAAAAACATGCAGAAACTTACATAAGATTGGAATCAACGTCGATTGATTATTATCAGGGTACAGTTTGATCAAAAGGATATTCATACACTTCTCTGAAAGTAAAGGATGGGATTGTCAATGTTCTAATATGAGTTTTTGACTGGCGACGTCCAATCCATGTTCATGGCGAGGAGAACACAGGAAAATCATGGGAGTGTAGCCGAATTGAGTTGATGGTGTTGTTCTAGATTCTCTTGTCGGTCCTTTCGTTTTTGGTGGCATCTAATTCTTCTGGCATCAAACAAGGAAGTCTGGTTTTGATGACAACTGCTTCTTCTAACGGCAAACAGCTAAGACTGATTTTGGTGACGTCCAATTCCTCCGAAAGCCAGCAACTAAGTGAGATCGTTGTCACCTCAATACGTGCGAAACGAAACTGCTGTGAGTTGATGATGTGTTGGCCCACAAAAAAAGTATGCGTCGTTCACAGACCCTGTTAATGTCATTCGCACTTATCTGTCAAACAGCATTTGTTTGGCCTATGCATCAGAGACCAGGTAGGAAATCGAGGGAGGAAGGGAAGGTTCTTTTCCGAGAACTGGCCCTGACTCATCTGGGCATAAAAAAAATATATCCCACAATCTGCATATTCAAGAAATGAAGAAGTTATTAAGATTCATATGTTTCGTCGCAAATACACAATGTACTTAAAACATGCTTATAAAATCTGAGGTGAGGGTACAACTATTGGGCTAACATAACAGCAGTTATTAGTGTTCCTTGTGCTCTTTACCATTACTTTGGATTTCTCTGTGCTGACTTCCATTCCATATGCATTGGCTCTTTCAGCGAGTTTATTGGTCAGTTTTTTCTTTTATGATATTGAAAAGATAATTGTTACTCTTTAAGATACTTTTGAAACAAATGTCTACAATATACGATCAAATTAAATAAATTACTTACTCTTGTTGAAGATTAAGGGGGAGACAAAATTTGGCATGGTAAAAATATTCAACTCATCCACAATGAAAAAGGAAAGAAAAAGAAGCAGATAAAATGTTAATTCAACATTTTTATATTCCAGAAACTGTTGAGGTATTTTACAGAAATTTTTTTTTTTTATAGTCTAATCTAGTTTCCTCTTATGAAGACAGTTTTCATACAATCGGAAATAGACTTGACACTAGAAGATTTCTTACTGGCTCCTCTTACAACTTTGACTCAGATTGCTACTTTATCACACAAACTGATTAATTGATGAGGTGTCCTTTTATTTATACCTGGCACATGGACATAACAGTAGACACAAAATGTGCACAAATATTTGACAGAAGAGTGCTCAACTCTTTTTTTTTAATCATTTCCCCCCAAGCAAGGCAATAATGCCACTAAAACACAAGGGGTTACTGGGAGTGAAAGAGAATGAGATTACTTTTATGAGGAGAAAGGACAATAAAAAAACAAGATTTGGGAAGACAGGAGATGGTGATTAGCATTGCATTTAAATTTTTGAAGATTGTAGATGACAGGGAAACAAGAAGCCTGAAGAAAGTTCCACAAGCAAGAAGTGCAAATAAACAAACTATTAAAATAGAACATACAGTTGCATCTATCTAGTTCAACAATAAAACAGTGAGACCTAGTTGCTCTTCTACTAGTATGCTTATTCATGCAGCCAAGGCACAAGGAGGAAAGCTCATCAGAACAATTGCCATGAAAATATCTGTAAAAAAGACAGAGGGGAGCTATGTCATGGTAGTGGGAAAACAACTGAAGTCATGATGCCAGGTTAGGATTGATTATATTACAGATCTCTCTTTTGATTTTGTCAAGAATCTCGAGATATACAATAGGAACACAAGACCAGATATGGCAGCAATATTCAATGCACAGATGAATGGTAGATTTATAAATGTGCAAGATGGATTCTGACAAGGAAAATTGTCTAACACAACACAGTGAACCAACTATCCTAGCAGTAGACCTAGCAATTGATTCAGTATAATCACTCCATGTCATGTCAGTGGAAAATGTGAGCCCAAGAAAGCATGAAGAGTTGCTCTTCTGGAGATTAGCATCAGAATAGGCATTATTTGAAGAGTATAAAATTATTAATAACTTTATGACTCAATAACAATGGCAGAAGAAACCTATATATACACAATGGACACAGTGGGGTAGGTCTTATATATTTTTTAATGATTTGATGATTAACATGAATGGAAATAAGATAAGAGTGATTAGGATCGGTTTCATGTGTGTGTTTACATGTGTGTGCATGTATACATCTCGGTGAGAAGAAACAAAGATCATTAGTTACCACTTCAAGCCAAGCACATCGCCATATTCCTTACCAGATCAAAATAATTACTGTGTTTGCTTTCATTTTTATGGAAAAGCATAGATTAACCCTTTGAGTATTGACCACCACTTTAATGGTGATAGAGAAAAATGATGTAATGCCCAGCCACTGGTTGAACAGTGGTAGAGAAAAATGACTTAACGCCCAGCCACCAGTTGAACGGTAGGTAAACACTTGTAACACTGTAACTATTTTTATATCTACTGTGAAACATTACATACCAATTATTTGTAGCTGACAGATGGCACACAAGTCAGTACCCAATCAGTATCAGCTGGGTCACCATGGAGAGTGGGTATGATGTTGAAAAACCTGAAACCCCTAGCAAACCTCAGCTAAAAACATTACTGATGATGTGTGTCAAAGCATCAAACAGATGTATTTCACAAAACAAAGCCTATACATGCTTAAAGGCTGAAATTTTGCAGATTAATAATTTGATGTTTTAAGTACTATGTAATTTGTCTCTATCTCCATAAATTATAAGTTAATTAAATTTTAAGTTCATATCTTCTCAGTTGGGATAGTGTAACTTAATCATTTTCAGTAAAAGAAGGTTTTTATTTTGTTTGAAATTGATTAATTAATAAAATATGTTCTAATTATGTGTCTGCTATATTTTGATTCTGTCTGGTTCATGGGTTGGCAACCCCTGGGACCTGGCCAACATCCAGCCTGCATAAGATTTTTGCTTAGTCTGCCAGCTTAATACCTGGACACTAATTATATGATTAATTTGTGGAGCAAGTGGCAGAAAAAATATCAGTTAGAGTTAATTGACTATAATGCAACAAATTTTTTAACTCAAAAATTAATTCCAAATTCACTGCTGACTTCTATAAGAAATATGTTTTGCTAAGCAGAAAATATAAAAGACCCTTTAATAATGTGAAAATTATGGTATCATTATTTGGAAGAATATATGCTTGTGAACAACTTTTTTCGAAAAAGAAATATACTAATAGATGTTTAAGAACAAGATTGGGTTATGACTACCTGGATGTTGTTTTGCTCCTGTCATCAACAAATATTCCACCTGATGTGGAGAAGTTATTGGACAATAAGCAGAAACAAGTGCATCATTAAATAATTTGCCGTTTGTAATTGCATTTTGTTTATAGTAAGGAATCTACATTTTTTGTTCATTATGTTATGTGTGATCCTGTTATTCCTACAGTAAAATAAGGAACCTTGTTTAAATAATATAACATTAAGTTTATTGTTTTCTTCTTTAAACCTCCAAAACAAAGTAGCCTTCTAGAAGGAACTGTCTCGGGTTGAGACAATTTATAATACATTTGATATCATGGCCCTCCTCTGAGACAATGCGTAGCTTTCTGGCCCGCTCTCTCCAAAAGGTTGCTGACCCCTGGTCTAGTTTGTTCATTTTACCAAATCATAATTGATACAAATTTTTAGAGTTTTTCTTGACAAACGTTACACTCTAATTGACAAAGAAATTGATCAACTGAGTAAATACTCAGTGTTTCCTATTAAACCATATTTGCAACCTTTAGATTAGGTTCAGTCATTGGATTCATATTTTTAGACATTATTTCTACTTTTAATTGTCATCACTTGACTTCTTTCTTTGCTGTCCAACAACTGACCTAAGTTGTTTCTATTTTTTTAGTGCTCATAAGGTCAAGTGTCATCAAAAGCTGACTAAGCAGGCAATGGCTTTCATAAAATTAACACTTTTCTTCATCTTATTAGCTGCTTATCTTTAAGGGTAGTGTCTTGATTTATCAGTAGAGAAATGCTGTTTTATTCATTTCCAGCAATGTTTAGTGAAATAATAAAAAAAAAATAATAAACACAACAATTTTTAATATTTTTACATTTAAAATTTCATTAAATATTTTTCCTAAGGCTTTATTTGATTTTAAAATATATTATTGTAGGGTTATTTGATTTTCAATTTAATTAGATATTTTCTAAGGATTTTGGTATGTTTTGGATATCTCTCTTCATAGTAGTAATCGTAGTACAATTCTCTGTGTTCGAAATAGCAATCAGGTTTGCTAAGCATTGCCACCCTATGTTCACTAATTGTCCTCTATGTATACTGGTCTATCTAATTTGCATACGATACTACAGTTTTATTTGATTATAAAACTTAAATATTTTCTAGTGTTTTTATTTATTATTCTAATAAGCTGAAGAAATCTGCTAAAATTTAGAGCTTCAAATTGATTATTATTGTTATAATGGGAGTGAGCTATGGTCAAAAGGTTCATTCTTCCATTTTTATTTTCCTCCATTATAGAAATTATTAAATCTATGATATAATAACACTGTAATTTACAAATGGAACAGAATGGCTGAAAAGAAAAAAAATCAAAAGAAAATGGTTGAATACATCAACACAGACATAATGACAATATTCTCTACACATGACAAATACTGACGTTATTTTCAGTTAAAAATATGAAAATAGTGTTTCTCTACATTCCAGTTGCTAGGTACATTCTGTTTTTGTTTTTATTAGTTACCTTGTTCAATTAATTTCATTTTCGTATTTTGCTTTGATAAAGTCCACATTGGACGAAACATGTCAGCCATTACCAGTTTTCCTATTGTCATTTTTATTCATAAAAAGGAATTGTAAACATGCTTTGTTTTCAGAGAGACTTTTATATTATAAGACATACACAAAATTGTATATATACATACATACATGTGTGTCTCACATGAAGAATAATAGAGCAGGAGAGTAAGGAGAAACAAAAAGGAAGTGTCTTAAATATAATATCAAGATACTCCTATGTTCAAGAGAAGCCACATTTAGGACTCCACATTCAAATGGGCCAGATTCATCTATGTCCCAGGCGAGGACATATTCCACAAATGGGAAACAATGAGTTTTCTTCAAAGGCTGTGAGATGAAGTTTCTTTCTATATCTGGAAAAAGGGAAATCACACTATGGACTTGTAAGCTTCTGGGGTGGCAGATTTAGCAAGCAACCTTTCAGTTTGGCTACTGTCAAAAGAAATGAAATTGACTGCCACTAAGTGGTTATCATGTTGATGGAATATTCCATACCTACCTGTCACCCTTCCGGAATAATGTATTTTTCACACATAATCACCTCTTAACCAATCAGCATCTTAGTTTCAGCAAACTAGGTTTTTCATTGGCTGAAACCTTAAAACTGTAGCAAGTTTGAGCAAAAATACCTTTTTCTGCATACCACGTTTGGAGCCAATTCTGAGACTACAAACTCAATAAATAGAAGCATTTTGATTCGATTCAAACAGTCAGAACTTCAACTCTGGAGAGATGCTAAACAAATCCACGCTAGCCAAAACTTTGACCTAACTACACTTTTCGCACGCTAATTCTTCTGACTCGACAAACAGCACTTCATTCTCTCAGGAACATTAATTACAACATATTAAAGAAAAATGAATTGACCAACTACTAAACAGTATTTGTAAATATCAATCCAACATCAAGACAACAGCTAAAGGTACATAACTCTTACAAACTTTGAAAAGTAACTTTAACAAACGCACACATACACATTAGTGACTGAACTTCCACAAAAGACATTTTGTAATACGATAAAACATCTTGTTTAATTTCATACACAAATCCTAACCACAAGCCTACACACATTGAAACTCAGCATAATCCTTCTACATATTTTATTACAACTGATCGCACTTGATCAGCAATCTCTATCTTGATTGTGTATGTTCAATTGATATAAAAATGAATGTTATTTGTTAAACCTTTAATCACGTTGTCCTCATTTTTTATTCCTCCTGAATGATTTTACCTTTCAATGTTCTTATTTTTATATTTGCTGTGGATGAATGTCTTGTGAACACCTACATTTCTAAGCCTTCTGATAACCTAACTTTCTGATACACAAAATACATTCGCCAATCCCCAACAATGTGACCCACATGACTTATCACCACCAAAGGAAGATAAGTGACTATATCCCTACATTGTAATAAGCAAATATTTTTTTAAAAAAATAAATGATATGATCAGTTTTTTGGCAATTTTTAGCAATCGCAAAATGGAGTGGGAGCCACTTGGAGACAAAGATTAATGTGTATTTGTGGAAATAGTGACAAGAATCAGAGCGGATATGGAAAAAAAATTATTTTTTTATTTTTACACTTCACCTTACCAATTTCAGAAATTATATCTTCCCTCCCTTCTTTTTTCTTTTTTTTTTTTTGTAAAGGTTAACTGGTGTCTACTTACCCATTTTTTTTTTCTTAGATCTAGATTTTCTGATATATTTCACATGATGAAAAAACCCATTTTTAATTATAACTAATATCAACTATCAAACTGGACAGACAAACTACAAGAATTAATTTGCACTATTTACATTGTTTTGACTATTGTCCTCATCTTTATTGTCATATTCACAATGTTTTGGATGTTTCAATTTCAAACCAAACCCTTTATTTCATCCACTGGGGTAGATTGTTTTAGTTTCATATGACATGCCTTTTCTGGATATCTCAGTTTCATTTATTTCCCGAAATGTTGTGAATATGACAATGTAGATGAAGACAACAGTTCAAGCAATGTAAAGAGTGTAAATAATTACAATACCTCATCTCAGAAATATAAACAGATGTACAAAAATTAACTATGGCTTGAGTAATTTGCAAGAATTTCTTTTGAAATATAAGACTATTAAAATACATATATATTATTTACATTATTCGGACTATTGTTCTCATCTTTGTCGCCATATTTATTACAACGTTTCAGCCGTTGTACGCTCCGGCCTTCTTCAGGTGGTTGGAATTTCGAACTGAACCCTTTATTTCGCTCACTGGGGTAGACTGCTCTTGTTCCATGTGCCATGTTTAATGTATGTCAGTTATCAGTTATATCCTGTTAATTTTCCCTCTGAAAGTTCTCCACTGCCTTAACCGGGTATTGAACTCACGCTCTTTGGGTTCTGTCACTGGATCTAACCAACACCTTTATCCATTGTACCATGTGTCCTTGAGGACATCTGTGTATGAATTTCTGGGTATTATAAACCCAGAAATTCATACAACTCAGTATTTATACTGATGACACACTTATTTACTCGGTCTTATTAGTAAGTAAAACTGATAGGTCTGATAAAGTAAAACTGTCTACTGATCTCGAAGATGAAGTTCAATCAGTTGTTACCTGGTGCAAGTAATGGCTTGTAAGTCTTAATGTCTCAAAAATGAAGATGCTGTCTTTCTGTCATCTTAGACAACCATTTTGACCGGCTGATGCTAACCTCCAGGAGAGCAACTCATTATCCTTTATAGGTTTTTACCTGCGCACACACACACAAAACCAGATGTGACACAAGGTTGTGGTTTTTAAAGTGGGTTTGTCAGCAGTACCATGGAAAAATTCCCAAACCCTCTTGGCCATTTTCATTTTGGGAACACCTGAAGCACCGAGCAATAAATTCAGCCCTTTCCCAAGAGAGAGGTAAAACCTGGGGTGATGTCCCCCTGGAGCTTGGGAAATGGTTAACATATATTATTAGCAATCATCATTTGTGCTATATAACAAATGTTACATGCAACTAAGAATGGATATCCAAAGTATTTCTGTATGTTGACTTAATGTTATTTATATCTGAGGAGCCAGTCTAGCAGAGATATATTGAAAAAAATATCAGAAAGGCTTTCAAAGCCATTGTTATATTAAGCATTTGGTAGCAAGAGAAAGGAATAACAAGGATTACATTGAAACAACGTTTATTGTTGTCATGTCGTACAGAGATGTTGAAAGATGTGTGGAATGTCTGTTTCAGTGACTGGTCATCAGGATGGCAGTCAGTTGTAAGATCAGCACCGGGTGGGGGGGGACCTAATTCTTCTGTGGGTTTGGTGTGAGGCCAGAGGATACAGTTGGTGCCTGTGTTGGTTGATCAAGTTCATGGTGGAGGGTAGTATTTCGTACAGATATGTTGATATGTTAGTTTCAGTGGGTAATTGTCAGGATAGCAATCTGGTGTAAGCGTAGCAGCAGGAGTTGACCTATTTCTTGTGCTGGCCTGGTAACAGGATATGTTCAGTGCACATTTGGTTGATTGAGGTCATGGTAGTAGGTCATTTCGTTGGTTGATATGCTGTTCTATGGAAACGGAGGTGACATCAGATTGGTATAGTTGGTAGGCCTGTTTTATGGAACAGAGGTCACAGTGTTAACTGCAAGGAAATGCTCTGTAAATGAGTCAAGGTAGGCCGAGATGACAGCAGGGGGTGGTAGGCCTGTTCTATGGAATGGAGGTTACAGTTTCAACTGTGAAGGGAATGCTTTGTAAATGATTCAAGGCAGGCTGAGGTGACAGTGGAGGGCTGGTAGGCCTGTTCTATGGAACGAAGGTTGCTGATCAAGGTCATGTTAGAGGGTCAATTTCTGTTGGTTGGTCAACGATGAAGGCTTGTAACTGGGAGGAATCAAGGTTCAGATGTTTTTCAAGTTGAAGCTGTATAGTTGAAGTGGTTGGTCAAGTCTGGGAGTGGTAATTGTCGTTGAGAAGTGTGGTCATGTTGAGTGGTGACGAAGGCAGAGGTGGTGGCAGTGGTGACAGCGACAACAGCAGCATCAGTGCCCTGCATGATGGCCAGTGGCCCACCAGGCTGCAACTGACTTTTAAGCAGGTCTGGTAATCCCCAGGGGCATCTCTCTCTCCAGCAGGAATGTTTGTGAATCGCCACTGCCAGAGCTCACTTCATAGGCTGGATGTGATGTGTGGAGCCTAATGTGCAAAAGACGATTTTTGTTATTTCATTTTCTGTCTTTGTCGCATTCACATCCGGCCAGTGAGCAGAATGAATCAGAAACAGATCTAATTTCGACAGAGTATAACACCGTTTAAAAGAAATTTCTTTTACAATAAGTTATTTTTTTGTAAAATAAAAGATTTTTTTCCTGGAAAGGAATGAAAGAAGAGAGAACATGTCCTGTCCACTAAAATATCAAATACAATATTTATAAACCAATCACACCCAATAAAGTGTTTACATCTTAAAACACACCAATAAAACCATAGAATACAAATCAGAAAGGTTGTTTTATTAGTCATCATGATTTAGTTAGATACTGCCAAAACATCATGCGGATGTAGTAGAAGACATACCACCACATGGCTTTTTAGGGCCAATTGGGAAGAAATAAATAATTTAATTCTGGAGTCAATGTTCTTACGAAAAAGTGTATAAAACACACAAAATCCTGTCCCAAATGAGATACGCACATATGTCACCAAGGTCCACGTCACTTTCGCTGATGATCTTCACGACCTCATTCATGTCTACATGCAAAAAGTGACAGTGCTGATGAACTACAAAGAGACCACCTCAGACTACGTCACCACAGTTCACAGTAAGAACCAAATTCTATCTCTCGATTCCCTGTTACTACAAAGCACACATACACATATTGACTCTTTCACACAAATACACATATAACAACATTTCATTGTTTCCCACATACAGCATTAAACATGTTAGATTTCATGCTAAAGAAAGTCTATTTGCGGGGAATTTTACTGCACTATTTTATTCAAAAGAAATCTGCAGCTGAAGCACACAGAATTCTTGTTGTCAGAAACGACATGCAGAGATTGGTTTAGATGCTTCAAAAATAATGATTTTGATGTTGAAGTTAAAGAATGAACAATAGTCCAAGAAGGCGCAATGAGTCACTTGAAGGATAGAATCAGACATGGTGATGGAAGGCAGAGAGAGGTCTCTTAGATGATTAATGGAGAGAAGTTTAGTTTTGGAGGTGTTAAAATTGACAAGCCATCTTTTACCCCAGTTAATGACAGTTTTGAGGTTATTTTGTAAATCTGCTGCCATTTTAACCTTGTCTGACTGATCAGCCTTACTATCAAGGCAGGTGTAAATGGTTGTGTCATCAGCGTAAATGCCAAATTGAGAGCTGATGTCATTGGGAAGGTGTAAAAACAGTGTACAACCAAGGATGGAGCCCTGGAGGACATCTGCGTTAGTATGAAAGGATGTAGATGAATGGCCATTCAGGACAACTTTCATTTCACAATTTGATAGGAACGACTGGATCAGTTCAAGAACATGCTCAGAGATTTCACAGCTTTCCATTTTGTCGAGAAGACCTGAATGCCAGACAGTGTCAAAGGCTTTTGAGATGTCCAAAGCTACAGCCCAGGCTTCACCGTTTTTATTTAGAGCATGATAGACTCTTTCTGCAATTATCCTTAGTATATCAGCAATTGATCTGGAGAAACAAAAGCCATATTGCTTGTCTGAGAAAAGGCCCTGTGATGAGAGGTGATGAACCAATTCAACATTGATTAGGGACATTAGGAGTTTCCCCCAAAAAAGCCAAAAACTAATAGGCCAATAGTTGGATGGGTCAGATGGTTCCCCAGAGTTCTTGAAAACTGTAACATCAGGTGATGACTTACAGAAACTTGGAAAGCAGGAGGTAGCAAGGCATTTATTATACAGTTTAGAGAGAACAGGAGCCAGTTTGGGAGCACAATGAGTATTACAGGGATATCATTGGGTCCACATGCTTTGTGGGGATCCAGGTTAGAGATGATAGCAAAAATTATGGAAGGTGTTATATGAATATCACTCAGTAGAGAATCAGTTCTAAGTGGGAAGTTAAGCAAGGATACTCCTGATGAGTCAAGAGTAGAGTTTGAGGAGAATTTATAGGCAAAGTATTCAGCTTTATCAACAGAAGATGATAACACTTCAAACCAATTGAAGAGGTGGGGAATAGAGAGCTTTCACTCATTTAGTACCCTCTTACAGAAATATCAGTAGTCATGTGAGGCAAAGTTTTTTATAGGCTATACATTGCCTCATTCTCTCAGTAAACTAGCTTCTTCAAGGACTTGCTTTTGTTATGAGCAGTAGCAAATGAGCACTTGTTATGACGAGAACTGTCATGCTGATATAGCCAGAAAAAGTGGTTCCTGTGTGCTATGGCAGCTGAGCATGCTGGTGTAAACCATGAAGAGGGTTGTGGTTTCACCTGTTGATTCCAAGAAGGGATGAAAGCATCCATGCTGGCTTTGACCCAAGAAGAAACCTCAGTGGCACAATTTTGGAATTGGGAAGTAAGTGGCATCCCAAAGAAAATCCCGTAATGAATCCCAATCAACATGCTGGTACTGAAAAGAGGTTTTATAGATAGGGAGTTCTTGTTTAATGGATGCTTGGAAAGAGATTTGATTCTAATGCGGAAAATAGTTTTGGCTTACGAACATTTTGGGTCACAGATGGCCTTCAGGAACAAATTAAATTCATGGTCCACTGTACTTTAGATATCATTAAAGATGTGAAAATGAGCTTCGGATACTGGTATCATTATGTGTACTACACTTTAATTTTGAAAATTGCTGAGATTGACTACTTTCTTGTTTTTGTTAAGTTCCCCCTTCTTAACCCTTTGCCTGTCCAGGGCATTTCTGTGTATACTATTTGAACGTACATGCTTGTTTTCAGATTTATAACTATTGCAAGGCAATTCAGCTTATTTGGCAAATAGAATGTGCTGATATATAGTGTTTCACATAATAAAAACCTGTGCATCACATTGGGTACACTTAACGTACAAATCATAAGTTATTTACACTACTCTCTGTGTATCACATGTGATACAAAGGTTATAATCATTTCAATAAAGTGGAATAATAGATGTCTTTCATTTTAGACCTTACATTATCAGTCAAGCATCCTGTGGTCATATATGTGGCCCAAAGTATTTGATTAGGCCTTTCCTCAGTTGTCTTGCTCAATAGTAGACTCTTTTCATAAGCATCTTTAGTTTTAACACTCTTTTAAAATCATGGCTCATGTGCATTATATGATGCATGGATGTAGAAATCACATGTCCTCTGCATCAGATATGATGCACAGGACAGGCAAAGGGTTAATATATAATTTTGAAAGAAAAAATAGCCTATTAGATTAGCAATCAATAGACAGAGTTCATAAAATTTGTTTGATTCTAGTAGATTTTCTCTTTTATAGAAACTATCTCACTTGTTAGCTATTGTAGTATGTGAAGGCTTCCTTACTTTGCTTGATTCAGCAGTAGCAGCAATGAAAATAACCAGCAGGGTATAAGTGGAAGTCCCAGAACTCACCAAAATGCTTACTAAACCCTATTCGGCCTCCTTCCCACTTTTCCATTTCAGCAGCCTCTACCTTCACGGCCAGCTCTTTCCCACTTTTCTATTTCAGCAAACTCTACCTTCCAGCCTAGTTCAAAGGGCTGCTCAACTCTTGCTGCAGAAAATGAGGCCTGTCCTAGCAGATGGACTTCAGATTTCTTGTTCCTCCCATTGGACCAAATGAAGAAATCTCCCTTTGAGACACCTATCCAAAGGAAAACCTACACACAACACTTGCTACAGAAGACTCGTATCAATCCTAGCAGTTTCACACTCAGATTTCTTGTTCCTCCCGTGGGAACTAGCAGAGAAATCTCTCAACAAAACATCTACTCAGAACTTTGTTAACTGGGAAACCCCACATTTTTGCTGCAAAATATTACTATTTTGCACTTTTATTTCAACCAGAAATAAAAGTTGTTAAACAATTATTTCGAGCCTTGGGTTTTGTTCATTTCACTCTCACTGCCGAGTGCACACACACACACACACACACACACACACACACACACACACACATCACACTCTGGGAAAAATTCCTCACCCTTTCTCAATGACAAAATAGAAAAAATCCTATATAATGCATTTCATCCTTCAAAAAGACTTCTTCAGATTAAATAATGTTTTTATTGATGAAATCATATATGGGAAAATTGTATAACAAAGTGGAAAAAGTTTACTTGTGATGTGTTTCACTTTCAAGACTTTATCAGACTGAATTTGTTATGTTGGTAGGACTACACATGCACATGACAGAGGGGTGATGGGAATTTTAGAATTTTTTTTTATCTAGCTGTATTTGACTTATCATTTTATAAAATGTTCCTTTTGTGTTCATATACATCACATGCATTGGTTGCCCACTATAACAAGATTGATCACAATTTTGACATAAAAATGCTACTTTGATCAAAGAAGAAAATAATTCATGATAATGTAAATGTCTAGATAGTGCCTTTATCACACGAGGTCACCTACAGTAAATTTTCACCCTGGCTCTTACAACATTTCACCATTCCTGGCATATATTCTAATATCACAGTGTGGAATACCTACTTACAAAAGTGATGGAAAGAAAAAGAAAAAGTCTCTAAATGAATATGACTAGATAAAAAAAAAGAATTAAAATTCCCAGCACCCCTCTGTCCTGTACATGTGCAGTCCTAGCAGCATAACAAATTCTGTCCAATGAAGTCCTGAAGGACGAAACACGTCACAAGTAAACTTTTCTATTACTGTTCTTGATATATAAAAATATATATTGTCATATCAATCATATATACGTAAGAGGAAATAATAAAAATATAAACAAATGTCAGTTATAACTAAACATCAAGAGAAATACTGGAAAGGCTTGGAAAATTTCACTCACACGACACATATTGAAGGCAAGAATGACAGAGGGAAGTGGTGAGTTACCTACAGAATGAGCTTGTGTAAATGGATGGCAAAACAAGGGGAGGAGAGATAGTAAAAAGACACTGTAAGGAACAGGGTAGGATACTGTGAAATCTGCAGTGTAAACATACATACATAGATGGTGGAAGTCAACTCATTACCAAGTAAGACTCCCCTACCCAGGACTCATAACTCCCAAACAAACATTTCAGGGATGATTTCCATGTCATTGAAATAACTTCCCAAACAGTACAAGAGGTTCCTGTGGGGACATTTTTTGATCGTGGGTAGAATGCTGCACAGCACTAAACCCACTTTTTAGCACAATTAATTATAGCATGAGTGACACAACAAAAGTTGAGATGACTAGACATCAAGTGAGCTTCAAGTTTTATATATGAGTTTCACTTTCTTAGAAGAATGTCCCAAAAAGAATCAGGGGTAAATCACTTCTAAGAGTGTCCTAAAAAGGAGGGTTTGTTTGTTTTCGCATCTTATCAATTTCTTATGGGTCATTTAATGCGAAAATTTAATTTTCTTGGGAGCATTAGCAATTTCATTTACAAGTAGAAATTTACTTGCCCCCCCCCAACACACACACAACTGAGTCAGGTGTGAAACAAGGTAATTTTATAACGTGGGGACCTGAGTGTTTTCACTTGGGCTGCCGGTCCAAGCTGGTCT
Organism: Acanthosepion lycidas; assembly: GCA_963932145.1. Classification (NCBI taxonomy): domain Eukaryota; kingdom Metazoa; phylum Mollusca; class Cephalopoda; order Sepiida; family Sepiidae; genus Acanthosepion; species Acanthosepion lycidas. Next base: position 107,744,727 of record OZ010581.1, read on the forward strand.
TAGCTGGTTATAGATAGTCCAAGCTGGTCAGAGCACGTTCAAGCTAGTCATAGCTATGACCACCAACATCAGGGATATGTTTTTTTTCTTCAAAAATGTATTGCTGGTATTTTTACTATGAAAATGTATTTTTATTCTTTCATAGTTTTTTGATCCCAGTTTTGGGGCTAACTATTTGCCCATAGTTGGGACCCTAACAGATACTACCATACTGATTGATTTATTTATTTAACGACATATCAACTCTGTATGGGTAATTTAATGCCAAAATTTGATTTTCTTGAGAGCTTTGAAGTAATTTTCATAATTTTACTATAAATATGTATTGCTGGAATTTCTTTTTTTTTTTTTTTTTTATAAAAATGTATTTCTGATATTTTTACTATAAAAATGTATTTTTGTATTTTCATAGTGTTTTGTTTTTGTTTAGAGGTTCACTATTTGCCCATAGCTGGGTTCCTAACAGGTGCTACTGCCTTGGGTTAGGGTGGTCCTGGGGACAACAGCAATTAAAAGGTGATTCCATGCTCCTCAAAACCTCCTGATCAGAGGCTTTACTGCTTCATGCAGTTTATTGTCATACTCAGGACAGTCCTAGAAAGGACTAGGGGTTACTTGCATCTAATGTCTGTGTGTCTGGACACCATCATAGGTATTTCTACATCCCCACACAATATAAATATTGGCTGTTGGCCCATATAAGATCATTCGCTCTTTGACAGGTTTTGTTTTTCATCCTGCAGAGTGACATGCCACCCTCCTCACCATCAGAAAAGCTAGTGGAGAAGCTGGTTTAGACACCAACCACCCTTCCATGTGACAGGTTGTACTGAGTTACATATTACCAGTATCAGGTCTAAGCCTCACCCAACCTACATACATATGGGTTCTTCACTGATTCTTTTACTTTATTATCAGTGAATAGCTAAGACATCTTTGAAAAGATAGTGGTATAGTTTCTGTTGTGGCGGTCTCCATCTAAAGAATCTATGTTGGACTCTTCTGTCTACTATAAGATTAGTAGGAGAGAAGGCCTTGGGGGAATAGTTGAATAGATTGAATGCTGGGTCAACCGACGCACACTCACTAGTTGTGTAATACTCTTCTGTTGTACTTACTGTTTAATATATCATATCTCTGTAACACTTGTTTTGTTATTTTTTAACCATTTTCTTGGTTACAATATCTTGGTGACAAAGATGAGATAAGAAACTAGGTAGTAACTTGAACTGCACTCATTGATTCCACTTTCTGAACTGTTAACCATTATGCTACACACACATCTTTGAGAATACTAATTATTGGGTTATTGGTTGATTTTATGACATGTCAATCCTTGCTAGATAATTTATTGTTAAATTTTGTACAGGGTTACCTAGTTAGAAACAAATTTACTACTCAGTATTAATAATTGACCAGATTAGCCTTATTAGCCATTACCCATATCCAAGTTAGGTGCTTTGATTTTACAACATGCCAATCTTTGTTTTTTTTTTAATCAATTCACCCTAAGCTTGGTGCTAATGCCACTAAGATGCAACTGGATGTGAAACGACATTAGAAGGAACTGGAAACTGTGAAACGACATTAGAAGGAACTGGAAACCCAAAAATACTATAAATATCAGAGTTTAGGTAGGATAATGAATGTTTTCTTTATCTTGTATTAAGTTCTACATTGTAATAAACTTGTTATTCTACATTTTCAGTTGTTTCTCTTTGAGAAAATTAAAAAAAAATTGTACTTGTAATGGTGCCAAAGTTCAGCAACCCTAGGGCCATCACTGTATAAAACTCATCTAAAAATTAATTTGCCCATCTTACTGACAAGAGCTAAATTCAATTTGTTGCAAGGAGTGGCAAAGTTTAAAAAAGATACCTGTAAAAAATTATCAAAGGGAAAATTTTTCTCTGACACTGCTATTTCTGTATACCTCTTTGTCAATTTTTGTTGTTTTAAAATGCTATTTTAAAAATTTTAATAAAACCCAAATGTATGTTGGATTTATACGTTTTCTTTTTTCTCAAAAATTAATAACAAAAATGTTAAACACTGCTTATTTATTAGATTGTTTATTTACAAGACGTTATTTCTAGTGGATAAACATATTTGAGTAGATGCTCTATTTACTTATTAAACAGTTATATTTATTTATTTTTGTCTATCAGCCTGAATATTCAATAGATCTTATTAAAGAAAAATATCCGGCAGGATTGAAAGGTGTGACCCTTGGGCAGAGGGAACCGTTGTTAGATCTGACATACTTTAGACCAACTCAGCCACAAGGAATTGTTGCCAGTGATAAAATCTGTCAGATTAATAATGTTTAAAATGATAAAATCTGTCAGATTAATAAATAAAAAATCCATTACTTCTTTAGAAATTGCTTTGTTTACATTTAAATATGAAACTGAGCCGATATCAAATTTTAAGAATCTATGACAGGAAGGATTTTGCTTAAAGCCACTAGTCAGCCTTGCTTAATTGACAAAAGTTCTTGATGGCCAAGTCAGTCTAAAAAAATGTTGTTTCCCTCTGCCCAGAAAGCATATATATTTCTTTAATAAGATTTATTGAATATTCAGTCTGGTAGTCAAAAATAAATAAATATACTGTTTAATAGATAAACAGAACGTCTACTCAAATATGGGTATCCACTAAAAATAATGTTTAAAATGATAAAAAATCTGTCAGATTAATAACGTTTAAAATGATAAAATCTGTTAGTTCTTTAGAAAGTGCTTTATTTACCAGAATAATTTAATAATTATAAAAATATGAGAGCCAACTATTATGCAATATTTATTATTTACTATATTATAAAGAAATAATTATGAAAACAAATGATAAATATACGCTTATGGGTACAGGACATTGAAACACAGGTTCCTGTATGATCACCAAAGCTAAGCAATACTGGGCCTGGTCAGTACCTAGATGGGTTACTGCTTGTGAATACCAGGTGCAGTAAGAAATAATTATGAAAACAAATGATAAATATACGCTTATGGGTACAGGACATTGAAACACAGGTTCCTGTATGATCACCAAAGCTAAGCAATACTGGGCCTGGTCAGTACCTAGATGGGTTACTGCTTGTGAATACCAGGTGCTGTAATTTTGGATGTGTTGGTGATGTAATTGATAATGGCATAGAATTGTTAATTGGAGAAGTGAGTTCAAATTCCAGTTGGGTTCATTATATTCACTTATGTGCAAATACCTTTAGGAAAAGTATGAATCCACCTCTTCTCCCCCTAGCTATAGGTTAATTGGTAAAACTTGTATCACTAAAACCATTATGGAACCTTAACCTGGGACCTGATTAGATAAGACAAGTCACGTTATGTGCTTTTTATGATGTCTGTGCAGTTGAACTCCAAATGATCTGGAAAAGGGTTGGAGTTTGGGTTACTAAGTACATTCCTGCACAAAACAAGCACCAGTTAGCCATAACTATAAAAACAGCTTGCAAGCAGAGACAACCGAACAGTCAGTGAAACGAACAGCCAGCCACTAGATCTGTGAATAGACAGTCAGTGAACCAGGCCATGCCTTGATCAACAGCAGAGACACATGTTACCATGATAATGTATCATTAAGCAATGATTTTACTACATTGAAAAACATAAAAAGCCATGATGAAAGTAAGTCCTGACTCTTCACCCTCTTTGTTCACTGTATTTAAAATTACTGCTAACACACACAATAAGTCAGCAGTCACACACGTTTCATTAGTGTGTACTTTACACACATACACACATATTGGTATACATACTGTTTGTTTTCCTCACTTGCAATAAAATCACTTCAAATTTTGCAGACTCCTTGCGACAAATCATTTGGAACAATCAAACTATCGGTCTCTTCATGGCCACAACAAAGAACAGTTTTAATATGTAAATATATGTATCTGACTGTATAAATACATGTATCTGACCGTATAAATGTTACTGTCATATTTAGCTTGGGCTTCTTCCTTTTCTGCGAAGATCATTTCTTCACATTGTTTATAATTTTGGGTTGTATTTGTGGACACGATACTCAAATTTTATATTTCCACCTAAAATCTGGGTAGGCTGACCCCACAACATTTTAAATTGATAAAAATTGCTGAGCGAGTATACAATGATAACTGTGTCATGTGAAAAACCGTCCTTTTGACATAGCATTTTTAGAAGGTACATTTATTAAACTTTGCCCAAAGAACTTTGGTAACCTTATCAAACTGTTTTCCTTCCTCAATTTATAAAACTTGTGAATAATCAGTCATTATTATTTCTGAAAACAATAACATTTCATTGTACTATTAATAACTTTTATCTGATCATTGTGACTTATGTTATCTAATTAAGATCTTGAAGATTAATCATTTAGAATAACAATGTCTATCTCCAATCACTCTATACTTGATAGGTACAGGTTTTGTCAAATACAATGAATTTTTATAGTCAGCCACAATTTGTATATTTTTATGAGAAAGAGAACTATGTTCTTTAGAACAAGACTTTCATGTATAATTGCAGAACTTTGCCAATTATAGTCACAAGCATACATTTACTAGTTTTTTACAACACACACCCCTTTTTCCTTAAGTTAGAAATTAGAGAAGTGTATAAATTAGAAAAATGAAAAAGTCAGCAGCAAAAAGATGTTGTCTGAAAGGAATAATTCCTAAATTGTTAATCTTTAACAAAATTTGTATTTGAAGTGTATTAGCCTGACAAGTTTAAATATTTAGCAGACCTGCATCTTTAACAATGGAAGAGTTTTAAAATAACACAAAATTTAGAATTTTTAATGGTGCCTAGATTAGGCATTTTCCAATTATATATTTCTATAGTAAAATAATTTCCAATATATGCTTTTAGTATTTGCTGTATTTTTGTCTTTAGTATTTCTACATAACAATTATTAAAGTGAATGCAAGTTTTGACATATTTTTAAATAAATCCAATCATTATTTACACTATTTATATCCAAACTATTGTCCTCATCTTTGTTGTTGTTATCACAATGTTTCAGCTGTTGTGCCCTCCAGCCTTCTTCAGGTGTATATGGATCAAGGTAACCTACAGGTAATTCTGAACTGAACCCTTTTGTGAAAATGGGTTGGCAATAACTGAGCAGTCAAAAAATAAGAACTAGATGAGATATTCCTAGACATGGCAGTGGAACAAGAACAGTCTACCCCTGTAGATTAAATAAAGAATTCTCTGCAGGTTACCTAGATCAATGTACACTTGATAAAGGATGGAGGGCATAATGGCTGACATGTGATAACAACAACAAATCAAGGACAATAATTCGAATATAAATAGTGTAAATAATGATAACTCCCCATCCCAGAAATTCAGAGAGAAATCCAGTCATGTATTAATCAGACATTTTCCAATCTTGTATTTATAAACAATTGCTACAAATAATTGTCATTTTAACAGAATAAAATTTTTTAGCATTAAAATATGTCATATTTATCTTCAATCTTAATAAAAACAACTGTATTATAAAAAGCTGAAAATGACTACTCGAAGGAGGGGTGACAAGTCCTATGCTAAAATGAATGAAAAAGCTCTGTTAATTTTATGATATATGTTTTGTAGTAATACACAAGATACTAAAGCAAGTCAATTTTGATAAGTATCTCGGAATTTCAAACTAAACCCTTTATTTAATCTACAGGAGTAGGTTGTTCTCATTTCATTGTCCATGTCTAGAATTATCTTGTTTTGGTTAACTGTTCAATTATTGTTATTCCTATTTCCACTGAGTCTGTGGATATCCCTACAACCTAACTGAGGGATTGTTAAACTTGTAAGGTTTTTCTAGAAAACCGTTAATATTTTATATAATTTTTATAGTTGGAAATGCAAACTTAGTCTGTTATACATAATATCTGTTGATCTCATATGCAAACCTTTTCTGTTCTTTCCATATACAGATATTTAACATCTATAAGGAGATTTGACTGTTAATTTCCTTTAAGTATAAATATTTAAAACAGTACCATAGAATTTATATGCATTATAAACCACTATTGTTTAACTATGATCTGAAACCTTGAGGTTTTATTATGTATTAATTTGTGAACAGAAGAAAAATAAATAATAATTAAATATAATGAAGGTTATTTCATATTTTTTCTTTAATCTTTTAAATTTGCCAAAAATGATTCTAGAAATAAAATAAAATTTTTTCTTTTTTTTTTTTTTAATCGAGACATAAAGCTTTTAAGTTTTTAATGAAAGTGAACAGGAGAAAAACAAGATAAGTCTGGTGATTTCTTTCTCCAAAATATAGAAATTATATTATCTTGTGTGGACATCGCGGCCGGAAGCTGCAGTATGAGGCATGCGCATTGGTGTTTGGTCGCCATGTTACTCATCTATGTTACGCTTGAGAAAAATTCGTGAAAAAAAACTTTCCTGGAATCTTTAGTCCGAGATTATAATTTAATGGCGCAACGATCAGCCACTCTTTTTAACTCCATCAGGTAAGAAACAGCTGTCTGTCGTTGTCACTCACTCCTCAAAACTGATTTCCTCTTCAGAATAATTCTATTCCAAAATAGATCGTATCAAGCAAGAGTACTACTAAAAAGTGTCGGCCTACATTACGAACTTACAACAACATACCATTAATTTGCACTATACCGCAAGTTTGATCTAATTATAAATAAGCAGGATTAGTCCATTTTCACGTGCAACGATTAAATTTGCTCTTCAAGTGGTTTGTTGGTCAATAAAAATTGACATTCGTTGCTTTTTAACTTTCTTTTTTTGAAAATAAAAAGTTAATTTTCTGTCTTCTAAGTTACTTGTACGATTGATTAAAAAAAGTTATTTTTTCTTATTAAAATGTCTGTTTTTGCTTTTTGAAACGTTTCTATTTGGACTTTCAAAACTTGACTGTAATTGTTTTCGCTAGTTTTACTTTTATCCCAAGTGTTATGTTTTTTTTTTTTTTAAATCAATAATTAGGTTAATAATAGTAATTTAATTTTACATTTATCAATGTAAGAAGAATTGATAGTGCATAGATTTTTTTTTTTTTTTTAGCATTTCTCATACTGCAAAAACAGCTTGTTTAAAACTTTTGACAACATGGATTTTTGTTTTGAAGTGTCAAAAAATATTAAATTATAAAATGTGTAAACAAAGTTTTCTTGCTTGTCTGCAATTTTTTTTTTATAGATTGTCATGTGATTTTTTTTCCAACCCGAGCTTGCTATATACACGAAACGATTTTTGATTGCATATTTTATTTACGATCTCGAGAAAAAAAAAGTAATTGTGTATTCAAAATTTAAAGAAAAAATGTTTATGGTCTTTTTCTCTCTTTTTAGCAATGATATGAACTTTGAACTGGATTCAATTAAGACTTGATGTTAAACAGTGTTCCTTTAAAAAGAAATCCGATTTTTGAATTGTATAATTAAAAAAAAAAAAACTTTTGATAAGTTATTATTTGGGACTTAAATGCTATGATCGTTCTTTTTTAATTTTTTAAAATGTGTTTTCAAAAGCTCTATCTTGTTTATCTGATATTCATTGCTAAAAAAACAGTAAAACACTGTTTCATGAAAATAAGATATTGATTTTCCATTTAAATAAAACTTTAAAATGATAACGTAACTATAATTAAAATAAGAAAGAAAAATGCTATTTAAAAATAGTATCATAAACAAGTTCATATTGTAACAATATAAATTTGTTTTTTCTTTTCTCAAACAATTTTGAAAGTTATAATTTTTTTTTATACTCTAAAAGAAAGTGTCCTCTTATATTTCTTCAAACTTACGAGGACCAATTCCTGAAAAATGTTCTTGGCGATATTTTTAGCTTGAAAAAATTTGAAGGTTTTGGGCCTTTGGCTCCAATCCTACCTACAAGCAGCCATCATGTTTTTAGACACTGCATGTCAATAACATCAGCATTATTTTAAAAACTTATTAGATATTTCTCCTAGCTTATTTAGATTATTAATTACATTTTATTTTAACTTTTTGTAAATAGACTAACTGTTATTACCTCTCATTTGCGTTACATTAACTTTGTATTACTTAAAACAAAAACAAATTAAAAAACCCATCTATTTGAATTTGATAAATTCACGCGGCTATAGTGTAGCATTAAATCATTATAAATTTATATTTATTCATTGGTCACACGCACCAGCCAAAACCTAAGCTAACTTTTGTTTCATCCCCTTGTCCGTGTATTCAGTTTCATGATAAAAGTTAAGAAGTCCGACAGAAAAACTACGATATGATTATTTTGATGTACTGTACCGCCTCTTCTTAACTCTGTGAAACGTTACTAGATGTGATGATGATGCTGTAAAAAAGTGTAAAAATCTATAGAATTCCTTCTCCTACATTGGTGTTGTTGTTGTTCACCAATCTGTCTACTACTTTCTTATCTACCAAAATATCTTCAGGTTGTAAAAGATACACGTATGGGATTTCTCATACCGTTCCTCCAACAGGTTACCTCGATAATCTTATTCTTACCGTAACGCTTCTTTTTCTCTGTTTGTTTCTATATAATGGCGAAGAAAAAAAAAACAAAAAAAAAAAACAGTGCACGTTTTTAAAAGTTAAATAATCTATTTCACTTAAAGCTGTTTTAGTTTTACTGTGTTCTTTGTACTTTTATTTACTCTAAAAACACTTATATGTGTCCTCACTTTTTACTTAATTCAGAATGTAATTATGATTAATTATTAATCAAGTAAAAAGTTCGTGGGTGGCGCGATTTTGATTTATTTATTTAATATAAAAATGAAATTTGAAAAATGTGTCTCCTTTCTTTGCTATGAGGCTTTCAAACTAACAGCATAACAATTTATTAAAAATGTAATATATTTGTAACGAAGATTTTGTTTTAGTGACATGATGAACTCTATCAATTTTTAATTTAACCCTCCACCCAATTTCTCGACAAAGAATATGTCATAATTGTTTGAAAAAAAAAGTGACACTTTCCATGGCACTGTTTAAACTCGGCTGTTTACATTTTCAGATTAAATTGTTTCTGGCTTAAAGCCTAAAATTAGAAATATTTTTAATTGACAAGTAAATACTTGCTAAAATGTTTCTTTCATGGACGCATAGTTTCTCTATTAAGTATTAATTATAGCTAAGTAAGTAGAACTAAGTAGGTAATTTAAATTTATTTTAAGACAAGATCTGGTCTGACCTAAATGGATTGTTATCTTGTCTTGTGTAATTTAAATTAAATAACGTGCCTTTCTCCCCACCTCCCCATCAAAAAAATCCGATTTAAAATAACTTGTAATTTCTAATATAAAAAATTTAAAATAGATCAAATTTTAAATTACTTTTTAAAGTTTCATAGCCTAACTTTATTTTTTAAATTATTTTTTTTATTGCTTGATTTATTTTTGATTATTTTTTATTTTTTAATCGAATTCACATCAAAGGCAGTTTGAGTAAAGCCACTACAAATTATGCTTAAATTTTCTTGTAAGGTACAATAATATTTGTAAATTAAACAAACCCTAATTTTAAAAACTCCTATAATTAATTGTCATGATTTTTTTTTAATAAATTTTCAAGCTAAAACATAAAATATTTATTAAAAAATTAAAAAAACAACCGACGAGTGTCTATATTCGATTCTCATTCTCCACCTTTTTAAGTTTTAAAACTGCATTGATTATAGAAGCTAATAAACAAAAAATTTTAAGTCTTATAATTGTGAACTTTTCTATGTTTTATTTAGAAAAGAAATGTTTTAAAAAAAATATAGTTCAACAAATACTTCGGAAAGTTAGTACTAAAACTCCAAGAAATTCTAGGGTTGGTGTGATTATTGAAGAAGACTAAGAAGAGTGATGTTATTGTTTCATGCTGAAATATTTCACCTGATTTCATAATTTAAAAAAATCATTAATTCCAATTTTGGTCTTTTTTATTTATTTATGTTGGTTTAACTATTCGTGTTACTTTTTTTTTTTTTTTTTACTTCTTTATTTCATTACCTCTTCTTCACTAAGCTGCGTTAATAATCGCAGTAATAAAAGGCGAAAGATTCACATCTACGTGCTGGATTACGCATCAGCTGAATATTTTTCTTTTATTATTTCAATAGATCGGAGTTAGAAACTTAAAAAAAAAAAATTACATTCTCATAATAATACTAATAGTCAAAAATGTTTTAAGTAGTCAACGACAACAGCCATTGCTATTTATGGTTGTAATATATAAATTAACCCATGCAGGAATTTCCCGGTTGCATTTTCTTTGGGTTACTTTTTTTTTTCTTTCCTATTTTAAAACCCTGTAAAACCCGCTGTAATAATAATAATAATAATAAAAACTTGTCAAAGTAGATTTTTTTTTTTTTTTTACCCAGCAATAATTCTTTGAAAACATTTGCTGGTAAGTTATTTTTTTAAGTCTTAAGCTTCTTTGTTTAGAGAGTTTTCATTTTGTAAACAGAAACTCTACTCAACTGAAAGTACAGTTTAAACAGTCACTTATTTTGGTGACTTATCCTTTATTAAGTTGAAAGTCAGTTTTTAACTTTTACGTGGTATTTTCGCTCAACCAAACACTTATTATTAATTTGGAATTTATCGAACAAAAAAAACTAAGTTCAATGAGAGATAGTTGTGTATATGAGCAGCAACCACTAGGGCCTACTACATGTTTCATTGAACAAGAAGAAGACTGACGTTTATTTTTTTTTTTTTAATGTTTTTCTTGTATATGTCCAAGTGTCTTCTTTTCTGGTTTTATGAATGTAAAAATTGTCCTACAAATTTCTTCTGAAGAGAGCACAAAAAAAAAAAAAAACGTAATGAAAAAACTAAACAAAAAGTACCTTGTCAGTCTTGTTCAACAAAAACAAAATAATAATAACATTGGTTGAAATTTAAAATTATATGCTTTATGTCAAATAAGAGCAGCACATTAATGTATTGTAATGAATCAATCATCTTTTTTCATTTGATTGTTGGTAAATGATCAAATGAGAAAGGTGATTATTTACTATTAACTTTATCAGAAATAAGATTTAAAAAGACTGTGAAATGAGCTAAAAAATGAGAACACACACCCTTCTGTTTGGCTGACTTTAAAACAAGCAGTTTTGATAAATATGAAAAATGATCTTTTATTTGTTTGAAAAAGTTGAAAACTTGTTAACTATTGACTTTCATTTATTAGAGATCATATGTATTGTATTAAGTAGATAGAATAATAGGAATTTATTTTAGTGTAATCAGTAATGTGTCCTTTTTGCCAGTGCAATTTATAACTTCAAAATTAAGTGTTTTTTAAAAAATGGTCTAATGCATGTGAACTTAAATGTTTTACAATTAAAAAAAAAAAAAATCTCTACCAAAATACATAAACATCATTTGATGCCCTGATTTTGTAAGACATTTATTTTTAGCTTTCCAATTTTGGAAGCATGCAGAATTTCTTATTACTTGTTATATTTTAGTAGATACATATATAAAGCAATAAAAAATAGAATTTACTAATTTGTTAAAGGCATATATAAACTACTTGAAGTCTACCATGAAAGAAAGATACTAATGCAAGAGTTACCTTATAAGTTTAACTATACAATTTGTAATATCAAAATATAGAGAAAACTTTCCTGAAATTCTAAATATTTACTTTCATTATATCACTGTATGTATTAATAGATAAAATTGTTCATTTTTTTTTACAGATATATCTTAACTTCCCTTTTGTTTGAGTTTCATCGAGAAATCAATTACAGTATAATGTTTTTTGATATGGCTGACTTTGGTTTTTCTCTGGTTTACTATGAAATTTAAGTCTTATTAAGATAGTGTTTAAAAATGTTTAGGTTAAGACAGCATTCGTGATAGTGTAGGTGTCTACATTACACAAATATGGGCCAAGGTAAGGTTGGGACAATAGTATAGACAGCGTGCTTGTGCAATGTAGTTTGTCATTGTAGCATATGATTTTGAGGTGGAACTTTTGATTTGAGAAAATATAGTTTTTTTTTTCTTTACTTTTTTTTCTTTTTTTTGACATTTTCTTAATGTATTGTAGATAGGGTCAGGTGATCTTTGCAAATTTTGGAAACATTTTTTGTTTGGTCAGTATCTTTATAGAATAGCTGGCAGATTTTAATTTTTTTTTTTTTAATTAATTATATAGAAAGTAAAGTAAAATATTCAAAGCCATACATTATTATCTAAAAAAATGTGTATACTATGGTCGATTTATCAAGGAGGTGACTTCTTGATAACACTGTGGGGGAGCAGGGACAATCCCAGCAATGCAACACTGTTGGAAAATGCCTGAAAATATACTATAGGCTCACCTAAGTGTTTGTTGGTGAAATTAAGTAAATTAAACTTTTTAAGCTGATGGTGGTTTTGTTAGCACAGTCACAAGTCATTGTGTCTAAGGTTTTGTGAGTATACTGGCCTTGTTAACTGCTGATCAAGCAAGCTTATTTGGTCTCTCCTGAAAACTAACTTAAGTCTGTTCAGTATAGTTGCAGTATAAACACCATAGGTTGGTTCTGTGGGCATTGATGAAACACAATGTGCCTGGGCAGGCATTTGCACTAGGGATAGGATTAGCTCATCACTCTAGCAAAAGATAGTACTTGGAAAGGCGCAACTAGCCATTACTTGTGTGTGTCAATAATGTGTGTGAACATGCACACAGTGTTTCTGATAATACAATAAAATATAGATACATGGAGAAAGATGAAGTTACAGTTTAGTCTTAAGGTATATGATGCATGGTGGAGTAATGGACAGTGGCTCAGATTGAGGAATTGGAGAGCCAAGTTTGAATTCCAGTTGAATCCATTACATTGACTTACATGCTAATACCCTTGGGAAAAGTATGAATCCTCTTCTTCTCCCCCCCCTCTATAAGTAAATAGCAGGTCAAACTGGGTTCTATAGCCTTGGATGGCAACTGGTCTATCACAGGAAGAAATAGCAACCTATTATGGGGGAAAAAATCCGCTTTGTCAGTCATGTATCAAAAGATACATGATTGCCTAAGCAAATTATATTGAATAAAATTAACAAAATTGTTAATGTTGACAGCCATGACCTTTTTATAGAGATGATTGGTTAATTATTGTACCTGACAACAGAAGAGTAAATGATAGAATTTTTAGGTTGGTGCAAAAATAATGACGTAATAATGTCGTTTTTTGACGTTAAAAATACGTCAAAAAACGACATTATTACGTCATTATTTTTGCACCAACCTAATAGAAAAATGGTTTTCAAACTCTTCCAGGACCTACAGGGGTTAAACAAAATAATGTGAGCACTTGGCTTAAACATTTATTTATTGACTAATAAGGTATTGGACCTTCATTAGCTTCTAAAAATGCTTTGATTCTATATGGAATGGAATCAAATAAGTTTTGAATTGTTTCCAGTAGAATTTTTTCCCATTTTTAAATCGGAATCTCAGAAGGTTGCTTCAGCGATGATGGGGGAGAAAATCTGTTCCTCACTCTGCTCTTGAACTCCCCATAATGTTTCAATTATGTTGAGATCAGGTGATTGTGCTGGCCATGGAAGATGTTTAATTACGTTATGATGCTCATCAAACCATGACTTCCCTTTTTTGTATTGTGTATGGGTGCATTATCATCTTGGAATATGGCACTTTCTTGCAACAGTATGGTAGCCATTGTAAGGACATTGTCATTGAGAATGTCAAGATATTTATCTACCATTAATAGTGATGATAGGACCAGAAGAATAGCAGGAAATTGCCACCCAAATCATTACGGAGTCAACTCCATGTTTGATTGTCAGAACTATGCAATCCAGGTCATAGGCTTCACATGGTGTTCTCTATATATAAACATGCCTGTTTGTAGTAAATAATGTGAACGAAGAGTCATCAGACCAAATACTGTTTTTCCATTCTTCAAGTATCATCACACCATTTTCTTTTGCAACTTGGCATTCAACTTTGTGATCAGAAGTTTAGAAATCACAGCCCTTCCATGCATACTAGCTTTGTGGGGGCTTCCAATATACCGTGTGTGTAGAAATTGTATTGATTAGGTGAGTAATGAGTTCTGATGTCACTTTTACTGCAGAAGTTGGATGATTTTTTTGCCACAATTTGTTTTAAAGCTTGTTGGTCTCTTTTGGTGAACTTTGGTTTGTCCACTATTACTCTTTGCTGATGATGTTTTGCCTTGTTTTATGTAAGGTGTCATAACCGTGGACCCTACAGCTTATGACATTCAATAATTCAGACGTTTTGGTCACAGATGCTCCTGCTAATCAAGCACCAACTATTTGTCCTCTTTGAAAATTCAACAGGTTGCACATTTTAGTATGTAACTCTTTTTACCTGAAGATAAATAAAGACTTGATTAAGTGAAAAAACAATGTAAAGGATTAAAGTGCTGAGTAGTTACCTTTTATGCCAGTTTGATCTTTACAAATACAAGCTGTTCATATCATTTTGTCTAACCTCTGTAGATTTTGATAACAGTTGACATGAATAAAAAATTGTACAATATTTGGACATAGTTTAACCTTTCAGCTGGTACAGTCTCCCCATATATGAAACCAAACACTGTGTTGAAGTATGTAAACTCCAAATCAAACCACCTAGCAAGTGTAATCAAGCATATTCCAAAAGGAATTGAGTGCAGACTGTCAAGAAATTCCTTGTCTAAATAAATTTTTGAAAAGAAAAAAATAATATGAAACAGCGTTGAGAGAGGAGTGGCACAAAACCATATTAACCTTCAAACCTCAAATAAATCAGCAATTGAGGAATAGAAAAAGAAATATCATCTGGCTTAACCCCCCCTCCTTTAATTTGGAAGTAAAAACTAATATAGGGAAGATATTTTTTAAGTTGATTGCAAAGAACTTACCAAGGTCTTCTGAATTACACATAATCTTCAATAGAAGTATGGTAAAATTGAGCTATAGCTGTTCTCGCAATTTGGAAAACATCATAAAAAAGCACAGTACAAGGAATTTCAAGACAGAGCAGTAGCACTAATAGTAATGGTTGTAATTGCAGGGATAAAGGCAAATGTCCATTGGATGGTGCCTGTACTATGGAAGGAGTATTCTATAAGGCAGAAGTGGAGGATGACAGAGCAAGATCTATGTGGGATGCATGGAAAGTGCATTTAAGCAAAAATGGTACAACCATAAATCTTTATTTAAAGTAGAAAGATGCAGGTACTGTACCAAACTCACCAGCTATGTATGGGAGTTAAAAAGAAAAAACAATAGAAGCCCTAATGTGAAAGGGAGTATTTTGAGAAAGGTTAAGTCTTGCAGCATTGGTAGAAGTGTTTGGCAAATTATGCTAAGAAGAAAAGCTGGTCATAGTGACAGACCCGAACAGAAAAAAAAGTTATTAAAGGTCAGAGGTAATGTCTAAATGCAGACATGTCAATAAATATATTTTGGACCTATACGAATCTGGATTAGCGTGAATAATATCGAATTACTTTTGCAATACCCCTCCTCTTCTGTGGATCTTCCTGTTATGATGTTAGGTTTATCAATTATGAAATGGAGTGTTAAAAAAACAGAATTTGCCAATACCACCTGAAGAAATCTTATGGTTGAAACCCAGGTTGCCTAACCAGTAAATAATCCTACTTTTTAATTATATATATTAGGTTGGTGCAAAAATAATGTCGTTTTCTCACACGTTACTATGTGAGAAAGCGACATTATTTTTGCACCAACCTAATATATATATATAAGTTTTACTGACTTAACCAAGTATAAAAAGCAGTTTTCTTTTATTATGCATGGCAATGTCTTGAGTAAAATCCTAGTCAAAGGATTGGAATAACACCAGTGATTGACTTAGGTGTCATTTTTAGGCACAATACATATGTGCTTTAAAGAAATCAGTAAAGAACTAAAAGTTTATACCATTACCTTTTCCGACAATTTTCAGAGATTATGAATTGGTGTTATGTTTTTTTTTTTTTTTTTTTTTTTTTTTTAATATATTTCAAAGTGGATAAATTCATAATGATTACAGATTTTATAAGTGTTCTAATACAAATTAGGGCTTAGAACTAGAATGACATTTGTAAACTTTAGTTTGTTACTCTTTGATTTTATGTTTCCTTCATTTTATTAATGTTTTTGTAAAATGTTTGCAATTTGACATATTATTATGCCACTGTATCATCCAAAGTCAAACAAACGAGCTGAATGGTTTGTGGGTGCTTTAATGAGAGCTTTGAAAAAAGCAAGTAATGTAAAAGTGAGCAAAGAAGCACTATAAAAATCTTTGCGAGTATAACGGATAACACTGAATCCCAATACACTGTCAGGCATGTCACCGGCAGAGTTGATGTCGTCAAGAAAACTTAAATCAGTGTTTGACTAATTGCTAGCAGGTCAAAAAAGAATAAAAGCAGATAACAAATAGGACACAAAATTTTTCAAAATTGGTGTAAAAGTGTTTTTCAGAGTATATAAAAATAGAAAAGAAATGTAGGAAAATGACATAATTAGGTCACAAATTGGAAAAATGATGTATATATGTTAAAAGGTGGGAAAATGGGAACACGAAAGGCATTGGAATTAGTTGAAGGTTTACTGAAGAAAGACCCTCAAGAAAGGAAGAACCTATGCAAGTACTGTATGATATTTTTGATACACTAACACCCCAAGAATTTGTTGAACATACAAATATGATTACCAAAAAAAAGGAAATGTATGGAAAAAAATTGAGGTTGACCCAAAATGAAATAAATACAAAATTCAGTACATTTGTGAACTCACCAGAAAGACGGGCTGAATACTAAGAAATAAAATATTTACTACTATAAAAAAAAAAAAAATATCTCAAAAGGAGGATGCTGTGGAGTAAATACCTCTCTGGTAACACAAATGAACTAGGCAAAATACCCTAAATAAAGAGCACCAAGTTAGTCAAGAAGTCTGTTAGAGTCAGAATTTATAACAGGCATCATGGCAAGTAGCCTAAGCAAGACATCATTTTTATGTTATTTATTCACACTCTGAATATCGTCAGAAAACAAAATGAAAATCTAAAAATGTTTTTTGTGAGATTACTGTTGTGACATTTTATGAGAAAAATATTCAAAATATATATTCATATAAAAAGGAAACTGAAGTTGATTAAATTCTGCTTTTTCATCAATTGATACCTTTTCTCTGAAGACCAGGAATCATTGATTGTCCAAAAGTATTTCTACTTCTATTGTAAATGCATAAATTAAACTTTATTTTAGTAAATTTCAGAACAATCTCTATGAATAAATATAAAGTACCTCAACTTAGTCCTGAATTTTTTTTTTTGTTTTTTTTTAAATGTCACAATCTTTACAGACATCAGAATGTTTCATTTTATTATTATTATTCAAAATTGAAGGTTGAACAGTTTAGCTAATGGTCCTTTCAAAGACTTAAGGCAGATTGACAGAATTAAGCACAAAATAACTGAATTCAATTCCACAATATAGTGATTTTCATCTTGAAATCATAATCACTTTGTAACAAAATTTTCAAATATTTTTCTAATATGCCAGTAAAACTATTTTTCTGAATGAATTCTTATGCTTTATATAAGACCATATTATTTGATTTCTATAATTGTGTATTGGAGCTGTTTTGAAAAATTTAATGTATAACTAAATTTCTCTACATAGTTTTTATTAATGATAATTTTTCAATTAACTTCATTGTATAACATATTTACCATTTTTTATCTCCTACCATCTCTCAATCAACTTTATAATTCTGTGTTCATAGAACTTATCTTTCTTGGTCCCAAAAATGTATGTTGGTTATCTCTTGTGTTTGCAGTCTCTGAGGAAATTGAAATATTTTTGATTAAACAGTGATCAAAAAGTGCAAATATCTGCAGAATATGGTATATGTATTAAAACTTTCCAGCTAAGCTTATGTTACCAAAGAAACATGTTGAACGTAATCCTGAAAGAATGTTATGCCCCCTCTTAACATTTTTTGCTGCTTTCAATTGATCTAACTTGACGTAGAACTTGTTCAAAGGAATGGTTTTTCTTCTAATCCCACCATATGAATACCATTATCTCCTTTGGTATAGTTAGTGGTGGTACATTTTATTTGTCACACAATCTATTGCATTCCATACTGTATCCAATTTCAATTGATATTGTAATTTGTTTAAAAAAAAAATGGAACATTTTCATTACATTAAAGTAGAGTGGCAAGTTCTCCGTTTTCTAAAATTTAAAATTGTGTTCTTCTGTGACAGTAAATTTCAGTTTTCTGTTTTTGTTTTAAAATCATAAAAACATGAAAATCCGAGACTTGTGTGTAAACAATAAAATATACAAATATATCGCCTACTTATATAGGCATCTTTATTTTTATTTATTTTTATTTTTTTGTGCTTCAGCAATTTCTGCTGATCCCCAAGTGTGTCCCTCCGAGTTCAACCTACAATGTGTTGACAAAAACTGCAAAATAATGTATGGCCATCATGATAAGAATCATCACAGAAAGCTGGCTCTTCAGCTCTGTATTTTGCCGAAAGTTCGCACCCACCAAGTTTGTTTACTTGTCATGAAAGTTAAACTATCATTTAAAAATCTAATTTAATTATTAAACAAACAACAACTTATTTTTACTACCGTTGATGGCATGTGCCATGCTATTCATATATTAATATTGCACATGAGTATTTGCCCTGTGGTGACTGGTTTAACCAGGTTAATATCATGACTTAGGTTATGGCACTTGCGCAGTACTGGTATCAGTAGTGGAAAATACCTCATGTTATTTATAGAATGACCTGTTGCAACAATATAGGTCATAGCGCTTGTGCATAAGTGACTGACTTTGCTGTGTATTGTAAATTTAAGCAAAATCATGATTCTGTTGAGATCCAGCTCAAGAATTTTATGTTTTACTGCCAGAACATTTTATTTTTTTAGTAACAAAAATCCTGTTTTCCATGATTTTCTGTGTTTTCTGTTTTCTACTTTATTTCTGTGTTTTTTTTCCCCATTTTCTGTATCACAGAGAACCTGCCATTCTATATTAAGGTAGCAAAGCATACATGGAAACCACATATCAAAGCAACACTAATATAACCAAGTTGATACAAAAAATTTTTACTGCTTGATTTGGATGTTGGTTATTATCACTTGTGTTGTATTATATTGATTATTTTCAAATAATGTTTTGATTTAATCACTATCTAACATAATTGATCTGTCTGACTGTGAAGCATTGTTCAGTCAGAAATATCAAGCACAAAACTTTTGGAATGTTTGATTATTCATAGTACATCCCCCTTAAACTGCACAAATCTTACTTTGCAATTCAACCACATTTTTACCAATATTTCTTCAAAATATGCTGAAAATGCTGTTTATTTTCTTTCATTTTTAAAGCTAGAATTGTAAACAAATATATTCAAATTTTGACAAATTTGAACAAAAAATGCACACGATGACAGCTGTCATAATACAATCAAAGATTATATTTTTGAATGAAGTTTATTCAAACTAAATTCTCTTAATGCCATCAATCATATAATAATTATCAATGTGTATTTACATATTTCCCATCCCTTCTGTAGTGGGAAGGGAGATAAATCAGCTTAAGGTAGTAAATTTATGAGTGATTACTTCTCTTCATCATTTTAATAATTTATACAAATGAAATATCTGCATTTAGACAAAATTATTTCCTGAGCAAAATGAACTATTTGATTAATCAGTTCCTTTGCTTCTACATTTCTCAGATTTCAGTCTTATTTGTTCAAGCCTTTTATGTGAGATACTCACATATCTTTATTAAGTGATAAGCTTTTTGTCTTTGTCACTAATCTTTTTCACTGTTATATTCAACACATAAAATCTTTAACCTGAAAAGATATTGAGCAAAAATCAATTCATATAATACCTGGGATAATCAATGAATCATAGATACCAATGAATGTCTAAAAATGTATAAAGGGAACAGATTAATTAAATGGTTTATTGGCCTCTATTTTTGTTGTGAATTCTTTATCTCCACTTTATTGAATCTCAATGCAGTGTTTCAAAACTTTTGTCTCATTGCATCTTACTATAAAAAATTTCTAACAATTGCTGTTATTTTTGACAGCACTCCCTCATAATAATAATAAATACAGAATGTACATTTTGGTCAAATCAATGCTTGTATATATTTATACACATTTTAAAGGAACTATATTTTAGCAAATGTAAAGTAATGTAAAGTATTGATGTTTTTGAAAAAAAATTTTTTTTCATATTTGCTTGTTTATTCTTGAAATTAGAAAAATGTTAAATACATTATTAAATATTTGAGCTTAACAACTTTAACAAAATATTGCAATAACAATCATAAATATGAATGCTGATTGTTATTTTAAGAAGGAGGTACAGATGAAAAGATTTGAAATTGGTGACTTTTTCCATTTCACTGAAACAAAAGTTAAACACTTCTATCTTCCCTCCCTCTTTTCATTTTCTGATTGGAACCAAGTTGCATCTTTTGTCTTCTTACGCAATCAAAATGGAATAGTCAATTACTTATGAGGTATTAGCAGATGTTAAACACTTCTTTCACAGAAACCAAGTAGTGTCTTTGGTATGATTTTTGTTTTTTCCATGTGATCAAAATGGAATAGTCTGTTATTTATGAAGTATTGGCAAAGCATAATGGTCATGCAAGCTAACAAAGGGAGGGACAATCCCAATTATTATATGATATTTGTTCTTTTGATTCAGAATTAAAAAATGTTTTTATAATTAAAGGCAATTGGAAGATTAAATCCTAAACATTTTTGTTATAACTGCAAAATTCCACAAATTTTGGCAAAAAAAAAAAGTGATCAGCTAATATATTTCCGTTAATCCTTTTAAATTGTCACCTCTTCTTAAATATTTCATCCTGAAAGGACAGACCTAGCTACCTGCAGCTTTGATTTCTTTAATATCTGTGAATTGCTATGACTACTTGGGAAAGGTAATTGAGTGGTTTCTCATTGTCTTCTCTAGTTTTGAATTTAGAATTGTCTTTCTTCTAGACTGGTTGCAACTCAAGGCTTGAGAGCCCAGATTACCCTACTATTTAACTCATAGCTGGGTAGGGAAGAGCTGAATTCTGATAACCATTATGTTATCCATTCCTGAAGTGAATTTAATTTTATTACAAGTACACAGTAAAATTACATTAAACCTCTGTGTTACCTTTTTCTTTTGGAAAAGGCTGTAATTAACCTTTGCACATTTACTGAAAACAAGTGCAACTCTTATTTGCTAATGAAGTTGAGTAAAGTTTGATAATAGAAATGCATGAGGTTTATAAATCAGTGTAACCAATATACCTGTCAAATTAGCTTGAAATTGTTGCAGTGTGTGTAGAAATGTGTTTGAATGTTGAGTCTTTTTTGGGTTAGAATAGTTTTAATTTGGCTATTGTCCAATTGTTTATGATAGTTGGCTGTAATAATAGATAAAACATCCGTTAAAATCCCTAAAATTAAAAAGTGAACACAGTACAAAACAGACAATTTTAAAACTTTTCTGACCATTGTATTTTCTATGGGGATTGATGATTTTATACTGAATAGTCTTCCAATTTATATATACTTTATTCTTATCTGTTTTGTTTACAGCAATAATAAAAACTTAAAGCAAATAACAGTCTCTAAGTGAGATTTAGACTCAAATCCCACCAGGAAACAGGCAATGCTGTTGTTGATCCACTTTAAATGATCATAGCATCTATTGTATGATTGACAAATATGTCCTTTCTCAGTCACTCCTTTCAAACAATATTCATAATTTGGGTTTGGGCTCATTCTGTTTACTTGTTCTGAAAAGTTCTCAGCCTGACCAAGAAGTATTTCCCAGCTAAATTCTGATAGTCAGATTTGGGAAAGTGGGTTGGAACAATAACTTTTCAGCACTCCCTCATATATGTAATGTTTTTCCTATTGTTGTATCATAAAATGTAACTTTAACCCTTTTTCCATATTGTTAATTTATGGAATTTTATGTCAGATGAGAAGCTTATTGGAAATAATTTAAAATGTTAAATGTTTTGAAATATTTTCCTGAAAGATTTACCAGTTTTAAGTATTAAAAATGAATTAAAATTAAGCAAATTAAAAAAACAAGTGGTTAAATTTTATTTATAAAGCATATAAATAAATTCCATAGTTTTTGCGATTGAACATCAAGTGTTAGTGTCAGGAGGATTTTCATTATCAGCTGTTGACAAATAACTGATGCTTCAAGAACATTTACTGTTTTTAATTTTTTTTACACCATAAGTTTAAAAACTATAAAAAGAATTTATGAAAATTTACATATTTTTCGTACAAAAAGAAAACAAGAATTTTTTTTTTTTTTTTTTTTTTTTTTTAAGACATTTTTATTTTTAGAATATATAAATACTTAGAAGCATTTTAACAAGTACACTTTTATATTTTATAAGTGGTGAAAAATTAGTGAAATTGTATGTAGGTTTCTAATTAAGGTCAGTGTGCTTTTTGGAGGTAGCTGTAGATTTCTACAATCAAAAGCATTGTAGTGTTTTATTGAATGGTATATTGTTAGAACCAAGAGTGCTGAATTGTTATGTAATATCTATCCTCTCTGACAGTAAATACTGGAGAATTTACTCAGAGAATGAAGAGGAGGGTTTAATCAACAGAGATGTGGTTCTACAGAAGGATGCTAAGAATACTATATAAGTAACAAAGTTTTAAGGAAAATGGAAAGAAAATGGACACTTTAGAATCAGAAATAAACAATTGAAATTTCTAAGATACATAATGAGGAAAGAAGTTTTGGAAAATTTGACACTAGATAAATGGATAATAGAAGAGGTAATGGGAGAGATAGTAAAACCTAAACATTACTAAGAGCTACAATGGGTAGGAAGTTGTGGAGAGCCATGATCGCCCACTTCCTGAAAGGATGTAGCACATTAATAGCTATTTTGGCTTTTTTTTCTACTGTAAGTCGCTATTTGGACATTTAAATTTTGTAGCTGTCATAATAAAAACTGTACAATATTCTGTTTTTTAAGTAGATGTATAATTTTTGAAAAATTTCTACTTTGACAAATCTTGTTCTCCACATTATCGGATTTAGTTAACAACAAATAAAAAATGTCAAATTTCTAATACATTAGTCCTCATTTTCCTGTTTTAATAGTTCAAAAGAATCTACACAGCCTTGTGGGTGGTGAATTATTTTTCACCCTAAAAAAAGTAAGTTCCATTCAAGCAGCTTGTCCCAATAACTGCTGCTTTGTGGAACAGATTCCTGGCAGAATGTTTTCCCAATCGATACAATCTTGACCTCTTCAGGTCGAGGGTTAACTGTTACCTTCCTGCATAGATTCATGAACTTCACTTATTACTCTTTCTTATGTTCATACAACACCATGCAATAACCCTCTATCTTGAGTAGCTCTTTGGCTTGTATTGGGTGAACATTAGTGTAAAAAAATAATAATAAATAAATAAGATGCTTTCTTTTTTCAACAGAAATATTAAAGAAACTTACTCTTTAAGATTGCTAGACTGCAAACTTTAAATTTTGATATCTGATTTTGAACTTTAAAGTTATTTTTCTTTTTTCTAAATTCTTCAAAAATGTTCAACTAAATATGATTAACTTTTACAGCATTTATGGTTAATCATTCTTGTTTTTTATGAAGTGTGTCAGTTATATTTACTTTCTTGTATCACTTGGTCATTCACACACACACACACACATATATATATATATATATATATATATATATATATATATATATAAAAGGAAGAGGTTATAGTTGTTCCAACGAGAGAAAAGTGTATATTTTAAAAAAGATAAACCACAAACGTTTTTGGTTGAAATGTGGATTTTTTATTTTAAAATATATATTATACTCTATTTTCCATAATTCTGCTACATGGGTTTCTGGTTTCATGACCTTCTTCATGCAAAGAGTATATATTTCCACATATTATAAAAATGAATTTTTTGCGTGGTAGTGATTCAAATGTGTTTCTTTGATTGGTGATAAGAGTTTTATTATATATATATATATATATATATATATATATATATATTGCATATAGTTCTCTTGTTAATATTCCGTTCTCTCGCATGGTACGACATCATTATGAATTTACGATTTGTGTCTGATATTTTGCAACTGTTATTGTCACATAGCAATCTTCTATGTCAGCATAACAGAATCGACTATTGTATTTGATCATTGTGTTTATGCTGTGTGTTATAATCTATTTAGTGCTGGTTTAAATTTGCTTATGAAGTTTTTATTCTTGTATTTGTAGGTAAGAATAATTGTCTGTTTGGTATATTGGCATTGTTTTTTAAATTTACCTTGACCTTTGTATCACAACACATTTGTAGATGTGTTGTGATACAAAGAGTTTTCTGTTGTCGGGTAATTTGATGTTGATTTTGTGGAGGGAAACTCTGGTTTAGTGCTTCATAATATAATGGTTAGGAAATATCAGACGCAAATCCTAAATCCATAATGCAGTTCTATGATATTGTACCACATGAAAGAACGAAATATTAACAAGAGAACTATATGCAATAAATATATACTCACCAGTCCAAAAAAGACCTTTGAATCAATTACCACGCAAAAAATTCATTTTTATATGTGGAAATATGTACTCTTTGCTTGAAGAAGGTTGTGAAACCAGAAACCTGTGTAACAGAATTATGGAAAATAGAGTATAATGTATATTTTAGAATAAAAAAATCCACATTTCAGCCAAAAATGTTTGCAGTTTATCTTCTTTTTAATATATATATATATATATATATATATATATATATATATATATATATTTTTAACTATATACCATAATTTCTCTGTCTTGATTTTAGCATGTCTCATCAATCTAACACCAGTGATTGGAATTGTATATAATCTTGAATGCTTCAGAAACTAAGTTAATAGTTATACAAAATATCAACTTCTGAATACAAAATCTTGTTTCTTTTACAGTTTCTTATTCCATTTGCTGCTATTTTTATTTTTCTCTAATCTCATTCTTACACATTGTCACTGTTTCCACCACAATCATTGCTCCTGCCATTATCCCTTTTATTATAAATGCTCTGTGGAATATCATCCATTCTGTTTTTACTTGCGCGCTCTCTCTCTCTCTCTCTCTCTCTCCCAGTGCCACTATCAGTCTCAGAGGTGACCCACACTCTCATACATTCTACATTTAACCTTCAGTATGATACTTCTGTTTCTTTCTTTCTTTTTCTTGGGCTCTAATCCAAGTGTCTTGAGCTTACCCTCATAGGATATGTTTATCTTTTTCCTCCTCCTCCCCATTCATACTATGTAGTTATAATAACTTGTTTTGAAAAGCTATATCAGACTAAAGAATTTTTATCTATCTTTTTTTAAAACATTACCTGTGGGATAAAATGTACTACATGAACATTTTGAACTATTATTAACATGTATATACATATTTTTTTTTTTCTTTTTGGAAGTACATACTGTTTTTATATAAATATGTGCTAACCAGTAATAAAATATTAAGTTAATGTTTGAACATTTTTCAAATATTTACTTTTTTTTTTTCTTTTCAAGTATATTAACCTTTAACACACTGAATTATTCACTACTTTCCTTTCCACTGCATTGTTTTTCAAGGCTCATCTACTTAATTTCAGCCATGGTCATTTTCTGTTGCAATAGCAGGATATGACATCGCAAAAGTTCAAAATTCAAATATACCATCATTCATTCATCTGCACTTGCAGTGGCAGGATAAAAAAATTTTTGCAACCAAAATCACCTCCAGAATGTTATAGATTTTAAATGATAGCAAGAAGACAACAAATTTAGGATTTAAGGAAATTATGCATGTTGTAACAAGAAGAATGTAAAAAATTTGTTTTTCTAGTGTTTACAAGGCACAAAACTTCACTGCTTTAATTTATGCAGGTTAGATTTTAATTTTTTGCATGTTTTTATTTTTATTTTACTTTGATAAGTAAAGTTAATATTATTAAAGGTATGTCAATTATTATTCCTTTTTTGACTATTCCTTTCATCTAGATTTTGTTTACTTTTTATTTTAACTACTCAGACTGTCATTCTGTTAATGAAATCAGAAATAAGATTAGTCTTGTAGCAAGACTTGAATATGCATACCTTTTCTCATAGGAAAGCTTATCTTAGCATGGTAACTGCTCAACCAAAATGGATATGAAAGCTAACAGTTGCAGAAGCTTTAATCTAACCATTTATCCATATTTTCCCTTGTCACTGTTATATTTGATGTTTTGTTTACAAATGTTCATACTATTATTATTAGTAATATTATCCAGAATTTTTATTATTAAATAAAGTGTTATTAATGAGTATTAATTTTTGACTAGTATTTGAAATGTGTATGCATTCCAAAACCTGGGCAGAGTATTGCGAGACAGGAGGATTTCTTTGGTGACAAAGAAAAGGATACTGAGCTGTTATGTGATGTCTGTCCTTCTTCATGGCAGTGAATGTTGGACAATTTCCTTAAAGATGAAGAAGAGACTTGAGGTGACAGAGATGTGGTTCTACAGAAGGATATCATGGACCGAGCGTGTGAGCAACGATGAGGTCTTAGATAGAATGCAAACAAGGAGGAAGCTTATACTTAACATCAGGAAGAGGCAGCTGAAGTTTCTGGGACACATAATGAGGAAGAGGGCCTGGAGAATCTAATACTCACAAGTCAAATAAAGGGAAAGAGAGACAAGGGAAAACAACATGTGACATACCTGGCAGGCTTAAGCAAGTGGATGACAGAACGTGGTCTGGTGGAGGAAGTAGAGAGAAGGAATTTGTTGAGAGCCGTAAGTGATAGGGAGAGGTGGAGAGCCACGATTGTCTATGTTCTGAAAGCGCATGGCACATAAAAAGAAAGATAGATGTAGTGTAACAGTTATCAACAGATTGGAATTGGCATGCCAAGATCAAACTGTTTCATTTATTAAAGCCCATTGAAAAAGGCATGAATCCATCTTCCTCCAGATATGGGTTAAATAGCAGAGCCAATTGGACTATTGCCTTTGGTGTAAGCCAGTCTAGAAGGAAAACTTTGAATTCAAAACCCATATGAAGAAGAATGGGCTTCATCAGGTTACCTTGCCCTAGACACATCCACTTCTGCTACATGCGGTGTCCCATGGCCCCTGTGAGACTTAGGATTATGAGTATTACTTTCATTTTAATTTCAGTAGCTTTTTTATTGCAATTATTCAGTTTAGTAGTTGCAATAAGAAACAACTGAAATTAAGATAAAGCAAACAAAACATCCAAAGATTGTAGCATCAGGCATTTAAAAGGGAAATGCAGAGTGATAGTTTGATTTGAGTCTCTGCAACTGTTAATTTTTCTAGCTTAAGTGGCAGAGCAACTTTTTGAATAATATATGCTTCTTCTGGATAAAAAGGTATTCAAGTATGAGTGTTAGCAAAAACTTTTTTTTTTCCTTTCTGATCCATGCTGCTTTACTGACTGCTATCAAGTAATAGTCTAAGTAGTTGCAATAAAAAGCAACTGAAGATGAAAGAAACACTAATCAAAAATTAATATAATGTTTCATCTCATCATAAAATTTGGGATAATATGAGAACAGAAATGTTACTTTAGCATTCCTTTTTTAAAACGAGTCACTATGCATCTGAATTTGAGATTGTGTTACTGTAAAAGAAAATACTTGTAAACTTTGGAAATCTTAACTACTTTATTTTTTTTTTTTTTACAAGCTCTTAATAATAAAGTGAGGGAATAGTATGGTTCTTGATAAAGATGCCAGTTCTCTCAATCTATTATGCTGATGTAAATATTCCATTAGGTTCAAACTAATATATTTTTTTGTTGGAACTGTAATATCAAATTTCATAATTGAGGATTTATGAACTATTTCAAAAAGAAACAAGTATAGGTTTCAGATTTATGGTTCATATTTTCAAATGCTTTGGAAAATGGTACTGTGCAATTTTTTTATTCTTCTAGCAGGTTGTATACAGACAGATGCATAAGCAGGTAAACAGTAATAAAGAACAAAAAAAGTATTTACACTATTTACATTATTCATACTGTTGTCCTCATCTTTATTGCTATATTCACAACATTTTGGCCATTGTACGCTCCAGCTTTCTTTAAGTGATATACATTGGAATTTCAAACCAAACCCTTTATTTAGTCTACAGGGGTAGATTGTTCTAATTCTATGTGTCATGCCTTTTTGAATATCTCAGTTTCAGTTAATTCCCTTTAGTAACTCAACTCACCAAGTTTTTATCCCCTCTGCTGTGGCTAGATATTGAACTCACAACTCTTTGGGGTTACTCAACCAATGCTTTTATCCCCCAGGTCATGTGTTCTTGGGGACATAGTGAATGTGAAGAGTTTATTGGAAAAGATACAAAAGATCTGTGGTCTATATAACATCAGGACAGCCTTCAGGAGTGGTTCAACACTATGCAAACATCTCTTCCGAGTAAGACCACTCATACAAGAGAACATGATTAAGGACTGTGTATGTGCCATCCCATGCAGCTGTGGCAAGAAATATAAAGGAGAAACAGGCCACCTCCTTAAGATAAGACTGCAGGAACAATGTAAAGCTATAACGCAAGGAGAAATGGGGAAAATCAGGTATGGCTGACCATATATTGAAGGAAAAGGAGATCATTGCTCTCTGTGGGATGAAGTTGAAATAATAGACACAGAACATCACTAAAAAATACAAAAACTTTAGGAATTGGCACATATGCTAGGCCACAAAAATCTCCTAAGCTGGCCAAACATAGACATAAATACTGTATGGGAACTAGTAATACAGAGAGCTAAAGGAAAACAATAATAACAAAAAATTGTAATTTGAGCTCTGGTAAAAAAAATAATTACTGAGACATTAGGTTTATAAGTCGCTCAAATTCATTCCCTGATGTCCCCACATGGCCCAGTGAATAAAAGCATTGGTTGAATAATCCAAAGAGTAACTTGACCTGAAACAAAAAATTGAAGAATTAAATGGAATTAACTGAAACTGAGATATCCAAAAAAGGCATAACACATGGAATTAGAACGAGGACTAAGTAAAGGGTTTGGTTCAAAATTCTAATGTATATCACCTGTAGAAGGTTGGAGCTTACAATGGCTGAAACATTGTGAATATAGCAATAAAGACGAGAACAATATTCCATACAATGTAAAAAGTTGCACTGCCTCATCTCAGGAATATAGATAAAACAAAAAGTAAGCATAAGACACATTAATTATACAAACATTGGTAATACTGGGATAATACTTACTATATACCTACTTTTGCAGCCCCTCATCCTTATAGGATTGTATAATGCTAAAGTAATAGGATGCAGTTTTTTATTATTGATATTATTATTATTATTACTTTCATTTAGATATTTGCAGTTAATGTATACTTTTTACTTATTTGCAATAAATCAAAATATTATTCCTACTAGTTCTTATGTTTCATTCATAAGTTATTGAAACAAAAAAAATGATCTTTCTTGTTCAGTTGTTTGAAGCTGTTCGGAAACTAATTTTCTATACAACCATAGAATTATTTCATAACAGTTGAATGTTACTTTTTGGTTATCAGTATACTGATGAAAGTAATGATTTATCACTAACTTGAAATTCATATTGGTAATTGCATTGAAAAAAGTCCTCAAAATTTAATGCTTTTTTAATGTTTATTTTTTATTTATTTATTTAATTATAAAAATATTTGCATCTAATCATCAACTCCTCATTTTTCATTCCTGAATAATAAAGATTGAAGTCCATTTGATCATTTGGAGATTAATACTAAATTATAAAGCCAAGTAACCAGCGTTAAACCCTATCTTACACAAAGTTATCTGTGTTAAGAAATTTAATGTGAAATGCTGTTCGCTCTTCAGAAGTCGGGTTGCTGTTTGGTGAAAAAGATCCAAAACTGGTCTCAAGAACAAGCAAGAGTCTGCAAGCAGATCAGTACCAGAAGTCAAAATGGGTATTTGTTTCATTTGGAATGGCTTTTGCACCCTTTCTGGTTACTTTTTGGCTCAGTTTTTTGTTTTTCTTTTTGTTTTGTTTTCTTTTTGTTTTACACAACTTCCTTAAAATTAATTTTGTCCCTACAAGGGTGTTTCTCTTTTTCTCATACTGTGAAAAAAAAATCCTCAAAAATACAAAAAAAAACACAACTATTATTTATTACTTGTTATAACATTTTAAGGTTTTCATCCACTACTAATTTTAAAAGTGATTTCTAATTTTACTATTAGGTTGGTGCAAAAATAATGACGTAATAATGTCGTTTTTTGACATTTACATCAAAAAACGACATTATTACGTCATTATTTTTGCACCAACCTAATATAATTAATATTATTACCAATATTTTATAAGAGATGGAGTAGATCAAATTAATTATGTATTGTTTATGTACTGGTAAAATTTGCAAAACCTATTAAATAAATGTAATAGCTTAGTACAGACTGTCACTTTGCCTGTAAATTGACTATGTTCTTACTTATAGTACTAAATTGTTTCACATCTTAAGTTCAAGTTTTGCTTATCATCCATAATTAATCTTTTCATGGTATGAGGTTAAAAGAAAAATGACCATAACACAATTTTATTTTCTTGAGTTTTCTGTTCTTTTTATTTTTTTATTTTTCCATAATTTGTATTGGCAAAATAAGTGTGTGTTGTTTTCAAATACTCTTATTAACATACTTTTGATGATGAAAAAGCATCAATTACTATGCAATTTAATCAGGCTAACATCATCATTGTTTTTGTTCATAAGGCCAGTTTTAAATGGTTTTTATATATACATATATATTTTCCTGAAAAAATAATTTAAGAATCAAGATATTTTGGTTTATTATCACAAAATTTTCAAGATAATGTATTTTATTAATTTTCAAACTTATTTATTACATGGTTATTTTGTTTGTTGGAAACTTAACTTTTTTTGAGACATAAATTCATTTGGTTTGAATGCCCTTCTCAGCTATGGATAAATAGCAAGGTAATTGGAACTCTTTTGTGTTAAGGTAATTTATCTTGGGCATTCAATCACAAGCCTGATCATGGATTGTTCCCTTGTTCTTGCCTTATTATAACCCAGTACAACTTTAATATAACTTGGAAAGAAGATAAGTACTACCAAGTAACATACAAGAGATGCCATAAAGGAGAATAATCTCTGATGATCTAAGTCATAAGAAATGTTAAAAAATAAAAAATACCCTATTTGAACATGGTGTTCCTAGTTAGAAATGAACAAGCTGTTCATTTCTTTTCTTTTTTATATTGTATTATATTTTATAATTTTGGCCATTTATTTGTATACAATATCAATATAGTATAATTTTTGTAAAACAATGTATAAGCCAAGACATATTTGATCATATACAAGAAAATGTACTGGAACTAAAAAATTTTTTTTTTTTTTTTTTCCACCATACTGAAATGCTCTTTCGAAAATGGATTTAGATCTCTATATTAAACCATTTCAACTTGAAAAATTTCAAAACGGAAACTAAAAATTGCTAAATCAGATGCTCAATTGGATCAAATCAGGGCAATAGAATTTAATGATTTTAAAACTGAATATTGGTGCCATGGTTAAAAGATGTTGTAAAAATGGCATAAATGATGAAAAACTTACTGAATTTTATGTAAATTTCTTATCAATACAGAAATTAAGTCCTTTTTTTCCGGCCATGCACTGCAGAGACCCGACCAAATATTAAATGTTTTCTGTTATGCTTGCAGTTCTTTTTAGTTGACCATAATAAAGCTTTAAAGGAATACATTTTATACTCAAATTTTCTGTTAAATTTAGTCTTATTAGTTTCTATTTTTGTTATCATTTTATTTCTGTTTTCTTTTTTAGTTTTGATTATAAATGCGCAAATATACTATTTTATTTTTAATCACTGAATATTGATTGCATGTATCTAGATAGGCAAGTTTGGAAATTATAGACTTCATTTAACTAATTAGGAACACTTACAGTTTAATGTTTATTTTTATCTAATTGCAAATGTACGAATTTAATGAAGCTTGTATAATTTTTTTTTATATATTTTTCTTTATTTCTATGATATTACAAATGTTGCATTTGAATATTTAGTTCAGTTAGTATATTTCTCAACTTCTATTAATTCATTTTAATTTGGAAAATGGTTTTGAAACTCCAGAGAACCCTGCATGGAGCAATTTCTTTTTATATTTTTGTAAATATGAACATCAACTGACATTGATACATCAAAGTATCATTATTTTTACAAATGATGGCTTTGTAAAGAGTTTGGTCATTAAAGGTAATGGTTTAAGTCCAATTAATCTTCTTTTTGCATAATAGCATTTCATAATAGAGATATTGCAATTCCTAATTCTGTATTTTCACATGAGATATTAAAAATCTAAATCATTCAACATTCAAATATGACTTATGTTAATTAATAATTTTTGTCAGTAATACTGAAGTCAATTTGTCACAGGAAATATAGAAACAGAAGTTACTTAATTCTGTTATTTAGTTTGGAAAAATTATTTTCTTTAATGTTATCCGATATGTTTTAAGCAAATAAATACTATAAGAAAGATAGACTTGTATGCTTTATGACATACAAATAATTAGATAAATTTTATTTAAAAACCATTTGATACCATATTAAAATGTTCCCTTTATAATTCCTGATGTGCTGTTTAACTCTGCTTTACTTAATATGAAATTCCAACTAAAGTTAATTTATCTCTGTTTCATAATTTAAAATATTAGTTATCAAATTCATCTTCAATAATTTTAGTAGTTTTGCATCTCTGCAATTGTAGCGACATTTATCCTCTATTTTTGCTGATCCATTCTTCAGCACTCGTCAGCTATGTACTTTGAATAGAGGGAGGGTAACTTCTTTCTACATCTGTAACTTTACATTAACATCAGCCAGTAAACAAAGGAGTTCAATTGTTTGAACTATTTTTGGAATGATAAGGAGTCTTCTCAAAGTTATAAACAATTACATTTTTTTATTACATAGATGCTCGATTCTATCAAGGTATGGAATAAATTACAAGTTCTCATTAATGCTTGTTGATTTATTTTCTTGTCTGATTACATTGATTCAAATTGAATAAAAAAAAACAACCTTTTTGTTTATTTGTTTTTCTTGGTATTTCTGTAAAAGAAATTTCAGCAACTATTTTCTTACCTTTTTACTCAATTAGTATTTTTTGGTTTCTCTGGCAAGTAGGCAGTGTTGCCTATAGGTAATATTTTTATCACAAAAGCTATAAGTGATTAATAATAACTTGTTAAAATGATCTTTCTTTACTTCTTTTTTATGTTATAAATCATATCCCATTTTTCCCAACTTACATGTTCATCACAGCTATCCCTTTAATTATTGACAAAAGAAAATTATAATTCCATCCTATTTTAAAAATCAATAATTTTGGCTAATAATTTTGTTCTTTTTTATCTTGTATAATATAGAAAATATTTCTCATATATGAAAAGCACCTTAGCATAGGGTAATGTTTTACAAGACTTGTCTGGTTGAACATTACTACTGCATAGTGAGTTTGATCCTCACTAGATGCCCCCATAAGAAATCTGACATTAACATTACTACTGCATAGTGAGTTTGATCCTCACTAGATGCCCCCATAAGAAATCTGACATTAACTAACCTAACAATATTTGACATATAAAATCAACCAGCCTAAATTTATATTCGAAAATGTATTGCTGATGTATTCGCACAACCAACTGAAATAGCTATCTTCTGTGTACTTTTAAAGTGTTTTTGCTCTTTAAATTTTTATGCAGTTTTTATCTTATGATCTTTGGCTTTTCTTTATAAGTAATTTGATCCTCTCTGAAGGTCATAAAATTCAAGGATGAAACCTTGAAGTAAGAGAGTTTAAGGATTAGATATTTTAATTATTTGCCCTTGGTTTCTTAAGATAACTATATAGATTATATCCATGGTAATAATCACACTATTTAAACCAGAAATCACCAAAAGTCATCTTATTGTTATTTTTATTTCCATCTGACAGCCATGAGTTAAATACACACCTTTTTGTGTGTAGCCTTGACATTAAGTATGGAATCTGACATATCTTAATACTTCACACCCCTACAAACATTATCAACAATAATTCTGTTCATACACCAAAATTATGAGTATGCAAATCTTGCCATTTCATGTTTAACTAAGATAAGCTAATTATAAAGAACTTCATTCAGACTTCAATTTAACTTAGTTTCTCTGCTACCAAGAACTCTAATATTTATTTTTCTTCCTTGTTGTTACATTTAGATTTCAATAGGAACTCTTACAGTGGTGACCTCCCCCAATGTCTAAATCAACTAAACCAGCTGTTTTAAATCAAACTTTTGTAATGAAAGTTGATGAAATATTCTCCAGCAAATTCATCATAGTACCAACTTACTTTCTTATATTTGAACTTCCCCCGACTATACTATTACTACACTCCAACTTGCATGCAATTGTTACCTACCTAAACTTTTCAGCACAAGATGACAACCCAGATACAATATCACATTTTTGATATATGGATATTGATCAAGTAAAGTTAAGATATTAAGATTATCTGCACTTGGTTTCTTAACATTGCTACTAGACATCTGTCTCATTCAACTGGCAGTCATCGGTTAAGTACACTTTGTGTAGCTTTGACATTAAGTATAGAATCCAGCACATCTTAAAACTTCTTATTACATCTCCAGTAGTTTGATAGACAAATTGGCAGCTGAGCATGACAATGACCTTCAATGTGTTGATAACTGGGGCAAGAAATGTCTTGTTAATTTTAATACCTCCAAAACAAAACTTCTATGTTTTAATTATCTCAGAACCTTATTTGTCTTACATGAGTTTGGCTGATGCTAACCTCCAGGAGAGAAACTCATTGTACTATCTTGAGCTCATGTTTTTTCACTTACATGAAGTGGCATGATTATATTGAATCAATTGCTAAGTCTACTGCTAAGAAAGTGGGTTCACTATGTAATTTTTCTTGTCAGAATCTATCTTGCACTTTTATAAGCCTACCATTCGTCCTAGCATGGAATATTGCTGCCATGTCTGTTTTGGTACTTTGGTTATATAGCTAGAGATTCTTGATAGAATCCAAAGAATAATCTGCAACAATATTGGCTTCAGTCACTTACCCTTTTCTATAAATACTCTTGTGGAGATTATTCTGATGTACTTTCCTCTTTGGTACTTTGACCTCACAAATTTAAACACAGTACTAGATTGTCAGCCAGGTCTCATAATTTCACTGTTGACATAACTAGATGTAATCATTTCTATGCTAATAGTTTCTTCTCTCACACTTCTTGCTTCTTCTGGCCTTTTGCTTTCCAGTCAACTTTGATCTTCCAAAATTTAAATGCAATAACCATTGTCATCTGTCTTCTTAATCTCTGTTCTTTTATTGTCCTTTGCTTCAAATTCATTTTTTTGGTTTCTTTTACTCTTTGTATCTTGGTGCCCCCTTGCATCTTAATAGCTTTTATCACCTTTCTTGGGGTGGAATGATTTTTAAAAAATTCTTCACTCTTAAAACATTGTCAGCAATCATTCTGTATATACACTCAAATTGTGAGTACTCAAGCCAAACTGTTTCTTGTTTCTCTTAGACTAACAAATTATGAGGAACTTCATTCAACAGCTTAGTCTGCTTCCAAGAATTCTGATATTTATTTCTCTACCTTGTTATTACATTTAGATTTCACATGGGAACTCTTATAATGGTGAACTTGAGATCCAAACACATTCCTGGAATGTTTGGAAATAACAGTATTTGCATGGGGCACTCAATAAACTGTTCCAAAGCAAATTGTTCAGTATGTTAACTCACATTTGATAAATTGGTATGTTTTAAAGGATAGATTTTGACAAAATTGAAAAAAAAAAAATTTGTAATCCAATTACTCATTTACTTGGGTATATGTGACTTTATCAGTTCAATTAACCCTTTAGCATTCAGTGCACTCAAACCCGCCCCATACATATCAGTTCTGAAAGTTTCACTGTTTGCCTAACTTTTGCAATGATGTTTTCATATATTATGGCAGAGTATACATGGGGTGAATTACACTGGGTTGAACATTGAGAGCCTATATTTACAGGACTGGTTAAATGCTAAAGGGTTAAAATTTAATTTTTATTGAATCTAATTAGAAAATTTACCTTGTTTTCATATTCTCAGTTTTGGTCGCTTTATCCACACTTTTTTTTACATGTAAAATACCGATCACTCTGTCTTGATTATGACTGCAGTACAGAATTACTTACTAAACTGTCTTTAATTGTTCAATAAATAAGTTTGTGAAATTTTGTTTGTGAGTATTTTATAGATTATTTGCATTTTTGTCTTTGATTTAAAAGCTGTTTAACATCTTTAATCTACTTTATTGAATTATTCTATTATAATTGTGCTTGTCCTGCCTTTCGTTAGTTTGCATAACCGTCATGCTTTACCAATACCTAATAAATAATGCACTATTTCATTTTGATTGCATAGAAAGAAGGGAAAATAAAATGAAAAAGGAGAGAGTGTGAGTGAATTAGTTGATAAGTGTAGAAGAGAAGATGACTTACCTTGTGTGGCAAAGTAAGCACATATATGCATGCCTGGTGTGCAAAATGAGTGAAGGAAAGGAAAAAGAAATATATCCCCCCCCCCAACCTTAATTTAAGAAACACAGTCTCGGAGATAGGAGAATCGGCAAGAGTGGTTGGGCATATGAAAATTTTTTGCAAGATTAGCTCGGCATACAAACACCGCATGAGAGAAAATGTGACAAGACGCTCGTGAACATAGTACTGTGTATAAGCGGTTATTTGGGTCAGTTTCACACATATTCCATATGATTGCATGGAAAGAAGGGAAAAGAAAATGAAAAATGAGGAAAGAGAGGAGGAAAGCAAGTGAATTGATAAGAGCAGACACTACACTTTGATCTTAGCCAAAAGGCTGAGAAGCGATTTATATTTACTTTCTACCTACCATGCTGGCAGGATGTAACACAAAGTCAGTTTAATGTAGGAGGCCAGAGTATGTGCACCCAAACCAGGTCCAAAAATAGCCCAACCCCCATAACCAGCAGTTGCGCTGGCATTGGGATTACTACCAATCCCCACTTTTATTGCAGTGAGGGAGATACTGCCATAAACAGCTGTTTTCTGAGACTGGGCATCTCTCAATAATATTTTCAGTTGCACTCTGTCCGCAAGCAGACACACAACTGGGAGATGAAATGTAGTTTATCCGTCTGAAGGATAAAAGACTGAGATGCAACTGTGACTGTAATAAAAGTGCTATTTTATAGAAACAGTATCAAACAATTGAAACAGAGTAAAGTAATTGCCAAAAATCCAGTTACTATAAATAACATCATCTGCTGAATTATATTTAAATTAAAGAGACATTTTCATAAGACGGGGATTTGGCTAGTTAACATTGATTTATCACAGCCAACAGTTATATAATCTAATCAAAATATTTGATTAGAATATTTAATTTTGTAGGTCATTAAATGATGTTTACAAACAAAATATAATTTTAATTATAACTCATTAAGTTTTGTTTGTTCATTAATTTTTTCCATTTGTGTCACAAAAATATTGATATTTAAACAATTCTAAGTTCATTAATTTTGTCCATGAACCAAAATTATTTAACTTTTTTTCCCCCTCTGTATTCATGTAACTTATTTGAGTATTTGAAGTTGTCTTTTATATTTGACTATAAGAATATTTATGCAATAATTTATTTACATTTGACTTTTATCATTTGGTTTTAAAATAACTTGTTAAATATATTTCTTTAAATTCAATATTGATTGAATACAGCTGGGCTGCTTTGTGTGCATGGAAAACCTTAGTTTTATAAATATTATTTAAAACTTTCCAATATAATCAAAGAAAGAAATTATTTTTTAATTTAAATCTTAGTCTAGATTTGAATTCATTACAATAAAGTTTTTTGAAACAATTGTGTGGTGAAAAAAATGGCTACAATATCAAGCTTGGTGTGGACTTCACTTGATGTTTTAAATTTTGCTCATAGATGAACAACTGTTGGGTTTTTACTTTGTCACTTGTATTTGACATTATTAGATATCTGGGTGGACTCCAAATAATAGAGTTTCACAATGTATATATTCCTAAGCATGAAGAGTCTCTTTGCACAACCATTAAAATTAATGAACCTGATTTGTGTGCAGAATTTGACCCAGACAAGTGGTTTCGTGGTCAAAACACTGGTGAATTTGTGGAACAGGATGCCCAAGTATCCCATGTCGAAAGATGTCAAGGAGGAATGCAAACTGCAGATATGACTAGATAATGGTTGGTTGCAGCCTAATCCTGACAAGGAACTTGGTTCCCTGAAAAGTTTGATGCCATTGATAGTAGTGGTGCAATAAAGCAAAATTACTGTGATTTTCAAGTACCAAAGATACTGCTTAACACAAATGGGGTTCTGGCTGAATGTTATGTTGTGGCCCTGTTACTTTGTGATTTGCTGAATGCCACTTTTACTTTGGTTTATCTCTGGCGAGCACACTCTGCCCCTATTCTGCATCCTCACAGTTTCAGTATCCACAGGAATATCAGTGAAGAACTGTCAAAGATCAGGCTTGACTCCTCTCTTTCCTGACTATGCTTGTGAAAGACTAAAGTCACCATTATTGCTGGTAAACTTAACTTAAACAATATTCATTAACAAGTGTAAAAATAGCAACTTTTATTTATGGTACTATGATTAAGATCATGAATACATAAACAAAAAGGATTTGAAGAAGTTTCCCTGTATAAGGAATTCTTAAGCTGGGAGGAAGAGGTTGACTGGTGGTTGCATTTATGGCTAAACAGCCCAGAATCATTCAACTATTTAAATGAAGGCAGTTGATTGAGGGAATTCAAAAAGTGGCACAGAGAACAACACTTTAGCTGATTGAGGCACCATGGTCATCCAGCAGTGAGAGTGTTGGTCTACTAGCAGTGAGACCAGTTTGATCTTACTTCTGCTCTTTTGGCAACTGCTTTTATGGGGGTGCAAACACCAATTGCATTAATCTGATTAGCCAGCTTATAATTATGCTTGACCACTGGTATTGGCTAGCCAAAAATAATGATTGGCCAATGGTCCAAGAACCCAATATGATTGGTGATCCAACCAAAATAATGGCCCTGTGTCATAAGTATTGGAGAGTATTTTTTATTTTTTTTTATTTTTTTTCTCTCTCTGCAGTGTAAGAAGGATGATTTTTCAAAATATGGATTTATGACTTTTGATCTTTGGATTTTTTATTTTGCCATTTCTGGAACTCTTCAATTACATGCTGTTTTTCAGTTTTGGATATAGTTATATGATGTTTTTTGTTTTTTTCTTTTCCAAAAGAAGTCTAGTAATGTTTAAATAAGACATTAAGTATTTAAAATATGAAATGTATATACTTGAGAAATAATTAAATATCTTAGTTTTAAACTTTATGCTTTTGCAATGAATGTTGCTGCAGGAATGAAAAAAAAAGAAAAAATTTAATTTTATCTACTTATTGCAGGATGTCCTGTGAGTGCATTCAGTTGAAATAATTTGTTTCACAAGTGAACTGAGGGAATATGGGAATATAGCAGTGGCATAATTTAAATATGTAAACACAGACTATAATGCTAAAGTCAGTAGGTCAGTTACATTTAAAATGTATAGAGTTACATTTTTTGTTTGACTTGTTAGGAGTTTTACATTTGTTCTTTTAAAAATAACTAATGAATTATTTTTTATCTTTTAATGCAGTTTAAAGAATATAATTTTTTCCTTTATTTATTCTTTTATATGATTTACTAGATATGGTAGACAATTAAAATTTTTAGAATTTTTTTCTATTTCTTCTCAAATTTTTCATTTTCAATTATTCCATTTTTTTAGTTGTTCCTTAAAGAAATTTAACTTTTGTAAATTGATGTGAATTTTTTACATTAGAGAGTCTTTCTCATTCATATGTGTATCCTCGTTACAGGAATTAATTAAAATCTTCCTTTTATGTTGTTTATCCCATCAAAATTAAACAAATACTGAAATTGTTGCTGATAGAGAGGAATGGTTCATATAGCTATTCCATGTATACAGACACTGGGGAAAAAAAAAACATGCATTCATACAACATATACAGGGTGCAGCAAAAGTAATGTCCTTTTTTATTTATTTAATTTTTATTGAACAAAAAATAAATTACAGTAGTTTGGCTTAGGATTAATCATGGCTTACCTGTTTGATAATGGTTAAATCTTAATTTCAAGCTGAGGTGGATAGGACAATGTAGAGCAATTGAGTGGCCATTATGATCATCAAATCTAACACCACCTGACATTTTCTTGTTTACTGGCTTGAACCAAAAACAATTCCTGATTTAAAACAAGCAGTTACTGATGAATTTTCTTAAATGAATGTAGAAATGTATCAAATGTTTTGTAGAAGTGTTGCTGATAGGGTTCAGCGTTTTATTGAACATGAATGGGAGTATTTTGAACATATTAAATAGCTTGTTAATCATAACAAATCATGTTGTTTTGATGTGACAATGCTTTTATATTAAACTACTGTAATAATGTTTCACTCTGTGAAAACAATTTGTGATTATCTTAATTTTAGTTATATTTTCTGCATGATTAATTGTAATCTTGAATTTTTATCCATACAATTAACTCTATTGCATGTTATTTTACAATCTAAAAACTACTATCTAAATTATTACAAGTAAAAATATCCAAAGGA
This sequence comes from Acanthosepion lycidas, assembly GCA_963932145.1. Classification (NCBI taxonomy): domain Eukaryota; kingdom Metazoa; phylum Mollusca; class Cephalopoda; order Sepiida; family Sepiidae; genus Acanthosepion; species Acanthosepion lycidas. The sequence continues at coordinate 107,785,602 of OZ010581.1, forward strand.
AGCCAACACAAAATAAAAAAAAAATGTCTAACCATGTGCCAATCTAATTGTAACTAAGTGATGTTTATGCTACCATAATAAAGAAATATTTCATTATTTGAAATTGAAGATGTTAGGATTATAACCAATAAACATTGTGTTGTATATGATATATTTTTTCTGAACTTGGTATTTGTATAGAATAAAAATTGTGACAATATTGATGACATAGTAAGATACATTTTTCATTTTTATTAATGATAGCGAATTACTCTAATTGCTGATTCACTGTATGCTTATAAAATAGTAACAAATTTGAATTGTAAAATGGCAAGCTCTTAAAAAATCCATGGAATAATATTAATTATTACTATAATAAAAGTTCTCACTATATTGTAAGATTTATGGAAAAGAAAATTTACTATTTTGCTCATCAGTACAAAATGAATCCAGTATTTGTAATATTGAATCAGTATATAGTATATTATTGCCTGACTTACTCTCTACTTTGTCTCCAGTTATAACAAAATTAATCTGAACCAAACTTTAAAAGTTTGTTTAATCTTGAATGTTTAAGATTATATTATCCTGCATTCCAAATAGTTTGTAAAACATTTAAGCCAAATCTAAATAAATAGACAGCTAATTCTGTCTGTCTGTCCATGTGTCTAAAACCCCCTCTAACTCGGGCCTCACTTGCTCTATATAGATATATTATACATTTTAGGAATCAGGATGATTCTGGAATTAAAAATCTACCCTTCATCTGGTGCTTGAACCTCTAGCATTGGGGTTTGGTGTCTGGATGAGGAGGAAACAGTTAAAAATTCAAATTTTAAATTAATGAAAAAAAATTAGTGATTATTTTTTAATTTATATTGATATTTATATTTATATATAACACAAAAAAAAACTTTGTGAATTTAAAAATTTTATTTTAATTCAGTTTAAAATATCTCTAAAATTTTGTGAATTGAGGAGATCAATTTTATTTCTTCAAAATGCCAAGGAATCAGGGTTAAAATGAGAGGTTTCATAACATGAGGTTTTGAAGTTCCACACCATTTGGGATTTGAAGAATTCAATTTTTGACCTGAATTGGTCTTTTGGTCAGAATTGAATTTATAGACCAAATCAGAGTTAAAGTGAGGTTTTGAAGTTCCATGGAATGAATTGAGGAATTCAAAGTTTATTTCTTCAAAATTATCACTGCTGTTTTTGTAAGCTGGACCAGAGGCCCAATTAGCTCTCTGCAGGAATTAGCTTAAAAGTCCACATGGAGTGCGGGTTTTAAGCTAGCCTTCAATATAATGTCTTTGTTAGAAAAGGATAAAACTAAGAGCACGATCTAAAATGTATTCATTTGTATTGTTTGACTAAGTTATTGAAATGTACCTACTATATACTTGATATTTTATATTAAAAACATTTGTACCTTTTATTAAATACTCTTTTAGAATGTTTGTTAGCTACTTCTCATAAAAATCTCTCTTAAGAGAAGCATGGTTTTATTATATATTTATTTCTTTTACTAATTCCTTTATTAAATTTATTATTTTTTATGCATTGTTGTTTCGGTAAGCATAAAAATATACTTATTTGTAAACTTATTAACTCCACTTATTAGAAAATGCTTTCTTTTCTAGTATTCTTTAACTATACTTTTTTAAGATATTGCATTATTAGTATAATTAAAAAAAACTGTAGCATTCTTACATTTTCTATTAAAAGTAAACCATATTATAAGCAGGAATATAAAATTTCTAAAACAAAAAAAAAAAAAAAAACTGATAAAAACAGTCAATGTTTTTTTTGTTTTTTTTTTTTTTAATATATACTATACACCAAAATTAGAATCAAATTTTCATCTTGGATTCATGATATTAATCAAATTTGCTTTAAAAAATATTTCAGTTTTTAATTTTAAAATTGATTCTGATTTGTTATACAATCTTATTGGAATTAAGAATATGTATCCAAGAAAATATATGAGTATGCTTGAACTTTAAGAAAAATATATTAAAGGATAAGAATGGTTTAAGAAACTGCAGGAAATATTCATCATGAAAGGGTTTAAGCATTGTTTCATTGGGAAGTGCTCAAAAATTCACCTATCTCCAACTGGCTTTCTTATAGCTCAAAAGAAAATAGAAATTATTGATGACATTGTCTACTTGGGTAAGCTTGGTCATTAACCAGGGTGATATGAACCAAGAAATAATCTGTACAACTGAGAAAGCATCAATCAATAACCTTCACAAAGCTGGCAAAAATACTGAAAAAAAACAAGAAGTTAAGCATGTCACTTACTTTAAATTCATCCGAGAGGAGAAATTGGATATGTTTTGATACAAAATACTTGAGTCTGGTAGAAAAATTTTGTAAACACTGACAAAGTTAGGAATTGAGCCAATCTATGCCCATTATAAAGGAAATATGCAAGCATCAAATGAAACTGCTTGGCTTGCATTTCAAGTATTATAGTGGTTTTGTAATGGAAAATGGGTGTAAGGAGTTTGTGTGGATTTTTATGTAGTTCATATATTTTGTAATTTTGGAGTCAGATTTCTGCAAGTTTCTGAATTACAGTTGCAGAATATGATAAAACAGGTGATAAATATTATCAAGTGCCTGCTAATTAACCTTTAAATATAAGGGCACATCCATATTTAATGTTTAGTATGAATCAATTTGAGTTATATGAAATGGGCTCCCCCATCATCTTTGATGTGTGAGGATCCAACAATTCAGTTCCTAGGACTGAACTGTCAGACTACACACTCTTCACTTTTTTTTTTTTAATCATTTCACCCCAAGCAAGGCAATAATTACACTAGGATGCAGGGTGTTACAAGGAGTGAAAGATAATGAGATTTTAGCGAGGAAAAAGAACAATAAAGCAACAGGATTCAGGAATACAGAAGATTGTGATTGACATTCCATTTCAATTTCTTCAGATTGTAGATGGTAGGTAAGTAAGAAATCTGAAGGAAATTTTGCAAGCAAAAAGTGAGATGAAAATAAGCTGTTAGAAGGGACAGTTACATAAGTTTGAAAATTTAGATTCTATCAAGACAGTACCTTGGATGATACCAATTTATGGCAATGCATTGAACCACATGCAAATGATGAATTCAGACCAACAACCTGCTTATAAAGAAAAAAAGTGAAGAAATTGAATATGTTGCCATGTTCATTTGACAAATATATTCATATGAAAAATAAAAGATGCTTCCAAGTTCCTCATGTATACTGCTCTAATGTTGAACAGTACAGCAAAGTACTGTTCAATGCTAAAGACTCTTGAAAACAAGGAACAGAACAAACTAAACTGTAGGATTCTTCTATGTGCTATGTCCCTTCAGGATGTGAGCAATTTTGGCTCTCCACATTTAACCTCTCCTTTGTAGTGCTTACCATCCCTCCTTTATCCCCCTTATCATCCCTCTCAGTTCATGTTCTGCCATCCAAAAGTTTATTACATAGGTTTCTCTCTGTCCCATCTTTCAATTTGAAGGATTATTTCTCTAGCATATAAAGATTTTTCAAATATCAAGCAGTGTATTTTTCCTTTTCTGAATGTTTTTTTTTTTTTTTTTTTTTTTTTAAATGTTTGTTACACATTACAAATAGTTTTTTTTTTTATCTCTGTCCATCATTTATAAAGAATAAAATGAATGATTAATTTTTCTTATCCTTTTGTGATTGGAATGAATTATACTGAAACCCATTATAATAATACCTTGAACAGCATGGAGTCATTTGGGAACAAATTAACAGCACAATTCAAGGTATTGCTTTACTCGGTTTTCATTGAGTTTAGCAATTTTTTTTCACCAATTGACTTTATCTCTATTTAAGACGCTCATTATTACCCCATAACAAAACATTTATGTTGTTCTTTATAAGATGATTATATTATTATTTTATTTATTAGAAGAGAAATGCCAGAATATGCATATGTATTTATGCATATGACACAACTATTTATTCCTGCTTTAATAACAAGTCCAACAAAATAAACCTGGCAACTGCACTTGAAATGGACCTATAATCAGTGCTTAACTGGGTCAAGTAATGGCTTGTAATTTTTAATACCTCTAAAACAAAACTGCTATCATTTAGTCAACACAGAGAACCTTTTCTGCCTGCCATCAGCATGTCTGATGCTAATCTCCAGAATCCATCATTCACATTTGTAAATCTACCATTTATCCATGCATAGAATACTGCTGCCATATCTGGTCTGATATACCTTCTTTTTTTTTTTTTTTTTTTTTTTTCACCTCAAGCAAGGTTGGAGTGCCACTAGCACGCAATGGGTTACAGAAAGTGGGAGCAGGCGTAAAGAGGCATGAGAGAGGGAAGGATAAAAAGAAGGACAGGGAATAGATCAAGGCATCTGGAGATGTCAACTGACATTGCATTTGAATAGTTGGAGATTATAGCTATCAGGGAAACAACTAAGTGGAAGGGAAATCCACAGACTGGAAGTGCGAGACATGAAGCTTTTGGAGTAGAAGAGATGGCTACGTTTAACCATTTTGACAATGAAAGGGTGGGACTGAGATGCCAACCTAATGGCACATTTAAATTCATACAGTTTGAGAACTAGCGAAAATAGCTCGTTGGAGCAGTTACCGTGAAAGTATTTGTAGAAAAGACAGAAGGAGGCGACGCCATGTCTGTGAGAGAGCAACTGTAAACAAGATGCCAGATCAGAGCCAACCATATTGCATATTCATCTCTGGATTTTGTCAAGGACCCTATCACAAGCAGCAGGGGCTCCAGACCATATATGACAGCAATATTGAGATTCTTAACAAAATTCAAAGAAAGATCTGTAATTTAATCGATCTTTGCCTGGCATCTCAACTTCAGTCACTTTCTCACCAACGTGACATGGCTTCCCTCTGTCTTTTCTACAAATATTTTCATGGTAACTGTTCTGATGAGCTTTCTTCTCTGGTGCCCCAACTGTATGAATTTAAATGTGCTACTAGATTGGCAACTAGGTCTCATCATTTTACTGTTGAACTAGCTAGATGCAACCACCAATTTTATTCTAACAGCTTCTTTTCTCACATTTAGAACTCCCTTCTGATTTCTTCAAAAATTTAAATGCAATATCAATTACCATCTTCTGTCTTCCTGAACCATGTTCTTTTATTGTCCTTTTTCTCACTTCTCCTCACAAAAGTCTTCTCATTCTCTTTCACTCTCTGTAACCCCTTTCATCCTAGTGGAATTATTGCCTTATTTGGATTGAAAATGATATATATATATATATATATATATATATATATACTTAGAAAGAAACCTTAAAAATCCATTGTCAGTATGTAGTTGGTTTCATGAGATGATATTTATCAAAGTAAATTTATTACTGACTATGGATTTTTAAGACTTTTTTTTAATTATTCTTATAATGTGCTCTGCATCATACATTGAGCTCTCATATGGACTAAAACTAAAAGTCCTCTTTGGAATAATCCCTACCAATTACAATTTGGTATTATTTATATATATTGTAGAACTTCTTTAATTAGCCATAATTTTTATCAATGCATTTGTATCATTTTCTTTAATTTTCTTTATCCTTTGTCCTGCTGTGTAAACCACATAAACCAATAGAAAAAGTTACATTGTTCAAATATCCATTATATGAATAGATAGATTTTTAATGTTTTGTTATAATCCATTCACATTTTGATGGGTACAGTGCTAGTTGAAATTATAGTGAAATGAATTATCTATATATTAATATGCTTGTCATGTTTGGTCAAGAGGCAAACAGATGGACATAGAGAGTAAAAGAGAGAGAGAGAGAGATGTAGAGAAACAAAAAACAATGCAACACAGAGCATGATTGGCAGGGGTTATCTTAGAAGCAGTTGTTTGTAGTGAAAGGTTAAATTGTTTCATGACCCAACAATCTGTTGAGGACATTGCAGTGTTTTTTGAGAGAGACTTTTTTTTATAATTATCTAGGAATGGTAATAGATTGAAAAGTACAGAGTGCAGCATTAAAATATTTATTAGTAAATCCTGTTCATACACCTTCCTGAGTTTTTTTTTTTTTAACAGGAGGAGAGGTTTATCCCTTGTCCCCTGATTAGGATTGGGTTTCCAGTTTCTTCTATAGTCTTTTCATTCTTTCTCACTCCCAGTAGCCCCTTACACCTTAGTCACATTATGGCCATACCTAAGGTGAATTGATTAAAAAGAGATTAAAAAAACAGTTCTGCTAATAGTAATGGATTTTTAAACTTTAAGTAGACAACTATCTTGTTAATATTTACACTATTTACATTGTTCAGACTGTTGTCCTCATCTTTATTGCCTATATTCATGACATTTCAGCTGTTCAACGCTCTGGCCTTCTTCAGATGATATTTGTTGGAATTTCAAACTGAACCCTTTATTTAGTCCACTAAAACTGAGATATCCCAAAAAAAGGCATATGAAATTAGAACATTCTACCCCCATGGACTAAAAGCATTTGGTTTGAAATTCCAACAAATATCAGCTGAAGAAGTTCGAAGCATACAATGACCAAAATGTGATAAGAATATGGTGATAAAGATGAGGACAACAGTTCAAATAGTGTAAATATTTCATTTCAGAAATATAGACAGATATTTTGTTAATGTCTATAAAATGACCAAGGAAATGTTAAATTTACATTTTGTTGTTTTTAACAGTATTTTTTTTTTTTTTTTTTTTAATGTGACTAATTCAAGTAATTGTCAAATTAAATAATCTCTTACTTGCTAAATTAAATTAATAGTTACAAAAATAATCAAAGAACAATTGCTATAGCTTATTCACTGGAAGAACTTGAGTAAAATCTTGGAAAGCATTATAACATAGTCTTACAGTGATCTTTAGTATGATCACTGTTGGAAAATCTAGAATCTTCTGTGCTGGCATAATCAGATTTGTCACATAACTGTCTACATGCAGGACAGATGCTTGAATCATGCCAAGATCTCATTTCTATATATTTGTATTGTAACAAAATAGTGGCATATTGGCTTTTATAGAATCACATGCCTTTAACTCTTTCTTGAGCTGTATTATCAATTCATGAAGTAAATTTATAGTGATATTATTTTTATGTTTTAAATTCAAGCACAGTTTGCTTCTCTATTATAAAAAAAAAAAAAGTAGCTTCATTTATTTGAATTGTATTTTTCAAATATATTTTGTAGGGTCTGGTTTGTATAACAGCACTCCAAGATGGCTGAGGGAGAATCCAATTTGAGTGTACAGCTCTTTGTAGAGTTGAAAGAAAGATTTCCGCAAGCTTCTGAATTACGGTTGCAGAATATGATAAAACAGGTGAGAAATATTATCAAGTGTCTGCTGTAAAGATATTTTAATTAACCTTGCAGAATATAAGGGCATATACACATCCATATTTAATGTTTAGCATGAATCAATTTGACTGGTTATATATGATGAACACCCCCATCATTGATGTGTGAGGGTCCAACAATTCAGTTCCTAGGACTGAACTGTCAGACTACCCACTCTTCATTTTTATTTTTATTCATTTCACTCCAAGCAAGGTGACAATGCTGCTAGAAGATGTGAATGAGAATTAGAAGATTGAAAATGGAGGAGATTGAGGAAAGAGGAAACAATGGAACGGGCTTCAAGAAGACAGATGAGATTTCATTTAAATCTTTGAAGATTGTAGTTATCAAGAAAGCAAGAAATCGGAAGGGAATTCAACAGGTTGGAAGTGTGAGGAAAAAAAAATTGTTAGAGTAGAAATGATGGTTACATCTAGCTAGTTCAACAGTAGTAGCATGATTAAATTCATGTAGTCTAGGCCAAAAAAAAAAGCTTGTCCAAGCAATTAGCATGAAAATATTTGTAGAACAGAGGGAAGCCACATCACATCAGTGAGAAAGTGACTGGAGTCTCGTCAGGAGTGATTATATTGCAGATCCTTCTTTGGGTTTTGCCAAGATTCTTGAGATGTACAATAGCAGCATCAGACCAGATGTGGCAACAGTATTCAATATATGGACAAATAGTAGATTTATAGATAGATTCTGAGGAGAAAAATTTTTGCCACAACACAGTGGACCAACCTTCCTTGCAGCAGACATAGTGTTGTGGCAACGAAAAATTTTAGAGTCCACGTGAAGTATGAATCCTTGTCGCCAAGTTGTTGTGGCCTGTTTAGGGGCCAGAAAAGAAAGACACTGAAAACGAATGTAGGTTGAACAAGTGTATTGAAATACAGATATATACAAAGCAAGTATCCACAGTAGAACCAGTAATGGATTAATTAGGAGATGCTGAACAAGCGTGGTTGTTTTCCCCATGGGGCAGAAGAATTTCAGATGATGTGAGATGAGTTTTGGGCAGACAGAGGCAGATGAGCAATAACAGTAACTATAGGAAATTAATGGTGGCAAAAAATTGTGAAGATCTGTTCAAGTGAATCTGGTAAAATGCAATTAAAAAAGCAATTAATTGGTTGTTTGAATAAGTAGGGTGATAATGGACCATGTATGCTGTGTCACTGTGAGTGGGAGAGGAGAGTAGACACTGTGGTGTGGGGCTTTTGGCATATATTGTGTGTTTTTTGGACCAGTATATTTATTTTACAATGAATTGTTTGTAAATTCTGTGTAGTCTCAACTGAAAAGGTAAGGAATTTTGTTCTCCCCAGGAATATTGGATTGCAAAGATGATAGCTGCTGACCTGGGTTGAGGATATTGGAGAGGTTAAAGTTTACTGTTGAGTGACTGTGGACATGAAAGTGAGACTAACCTTAGCTCTCGACATAAGAGGGTTCGTTTGTGTCTGGCGTGCAGGGCAGTAATTGATCCGAAGGAAGAAACACCGCCATTACGGTGAGTCGGTCTTATGGGAAACGCGATCTTGTAGCTGCGAGGATTGGCGAGAGGTGAACTTGGCCGTATGCAAATTGGTTGGTGTTCGCTGGCATAAAGGTGACGGCGGGAGACCACTCGAGAGACCGTGTGTAGCGAACTACGAGGCGGTGTTGTTATTGAGTGTGAAGATCAGTGGAGTTTTGAGGCGATTGTTTTTTTTTTTTTTTTTTTGTGACGAACTAACAAATTTGTGAGGAGTGGGTTTTTCTCCTCCTTCTTTCTTAACGGAAGCCCAGACTTTGAGGTACTGTTGTCTTTTTTGGATAACTACGTTGTGTGTTTCGAACTGAGGTGTTGTTGTCTTCATTGGAAACTGTGTCCTTCTTACCGAGAACTGAGACTGTTTGTATTTTACATAGAGTAATTCCATTGAACTGTTCAGCACTCAATGTGTTGAAGCTAAATTGTTTTGAGCAACCTGTCTTGAAGCTGAGGAGTTTCTTTCTTCCGGGAGTAGGCAGTGCCAAGCCAGCCCGTTCCCTTCCTATTGTTTGTTCCTGATTTTACGTACAGTGACTTGTATCCAGACTGGCATCTGAGGCACTTACCTTATATCATGGAAGCCAGTGACCAAGAATGAACAAAGGATTGTCCGCTGTTCTGTTTTTTTTTGTTTAAAAAAAAAAATGTTTGTGAAGCATGAAAAACTAGTTAGAATTTCATTGTTTATATTAATTCTTTTTCAAGAATTGTATATGTGTATACTGGAGTGGTCATGTGACCGAGGTCCAATGAAAAGAAAATATAAGGAGCATGCCCTGCATACATGAAATTATAGAGGGTACTTTAGAGTAAATAGTTAAAATAAAATTCATAAATGAATCTTTTGGATAGTTGGGTAAGGAGTGTTAAATATAATGTAGTTGAAATAAAATTCATAAATGATTTTTTTTTTTTTTTAATGGTTAAATAAGGAATGTTAAATGTTTCAGACTATTATTTTTTAGTGGCAGTGTATTTTGGCTCAGTCTTTCTGAAGCTGAACTTTAAGGTCAGATGATAGACAAAATAGGGATGTTGATTTTGATTGGCTGAACCGAACGTGGGAATGTTAGAGAGATAAAAAGTGATTTCAGGGAGACAAGTTTTTACATGTCATGCACAGTTGATGTGGTTATTTAGTGTCTCGGGTAACTTGCTCCCCAGTGGATGTGATAGAGCGACCCCACTGGCTAATTAAAAATGTACATGTTGACATGTGTAATAAAATAGATAAGTTTAAAATCCCTTTTGTTGATGTCTTTTATCTCTGAACCCAAAAACATTTCAACACCAAGCTGGGAGAAAATGAGCAAGAGAAGATATGTTATGGAATCGACTTGTCAACTAAGAGATCCCCCAGAACAAGGGGACTATACAACATGCTTATTTGGCACAGTGGTCAAGACCTCTCCAGAAGAGAGGGGGGTATACAACACTCAGATGAGTCAAGAGTAGAGTTGGAAGAGAATTTCTGGGAAAAAGCACTCTACCTTATCTGCAGTAGAGGTCAATATTTCAAATTGATTGAAGTGACTGAGGATTTGCTATTGTTTAATACACTCTTGCAGAGCCACCAATAATCCCTAGAATCAAACTTGTGAGAGGTTATATGGTGTCTCATTCTATCAGCAAATAGTGACTTTGCTTCTTTGAAGTCATTACAAACAGTGACAAAGAGATGTCTGTTACAATCAGACCTGTCGCTCTGGTATAGCTGGAAGTAATTTCTGTGGACTATAGTGGATAAGCAGGCAAGTGAGAACCAGGGAGATGATCATGGTTTCACTTGGTATTTCTGAGCTGGAACGAAAGCCTCGATGCCAGCTTTTGCTTAGGAAGAAATCTCTCTCTGGCACATTTCTGAACAGGATGATTAAAAACATCCTTTGAGGAGACATCACAAAGGAAGTCCCAAAATGATTTCCAGTCAGTGCATTGGTAACAGAAAGAAATTCTGCTAATGGGAGGTATGTAACTGGTGGGAGAGTCATCTATAAACACCACTGCATGATCAGAGTTGCCAAGAGGACAGAGCTGCAACACATGACAGGATGATTTGATTATAGTGGTAAAGGCTTTTGCAGAATTATCTACACTTTTTGGAAGAACTCAATTCAGAGAACTTGTGCACATAGTGTGCACTGAGGCAAGGCCACCAAAACAGTCCTTTTGAAATAAGAATTGTTTTTCTTGAAACAGCTACAAAATTTACTGTTGCATTTTTTTGTGTATGTCTGTCTATTAGGAAACACAAACAAACAATAATTAAAAAATATATATTTGACAATTCCATGCAATTTTCATATTAAAATGATGCATTTTTGAAACAAATGAAAATATTTGTCAGCATGAATAAAATTCAAATATGCTAGTCCAAATGATCTGCTAAAAAAAAAGGGGTATCAAATATAAATACAAAATGCTGACATTTCAATCTGAATTTTGGAAAGATGACAAAACAAATGAGAGGAAAGCAAGGAAAATGAATTAAATTGTTCATATTGGACACTGGTGTAGCCATTGAGCATACATACAATACTATTTTGAGCAATCTCATCATTTGATTCATCCTCAAATATGGACAGCACATATGTTACTTTTTAGTTTTGCTAGGGTCTTACATTCTCTTGAACAGATCTGGCAACATTTTGGGTGTTGTTTAAAGTGGTAGTTGTTACATAAATACTTCATAATATGTAATGAATACTTCTCTCAAATTTAGTTTTGTGTGGCATCTTAGACGATTTTTAAGTCCTACCCTGCTTAAGCAGATGTGACCACATTGATAACATGTTAGATCAAATATTGTAGTAACATTTTCAGGGAAATTAACATTAAGACACTCATCTCTGAATTTTCAATCATAATACTATTCTGTTCAAAGTCTTCATTACCATTGTGTGCTGCTTTCTACCAGGATGGAGATTCTCGAGATAGGTTTTCCCAGTCACTTTGTATGATGTTGGATGTTTTCAGTCTGTTCTTTATGTAATTTTTATATATCAATTTATATTTTCAACTGATGAAGATGAAGTTATTCTTCCTTTTCTTTATTCTTTGTTTGCATTGCATTTTACTCATGATGTTTAATTAATGTTTTTTTTTTCTTTTTTTTCCTTTTATAATTTCATGCAGTTTTCAAACAATCGAGAAAAATGTTTGGAAGCTCTAAATAAAGAGTATTCCGGTATGTCTTCCTCCAGCCACCCAAACAACAATCATCATCATCAGATGAGCAACAGCTGGATTAATTACAACATTGACAGCTCTGCTTCTTACTCTAGCAATGCAAACAAACCTTGGAGTCCCTGTAAAAATCCAAACATATCTGAAATAAAACCCAATCTAAATCCAGATTTCAGACCCTTCATCAAGACCAGTTCTGATTCCAGTACAATTCCTAATATAAAATGCCAGTCTTCTCCTCCAGTTATGCAAATTGCTGTACACCATATTACAACTTCTAAGCCAGACTCTCCAAACACCCATATGTTTTGCAAATCTCCCTCTAATTGTAGTAGTTCTTCATCCAGTCCTAACAATGGAAATCAATGGAATTGGCCAAAAAGCCATGAAGTACTGATTACGCCAACTTCTACTGCATCAGCACAGCATTTTGCAAAAGCTAACCTTTTCATTGACACTCCAAACCAAAATGTGACAAACCATCAGACTGTTATAAATCCCAGCAGTGGTGGTACCTGTGTTATTTCCCCAAATCCCAGATTACAGCCTTCAATGGTACGGCCCTCACGGCTAATAACCATTCATTCACCGCATCCAGGTTCGCAATCTGGGAGTTTGTATTCACCCCAACCTGGTTATAGTGGGCATGGAGTACCAGATACTTTCCCACATTTGCCCACCTCCCCAAATCCTGCCTCCAGGAGGTCAGATGTTAATCCAGGGTTCAGCTCACAACAGCTTTGCATCCCTGTACAGGTTCAATCAACCACATCTTCACCTTCAACAGTGCACCATGTTTCCTCAACTACTTATCAAACAACACCACTGCCTCAACAGAATATTGGCAGTAGCACCACTTCTGCTATTATACACTATCCTGCTATACAGATGAATAACTCTTCAGGCCAACCAGGAAACAGTACATCCAGTGAAACAATGAAAAACCGAACAGCAAGTCAAATGCCTATTCTACCATCTTTTGCTAGTTCAAGCGATGGTGTACAAATGCCTCGGCCACGAAATGGAAGCTTACAAGAAGATTCTGATTATACTAATGGTAAGCACTTTCATAATATTATTCATCTTAGCCTTTGGTTTTGATAATTAGTGTGTAACATTTCAATATTTCAGCATTACCATGTGTTTAACATATGGATACACTTGAATTTACCATTAATGTTCAAAAATTAGAAAAGTAAAAATAAATAATATATAATGTATGTGACAACAATATATAAATTTTTATATATCAAGTATGACAAGTTACTCTAATTAAAAGAGAAAATAATTTACTGACATGAAAATGTCTAGAAAGTACTTTAATCACTAGTTCATTCACAGTGAATTTATATCCAGGTTCTTACGTTTCACCATGGCAGATTTTGAAACCACTAGCATCTCTTGTTCATGCACATGTGTAGTCACAACAACGTCAACATATATTTGTTTTACCTTTTACATTTTTCTCTTTAAACTCTTACACAAGAAAAATATAAGATTGTTACAATGATTACTATTAGGTTTTTGCACAAATTTGTTCGTTTTTATCATTCATTTCATTATTTATTAATAATTCTGATGAATCGTTCATTGACCTGCCAACAATTCACTGTTCAATGCCTAGACAATCGAAATCACTAGTTTTTACTCAAAAACTTCATCAAACCATTCTCCACATAATTGTTGAATGAAACACCACTCAAATTGTTAGAAAATGACCAAAGAAACTGTGGTAGTCTGAAGGTGCTAAATTTGGAGATGATGGTGGGTGTGGCAGAACTTGCCAACTGATCTCTTTAAATGCATGTTTGGTCATTTTAGCGATGCAGGGGTTGAGCATTGTTGTGTTGAATAATCACACTGTATTGTTGGTCAGATCTTTTCAACAGAATTGCCTCTTTAAGCCTGTTTATTTGTTCAACATACAGCTTAGCATTGACTGTTTGGTTGCTCTGAAGCATTTAATCTCTGTACACAGCACCAAATGTCTCAAGCAGTTTTGGCAGCTTTGTGACCTTGATTAAAGGCAAAGAGAAGATGTCGTACACACTCATTTTTGTCTACTTGGCATTCCATCTCAAAGGCTTGTCTAATCTGAAATAAAATTTCAATAACATTAGACAACAGTTTCACAGGATGGCCACAGTTACTAAGAAACAAAAAGTGCTATGAAAGATTATTCTTCAAGATCAGAACATCAAAAACAATTAACAAATATATGTAACAACCTAATGGAATTAACATTCTTAGTAATAGGCTCTTGTCAGTACTGATACTGTTAACATTCTGTTCTAAGAATTGATTAGAAATACTAATGAAGCAATAGTGCTACAATATTCAAATGTTTCCATTCTATGTAGATGACTGTTTTGCAAAGAATTCTTATCTAGTGATGAAAATAATGCCTTAAAACAGATCAGTTATGAAGTGACAAGTAGTGTAATATTAAAATTTCAAGTTCATGTCAGTCAGTTATCTATATTATTTCTTATTTATGAAGAAGTATGGATTAACATGTATTGACTATCACATAATTTGTGCACAAATAATATATAATTTGAATTTTGAAAATTTTGCATTGGTGTTTTCCTCATTAATTTTTAGCTTTAAATTTAAGCAATTTGAGAAAAAATATTATTCATATATCAGCATGAAAAGTTTTTCACCAATTTTACAAACCACTTTGAAGAATTTTTTTTCTCTGTGTCTGTAAGTGAACTGTTGAAATATTACTGAAAATTAAGGTGATAAACAATGTAATGAAATATAGATGGCTATTTGTTTGCTGGGAAAGGTATGAATCCATCTTCTATGAGACAACAGCCTGTGGTTTGAATAGCAGGACAGACTGCAACCGGTTTACCACAGAAAGAAATGGCAACCTACTGCAGGAAAATCTGCTTAGTAAGTCATGAATCAAAAGTGTGTATCACGTATGGCACTTAATTATCTATTTGTTCAAAGAATCTAAATGGCATTGTGATGAGAGTTGACCATTATTCTTTTGAATGATAAAAAAAAAGCTCTGATTCATATTTAATCGGTATTCTTGCTGTAAACTGCTTTTCAAGGCTTTTCATATCCTTTTTTTTTTTTTTTTTTATTTTATTTTGCACAGATTTTAAAACAAAAAAAATACTTATAAAATCCTTGACTGGGTGTAATGATTTTTAAAACAAATTTGTCACATTTAATATTGTGTTTGGCTAAGCCTAGACTGTGATAATTAATTTCTTTTTTTTTTTTTTTTTAAGATATTTAAACACAAAATATTTTTTTAAACACAAAACATTTGTTAAATTTGACCAGTATAGATTATTTATTAAGTATTTCCTTTTTTAATTTCATATTAGAATTTATTTTTCTATGTCAAAAGATTAAAAAGCTATATAGAAAATTATTTTTCTTGGAGTAAATCTTTTTTTTATAAAAAAAAAAAAAAATTCTTTTTTTATAATACCAATATGCAATTGGGAATAGAGATACTTGATTTGTTTTTAATTAATCTAATAAAAGAACCACTGCTGAAATACAATTAGAAAAATCTTGTTAGCTTCAATTTTGATATTTTAGGAATTCACATAAACTTCCTAATAGACTTCTTCCCCTTCCCCCCCCAATAAAATGTACAAAAGAAAATGTTGATATGATCTTACTAATGTTTTTTGAAATTAACCTCTAGGAAGTTGCTTGCTGAATTATCATCTTGGGGGTTGTAACTAGATTTTAAGCCTTTTTTTAATTATATCTTGATTCTAGCTTTTGTGTATTTAGATTATTTTGTTTTTATGTGTACGTAATAGATATATATTTTTTCTTTCTTTTTTTTTTTTTTTCTTTCTTTTTTTTCTTTTTTTTTTCTTTCTTTTTTTAGCATTGATAACACATCAACGCCTGAGGTATGATAAATTAAACAAAGATTATGAACTTTTGCTTGATCAGGATAAAGAATTAAAGGAAGAAATAGAAAAACTGTCCAGAGATAAAAAGATATTTTATTCAAAACGAAATTTTCCAACTGTAAGTAATTTCTGCTTTTTTTAAAAATAAAAAAAATTTTTTAGCAGCTTGAATCAAAGAAACCTTGTTTTCAGGGCATAATATAAACTTAAAATTGTTCTATATCTTTTGATTTTTTTTGTTTTAAATACAATTCTAAAGATTTCAAATATTTGGCTTGTTAGTTTAATACATTCATAAAAAAGTTACTCTTTTGCTATGGTTAAATAAAAGAAAATCTGTAAATTCTATTGATTTTGCTAAAATATTTCACAGTAATTGAATTTGAATGTTGTTGGTTAAATGACCTTATTTCGTTTTGCAGTAAAAAAAATATTTTAATCACATTCAGTCATAAAATTTCTTGCAACTCTGTCTCTAAATTCACAGAACCCATTTCTGGATTGCTTATCTATAACTGAATGTAGCAATTAATTAATGCTTTATTGGCTTTAAAAAAAAAAAAGTATAAAAGAAATGGTCAATTTTTCTTGTTGCATAGTTTGTTTCTAAGATCCAATTTTTTAACTGTTTGAACTCTGAACACCCCCTCCCAATGTGTATGCTATATACATTTTCAAACAGCAGCCAGTATAATGGCTGCTCTGGTTCAATGGGTTAGCTATTTTGTGTAATCTTTTCTAATAGCTTCTCGTTTTTTTTTTCTGTCTGAATTTCTGGGATGAGGAGTTATCATTATTTACATGTGGTCTATTAACCTCTTCTTTATTATCACAACAGCCATCAATCTTGGTAACCTACAGAGAATTTTGAACTGAACCTTTTATTTAATCTATAGCAGTATATGGTTCTTGTTCCACTGCTCGTGTCTAGGGATATCTCATCTAGTTCTTATTTTAGTACTGCTCAGTTATTGCTTGCCTCATATCCAGTTGAGTCCAAATTCTTCTAAGCTAGGGAATAAACCAGTGATATCTCTACATGACACTGCCCATCCTCATGTTGTTAAGTGTGGAGAACTTGGAGCCTTAAACCTAACCAACCTGCTGTTGAGTGCTGCTGCTATTCAGGCTTGACTGCACTCATTGAAACATTCTCTTTTATTGCTGCTGTTGAAGTCCTGCTGTCATTTGTCTTTATTAATGGCTCTCATATTGTATTTATTTCTATGCATTTTTCTTGTCTTAATGACTATTTTGATCAGTTGAGATCTTGTCCTTGAACTTATCTCAATTATATTTTTAAATTATTGTTTATTATGAATAACTAGAACTGTTACTGTGCAATGCTATAGTCAACAATTTTCTTGTTCGATAAGTTGGAAAAGAAAAGACCTTCTTCTAAGCTAGGGAATAAACCAGTGATATCTCTACATGACACTGCCCATCCTCATGTTGTAAATATGATGCAGCAATTAACCCTAGTGCTGGGATGGAAAATTCTTCTGCATGCATCATATTCTCCAGAACTGTCTCTTTCAGATTATCACTTGTTTTGTCCTATGTAACACTCCTAGATCAGTCAATGATTCCAGGATTTATCTTGGTAACTTAATTAGCAACAAAGTTATAACCATTCAAAGTTCTGACAAACTTTTTAAAATTTTCCATCTCGTGTTATTGATCTAGAAGCCAATTTCAGCAGTGTATAACTGAAAATGTCAGCTTCAGCCTAGTTAAAAATCTTTATAAATGTAATGTCATATAGGTAGTATTGAAGTAAAAAAGAAATATAATACTAATGGAATCAATAATTATTAGATTCAACCAGCCTAAACATTAGGAGAAATTGCATTCTGAAAAATGAAATTATTAAAAAAATTCTGATTCTTCAAATAAGTTTAATTTTAACACTTAATGCCTTGCAACTTTTTGCTATGCTTCATAAGACAGCAGAGATGAAGCTAATTTTTTTTTTTTTTTTTTTTTTTTTTTTTCAGCAGTCCAATTAAAAACCATATCACCATATCCTGAAGCACAATAATGCAAAAACAGGTCAAAAGTAATATATATAGACTGTTCAACTGTCAAACTCTCTGTCTTTGGCAGAGAGGAACCCGGATGGGGCTTTGCTGAAGGGCAAAGTTTCATCTGGGGAGGTAGACAGACCTTGAACCCGTTTATGCGGGTTCTAAGGGAATATTTTTGGCCGAGCCTATGGGCTCGGAGAACCCATGGTAAACTCGGCCTTGTACCACATACATCCCTCATGGGGGAGCTGTTAAATATTAACAGGTATAGAGTATACTATTCTGAACTTACCATAAAAAAGTATCTATTCATGGTATGTGCCTGAAACCTTTGAACTTTACTAATTTTGGGATGAGGAATTCAACAAATTGGCTCTTTTCTCTGTGATATGAATACCTTTTGTCATAGATGCATCTAATTTTTGAAAGTTTTGTGAAATTATGCAATTTTTAACTTGTCAAAAAAGTACAGTAATGACTACAAAACTTAGAAATTTGTCTTTTGAAATGCATCATTGGTCAATCCTTTAAAGAAATGCTTATTGTAAAGCTTTAAACTCCTTTATCTTCAAACTAAAAAACTGATAAAAAAGACTTTTTGGACAGTTGGAATGGTCCTTCTGTATTTCCTCCTCTAATGGTGATTTGTAGTTTGAATTTATTTATAAGTGTCTGTCATAACCAATATTCCTGGAACACTCCATATCCTATTATCTCTTAAAAGTTATATCAAAGTTCCATCTAAAGACAAATGTTGACGTCATTTGTGCAATATCATCTAACAAAGGTCATCAAAAATAACCATTTCTGATTTTGATTACAGCACTCGGCAGAGATGTAATATCAATGACTTAGTCAATGTAAAATTTGGAGTAATAGTATACTATAAACCATTGACCTTGGTGCTCATAACTGAAGGTCATTTGAAATGGTTCTTCTTCATCACAAATGCTAGAATTGTTTGAATACTCAGATTCACTGAGTGCCTTTTCTTCCTTCCTATGATGTTCTTTTAGAGGTGGAGATGAAGTTCCATCCAAAGTTTTATTACTGTAATGTCTCTCCCGTTCATCATAGTTTTTAATTTTATTAGCAACCTTTTCATATATTGCAAGGAATGTGAGGTCTTCTTCAGCCTGCTTCTCCCACTTAGAATAAAACTACTTTTCAGTGCATTTAATTCATCATCCACTGAACAGAAGATTAAATGTAAATTTTATTAAACACTTGTGTTGGTGTCTTTGGTGTGGAAAGCACGAATAGATAAAAAAAGATTAAAAAAGAAAATGAACAGATACCCACTTGAAAAAAAAAGATAAGCTTAATATCTTCCATAATGGCTTAAGAGAAAAAAAATAAATTGTGAAAAGATAATGCATGTTGCAAAAGTTGAAGAACTATTAAAAGATATCCTTGCAACAATTTCCTTTTAATTTCTGAAATAGGACTTAACCTCTAGAATTAGTAAACAAATAATCGTTTTAAAAAAAAAAGGAAAGGAAACTGATTACATTTTGAAAATTAAAGTTGGCTCCCTGTGCCGCGCCAGGAAATTTTTCTCCCCGGAATCGATCCTCCAGATCTACAAATCAACAATTCGCCCTCTCATGAAGTATTGCTGCCATATATGGTCTGGAGCCCCTTCTGTTTGCCTCGGGGTTCTTGATAGGCTCCAGAGGCGGATATGCAATATAATTGCCCCTGCTCTGGCATCTTGTCTACAGTCACTTTCTCACAGATGCGCCATCACCTCTCTCTGTCTGTTTTACAAATACTTCCATGGCAATTTCTCCGAGGAGCTGCATTCGCTGGTTCCCAGACTTCATGAGTTCAAGTGCTCTATGAGGCTGGCATCCCGCTCTCACCCCATTACTGTTGAAACTCCTAAATGTAGCCGTCTCTTCTACTCCAATAGCTTCATGTCTCGCATCTCTCGCCTGTGGAACTCCCTTCCCTATTCCAGTTTCCCTGAGAGCTATAATCTCCAGCTATTCAAATGTAATGTCAATTGATATCTCCAGTTATCTTGATCTATCCACTACCGTTCTCCTCATCCTTTCTCCTATCACTCCTATCTGATCTTGCTCCAAACTTTCTGTAACCCCTTGCGTCCTAGTGGCTTCCCGCCTTGCTTGGGGTGAAACGCTTAAAAAAAAAAAAAAAAAAAAAAAAAAAACTTATATTTAAACTTTTTGTTGACCAATGTGCTAAAATTCAACTATACCATGTATCCAGTTCATTTTGTATTTTATTTTTTTATTAAATGTATCCAGTTATTTTTTTTATTTTAATGTAAATGAAATGAAGGACTATTAAAATTAAAACTGGACACTTTTTAATATTAATTTTTTTAGAAACATAGGTGTAAAAATTAAAGAACTAAGAATATATTTATTTTATAATATGAATTCAGTTTAATGTTTTTTAAGAAAATGCATAAAGACAACAGCTGAGGTAAAAGTGATTTTAATGTCATAGTTTGAACAAAATACAATAAGTACTTTAAACAGTTTTAAAATGTATCATTAAAGAAATATAAGAAAAAGAGTTAAACTGTAATATCCATTGATGAAACAAGTTTGATTTAAAATGTGGTTTGGATGGCAATGTTCATTCACTCAATAATACAAAATTTTGATGTGTCAGACCTACTAGCTTTGCTGCTTGAAATTAATACAATATACCCTCTTTTTGATTCACTTTCACATTGAGTTGTATGAAACCAACTGATTATTAAAAAACAAAATACTGCTCTACAGGAAGGTGCAATTTTAATTTTTTTATTTTTTAAGTATTGAATTTTCTGGTATTTTATCCTTGAATGTTTCCAAACCTTATGTTACGTCCATCAAATTGATGAACATCTTTTTTTCTTTGAATGGGACTATTTTGATATGTGTCGGGAGACACAACTTGAAGCCCAACAAGTTTTAAAAATACCATTATGAAATTGTCAGCTTTGAAAATATGAAATATGTGCTTGCTGCCATTGAAATAGTAACATAATTTAAAGAGACATGAAATAAAAACTAATTTTCATGCACATGAAAAAGAATTGTATCTTTATAAAGGAGGCACTATGGAGTAATGAATAGTGGCTCAGATTGAGAGATCAGAGAGCTATGTACTAATACAATTGGGAAAGGTATGAATCTGTCTCTTCTCCCTCTAGCTATGGGTAAATAGCCGGACAGACTGTGTCCTATAGTCTTGGGTGGCAACAGAAGGAAAAAATCTAAATTTAAAACCAGCCTGGAGAGGGTTGGGCTCTCAGGTTATCTTACCCAGAAAACATCACTGCTACTGCAGCTACAGTTCATGTGGTGCCCCTAAAACCCCAATGAGTTACGGGGCTCATGAAAGAGAAAAGATTAAATTTTGTTTGCATGCTAATTTTATTGGAATAGACTTAAAATTAATTGATATCAGCAGTTCAAATTGAGAAAACTTTTACTATTTTGATATGTTTTTGCAGTGTAAACTCAGCCAGTTTGGGATATCTAATAATTTTATTGCATTATCTTTAGGTTACTCTCAGACTTACATGAAGAAAATAAGTATTTATTTTTAATGACTGACACATTGGAATATAAGATTTTTAATATTGGCAGTGTAATAATTTAAACCCATTATTATTATTGATCGTTGTTGAATAATTTTGATGTATGAAATAAATAAGCTTGTAAACTTTTTTTAGAAAAAACTACAACTGCTAATTGCAGAAAACTTAATATTTTCAAATTGAATAGAAGTAGAATATAAATATACTGTTAAATTTATTTTAATTCTTTAAAAAAAAAATTAACATATGTACTTGTTTCTTTGATCTGGTTTTTTTTTATATTGCTACTCATTTGTATCTCTTCTAATTATTTTTTTATGTTTTTTTTCTTCTTTTTTTGCCATCTAAAAACTATTAATCATTACCAAAAAATATGAAATCCAACAAAAATTGACCCAACCTGAAATGACACATAAAATAAAAAATAATAATCTACTAGATAATTATACAATGTTTTAATTGTTAAGTTTATCATTGTGTTTAAAATTGGTATCTACTTCCTTTTATTTGCAAAACTATTTTACAATGTTGATCAACTTTCAGGTTGAAATTTTTTTGTTTTTATCAATAAATGCTATATTTTTGTATTTATGAACCACATTAATTTTCAGTTCTGCTCCACATTCGCTCAAGAAACGAGCTCTCAAAATCATTTAACCTGCAATACACAAAGAAAACCTTGAAAATTAGAGGGATTGCATATTTCACAAAATTGATTATTTGACAGTGTAAACTGTCAAAATATGGTGGTCTGTCAGTACTAAATATTTAACTGGAAAAAAAAAAAAAAAATTTTTTTTTTTTTTTTAAACATTCTAAGTATGGATAATTTATTTTTATATTCCATAAGAAAATTTTTCTAAAATACAAAAAAAAATTATTGCTTAAAAAATTATGCTTTGAACAATAAAGATTTTTTTTTTTTTTTTTTTTTTAAACACATTATTTTGAAATTTTTATTTAAAAAAAACAAAAAAACAGGCAAAATATGGTACCAATTTTATTTGAGAATTTTATCATATATATATATATATATATATAAATCCTTTGTATTTGTTTCAGGAATTAGATGTATTAGAATTGCGCCATTCTATTGAAAGTTTACGTTTGGAAATAGACACTATGACCATGGAGTTGGATACTCATAATAATGGCTTAAGTAAGTGTCTTGAATTTGTTTATTTAATTAAGTTCTATAAATGGCCTAGGTTTAATACAAGATTGCTAATTGACAATGTATCTTGAACTATAAAAAAAATTCAATCAAAATTTTCAAAATGTTTATAAAAATGTTTTATATCAATTTTAGTTATCCATTATGAATTCTAACTTAGTTGTATATAGTGAATGCTTAACAGGAGATGGAAGTTTGTTAAACATCTTGGTTTTATGAAATAAATTGCCAATGAAACCTCAAGTGTATATGATTGTTTTTCATTTAGTGTTTTTGCACATAAAATGTGGTATGATTGATAGACAAGTGTAATAATGTGAGTATGTATTTGTATGTATGTATATATATATAATATATATATATATATATATATATATATATATATATATATATATAAATTAAAAATCAAAACCATTAATTCTTTAGAAATTGCTTTGTTTACATTTTGGATACAAAACTGATATGCAGATATAGTTTTTGAGAAAATCAATGAGTGAATATGCTTCAAAGCACACCAGACCAGACAGTGGCTTCTCCTGCAAAGGAGGACACAGGTTCCAATCCTGCTAGAGGGCATATTTTTTATAGTTTTCCAGAGTGCACAAACTAGCAAGCAAAATAAATTGCCTAACTCCCCAGACTGAAACTTCGTTGATTATTATGTTTGGGGCACAGTTGACTGAGAGACCAACAAAACTCCTTGTAACACCAAAGATGAACTGAAGAACAAGGATTATGGCAATGTTCACCAGCTTAAACAAGAAGACCAGACAGAAGAGTTGCAGGAGATTCCGAAGTTGTCTGATGGCTGTGGCTGACGCCAATGGTGATTTTATTGAATAAATCTATCTTTAGTATTTCAAGATATTTTTGTGTAATTTTGGTAAATATATCTGTTAAAATGAGATGTCAGTATTATTTTCATTTTTGCATAATTTAGATGACAATTTATCCATCACACCCTCTGTGTGTGCATATATATATATATATATATATATATATATATATATCTATATATCTATATATATATATATAGTAAGGTAATGAAGGTTTTGGTAATCTGTGTGGATAATTCCAAAGAGGATGTAATTCAGAAAATATGTATGTATATTGGAAGTGTGACAAAGTGTTTAGAGCTTTCACTTTCTGAGCATGAGGCCTGAGTTTGAATCTCACCACAGTTGGTTTGTCAGGAGGATGACCTTGATGTTATTGGTCTGGGAAGGCAATCCTAGTGTTCAGCACCTTTGAAAAGTGCATAGAAACCAAGCCACAGATTGACCTAAGCATTGTGAGTGAAATTAGGTAGATGGAACTGTTCAGAAGTTGTCAGTAGTTGTGCTAGTACAAAGTCAGTCATCGTGACCAAGTGTTTGAGTGTACCAATGTTGTTCAACCTGTTGATCATGATAGATTATGCGCTTCTCTTCCAGCAACTCTAACTAAAGACTATTCACCATAGTTGCATTATAAACTACAAGTGTGTGATTGAACAAAACACAAATGTACCTGAGCAGGCAACTGAAACAGTTTGGCTAATTCTTTCAAAGAATTTTGATTCATTTTCAGGTTTCTTTGTATTTTTTTTTAATGGCTAAAAATGCAGAGTTGAGATTAATTTTTTCGTCTCAAAGACAAGGGATGAATCAAAATCATTACATGGATATTTTTCAGTTTTTTCATTTCAGTTCTAACTTATTTAAAAACAACCTTATTAATTTAATATTTTTGTGGTATGTTTTATAAAAATTCAAGATGTTATCTTGTAATGAAGTATTATCGTATTGTACTAGATGTTTTGGTAACTTTGGAAATAATCAAGAACAATATTAAA
Organism: Acanthosepion lycidas; assembly: GCA_963932145.1. NCBI lineage: Eukaryota > Metazoa > Mollusca > Cephalopoda > Sepiida > Sepiidae > Acanthosepion > Acanthosepion lycidas. Next base: position 107,810,167 of record OZ010581.1, read on the forward strand.
AAAATAAAATGTCTTGAATATTTTATTTCAATTTAGGAACAAGAGGCTACTTCCATTTCTTCTGCTGAATCTGTTTTTTTTTTTTTTATTCCCGGTTTTTGAAAGTAACATGTGCTTAAACCTGTTACTCCCATTTGTAACGGAACATAATTTTCTTATTAAACATATTTAAAATTGGAATCCTTACAGCCTGTCTTCATCCCTATTCAAAAGACCACATTTTAAAAATATAATTCAGAATGACTTACTCCTAAAAATCTTTTAAAGATATTTTACCTTTTTAATTTCAGCCCCAATTGGAATACTCGATCCATTAGAACAACAACATTTTTATAAAAACATGAACACTGGACAAAGTGGCTCTATTTTTGCCACTCCACAATCTCCACAATGTAAGTAAACTTTCTTCTGCCTTTTGTTTATTTTTATTTTATTTTTTTTATTCTATTCACCCCAATCAAGGCAATAAAGCCACTAAGACATAAGGGGCTACTGGGAATGAAAGAGAATGATAAGATTTTAGAGGGGACCAGATACTCATACTGAACAATAAACAAAGGATAAACCTCTACTCATGTTAAAAAAAAAAACCGGGAAGAGTGTAAACCAGGTGATAGGTGAACATATTGAAGAAAATAAAATAAATAGTATTGAAGACATTGTGGACATGTGCTTCTTATAGTATGCAAAATTGATAGGTTAATTAATAAAACAAGGACAAACAAAAGTATACCCTGCCTCCTCTCTATCTATCTATATATATATATATATATATATATATATAAAATAAAAATTGACCTATTAAACTCGGACTTGAGAATTATAGGAATACAGAAAATGTACTTTGTAGCCTAGACAAGAGTAGAAATATTATAATATATAACTATTTGCGCTATTTACATTGTTTGAACTGTTGTCCTTGTTTTTATTGTCATATTCACAACGTTTCACCCGATGTATGCTTCAGATGATATTTGTTTGAATTTTGAACCAAACCCAGAATAGTCAATCTGTATGTTAGCGTTTCTGAACATTTCAGAAAATAAACATGAATAGAACATCTACACAAATGTCATCAAACCAATCTTCAGAAATGCCATCAACTACTCTGAGCTCAGTTCAAAATTCAAACAAATATCACCCTCATTTCCTATATATATATCCCTTTGGTAAGAAACATGTTCTATTCAAGACTTCTTCCCAAAAACTGCTACTTTGTGGAACATTTATGCATGAATGCTACACTGAGCACTAAAGTCATAACCTTGAAAAGGTTATGATTATAGTGCTTTGTCTACGCTCATTTGTTATCTATTCCTTATTTCCTTTTTGGAATGCTGGACAATCTTCTCACAGATGAAGAAGAAACTTGAAGCAACAGAAATGTGGTTCTACAGGAGGATGCTGGGAATACCATGGACCAAACAACAGTTTTAGAGAAAATGGAAACTAAAAGGACCCTTATGCTTATCAGAAAGAAATAGTTGAAATTTCTAGAACACAAAATAAGGAAAGAAGACTTGGAAAATTTAATACTCACGGGACAGGTTGAGGAACATACGAAAATAACACATAACCTACCTAGCAAGCTTAATAAATGAATGGCAGAACAAGGTTTAGGAGAGATAACAAAAAAAACAAATTTATTAAAAGCTGCAAAGGCAGTAGTGTGCAAAAGTGGGAGCAGAAAGTGTGACAGCACCAGGCATCCATATCAAGAGGGCATCCACTGAAAGAATAAAATAAAAATTTAATTTTTTAAATTTGAAATTGTCTCTGTTAACTTTAGTGTGCAAGTGCCCTACAGTCCTACAAGCCGGTGTGAATGTGGATCCGTGTTTTGATAAGTGAGGCTGGAGTATCTCCCCCCCCCCACCCACACACACACCATCACACTTGAGTCTTAGGGGCATACAATCAAGTAGTTAGCCCGAGGTATCACCAAAGCTCTGCATGCCACTGTTCAAACAGGAATTTGTGGAGAGCCATAATTGTCAATATCCTGAAGGTACATAGCACATAGAAGATGATTAGGAAAACTTTAAAAAAAGCAAAGTTATCACATATTTAGACATGAAAGAGAAAATAAAATTGCGATTGACAAAGAAACTTTTAATGTGCAAAATCTTTCCCAGCATTTTTTTGACTCAGATACCTGCATTTATATGTTAATGGAAAAATTTATTAAGCAAATTTTAGTCTAGTTTTTAAAACTTTCAGATTGATGGTAAAAAAAATAAAAATAAAAAATCTAATGCATATCCTGGTAGTACTTAAAATATTTTGGATATCACATATTCATATTCCCAATTTAAAGTGATCAAAATATCACACATGTTTTGCCATTTATTTATATATCTTTGTTGAAGTTTTACACTCATAAATATCTTTGTATAAATTGTAAGTGATTATGAAACTAATCTTTATTTTATTTTTTTTTTTTTGTTCCTAGCTCGGAATAATCCTCCACCTCGGCCTCCTCGTTACAAACCAGAGATTCATCCAGTTCCACCTTCAATACCTGACAATGAACTTGTAGAAGATACTTGGAACTGTTCAGAATGTACCTATATGAACCATCAAGCACTAGACAAGTGTGAAATGTGTGAGTTCCCACGCAAACATAAAGGTAGAGTAAACCCATATCACATTAAGTCTCATTGTAATTCTGATTTATGTTATTGTCATGATAACTGACTTAACAAAAGAAGGATCCCTAGAAAGAACCACTTATTTTTACTGGCATGACCAGAATGGGGACTCATTGCTCCTTTTCTATGATGCTATGATGGGATATATCTGCTTGAGTAAAGATGCCTCATCTTCTCATCTTTTGTCTGCTTAAAGAGAACCAGGAGTTGAACTATTATAATTGTATATTCCTGACATAGCAATGAAGTTAAATATATTTCTCATCTGTTGACTTGTTCATTTTTAAATTTAACATTTATCATTTTGGGTTGTTATCTGAATCTTGTTAGAGCAGAGAAAAAAAAATTTAAGTCGGAAGATAAAATATCAAGAGCAATTTCTTGCAACATATTGAACAGATATTCTTTTTTTATCCTTTTGGGAGTGAAAGCAAAATTATTTTTGAGCAAGAGAGGTACAGTTTCTACTTTCACAACTATTTCACAATGACTTTATATGCAAAAAAAAAAGTTTAGATTGGGGGGTATTTCGAAAGTAATAATAGATTTGATTATTCTATCTTTAGTACTTTTTGTTTATGTTGATTGGCTTTATTTAAAGAATCAGAGGTGAAGATAAGTAACTTGCAATCAAACTTAAGCAGCTGATTCTGAATTCAGTAACTTTTTTTCAGAGGCTGCTTCCTCGCAGGAAATTTTCACCACAAAAGAAACATTTGAAATTCTATATAAGAAAAATCAATTTGCATATGAATATCAATTGATTTTGCTTCTTGAAATCTGCAGTTTTTTTTTCTAAATACTCATTACATGAAAACTGTAGTAACAGAATAGACAAAAAGGTAAAACCATAGAAAGAGACAAGAAAGAAGAGATTGTAATAGCATAAATTAAAAATTAGTTGTGAAATGGTTGTGACATTTTATGAGGGAAAAAAAGTGAAATTACAAAGAAAACATGTATGTGATTATTATCTTTTATTATTTTGTATTCATTTTAATTTGTACTTAAATTCTTTCAATATTTTTTTAAGTACAAATAAAAAAAAGCAAGTGAATAATGATTTTATTAGAAAGTTGAGATGTCATTTTATGTATAATCCTTTACAAACTGCTTTAGTAGACTAGCTAACATTGTTTGGATATTTTTTCAATTATTTGACAACTGTCATGTATTGCTTTTGTGGAAATTTTTAAACTCTAAATTATATTAGATTTCAAAGTAAAGAAAATCAAAAGCAATTGTTACAGTTCTTCTTTTTTTTTTTTTTTTTTTTTTTTTTTCTTTTTTTTTTTTTTAATAAAATCAAAAAAAATTAAAGTGAGTATTAATTTTTACCATATTTCATAAAACCTTATATGTGAGCCGGTCAAGAGATAAAAAATTATATTGTACTATTTGTGGCTCTGCTTGCTTATCTAAAACCATTTTTAAAAGATTGAGATACATTTTTTTTTTTTTTTTTTTTTTTTTTTTTAAAGTTGTTCTGGGAGGAGAGCAAGAAAATTGTCTACTGGTGTTTTTCTGTAATCCTGAACATTTTTGATGCTAGACTGAATAGGGCTTGAAACTTTTGAGACAATATTTTGTTACTGCTGTCTGTGAATTTAACCACTTGTGGGGATATGTATAAGCTGCCTTCACTTTATTTTTTATTTACTTTGAGAGGAGAGATAGTATGACTGACTTTACTCATTCCTATTGTGATTGTGAAGATATTCATATAGAAATTTTCTACAATTTTCTTTTTTCCTCATTGATGTGTACAGCTAATAAAGGATATATTTTTGCGTTGTTCCTAATTCATCTATATGGTAGCAAGTGAAAACAGATTTTTCTCTCAATTTAGACTGGGCACTGGTTAAGTCAATGAATTCAAAAAACAAATTCATGACTAGAATTTTGCTATTGAAAAAAATAGCTGTTTCTTCTAACTGAATGGCTAATAAACTGGAAATGCAATTAATTTACAATAACTTGAATTTGTATTTGCATTTACTGAATACATATGTACATAAGTATTCAGTAAATGTTAAATTAACTTAGTGTGAAGCAATCTGTAAATTTCAAGTTGGTGTAAAATTTATTTTCATGCTGTTTTTGGAGATCACTTAAAAAAAAGTTTGACTGAACAAAAAAGGAAGAGAATATATTAAACATTGGAGAAGTACATAGTTTTTATTAAAATATATCAATCATATATAGAAAATGAAACAAAAATAATCTACCAAAGATTCTTTTATCTATTTTAATCCTCTATCTGTAAACAGATTTGCTGATGCAATAAAAAAAATAACTCTAAAAACTGGCTTAGATGTCTAATATGTAAAATGTGTGGGTCGAAAGCTGGTTACAGTTAAATTGCTTTTAAAAGATTTAAGTATATTGAAGATGCAACGGGAAAAGAATAGTCATTATTTCAAGTACTAGTATTAAATGAATATAGCCAGAAAAATTCAGCCTCACTAAAAGTAAAATTTATTTGCGAACCAGTCAATTTTCAAAAACTTTTGATTGTTTATTGATTTATCTATTATTTGCCTTGGAAATTAAAAAAAAAAAAAAAAGTCAACAAATTCAAATCCCATTAGTGTACTTTTAAGCATTTTTATTTTATTGAGTAAATTGAAATATTGAGATAATGTCCTTTTGTTGGGGGTGGGGGACAGCATGCATACACACGCACACATAGACTATATATATATATATATATATATATATATATATATATATATGGTTGGATAGATGTGAGCTTGTGACCCTGGGTTTCACGCTTTAGCGATCATCACAAGCTCACATCTATCCAACCATATATGTTAGCTCTATCTCTGATATTGAGCGCTTTCTAATAAGTACCGCGCATATAATATATAAATAATTATACATATATATATATATATATATATATATATATATATATATATATATATACACACACTTTTCACATATATATATATATATGTATATAAATTTTGTACCACAGAATTTAAATATACCATTGAAATTGACAGAACGCATTTTTTTAAAGTGACTTTTTTTATCCAACACTGAATGTTGTAATTACTACTGTTCCAGTGTTCCCATCTTTTGCTAAGGATGGCTTGTCCTACCTGCAAAGTATTTCTGTGATTTATCAATTTAAATGCTGGTCCAAGGTAAACCAACTAGCAGCTGGAGACCCGGATTGGACAAAACATGCTTACCTATATAAGACAGGGTGTAGCAATTAGCAATAATTGCTTGACTCAGTCATTTTGTGAGTCAATGATTGGGTTTCATTTAATTAATAACTCAGGTTGCACTTATATATTGGACTGTTTAGGGTGTTGCATAAGGCTTGGTTGATTAAACATTTACAGATCTTAGAGGCTATTTACATCAAGCTTCATTGACCAACTTTGTGCAGGTAGAAAGAGAATTTTCTTCATTCTGTCTCATGCATCGGTCATAAGTAATTCTTTTTATGTTTTATACTCATTATGGGCTTATTTACACAGATTTGTTTGTTTCTATTTTAGTAATAAATTTTGTTTAGTTGTGGTTACTACCCATGTCTACCTTTTTCAGTTTCGCCATTTTGATTATTGTTGCTTCAACAAATGTTTCTAAAGAAGTGTTGGACGAAAAAAGTCCCTTTAAAAGAATGTGTTCTGTCATTTTCAAAGCCATATATATATATATGTGTGTGTGTGTGTGTGTGTCTTTGTAATTACAGTGCACGATATAAAGGGATAGAACCTTAATAATAAATAAAATTAAATTTTCATTTATCTTTTTTTCTTTTTTTTAATTATTTCATCTCAAGTAAGGCAACAAAACCACTAAGATGTAAGAGATTACTGAATGTAAGAGAATCTGAGAAAAAAAAAAATTAATGAGAGAGAATGATAAAAGAACATGAATTAAGAAGACAGGAGATAACAATTAGCATTGCATTTAAATTTTTGAAAGTTGACTGGAAAGCAAGAAATTTTGTGGAATTACATCCAGTCTTCAGAAGACTTGATTGCAAAATTTATTTTCAGAAATCACATTTCTGAAAATAAATTAAATTTTATAATTGAGTCTCTTGAAGAGTGGATGTTCCATGAAACTCAGAGACAAGATAAGTGAAATTGTATTTATTATTTTATTTATATTATATAATATTACACACACATATTGTATGTGTGCATGTTTTTCTTAACGGAAAAAAAAAAATGAAAAACATTTTTTATGGCTTTAAATTAAATAATTTTCTTAAGTTGTCTTTTAAAACATGTAAGTAATGAATAATTTTTTCTGATGGATTTTGTGCTTACAAAATTGTTCTACCTTCACAATATAAAAGTTTAATGTTTTTCTTATTGGCTCATGTGTATGGGTATAATTTGTTTTACAACAAATTGAAAGAGCTAAATGCAATCACAAGCACGAATTTCATAATTCTCTCTATTTCTGTCATATTTAAAAATATGAAATATTTTCTGCTAAACTTGATTAATTCATTAATATTCTCTCAGAAATATGATTGTATCACTTTTCCTCTGTGGTTGGAAAATTTCATCTCTATAGAGATGAATATTTAAATGAGGCATTTATGCTTGAAATTTGCAATATTATGTTTACAAACTTTTAGCGTTATTAGCCTAAAATTCTTGTATGCATCAAACATCCAATAACTCAAATTGAAACTTTACTGATTGAAGTGTAAACTTCATAATTATAATTTGAACAAACAAATTTTATTTCTTAAAATATACATACTTCCTGTCCCCCAACAAAAAGCTAACTTTCGTTCTTCAAATTTGACCTGTCTTTTAATTTAATCTATCTACCTCTATTTGTCCATTATATTTGATAAAATTCTCCAGACTTGTCGACTGAATTTTAATTTGTCCACCATTATCAGTCCAGTATTTTGAATGTGAAAACATAATTGGTTACAAAATTCTGTAAAATCTGCTGGCAAGTTTTGTCTTAAACAATGAATTATATTTTGAAAATAAATATATCTGTCCAACTTTTATTTCAGTTTTTTTGCAAACTGCTTTTTTTTGTGCCTGAGAACACTGAATTGTCTTCATTATATTTTGTAGTTATTTTTATGCCTCATTACAGATTCTCCAAGTTATATATTTAATTGAGCATCTGTTATGGTTCTCTGCTTTGAGACCTTTCTTTGTATGTTGTTTATATGCATTACACACTTGAAAATTCTCTTTCTCACTATTTTTTTTTTTTCCAAATCAGTGTTTAAATAATGTTATCTTATTGAAGAGAGGTGCATGATTTTTGAAAACATTTTTGTTATCTTTGACCATATGGAATTTTTTTAAATCACTACATTTATTCAATTAAAGTTCCAAATTTTTCAAATTTTATCATTATTTTACTTGCCTTAGTACTTTCCATATTTTAAAGCCATATTTTTGTTCACTTTAATTTTATTTAATATTTTTCTACTGTATTGAAAGCAAAAATGATATCAGAAATTATAAAACTATATTTCCCAATAAGTTAACATATAAAATCAGGCCTTGGTGATAATTTGAACATTTTGTAATTGCTGCTGTTACTGTTCGGGTATTATTGAAAATCCATTTTGGATGGTGACATACAATTCTATTTCTAAAGCTTTGAAAAACAAAAAAAAACGTTTTTTTTTTTTTTTTTTTTTTTTTTTTTTACCCAACTTTTTTTTACATCTGATTATTGTTACTTTTGCTAAGATATTTTTTTTGCTTAAATAGCAGTGGTAAAAAAAAATAAGGTGTTTGGATGTGACACCCACAACTAAATGAGTTTGTAAATATTTAATCTTATCAGAATTTTCCTCTAACATATAATTTGTACTTTGTGCTAAATTAATTATTATTTTGTTTTTTTTCCTTAGGTAAATTTTATATTTTTAATAATAACAAAAAAAAAACTACAGTTGATATTCCATGGACTATCTGGTTGGAGACAGGTTTAAAGTAGCTTATTTCAAATTCTGTTGAACATATTTGAACAAGGGGGTTCTAATATTAATATTTATCAATTGTCTATTTGAGACTTCTAAGGACTTCTTCTAAAACAATATTTTTCCAACCTTTTTTTTTTTTTTTTTTTTTTTTTAATCTCATGGCAGACTGGAACCTATAGTTAAGCTTTTGTGACACAGTTAAATTATTATGATAATAAAAAAAAAACGTGTACTATTTATGATTTGTTTATTAACACAGACAAAACAATTTATTATAATTTGTAATAAAAAGATAATTAAAATTCTTAAAAAAAAAAAAAAATGTTATGCAACCTCATTTTGAATGCCCTCCCCACTTTATATATTATGTATACATTTTTTTTATTATAACACTGATATACACATATAATCAATTTAGAGGGGGTTTTAATTTTAATATGTACACTTATTGAGCTTTGGACTTCTTTCAAAAATAATTTATTAATGACCGTTAAAAATTTTCACAACACATCTACATAACTATAATTCTCTCACAGCACAATGGCTGAAAATGACTGTTCTAAAATATAGAATACTTATTTTTATTTATTTTTTTTTTTTTTAATTAACCATGATCTGATTGTTTAAAGTAATTATTGAATGAAGTATAAGACTTTTAAAACTAATGGTTACTTCGATGTCTTTTTAAAGTTAGTTATTTTAATGCTTCTGACATGTTGGAGTGAGATCAGCCCAAGAAATAGAAACTGCTGGTCTAATGATGAAAATTTTGATTTAAAAATTAAAATTTATTTCAGATTGTTATATTTTTTCACTAACATTTAGTTCTATCATTTGACTTCTCACAGATAAACTAAATTACTGCTAACTTTCCATTTTAAAGATAATCAAATATGATATAATTAATAATTCTTATTGTCATTTGAGCTTGTGTCTGATTTTCATGGTTTAGACTTAATATTCCTAAAATATCCAAACCTCATTCAATAACTTTGTGTGAAAGGTCTTTAAAATATCATTAGCATATATATCCAATGATTTAATGAATGACTTTGCATTGTTTTTTCTATGGTGAATTTATAGCATCTACAAAGTATATGTACTTTTTTATTTTATTTATTTTTGTTATTTCTTAGTTTCTTTTAAATTTAAATATTTTTAAAAGATAGTCACTTGTAATACCATGATTTTAAAATTATTAATATTTAATATATTTTTTATTAGAAAAGGCCTCAGTTTCACCTAGCTACTAGCTAGTTCTAATATTTTTAAATTTCAAATTGGAAGTATTTCTGATATTATTTTCTTATATTGGTCATGCTTTTAGCAAAACAATTTGTATGAGAATTTATTTTGTTGCAAAGGTCTTGCAGTTATTTTTAATCCCTGGCTATTCAAAATTAGGGTCTACTTAAAATCATATTACATACTGAATACAATATTCACAAGCTGGAAATATTGTTAATCTTATTGTTACCAGGTTTAAAATTTGTGTCTCTTGTTATCAGTGGAATTTGGATTTCAATTTGATGAAGGATTAATCTTGGAACATGTTATGTTTTATATGCTCTGCTGGCTTTATTTTTTTTTAAAATTGTATTCAGAGTTTAGTTTTTTATAAGGAAAAAAAAACCCTCTATTTTTCTGTGCAATTGTATTTCTTGTATATTCCTCATTTTAACCCCCCCCTCCAAATATCTGGATATATATATTGTATATATTTCTCATTTTGGAATTTCCCAAGTATCTGGAAAAGATGACAGATATATTTTGCCAAATATTGAGTTATTTGATTTTTTATATAGTCAAAGATTAGTGTCTTACATTTATTTATACTCTCATTGTATTTTTTCTATTAGTTTAAGTTAAAAATGAATTAATAATTAAATTTAATTTTACATTTGATTAAGTAAAATTATCAAAAGACAAATATAGAAAATTCACTGATTTCGAATTGAAAATTGTCAGTGCAGTACACACTGTTATCCAAAACTCTTGTGACTAGACACATTTCGGATTTAAAAAAAAAAAAAAATTGGGGGAATAGTAGCATATGGCTATATATCCTGGAACTAATCAGTTCTAACACCCCAATTTTTGAGAGCAAGTGTCATACCATTTCTGAGTAATGTCAAACAGTTTAATATTTCTGCAGTGAATATTCACACTGTATGGAATAAACAAAAACTAGAAATAATACAAGAATTTGTTTGTATTGTAATAATGTACATGAATTGGATAAAGACAGAACACAAAATTATATGCATATTTTTTTATTTCTAAGTTAAACATTCAGTAAAACTCCTAAATGAAGTTAAACACCTGTAATGATATACATTTGCTTCTTATTTGGGATTTTTTTTTTTTTTTTTTTTTTTTTCTCATTTCGGAACAGTAATATAGACTGTTACAGAATGTGGATGCCAGGGCCAGAATGGTCAGCAATTGGCTGGAGTGACTCATAGGCATGACATTCTGACAGTGATGGATTACCTTTGCCTGGGTTTTGAATATAAGTCCAAAATGGTGCAAATTCAACAGAGGGTCTCTAGAATTCTGACGCGTCAATATGCCTCCCACACTCAGGTTTACAACTGGCTAATACTACCTGTGGAGGGATGCTGAGCCAATGTGCGACATGTGTTCCTGTCATGTCAGTCTTGCTACTGCCTCTTGGGATCCAAGCTGCCAGGGTTAATAAAATGAATGCCAAAAGTAAATGACCCTTTTCGTTGATACCGTTTTTATTAGCAACATGGGATTTCAAGATGACACAAGACCTAATGTATATATCCTGGAACTACTTGGTACTAACACCCCAATTTTCAAGAGATCAGCTGTTGCACTGGTGGGGTACAATCTTTCTGACTAATGTCAAACAGTTTAATATTTCTGCAGCAAACCTTATGAATATTGACACCAAGTTGAATAAACAAAAAAAATAATATAACAGTTTGTTGTAATTATATAAAGACAGACTATAAAATTACATGATGCATATTTTTTATTTCTAAGTTAAACATTCAGTAAATCTTCTAAATATAAACACTCAAATGAAGTTAAACACCTGTACATAGATATGCAATGACATACATTTGCTTCTTTCGTTTTTTGTTGTTTTTTTTTTTTTTTTTTTTTTTTTTGTGGTGGTATTTGTTTTTTCAACACATTCAGTCAGCATATGGCCAAGAGCTTAATTTTGTTCTTTTTACCTCCTGTGTAATGTTTTCCTGTTTCTAGTCATCATATAACTACAACAACTTACATTTTTAAGTCCCTTTTAAGTCATCTATAGTGATGACTTGGACATCATAATCTTCATTAATATGCCACATTCAGGCTCCTACTTTCTGATGTAATGAAAGATTGGTATTCAAAGGTACACCTGAAGTTCTTTGATGTTTTCAGACACCTTGGTCACAAAACTGTGACAATTATCAGCAAGCAACATAGACACATCAGACAGGAACACTGAGATGCAACTATGATTCAACAGTTGGTTGGCCATGGATTGCATTCAGTCAGGTTTTTGTACCAAAAGCAAACTTTAATGTGCACACACTCTATGAAAAAAAACAAAAAAACTTTCAACTTTCTGAGATTTTAATTTTTCAAAGATTTTTTGCTTTTCAGAATTTTGGATAAGAGATTGTGGACTGTATTCTATTTCTCATTTCGTGTAATTATTATTTTATTTTTTTTCTTCTAAATTTAAAAGAAATTTGTTACTTAAAAAATAATTTATTAGGTTTTCAAGATTTATCATGAAATTTAAATTCACAACTATAACTGGATCAGTTACATTAATTTGTAAGCATTCTACTATAATGACTTATAATAAGAATGTAAATGACTTAAGGTTAATTTTTATACTATCTCATGATTAGTTTTTATATCTACCTGCTTTTTTTTGCTTGAAGTTTTGCTTCTTCTCAGCAATGAAAAACAATGCAATTATACTTTGACGAATCAATGAAAAACACTTTTTTTTTGCATCTTCATCCACCAGATAGTCTTGGGGTCTAATATTTTTTTTTTTTTTAATAATCTTTTTTTTTAATAATTTTTTTATGCATATTTTTTTATACCTCCCAAGTTATATTCAATAAAGAATATATCTTAACCATCAGGTTTATTTTTCTCTCCTCTTTGTGTCTTTATGACTTGGTTATTTAACACAAGTATGTTTTTTTTCTATGCTCAGGAAATTTGTTATACACATTTAAAAAAAAAAATAATTATTATTTTTTTCCCCCCTTCAATGCACTGTTGTTGTCCTTTGAGGGTCAAAGGCATGGTTCTGCTGAAAAAATTTGTGCAATACTGACTCTGAAATATTAATAACATATGTTTGAATTATCTCCTTTACTGACTTTGTATCAAGCAATTTATATTTCTTTTCAACAACTCCCCTGCCCCCAAAAAAGAAACAATGATCTGTAAATAAATATTGGATGAAACCAAAAGATTCTGCCTAACATATTTCGTAGTTTGTTTTTATTAACATTTATTCTATTGCTTCTTTGCTAAATTTATTGCTTTTTTAACTTTAAAATTTCTAATAATTGTGCCGCTTCTTGGCTAAATTTGGCACAAGGCTTTTTGGGCTAAAATTTGCTTAGTCCAACATATGTCTTTTATAGGCTTACATAGAAAGTAAATGGTGGTCCCTTACACCAAACACTCCTTTCTCTTGGCTTGGAACTGGAGGTTCTCTAGAAGATTAATGATTTTTTAATACATATCATTTTCAATTACATATTAAAATTAGAATTGAAATTATAACTGTCTTCTATTATAATTTTGTCATAGGTTAAAAATTGATCATATTGGTACTAATTTTTCTACATTGTTAAATGATAATTAGAAATATACAATCAATGTTTTAAAATATTTCTCTAAATACCAGTTAGCTGTTAATGACCTGTTTTTGTGTTTAAACTCAAAACTGTATTTTTTTTTCCTTAAATGCTAGAGTTCTAATTCATGTTGACAATATTTTTAGACAATCATCAACGAAGGATTCATTCTATTGCTACAATAAAATAATTTTACAATGTTCATGTTTACAAGTCCCATAACCCATCAGGGTGGTAAATCCACCATACATACTGCACCCACCGTAGCAGTGGTGTTTCCTGGGCAAGATAGCTTGATGAAGCCCAACCCTCTCCAAGCTGGTTTTAAATTCAATATTTCTTTTTCCTAGACTGGCTTCCACCCAAGGCTATAGGACCCAGTCTGTTCTGCTATTTACTCATAATTGGTAGGAGGAGAGATGCATTCATACCTTTGCCAAAGGTATTAGCACATAAATGAATGTAACGAATTCAACTGGAATTTAAGCTCTGTTCTCTGATTCCTCAATCTGAGCTGCTATCCATTACTCTGCCGAGCCTCCAAGTTTACAATATCATGTTTGTTCAATTCTCTCTAAGTGTAGTGAGAACAATATTATAGTAGAGAAAAAAATTATCAAATATTCATTACATAAGCCGAGTTATCAATACTTGATTTTATAATAACAAAAAAATTGTATCCCCTTTCTTAAGTGGATGTGTAGGTGATGTATAGTGACTCAGACTGAGAAATCAGGGCCCAGTTTGAATTCCATTCATATTCATTATGGGAAAGGTATAAATCCAGCTCCTCCTCCCAGGTATTGGTTAAATAGTAGGACTTGCATATGGAAAGAAAATCATTGTTATTCTCAAAAAAATGTTAATGCATTGTTAATGCAAGGAAGGGGGTTATTCTTAAACTCCAAGATATGTTTTGGCTTTAATTAACCGACAAAATGTTGATAAGCTGTAAAAACAACAATCCCCTTTTTTTAATATTGGAAACCAAAATACTCTTTTATCTACTTTTAGTTTTTTTTAAGCTAGTTTTTGTTAATCAATCAAATGATCTGATATATAAAAACTTCATTTAAATTTTACAGATTTATTAAGTGGAAAATGATTTTTTTTTTTTAATAAGTAAATATTTACTAAGTGTATCATAGTTTTATAGACTACGCAATCGACAAAGTACATCACAAAGATCTGTTGGAACTGCTCAGCAGCCTTAACATATTCGGAAAAGATATTAGAATAATCAAAAACCTGTATTGGTAACGAACTGCTTGCATAAAGATAAAAAAAAAAATGAGTTCAACAGATATACAAAAATAGAAAGGGGTGTTAGGCAAGGATGTGTCTTCTCACCAGACCTATTTAACCTATACAGGGAGGCAATTCTGAGAGAACTGGAAAACCTACGAGGATTCATCATTAGCAGCCACAATCTTAACACCAAAGCATACACAGATGACACTGTACTGATAACAGACACAGAAAGGAAACTACAAAATCTCCTATAGAAGGTAGCAGAAGAGAGAAGAAGGGACTAAGCATAAACTACAAGAAAGAAAGAATGCAGGTCAGGGACACTAAAATCAAGCAGATGCAGAAATTTAAATATCTGGGAAGTCTTCTGACACAGGACAGTAAATGCGATGCTGAGATCCGAAGATGTATTGGAATGGTCAAAGACACATTCCAAAAGCTAGATGAGACTGGAGGCTTTCGTTGGTAACAAAGAAAAGAGTGCTGAACTGCTATGTGATAGCTGTTCTCCTTTTACGGCAGCGAATGTTGGACGGTCTCCTCAAAGAAGAGACTCAAGGCAGCAGAGGTGTAGTTCTACAGAAGGATGCTCAGGATATCATGAACCGAACATGTGAGCAATGATGAGGTTTTGGAGATGATGCAAACAAAAAGGAAACTCATACTTAACATCAGGAAGAGGCAGCTGAAATTTCTGGGATATATAATGAGAAAGGAGGGCTTGGAAAATATGATACTCATGGGGCAGATAGAGGGAAAGAGGAACAAGAGAAAGCAACATGTTACATACTTAATGGGCTTAAGCAAGTGGATGGCAGAACAAGGTCTGGGAGAGATAACAAAGTCAAAGCTAAAAGACAGGAGGAAATGGAGAGCCATGATCACCTACGTCCTGAAGAGAGACAGCACCTAAAAGAAGATCATAGTTTTGGTGCAAAGCCCCCCCCCCCACACACACACACACACATATGAAATGAAAGTATACTGAAAAGTGTTCAATTTGATATATTTCTCAGAAACAAGAGTTTAATGATACAACATTTGATATATTGTAAAGTAGGTCAGGTCCAAACTTTTTAGCACACTTGCGTGTTTTTTTTGTATAAATCAATAAGTTCATAAACTAAAGAGTATTTTATACTAATAATTTTCAACGTGCATGGAAAGTTCCCAGTTGGAAAATTGCCAGTAGGGGAAATTCCCATTGATGAAAATTGCCAAGGTTTTGAATCTATTTATCTATAGCTTTAGAACAAATTCAAAAAAATGGAATGAGATTTTATTAAGTAAAAGTTATAAAATTAAACGAAAAATTTTAATGATAAACATTTTGTATATAAATTTGAATTTAAATAATAAAATGGACACAGCATCAACTTTATTTTTTTTATTTTCTAAATTCCTTCTAAATTTTTTTATTTATTATTTTTTTTATCATTCGCTAAATAAAAAACAAATAATAACCAGAAATATAGAAAAAATAACGGTTAAGTGTCAAAAACAATGTGATTGCTAAGGAAAGTTGCTAAATGAAAATTTTAATTTATTTGAAGGGGTTATTATTTTTAGTATTCACAGGGACAAAACCAACACTAACACCTACTGTTTAAAAAATAAAGGTACCTTACTACAAAAAAAAAGTCATTTCTTTCATAGACAAGTTGACACTTACTGTTCTTTCTTATGAATTTACAACTTGAAGTAAGTAAATATAAATGAAGAAATTGTTGTTGTGGTTCGAAAAATATCTTTCTAATATTCCCGTCATTTAGATTTGACTTCAAATAATAAAATAAGCACTTATAAAAAGAGAAATGGCAGTTTGGGTCAAAATTAGTAGTTATAAAGAGAGAAATGAATGTTTTTTTTTGTTTTTTTTGTTTTTTTGTTTTGTTTTTTTTTACTTAAATTATCTTCATTTAGATTAGATTTGCTGAGCTCAATGTTTCAGTTTGTCAATGGCAATTTTCTCAATGGGAATCTTTCCTGCTGGCAATTTTCCAACTGTGAATTTTCTTAGAATCAATTTTCAGAATAGTCGCCTCCTTTGTCAATACACTTAACTCTTCTCCAGTAATCACATAGATTGAATATTATACACTGAAAATTTTAAATCAAAATTGTTAAAAACTCTAACAAGCTAGTGATTTATTGATTTGTCCTTGTGTATCAGAGGTTTATGAATAGTGTCTGGTAGGTCTCCATGAATATTTAAATGAGATCTACCGGACACTATTTGTAACATACTTGTTGACAACACTAATATAATAGCATCATCTATATGCAAAAAAAAGGCTAAAAATAATGGAAGCCTTATTAATAAAAACAAAAAACCAACACTTAATAATATTAACTTTGAACATGGACACAATATTTTGACCATGTTTTGAAAAATGAAAACATTTTATAAAATGTACATATAACAAACTATTTTTTATTTAACAGTTAAAATATTTAATCTTTGAAAATGGCTAAATGTATAGCCGAAAGTGCTCAGATAAAAAGAATGTTCAGACAGTTTTTATATAATTTATCATCTGAAAAGAAAAAAATTATTACATTGCATGAGAAATTGTATAAAAAAACTAAATAAAAGCACCTTGTCTGTCATATCTAATGAAATGTGCATGAAAGAAGGATTGTTGCCTAAATACACATATATATATATATATATATATATATATATATATGAGAGAAAAGAACACAATATACATAATTAGTAGGCATACAAAAAATATAAAATACTGTAAAATGTAGAAAAAATTGAAGCTAGAACTGTGAGTATTTTTCTTTTGTTTTTTTTTTTGTTTTTTTTTATAGCTATTGTAAAAAATGTGTTTTATCTGTATGAATTATGGCTTATTCTTGCCAGTCCTATCCACATAGTTTCTGCTTGCTAGTGAATGTACGTTATAACATCAATAGTCTACTAACCTCAGCCACATTGGTTAAAAGAAACTATATTTGTAAATTTTCTGTTGGCAGAAGTTGTTTTATTTTGTTTTATTAGAAATATTTATATCCCTTTTCTTTGTTTTCTTTTTTCTTTTATTTTCCTCTACTTTTACTTGGAAAAGATACATTTGTCAAATTTGTTTGCTTCAGTTTTCCCCACCACTTATTGGACTTTTTTCCTAAATTCCTTGTTGCCATTTTTTTATTCAAAACAGGTTTTTGCTGGGGTTTAAATTCATGACTTTTTATATATCCATTTTCTGTTGTCTTTTAAAGTGACCCAGCAAATTACAGTGTTATTTTATGTTATATCTTAAATATTTTTCATTTGATTAACGATAGATATTCATAGTTGGGTTAAGAATAATCTTGAACAAAAAAATCAACATCTTCTACCAAGTACTTCAAGAATTTGGAACTAGAATGAAAGCAGAGATGGCACTTACCCTGAATCCATCATAAAAATTCAGGATGTGGATTTAGTAAATACCAAATACTTAAAATATTTCAGTATATAAATTACTTATAACAAATTTAGTATAGGAGATAAGGAAGTTGAACATAGGTTAGATTGTTCTGGGGATAGTTTTCCCAAACACCACCAGTTGCTACTAAATCAAAACACCAACCTAAAAACTTGAGTCATGTTTTTAAATAGCTTCGGAAGATTGAGACTTTCATATGGATGACATGCATTCAAACTCATTCAGAAATATTTAACTGTCTGCTATATACAACCGCTTTGAGTGACTGAAGCATGTAGATCTTGGCAAGAATCATTATTCTTTGACTCTTGTTAATTGATGCTACAGAATCACAATGAAAGAACTGTACCAGATAACAAAAAACACATCACTTGAGGGTTACAGCAAGAAAATGGAAAACACATGAAGAGAATAATCAAGATGTCAACTTCCACACTACTTCAAGCAAAAGTTTAAGAAAGAAGACCTTGTCAATACTGGAAAGAGCAATCTATTTTCGTGAAAAATTGTTTTGTGAGAAAGATTTTACAAATTTCAACTGACAATAGTACTGTCTGCTTGGTTAATAAATGTTTCTTTATAAGAAAACAACTAATATTACCATTACCATGATGTATTGTAATTTTTTTTATTTAGTATTATCCTGATTGATAACATTGAGCACCAAAGAAACATTCATAAGACTCTCTTGAGTCTCTTCCCCATTATTCATATATAACTTTAAGAATAATATACTTAGCAGATAAGAAAAAAAGTTTGTTATTTCAACTTTGATTGTTTCATGAGCAGAAATCATCTGGTTGCATTTTTATTGTAAAAAAAAAAATGTATAAATTTCAGTATCAGTGATAGAACTGAAAAGTGATTTATTGCAGCCGAATAAAAATATTAAAGCTAAAAATTATGGAAAAAAGATGAAACGTTTAAAAAGAAAAGTGAATTCAAGCAATTTATAATTCTAATTATTTGATAATCTGTGACTTAAATTATTTTCTTAATACCATATCCCTTCAGGATGTAGGCTGTCATGGCTCTTCAGAGTTTCATTTTTTTTTTAATATCTATGAATTGCCATGGCTTCTTGGGAAAGTTTGTGGAATGGCTTCCCAGTGCTTTCTCCATTCTTGAATTCAAAGTTGTCTTTCACCTATAGTGGCTGCCATCCAAATATGCCCAATTTATTCTACTATTTAACCCATATCAAGGGAGTGCAGAGATTGATTCATGAATTTTACCAATGGTATTTGGACAAAAGTGAATGTAAAAGATGGGATGAAAATTTGAGCTTGGCTCATAGATTCCGCATATCCATATCCACTTATACTACTTGTACAGCCTTCTTCTTCTTCGTCTATGTGCCACACCTCTTCAAGACATTGGCAATCATGGCTCTCCATAATTTTCTATCTTTTGTAGTTCCTAATAAATTTTGTCTTTTTGCCATCCATTTACACAAGTTCGTTAAGTAGGTTATATACTGTTTTCCTCTGTCCCTCTTCAATATGTCCTGTGAGTATAAAATTTTCTAAGCTTTCTTTCCTCATTATATGCCTAAAAATTTAAAAACAAATGAATAATGAAGAATTTAGACAGTGGTTTATATATTGTGAGGATGTAATTTGGTTTCTCATATATTTCTTGCACATGTTTGCATGAACTTCAAACAACTTTCTTTTTCTTTTTTCTTTTTTTTTTTTCAGATATTTAACATCTTGGTAGAATGTATGTAGAATAAAGTAAGAAATCATGATATTTCAAATCAATACTGTCAAATTAAACACTTTTTTTTTTTTTTTTTTTTTTTTTTTTTAAGGTATTTAACATTAAATGTGTCAGTAAAATGTATGTATAATAAAGTAAAAAATCTCCTGTATTTATTAATGTGTTGAACAATAACCTTTTAAAAAATGTTTTTTTTCTTCAGTTATTTTACTAACTTAGCTTCTTGTTCTTCTTTCTAGTTAACTAGTTTTTTAATGTTGATGGTAATTTTATTTAATTGTATTAGTCAGCCAGGCATCTTTCAGAAATAAGCCAGGAGCTACAAAAGAAAAGGCACAATAATATTTCTTGTTGAAAATTATGAGAAATATTGAAAACTAACTTATTTAAAAAAAAAAAAAAATCTTTATCATCTTTATTGTGAGAAGAACCATGAAATTAAGATCTTGTTGGACAATGCTCATTAAGTAGGTTATATACTGTTGGTCAACCAAAAGTTAATATTAAAAAATGCTATTAAATAAAATAAAAAGTGAAAATAAAACCATAACAAAATTTATAAAAAATACATCAATTTAATAAATTAAAACTAAAATGCTTATGAAAGTTGAAAAACAACTATTTGAGCTAAAATATAACTGCTTTTAAAATAATGTAAAGTTTATAGATTCTTGATAAAATCCAAAGAATCTGCAATGTTATTGGTCCTGACCTGATATCTCTGCTTCTGTCCCTTTCTCACCTCCATAATGTAGCTTCCCTGTATCTTTTCTATAAATATGTCCATAGTAATTGTTCTGATGAACTTTCCACCATGGTATATAGGCTTTATAAATTTAAGTACAGTACTAGATTGGTGGCAAGTCTCGTTTTACATTTGAAATGGTTATATGTAACCATAAGTTCTATGCTAACAGTTTCTTCTATCACACTTCTCACTTGTGGAATTATCTTCTGGCTTCTTGCTTTCCAGTCAACTTTGATCTTCAAAAATTTAAATGCAATCTTAATCGTTATCTCCTGTCTTATTAATTTTTGTTCTTTTATTGTCCTCTCTCCTTAATAGTAGTTTTTCTTATATTCTCCAACACTTAGTAACCCCTTGTGCTCTAGTAGCTTTATTGCCTTGCTTGGAAATGAAATAATTTAAAAAAAAAAATCATAAAAGTAAAATTTAGGCCACTAAGTAAAATGTAGTTTAGATTACTTAGATATTTAATACATTTATTTATTTGCCATCTAAAATGTAAGTAGAGAAAATTATTAAAATGTTTGATTGTTCATTTTCTTCAGAATAAGAGCATATCCAATGTACAGAAGATAAGTCATTTTATGTGCAATATATGAACTGGTTGATAATGTAGACAATATAAATTATAATAAATTCCTAGATGCATAATGATTGTTTATTTTCCTTTTTTCAAAAAGAACATAACAGTTCTAAAATCCAATGCCAATGAAAAAGAAGAAAAACAAGCACAAAAAAAAAAAAAGGAATCTTTCTGCTAGTGTTCTTCTATGGTATTCTTTCTATTTTGTCTAATTCTTTAAACATGAAATTCTACAGCAGCTGTGGTGCACACAACACATCATCATGTCTTCTCACAGAGAAAAGCAGTATTGAACTCAGGATATTAATTCTCAAAACTTGGACATGAAATAACTGCTCATTTTCATGGCTCTCTGGTATTACTTTTTTTATAGTTATTGTTGTAGCTTTTCTTTTTAGGCTTGTAATGCTGTTGTAGTTTTTTTTTTTTTTTTTTTTTTCCCCGTATTTTAGTATACAAGTTATCCAATATTACCAGGGCCGGATTATCCTTTACGCTAACATAGGCTGCAGCCTAGGCTCCCCAAGTTATTATCAAGCAATGATTTTAATTTTATAGATTTTTTAACTTCTAAACAGTTTCAGAAACTGAAATGATATCAATATGACAAACTCATATTTACCTTAATTCCCCATGTGTAATATGCATTCTTTTCTTAAAAAAAATCATAAGCAAAATCAAAGGTGCATTCTATGCACAGCTACAAAAAATATTTTAAAAATTGCCACAAAATAAAATAAGAATTATTATAAAACTAAATTAGAATAATATTATTCTATGTTTAAAAACCATCTTTTTTAAATAAGAGTAGGAAATGCTGGCCATAATGAAATTGCAGAGGTACAATTTATAGGGTTTCATTACTAAACAAGGAGTGCATATTATACATAAGTAGAAGCATTTTCCCATAATTTCAGCACAATTTTAGGTGTGCGTATTATAGATGAAAGCCTATTATACATGGGGAATTACGGTATTTAACTTCTCAAGAAGCAAAGCAAGGGAATGACTGTTTTATTTTGTGTCATTGTGTTTCAAGCCGATGACATTTGATTTTCAGAATATTTAAATCTTGGAAATTTTTATAAAGCAGTGATTTTGATTTTCTGGATGTTATAAATTCTAAATAGTTTCATAAACTGAAATGATATCAATATGACAAACTCATTTATTTTGATTGTTTTTATTATAATTCTGATTATAATTTTTTTTTTTTTTTTTTTTTACTATAGGTGTGTTGAAATATAATTTGGTTAGCAATAAATAACAAAATAGTTAATTTTCTTGAATATTTTTATTGACAAACAAAAAGATAGCTACTAGTTTATTTAAAGAATTTGCAATGAGTTTACTTAAACTATGTAAATGTTACTAAAATATATCATGAGTAAAAAAAAAAAAAAAAAAAAAAATCAAGATGTGTGAGTGTGTTAGAGGTTGTTTCTGTCAGGAGGGTGGGGATCATAATTTCATTAGCCTGAGGGTGCCAAAAGTTCATAATCCGGCCTTGTCTTCTATTTCCTTTTGTCCCTTTTTAGTATTTAGTTATCATTTTATGCAGTGGGTCAATTCATGTCTGGTGACACTCAAATTTAAAATACCCAGTAAGCTGTTTAAATTCCATTTTTTTTATATATATATATATATATATATATATATATATACACACACATATAATATACAGCCTTTACTCTTTTAATGAGTTATCTGTTTAACAACCTTTTTACTTACAACTATCTATAAAATCTCATAAAATAAAAGAAATCCAACCACTGTGTATTGTATGAAAACTTTTTGATTGTTTCCTCTTTTATCTAAATGACTCAAAAAAAAGTGAAAAAATGACTAATAATTTATTTCTATAGTATTTATAATATTTACAGTACACAAACTGAAGTAATGCACAGAAAATAGACATTATTTTAAAATTTGTTTATTAGATTTAATGTTCAGTACACTATTGCACTGTATCGATATTTAGAAATAGAAAAATTACAAATGGTGCAAAATGAAACCTATCAGAAGTTGGTAGACTCAAACCAATTCCACACATTGTATGCCTGAAATTAGCTATCAGATATACCTTCCCTTTTAGCAATTTAATCCAGTTAAGTGAGGAATGGCTGTATTTGCTCTCTCGGGTTTATTTAAAACTAGTTTATCCTTACTGTCAAAGAATGACAGGAATATTTACATAATTTTGCACTTACATCAGTTATATTTTCTGTATGAGTAATGTAATACCATTATCTCTACAATTAACTCTATTGTTACATGTAAGAAAGAATTCTGTTTTTTGAATCATTAAAAGTAGAAATATACAAAAATAACCAACACAAAACAAAAATAATATGCAATGATATCCCATATTGAGTTATTAGATATCCCATTATGATGGTAGCACATTGTGTCAAGTAATGCCTCGATTTACCATAATAGTGGAATATCTCATTAGTAAATGGAGATCAGGCTGCATGACTGGTAATACAGTATTTAAATATAACTATGCCTTTTTATACATTGTTTTATGGCAATATATTCTCATTAAATAATGTGTATAAATATTTGTTGTGTGTATATGTTTGTGTTATTTAAATGCCAGTTTTTTTTGTTATCCATTTTTTCAACCTTTTTGCCTGAAAAGAGATAACTTGGAATATGAGCAGTCTCATTTTCTATATATATATATATATATATATATATATATAAAGCAATTTTAAGGGAAAGAAGTATAACAAAGTGTAAAAGATTTTGTGTGATGTGTTTCATCCTTTAGGACTTAATCAGACTAAGTTTATGATTGTGTTGATGCAACTACACATGCAAATGAACAAGAGATGCTGGGAATTTTAAATTAAAACAAAATTTTTTTTTTTTTTTTTTTTTTTTTTTTGATAGGTGTTTTGGGTATGTATAAATAAAATCGGTTAGACTATATATCCAAAACACATCTAAATTTTTTTTTTTTTTTTAATTTAAAATTCCTAGCATCTCTCCTTCATATGCTTATGTAGTTATATCAGCATAAACATAAACTTAATCCGATGAAGTCCTAAAGGATGAAACTTGTCACACAATATCTTTTCTGCTTTGTTATACTTCTTTCCTATATATATATATATAAATTTCCAAGAATATAGTATAAAAGGCCCAAACACTAATATTCCATGGTTATAATTGATTATATTAGAATTGTAATCACAATCAGACCTACAAATTCAAAAAGAAATCAGAATACTAGAAGGTCAACTCTGAATTCAAAACCTGAGGAGGGTCATTTGGAGGCATTGTGGCATACTATGGCCACTAGTTCTCTTTATTCAACTCTTCCAAAAATTGTGGTTGTTTCTGTACAAGCTTTCACCACTAAAATCAATATATACAGGTAGCCTGGGTGTTCAGGTCTAAGAACTGAGTTGTTGTACCCTCATACATCAAAAACAACAGGAGTGTGCAGTATGTATATATGTATAAAATTTCAGATATAACTAAAAAAATATATCTGTAAAAGGACAATTTGAATAAAGACAGAAAGAAAACTTAACTGATATGTTTCCTCCTCTGATGGACTTGATCAAGTCCCTCTGAGGGCAAATCATGTCCGCTAAGATAAGATTTCCTTTTGCTTTTATTGACATATATATTGACTCCTATTTACTTTTGAGTACATTCATGTGCTAGGGAAGATGTCTGTTTAACCCACAGAAGTTACCTGTAGTTTATGCTATCACTAAACTGAGCAAACCTTAGTTACAGTTTCTGGGAGAGAATGCATAATCTGGTGTGATCAATTTATTGAACAAGGCCAGTGCATCCTCTGTCTCGATAACTTGTGACTTCTTACTAGCACAACAATTGATAAAACATGGCTTAAGTTTTTTTTTATTTTAAATTCCCTCTTTGTTACTATAAGTTGAAACTTTTTATCATTTATATATATATATATATATATATATATATATATATATATATATATATATAGTGTATCAAAAATACTTTGATGACACATCAAAAGTCCATATAAACATGTCCTCAAATTCTTCACATTTTACTTTGTTTTGGTGTTGCCAATCTGCCCCCAAAGTTTTGTAAAAGTACTTTTGGATTGTATCTTAGACTGTGCATTTAACAGCATCTAATGTGAACTTTAAGCTTCATAACTGAAAAAACAAAGAATTTGCAGATATGTTTCTATGGACTTTTGTCTTTGTTTTGGTGTGAGGCACCCAGTTTGTCAAAGCTGCCGTCACGTACCCAGGGTAGTTGTTACATTGTAGGGTACTACTTATACTGACCATTTCTTGTTCATATATCTCTGTGTCATCACTTATGACTTTTGGCCCCCCCATATATATATATATATATATATATATATATTTGCTTTGAAAGAACTATTTTAATTTATACTGCAGACCCAGGTACAAGATAACATAGATACTATTTTTGAATACAATCATGTCTACTGCCTAAGAATGTCTTCTGTGATTGCCAATTAATATTTAAGATAATGAAAAGTTCTCTGATTTTATTATGCATTTATTAAGGTTGAATTTATATTGGCTTTATTTGTTACATGGGACAATAGCCTAGTGGATTAAAGTGTTGGTTTGTGAGTTCAATCTCTGAGTCAAGCAGTGCGTACTTGGACTCTGGAAATGAGGCAAGCAATAACTGATCAGTACTAAATAAGAATTAGTCAAGATATCCCTAGATATGCTCAGTGAAATGAAAACAGTCTACCCCTATAGATTAAGTAAAATGTTTGGTTTTAAATTCCTTGAAGATTAACCAGATCAACAAGCACCTGATGAAGACCAGAACATTGTGATAATAACAAAGATGAAGATGTTCACCTGCAAATCAAATACTTTTATTTCAACTTTTATTTTGCTATTAATTGCAACTCTGCTTCTATATCTTTTTTTAAATAAAGAAAGGTCCCTTTATTTTGTCTGTCCAAATTTTATAGACTGCAAAACTATTGATTAGATTGAACTGAAATATGGCAGACATATACCTTTTGATTCCCAGGGCGTGAGTGTCATATGAGAATTGTTATAAATACTTAGTGAAAAGTAAAATATTATTTCAACATCAATCTGGCAGATAACTGAATTCCTGCCATGAAACACATTTTAACAAGGGATATTTTCAGTGGAGGAAAAAAAAACTTCATACTGCTAAATCATTTTTTATTTTACTAATTTTGATTTATAACTATAATTATTAATATTTGTGTATATTTCTTTCTAGGGTCATTAGGGGACTAGTTTGTCAAATGGATATTTAGGTGTTATCAGTAACTGACACATCAGAGTGTAGGACATAGACTAAATTTTTTTTTTTTTTTCTTTTTTCTAAGTATGCCCAATATGGGAGAACATACAGTGAATGGTTATTTTTCAATATACTGAGTTATTTGTCTTCCCTAACTTGCTAAAAACATTCACTTGAGAACTTGTAATTTTAGATGCACATAAAAGAAATAGTTGTATTGTAATTGAAAAGAAAAGATTACAATTTTAAGAAAATCATTCCTGTTTCTCCAGTTGTAATGGAATTGAAAAGATTACAATTTTAAGAAAATCATTCCTGTTTCTCCATTTAGAGAAATGTTAAATTATTTTTAGTGAATTCTATACTTGATGCTTATATAAGACCCTGTCTTTTTTTCTCTCTCTTTCTTTCTCTTTTAAAATTTTTCCCAGAAAATATTATTTCTTACACCCCGGTTTTCATTTGTATGTAATCAACTTCATTTTCTAACAAATTTAAATCTAACCATAGCAAAAATCACAAATATTAGCTGTCATATATGGAAATATATTAAAAGGAAAAAAAAAACTGTTAATGTAGATCAGAAAGGAAAATGCGATCAAATTAGAAATGCTGGAAAAAATAGTTATTAGGTTGGTGCAAAAATAATGACGTAATAATGTCGTTTTTTGACGTTAAAAAATACGTCAAAAAACGACATTATTACGTCATTATTTTTGCACCAACCTAATAGTTCCCTGTCCTGCTCCAGCAAGTACCCGACTCCTTCTGCTATCCCTCTACCTTTACAAGAGCCAGATCAGACTGAATATGGCGTATTGCCATGATATATGGGCAGAAGCTACCCAGTCTCCACTCTCCAGTTTCAAAATGTGACTACGCAGCCTTGTAGGTGATGAATTATTTTCCACCCTACAACCCCTTTCCCAAAGACAAAATGTTGCAAGCCTCTCACTACTCAATCACTATTTCCATGGAAAGTATTCAGATGAGCAACATTCCTTAATTCCACCAGTTCTAACCTTCATGGCTAAGACCCACAAATACCATGCACATTATAGCAAACTACACTCATTCTCTTCATATTCCCTTGATAAGATGTAAGTTCCACTTGAACAGCTTCTTCCCATGTACTGCTACTTTGTGGAAGTAACTCCCAATAGAATGCTTCCCCAGTCACTACAATCTCAAACGGTTCAAGTTTAAAGTTAACCATTATCTTACTCACATATCCTCATAAACTTTGCCTCTTATTCTGTAACTCTCTACCTTGAGTGGCTGTTGGGTTTTTGCATAGGATGGACATTATTTTTAAAAAATAAAAATTAAAAAATAAATATGATTATTTTGGTTGATTTTTCTTCTTTTTTTTTTTTAAATATATTAATACATGTTTAATAGTTATATGTATTTGTAACTCAAATATATTACATAATCTTGTGGTTGTTATAGCATCCACTGTAAATCTAGATTTTTGAGAAAAAAAAATAGTATCTACTTATAAAATTGAATATATGTGATATGCTCTAAATGCCTCCTTTTTATTTCACTGTTGCCACTGCTGAGACACTTAAACTACCACCTAACTATGCTCACATCCACTATTTGGTTTCCATAAATGTTCATCAAACATCAGTGAATATCAAAGAGGGGAAATTTTTTTTTTTTTTTGTATGAATAAATTCAGTGACACACCACAGCTTCATATTTACTGTCATGTCATACATTTTTACTCTATAACAATTAAAAAAAATGTTATTGACAGGAATGTTTAGTTTCTACCATCATACCATCACCACCTCTGATATCATTGGATCACATAAATATAATAATTATTTTCAGAACAACCCTCACATGTAAATAGAATAAAATTAAATATGTCTAAAAATATAAAACTAGATATTATATAATCTGCAACACTTAGGCCTTGAAACAGTTGATCATCAGGAAGTGGACACTAGGAAAAAAAAAAAAATTCTGATCTCATTGTGTGAAAAGTTAATTTTTCTCAAAAACAAAAGGAGGTATAATTATTACAAATATGCCTGTATATTAAAACTTAGTTTTTCACATGCATATCAATTTACATACTGGTTAAGTTGCTTTCAACATTTTAGGAGGTGGTTAGCAGCTTTAGGTGTCAGTTTCTTTAGAGTTTTTTTTTTTTTTTTTTTTTTTTTTTTTTTGGACAGGATTTTTTAATAACTGAATTTTATGTGAATGTCATAATTATAACCAGTCTGTCCATAATAAAAGATTAAAGGGCATAGTTCAATCTTGTTATTTTCACAAATATATTGAAGCGTGAATTACTTAGAAATTGTAGAAGCAAAAGAGCTGTACAGTGGAACAACATTTATCTGAATAAGATGTTTAATTCAGATATCTGATCTGATCTGATCATTAAATATAAAAAAGGAAGCCATATTAAATATGTAAATAACTGGTTTGAAAGGTTTGCTTTCATTCAGTTGATAAAACCAATAAAAACACATTTGCTTAAAAATGTATATATTTTTTTTTTATCAAATAAACTCAATTTTGTTGTTTTAAATATTAACAGAAATATGGAGCTGAAAATTCAAGGAAACCTTGACATAATTATAAAAAATACATTTATATATGTGCATAGGAAGTACACTGATTTTTGTGAAAGATGCTAACTAAAGTCATGCAAATCCTTTTCATTGAAGTGAGGAATTGATCATTCTTTTTTACTTTTTCTTTCTGTCTTTTTTTTTTCTTTATTCTTTCTTTTCTCTTTCTTTTTTTCTTTCTTTTCTCTTTCTTTTTTTCTTTATTCTTTCTTTTCTCTTTCTTTTTTTCTTTATTCTTTCTTTTTTTCTTTATTCTTTCTTTTTTTCTTTATTCTTTCTTTTTTTCTTTATTCTTTCTTTTCTCTTTCTTTTTTCTTTATTCTTTCTTTTCTCTTTCTTTTTTTCTTTATTCTTTCTTTTCTCTTTCTTTTTTTCTTTATTCTTTCTTTTCTCTTTCTTTTTTTCTTTATTCTTTCTTTTCTCTTTCTTTTTCTGTCCTTTTTTCTTTCTTTCTTTCTTTTTCTCTCTTTCTTCTCTTTCTCACTCTTTCTCTCTTTCCTCAATATATTAAAATTATTTCAACATTGTTGAAAGTGACCAAGCCACTTTCTCTTCACATACATGGCAACATCAATAAACTCTATCACTTGTAACAAAATCATAGAATTAATGAAAATATTATTGCAAATTTGGCCAAATTTTTTAAATCTTTCATTTTAATTTCTCCTTTATATATTAAGATTATTTGAAAGTTGTATAAAATGGCTGTAAACAAACCTTCACAGACATGCAAGCAGCAACAACAACAACAAACCAATAAATTCTATCACTTGTAACTTGGGACAAAGTCATATAATAAAATATTTGTAAATTTTATTAAAATAATTTACTTTAGATAACTAAGTTTCTACTGTATATGTTTCTAAACTTTTATACTATAATATTTATTTGAAAAATAATTTTTGTAATTTTTCTTGTATATGAGATATTGGCCTAGAATTGTAGTTCTACTTGTGTGTTTGTATAGATATAAAAATAGATGTATAGAACTTAATACTTACAAGTGTTGAGACGTAGCTATGGGTAATTAACTGTCCTAAGCTGATATATAAATATATGCACACAAACAAAACTACTTATTTCTATTTGTGTGTGTGTGTGTGTGTGTATATGTGGGATTCCTAATTTTCTTAATAGTAATCAATTAGCACAAAATATTCTGGAACTGTCTTCTGAGAATGTCACCAGTTATGAGAAGTTCACTTCAAGGCTTTATGCTTTGTTTTTTTGTTGTTGTTGTTCTTTGTTTATTTGTAGTCTCTTTTTTACACATTGTAGTCTAGTATTTTGCACCCCTAATTCATTTGTTAAGTAGCATGGCATGCAGGCTTAATTATTGTTCTTTTGTTTTCTTTTCCCCATCTTCTTTCTCTGATTAGATATTTGATATGAAAGCAAGCATTAACAAAACAATCAACAAAAAAAAAACAGGTATCACTTTATATTTGCGTCTGCATTTTTAAAAAAATAAAACAAATCTTTTATACTTCATTTTTGCCTAGTATTTACCTTTTATCTTCAATTATCATTAAGTGAAGCAATGTCAACCATTATTATTAATTTTTTAATATTTACTTTCATATTCAGTTTTTATTACGTGGAACATTGACAACTATTATTATTAATTTTTAACTAGTATTTACTTTCATCTTAATTTTTATTTGATGAAGCATTGTCAAGCAAATCTTAGTAATTTTTTTATTAGTATTTAATTTTCAGTTTTAGTAAATGTCAACCAATATTACTCATATATGATTGGTATTTACTTTCATCCTCAATTGTTTTTTATTGCAATTAAGGCTGTCAATTTATAGCACTGAGCAGACAGCATATGATCAAAAATAAAAGATAAGCTCTCTCTGAGATTTGAGGTGTCCTTTTTACCTCAGGGAAACCTGGTAACTACCCAGCTGTTTCAACTACTAACCTACAAGAATTTTAAGTCTTTACAGAAGACTTATAACTCATCACTCTATTCCATGATCAGCATAACATTTTCTTTTTAAACTAATAGTATCAGTAGCTTTATTTTATTTTTTTATTAGATGAAAGCAAATACCAGTCAAAATTAGCAATAATAGCTGCTAATGCTGTATCATATAAAATTAAATAAAAACATGTAATAAATGGGAAGTTTAGTGAAGTTAATCTTTGTATATACATGAAGCATTTAAAAAAAATTACATGCTTAGGAATTCTTCTTTTAAATTCCTATGCATGTCATCCCCTGCAGAAAATAAACCCATTACACATTTTTTCCTAAATGGGCTTGTATTGTTGTAGAAGATATCTATAGATCAAAAGTTTGGTGCCACTCTCTGGATTTCAAAGAATGACCATAAAATCAAAAGTTGCGTACTTTTTCCAAAATTAATTTACTAACTCACTTTGGGCAAGAGGTACTTTCTCTTCCGGAAGTATTTTTATCATATATTCATTATTAATAATAAAGAATTTAATTTATTACTGCATAAAGCTTCCTTTCAATTTAAGCTGTTTTTCCCCTAATTTAGTTTGCTGGCTAATGTTAATCTTAGGAATAGTGAATTTGAAATTTAAAAAATTGCACACTATTCACTAATCGGTTAAACAGTTTTAGCATCCTAGCTTAGTAGGAATTAATTAAACCAAAGAAAGCATGAAACTTAGTAGTTATTAAATCCAGACAGTGATCCCAAACTTTTGGTCTATAGTGTAAGTTTTATTAACAAAATATAAGTAAAGAATGAGATGCATTTTTGTTTTCTTTATATATTTCATAATCTTGTATGAAGACTTTTAAAAAATGTTATGTGCTCGTAGTTACTCTAGATAATTTCAGAAAACATTGAACTCCTCTTCATCACTTGCTTCATGTACAGCAAAACACAATCTCTAAAACAATTCATTTCATAGTTCTGTTATGATTATGAAGTATTTAAATTTTGTTTTGTTTTTTTATTAATTATATCTACTGTTTTAATTTTGTAACTATAAAATATTTTAAAAACACCAGTATAAATGTTTATGAAGGTTGTAAAAATGAAATTGAAAAAATTGCATTAGTTTTATAAAACCAGTATCAAATTTCCTTTTGATATTCAAAGCACTTACTGAAAAATTAAAATAAAATATTGCACATGTGCATGAATTTAATCTGGAATTCAAATTTTGAATGTAGCAATTACAGGATAGTTTGTCTAAATAAATCAGAATCCAGTTTTTCTTAATGAAAAAATTGAAAGTATTCGTTCATAGTGAGAATTAAATTTTTCCTATTTGACTTTATTATTCAAAACTTTTATACATTTATTTGCTTTTTTTTTATTTATTTAAAGAGTGCCTGCTATCAAACAGCTATTGTAGATGATTTGCTGGTGGAGAATGGTGAGTCTGATCCTTGCACCATTCAAGTTAAGCTTTAAATTATCAGATATCTTATTGAACATCTGACAACTGCTAAGTGTGAATCAAATTTTATGATCACTGTACTAGCATTCAAAATAAATCACTGGTATGACCTACATTGACTCACAATTTAAAGAAAATAAGTTAGCTTATTGCTTGTTTTAAATTTTCTAAGTATTTTTTAATAATTAATATTGTTGGCTTCATTTTATATTCCTGTTGCATTCTCCCTGTTGGGGGTCAGCAGCACTAGTTCAATCATATTGGTGGATCTTGTCTCTCCTGTTATCTTCTCTCAACCAGTGATCACTAGTTGATTTGGTTCAGAGATAAAAGACATCAACAAAGTGAATTTGAACTTTCACATTTTATTTACATTGATGTATACATCTTCTAACTAGCCAGTGGTTGTTGCTCTGCCTCTCCACTGGTGAGCAGTTTCCAGACATAAAGAGAAAACGCATCTACAATTTACTTGATGTTTAAAACTCAACTCTCTGAAAAAACTTTTTGCTATCTATCATTCCCACGCTACTTCAGCCAATCAAAATCAACTTCCTTTGTTTTGTCCTGTATCTAATTTCAAAGGTCAAACTGAGGTAGTCGGAACAGAAAAACACTTCTCTAAAAAATAATAGTCTGCTAAACTCTTATTTAACATTCCTATTTAAATTAAATTAGGTGTTTGTGAAACTATTTGTGGAGGTAATGACTTGTTAAAGAAGGAATAAATTTAATTAAAAAATGTTACGTTATTAATAAAAAATGATTTACTTTTATTTAAAATTGTAAAATTAAAATATTTTACAATTTTCTTTCTGATATTGTATATTCTCAACTTATTATTTCACATTGCAGTTAATTCAATATTTGATCATGTTAATATTTTGAATTTTCACTTTAGATATGCTGTAGGTGAATTTAATACAAAAATTATTATTTATATCTGTCTATACTTTTGTAAGATTATTAATCAAACAGGACTTACACAGATTTATTAAATAAGTATTTTGGTAAAAATCCTTCTTTTTTGTTTTTGCTTTTTTTTTTTTTTTTTAAATAATGGATGTAAGAGCAGTGTAATGGATAATGACTCAGAATTGAAAATTGGAGAGCTGAGTTCCAATTTCAGTATGGTTCATTATATTCACTTACAAACAATTACCCTTGGAATAGGTATGAAATACTCTAGCAATATTTTTTTTTTTTTTGTAATAATTTCACTCCAAGCAAGGCAGTAATGCCACTAAGACACAAAGTATTACTGGAAGTGAAAGAGAATGAGAAGACTTTAGGAGAAGGAACTGGAAACAAAAAGTTAAGTGGCATCGAGACCGGTCAATACTTAAATGGGAGACTGCTTGGGAACACTGAGTACTGTAGACAACATCCTACAATCCAATATATGTTTTGGCTTTAAATAACCCACAAAGGGTTGTTAAACCATAAAAAATTTCATGTTACTATATAAAACACCAAACATGTTAGTATGTTTAATTTTTATTTGTAATGTTACCTGTATCAGGTATTTAACTGGTTATTGCTTTTTCACTGTCAATGCTTGGTGATAGTGTCTTTAAGACAATGCTGATTTACAAAATTAGGAAATTAAAAAAAAAAATCAACTCCATGAAAGAGCAGAGTACACAATAATACTATGTATATTCAAGTATAGTGCAAGTTTTTATGATCAGTTTTTTACACCCAAAAAATAGGGGGTCACACTATATAGACAGGTACTTTTTTTTTTTTTTTTTTTTTGGAAGAGATTAAAAATCATGCATTTTTAGAGGCTGGTTGCACTGTACACAGGTAAATTTTTCTGGAGAGGTTAAAATTCATGCAAAAAAATTAATGCATCACACCATAGAGGAAGTTGGCTTATACATGAGTATATAATGGTAATTGGTGAGGGTGGGGAAAATGTGAAAGCTTAATAATAGTAAGGACCTAACAAAATGTAGTTTAAATTAAGTAATAATCTTTGTTCTTAAAGTCTCTGTTCGTTTTGACTTCCTCATCTTCTCTTTTCTCCTCTTCCACTCTTGTTTGACTTTCTCAGCAAGCAACCAACTTGCAAAAATCCTGAGTGGGGTTAAAGCTGAGTGACAAAGCTTCTCCAGGCAACAAACAAAAAAAAAAAAAACAACACATACGAAGAAAGTCTTAGCTTTTATAGGTCTCTACTTGGGGATTTTATTCCAGTCAACACAGTTGACATCTCCATTTTAAAAAAAAAAAAAAAAAAACCAAACTCGTCTCTAGCTGGTTGACTGAAGGTTGTGAGCTCAATCCATGTGCTGGGCAGTACATTTTATTTTTATTTTCAACCACACAAAATCTGCCATCATTTTTTACAGTATGGATAACCTAGGTAATAATATTGGAGCTTCTTTTGTCTAATATAAATTTTATGCCTTATCTTCAGAAAAATTATAAAGATAAAGTATTTAACAGAAAACCAGGAAAAATAATATTCAAAATCTTACATCTATATCTATAATTCTCAAAATGTGTGTGTGTGTGTGATCAGATGTTGTTTACGCATTTCCACAGTTTTCATCCAATTTCAATGAAAATTTTTTTGTTTAATAGATAATTCTTCAGTGCTGGTTTTGAGTCCAAATTGGCTGTAAAAAATTACAATCTTGAAGTTGAAAAATTAAAAAACTGATTTTTTTTTTTTTTTTTTTTTTTTTTTTACATTTTGCGCAATAATCAAAAGCAAAATTTAATGTCTGTAAAAAAAAACAGCTTACAGTCAATTTAGTCGAAATCTAATGCAAAAAATTATTAGAATTATAAAAAAAATTATATTATAAATAAAAATTATCATATATTATTATGATGATGATCCATGAAAGGTTCCTTCCTTGCAAGATCAAGAACACAAAACGGCTCTTTTTATGCCCCCCCTTCAAATTGTTAACCCCCTATTTGGGGATGTGCCTCAATTGTACCCAATTGTTGTTACTAATATTGATTTTCGGGTGGGCTGACTTTAAACTTAAACTGCTCCGATTCAACGGCAAAAATTCCCAGTAAAGGTTGAAGACAGGTTATACTGCTATTTTTTTATAAAATTGTTTTCAAAGCTTTCCCCCCTCCACTTATCTTTCATTTTAACAAGCCTTGCAATACACTACATATTTTTCAGCATAACTCTTTCTGATCAAGAATTTTATAAAGTTACTAAACCAGCAATGTTTGTTGCTAGATGTTTCTACTTAAAATACACAAGGAGTTACTGAAAAGTTTTTTAGTCTAACCAAGAAGAGATTTTTTTTTTTTTTTTTCTAAATCTGATGTTTGGTTAAAAAAATTTTGAAAATAGGTTGGACTGTAAATTTTTCAGCACCACCTTGTATACTTCTAGAAGTCCATGATGGATCTTGGAGAAGAATTAAAATGAAATATTTTGCATTAAATTCAGTTTTTTACATGTTTCTGCTTTAAGTGAAATTTAGTATATTAGGAGAGAAATTCATAAACTTTTTAAGAGGAAATGGGAAATGACTAGAATAAATATTAAGACAGGAAAACAATTAAGCAGATTTTCCTTTTTTTTTTTTTTCTTTTTTTTTTTTTTTTTTTTTTATATATACTTTTAAAAACTTTGATCAAACTTTCCTTTTTTGTGTATCTACTCTGCATTCATGGCTATCATGCTTGTCTTTCAAGCCATCAAATTTCATCCCTTACTAGGTAGGTGCTTTTTTTTTTTTTCTATTTTTCTTTAATGTTCCTCCTTTATTCCCTTCCTTAAATAAATGTTGTAAAAGCATGGTTTCAGAATTGAATGCCGTAGTTTGTCATGAAGCTGTTTTACTGTCTATCATTGGAATTTCATATTTGTTCTATTTTTTTAAAAAAATGTTAATATGATTATCATTATTGCCAAACAGGTTTTTTTTTTTTTTTTTTTTTTGTAGTATGGTATGAAAAGTTCTCAGCCCAATCAACTTTTCAAAATCTGCCCAAATAAAAAAACTTGAAAATTTTGATGGGAAGAGCTTCTTATCTGCCTTGAACTTTTCAGCACTTCTTCCCTTTGTAGATACTCATTTTTTTTTTTTTTTTTTATTTTTTATTTTTCCAAGATTGATTTTTAAAATGTCTTGCTCAAATAGAAAGTGTGACAACAGTTTTTTTTAATGCCATATATATATATATATATATATATATCCCAGCTTTGAGCCAATGGCTTAGGGGATAGAGTCTCCGCCTGATACCAACTCAGTCAGGTTTCAATCCTGGCTTGAGGCAATTGGATGTCTAGCCACACTGATGAGCTGTGAAACAGCAAAACAGTGTGGATGACAATATA
This sequence comes from Acanthosepion lycidas, assembly GCA_963932145.1. Classification (NCBI taxonomy): domain Eukaryota; kingdom Metazoa; phylum Mollusca; class Cephalopoda; order Sepiida; family Sepiidae; genus Acanthosepion; species Acanthosepion lycidas. The sequence goes on from OZ010581.1 coordinate 107,846,956, forward strand.
TATATATATATATATATATATATATATATATATATATATATATATCTGTGTGTTTTATATTATTATATTATTTTTTTTTATTTAATTTGTTTTAAACATAACCTTTTTTGCACTTCACTGTTATTTTGCTATTGTTTCTTATTCAGCTAATTGAAGCCTGGAATTTGTTCTCCCAGACATTCTGCTGAATGTTCAAGAATTCATCACCAATTTCCACTGGGGGAAAAATTGCTAAAACCTAAAAACAAACCAGAAAGAAAAGGACACACAAGATTCATGGTTGCAGACAGACTTGGATTCTTCATAAAATGGTAATGAAGAACGCAACAATATGAAAACAACTTTGAAATGTAAAATAGAAATCATAATATATTTTTATTTTCTTTTTATACCCCTACTTTATCTAATTTTCTTTCTCTCATGTTTGCTTGAAAACTTACAGCTGCTGTTTTATAAATGACTGTGATAATTACAATTGAACAATCTCTTCTACTCTTTGCACAACATGTACATTCCACCAATGTTTACTTCTTCTATATTTGGCATTGAGATGATTTTATTTCCTCTCACTTCTAGCCCAACCTTAAAAAAAATTAACATTATTTGATCGATTTTTAAATATTCTCACTTGCCTTTAAAAAACCCTTTTCATATAATTTTTGCTAGCATTCTTAAAACTTTTCAATATTGTATAAAGCAAATAGTGAATAGCCACTCAATAAAATCAAAAGTTACTATAAAAAATTGCATGTAAACATTTTTACAGATGTTGCAAAAAGCAACGTTCTGTTTTTACTTAAGCCTTGTTTCAATGGTTTTGTACCGTTAATAAAAATGACTATCATTGCGGCTACAAAAATTTAATTATGAATTTAACTAAAACACTTATGTTCTCCCAAAATGATGGTCTGGCGCTTCTTTTAATATGGACAGAATTAAAAGAAGATACTCTATTCCAAAGTAGTTTGTGTGAACACTAAATATATTCCTCTCAATTTTACAAAGATTTATTCTTTTTTACTTAGAATCCTTGAAATGGCTTGTGAGATATGTGGTGGTATGTTACCAAGTGCATAAATACTAGATGACATCAATTGAAGAGAAGAGTGTATTGTTGAAAATTGGACTGAGGTTTCTTTGTGCATAAGGTCTGAGATATAAGTGGGATTGGATCATCAGATTTGGTTTTAAATTGGTTAATGTGCAAGTTTTTGCAATGAACCGAGAGTAAGCTCTATCTTCACTGAGTGCTCTTGAAATGCAACCTTGTGCAAAACTTTGCCTAATCCAACAAATATCTCTCTATTCTACCGTTATATATAACCTTAAACATCATTATTAGTGGATACTCGTATTTGAAATAGATGCCTCATTTTATTTTTACTTTAAACAGTATGTATTACGCTCAAGAAATCCCAAAGAAAACCTGCTCTCCCACTTTTTTTTTTTTTTTTGAGATTTCTCAAGTCAATGCACAGGTTGACAGATGATAGATACACACTGTTTAAAGTTAAAATAAAAATGGGTCGTCTTTCAAATATGAGTATCTACTAAATAATAACTTTAAAGTAATAAAAATGTTTTATTAAAAATAATTCCATTAATTCTTTATATATATATATATATATATATATATATATATATATATATATATAGTTTTATTAAATAAAACTAACATGGCCTGTCTATTCAACTTTTTCCCAATTTATGGCTGAGGTGTTTTTACATCAATATTAAAATTGTTAAACTGTCTATGTTTGATTTGCTTATTTTTGTTTTTAATGTGTGTTATATTTGAGTATTTTGACTGTCAGTCATTGTCAAAGAATTGTGAGTGATCATTATGTTCAGTAAAATGTATTTGACTAAATTCTGACATTCTTAGATTGTTAGAATTAGAATTTAAGTTGGTTAAAGTTTACATCATCTGCAACTTGGGCCAGTTTATTAACAATTTTAATCCTGATGTAAAACACCTCAGTTGGAAACTATAAAAACAACATAAAAAGTTGAATAAACAGATATTATCATGGTTATTTAATCAAATTTTTGGATGAATTCTTGCTGCCTAAAAACACACACACACATATATATATATATATATATATATATATATATATATATATATATATAGTAAATTAAGTATTGAAATTTTAGAAAGTAATTTTAAAATGCAAATGAGGATTAAAAATTAGTTAAAATTCTGGAACAGAATTGTGTGTCACTGAGTCAAAGGTATTATTGAATTAGAATTTAATTGATTTTAATTGACCAGGAAAAATTGTTAATCTGACAAGTGCCAGTAAATTGTTTTTATATTTTATTTATAACATGGAAAAATATTGGATTATTACCTAGATTATAAAAAAAAAAAAAAAAATTGGCCATACGTAATTAAAAGTACAAGGCAAATATCTTGTTTGATTTTAGTATAAATTTTTAATCAACTTTCTGCAAAGTCTTGAGTTGAGTGTTATTGATAGCTTGGGATATATGATAGGAGTATATTTCAGTTTCTTATTCAATATTAAAAATAATCTTAGTTTTTAAAGTTAAAAGATTCCTTTTTAAGATAATATCCAATCATCATATACTAGAAATTGGGTCAAAAGTTTGAAGTTCTCTTGTCCCCAAATCTTACTAAGGTGCATAGTATCCCAAATTTATGATGTGTAATATACTTAAATAAGTTATATAATAGATTTTGTTGAATATTAAAAAAAAAATTTTTAAATGAAGTGCACATACATCTATGTACATATATAATAGGTATTTTTTAGGATATTACCCAACATGCACATGAAAACTGAAATCCACTTGAATTAAATAAGGTTGCCATGAAAATATTGGATTACTGCCTTTTTTTTTTTTTTTTTTTTTTTTTGCATATATTTCTGGATGGAACTATTTTTGGTAGTAATTATTACAACATCTCTTCTCGGTAAATAAATCAAGGTTTTGTAAATTACTATAGATCAGTAAAGAGTTTGAATCTATAATAATGCTTAGTAGTTTTATTTTGATTATACACTTTATTTGTTATATCTTAGTAATTTGTTTGGACAAGTATTTTAAAACTATGAGATTGGCATTCTTTCTTCTAAAATTATTAGAGATAATTAAAAAAAAAAAAAAAAGTTTTAATTTTATTGAAATTTTAAATTAAAACTTGTTCAAAAATACAGACAACCGGCACTCAAACTTTAAAAAATATCTTATATTAATATATTCTTATGAGAAAATGGTTTAAACAAAATCAATTTCTAGATAAAGCAAGAAACAATGTAGACTTGATAATCAGCAATAAGATTTGATTCCTTTTCCATGCTTGGCTGAATAGAACTATATTGGTAATAGCAGCAATATTCTAATTAGTAAATCTACATGTCCTTGTTACTAACAATTTATTGACAGAGGAAATCTTTTCGAAAATCTTGATCTGCTCAGGAAAAATATGCTACTAAGGGGTTGGGAATGGCAGCACTGAAGAAAGAACTTTATACATTGGCATCTCCAGCCTCTTATTTTGTTAACTGTGGAAGCTTGATATAAATCCTTATGAAGAATGTGTTATTGATTCACTTTGTCTTTGTATTACAAAGTAATTTTCAAATGATGCCTGAATTTAATTGACAGTTACTGTCTCTCATCTGAAATTACTGTACAGACTTGGACAATAAAACTGTTATTTTCCAGTTTTGTGCCATATTGCCAAAAGTATTTATTATTATTTCTGATGACATAATTAGGCTTCTTTTCTTTTTTCACTTCATCATTATATACATTGATTCTGAATTTACTATATTGACCACTGGATTTAAAGTAATATTGTTTCTAATCTCCACACTAGCTTTTCTCTATAGTTGCTATTATGATGCAAGAATAAAAATTGAGGTAAAAAATAAGCTGCAACCTGAAATAATAACTTTTCCTAAAATTTGTTCTCATACAGTTATAGATTAAGCACTCCAGACCATGTACATCTTTTCTTTTTTTTTTGATTAAAAGAAAAGAATGCTCATAGGCGTTTCCAATTTGCTATGTAAAATCATTGTAAATTGATCCCTCTACATTACCAAAAATAAAATGTGCAAACTGTGATTTTTTAAAATATAAAAAAATAATTTTTTTTTTTTTTTTTTTTTTGAAAAAAAAAAATTGTAATCTAGAGTGTTTAATCAATAGTAATACAAGAAAAAGAAAAAAACGTCCCAATTACAAATTTAAAGAATTTTTCATTTTTAAAAGATCATGTGGTGTGAACATCTTTTGTTTTGTCTTTGTAAGGAGGGGGTCAATGTACAATAAATTTACATAGCAAACTACACCCCCTAATAATTTTCATAATATTTAATAAAAAAAAATTGGAATATTTGTTGTATCAAATATAATCTATAGTTATGAGGAACAATTATGAAAAACGAAAATCATTATTTATGGCTATTGGCTATTGTATAACTCTACCAAAAATAGATTTAGTTTAAAAGCATTTTAATGACCAATAATCAAATAGTTCCTTAAATATGGACATTGGCTTTGTTTGGTATGCTGGCAGTGTACTAGTTGCTCAACATATTTTGTGTATAAATCAACTAGACTGTTTTAGTAGCATTCTTGTCAGTATAGTTATTTCAAATTTTCCTGATGTCTCACATTAAAAGAAATGAGTGATTTTAATAAAGCATCAAATATTAAACTGTCACCCTTTTAATGAAGAGGGTGTATTAACAAAATGATAATATAAAGCTTGAATCTTCATTATGTAGCTTTTGTCAGTTATTCTCAGCCAGTCTGTGGCATGTGAGCAATACATGGACCTTACATTCTGTCTGTAGTATATAAAAGACTGCCAGAGAATGCTTGGGGCTGTTGTTTATATAAATGTCTGTCCCACATTCTCATGCTTGCAATACCAGATGCCAGTGCAAGGTCACATACTTCTGCATTTGGTAACTGAGACTGGATTGACTCCAGGCTAATCCTGTGGTGCACCCAGCTTTGATGTGTACTCTGAACTTGAGCCAAGGCCTATTCTAGCACAATACCACACCTCTAAATTATTTGGATCCAGTAAGCTACATTTTAAGAAAGATGTTACAGATGTTAACTTGTAAATAAAGTTAACATTTTTTAATGTAAAAGCAAGCTGAAGTTACATTTTTTTTCTGATTTTAAAAAAGGTTTATCCATTTCTTTTGATGCTAAATTTTGTTTATAGACATATTTGTCTGTTGGTATTTTGTTTTTTATCTTCTGAAGGGTTAAAATTCTAAGAATGTCATGACTTTAAAGCATGAGAAGTTTTATATAGAAAAAAATTTTAAAATGTCTTTTAAATAAACATTTTCATTTATAAAACAATGGCAGGACAGTCATTGATACAGATCAATCTTTTAAAAAAACAAAACACAACTCTAACTAAAATTACTATTATTTACATGCAGATTATTGTCCTCATTTTTGTTGTTCACAGCATTTTTGGCCATTGTTCTCTCCAACCTTCATCAGGTGTATATCAGTTCAGGTAACCTACAGAGAATTCTGAACTGAACCAATTATTTAATCTCCAGGGTAAACTGTTCTCATTCCACTGTCCATGTTCTTGTGGTATCTTGTTTTAGTGCATATTTTTAGCACTACTCAGTCACGGCTCGCCTCATTTCTACTGAGTCCAAATACAGACTGCCTGACCCAGGAAATGAACTCACAATTAATATGTGACCAAATTCACAAACCAATGCTTTAATCCACTAAGCTATTGTCCAGTAGGTTAACTGAGTCGACATACACCTGATGTAGTCCAGAGGGCACAACAGTATAAATTTTGTGATAGCAACAACAAAGATAAGGTAATAGTCAGCATGTAAATAGTGTAAATAATGATAACTCTTCATTTTAGAAATTCAGCCAGAAATAATTTTCAGCAAACTTTAACTTTTGTGTCTGCAAAAAAAAAAAAAACAAAAAAAAAAATGTGTTAAAAGGACAGCTTTTCCCTTGACACCGGTATTATTTTCCACTGCCTTCTCTCAATGTTTATTTACAAAATTATAAAAATATGTGAACCAAGTATAATGCAATATATTTATTATTTGCCTTTTATAAAGATTTATTATTTAACACTTTGTAACACAATTAATTTGAAAAGAAATCTTTTTATTCAAAATTTAAAAAAAAAAAATTATGAGATTATCAATATATATAAACTGCAATATTTATTATTTACCATTTTATAAATAACAATGAAAACAAGTTGTTTTTTTTTTTTTATTCATAATTTTATAAAAATGTCAATGAATTTCTGCAGGAAAGAAATGCTTGGAAAATGCATTTTTTCGAAATTTATAATTACAGTCACTAGTCTTTACCTGATTATTTAAATTTTATTGTTCACAGATATTTTTTTATAAATTTATGAATAAAAAAATTATTTTCTTTACTTCTTTATAAATTGATAAATGATAAAAATTGCATTAGCTCGCATTTTTTGTAAATAAAGAATCTAATGAATAGTTTACACTATTTACATTGTTCAGACTGTTGTCCTCATCTTTATTGTCATATTCATGACGTTTCAGCTGTTGTATGCTCTAGCCTTTTTCAGGTGGTATACGTTGGAATTTTGAACCAAACAATTTATTTCATCCACCGAGGTAGATTGTTCTAGTTCCACATGCCGTGCCTTTTCTAGATATCCCAGCTTCAGATAATTCCCTTTAGTAACTGAACTCTCCAAGTTTTTGTTAACCTCTTTCGGTCAAGTCACTAGATTTCTTCAACCAATTCTTTTATCCACTGGGCTATGTGTCCTTGGGGACAATAACCTAGAGAATTAAACATTGGTTTTTGAATATAACAATAAAGATGAGGACAACAGTCTGAACAATATAAATTTTTACAATACCTCATCTCAGAAATACAGATTAATAGTGTTTAATATTTTTGTTGTAAATTCTCAAAGTACAAAGAAAATTTTAAATTCACTTTCATATGTTTGGGTTTTATTAAAATTCTAATCATTGCTTTTTAAAACAACAAACATTGCGGAAGGAGTGAAGGTAGTTTACATAATAGCGGAGTCAGGGGAAAAACTATCCTTTTGACATGCTGTTTTATTGTGGGCATGAAAGTTAAAGATTGTCTCATTTTTTTATTATAGAGAATTATTTGTCTAAAAATATCATCAGAAATAAGAAGATATTCTTTGGTGTAAACTGGAGAATGATTGTAATTTGTGCCATGACATATTACAAAGAAATACTTGTTCTCTATAAAATTACATGATCCTACACTTAACCAAACACAGTAAATGGTTTGTATATCAGGGCTGTGGAGTCAAAACACAAAACTTCTGACTCCTCTATTTTTGGCACCTCTGACTCCTCTTTATGTAATTAAGTGATTATGCCCTACAAATCTCATAAAGCCTATGCATACGCTCTTAATTTGAGTAGGCCTATATCATTATCACTGGTTTATACCAAAGAATAAAGACTCCACAGGCTTGTTGTATATTTAGTCATATAATTTAGTATACAACTGAAAACTAGTCTTTCATTTATAGCCATTCAGTATTGTTCTTTCATGATATTCGTTATTGATTTTTGTGTATAGCTTTTATTTTTCAAAGTTCTTGAGGAAAAGGAATTAATTATGCAATATAAAATGGCCTTAGTAGATACATTTGATTCCATATAATAATTGCTGGATGCTGTACATGCCAATTCAAATTTGTCAAAACAAATTTGTTAGAAAAAAAATAATAATTGCCAGAATCAAAATGTATAAAATTCTCAAATATTTTTTTTTTTTTTTTTTTTTTTTTTTGTCATAGTTGAATAAAAATAGAAAATAATTTTTATTCCTGTTTTTGTTTTAGTTTTATTTTAAGTCACAGGTAAGGATATATTTATATATTTCTTTATTTGGCTTGGGATGATATTTAATTTAAAAAATTTTTTTTTTTTTTTTTTGCTTGAGTCGTCTCTTTAAAAATATTTTGCTATTTCAACTACAAAGCATGTTAAAAATGTGTTGATTGGGAACCTGACTGCAACATTATTTCATGTCTTCTGTGAACAGATTTCAATTTGCAATGCCAAAAAGAAAAAAAAAAATCTGCAGGTAGGAGAAGCATATGTTCATGTGTTTCAATCTTCTATTTCATTATCTTGGTGCTTTCTGCAATAGTTCTTTTCTTTGACATTATTTGGTTCACATTTCTTCTCTATTTGTCTTACCTGTATGGTTGAGTTTTTCAGTATTAAAACCTTTTGATTGTCAAAAAGGATAGAGCAACTAAATTGATCATTAAATTGCTAACTTATGTAACTATAATATCTTTCAACCTCTGCTATTTTAAAAAAAAAAAATTTATTTCACCCCCAAGCAAGATGATAAAGCCACTAAGATGTAAGGGGTTACTGAAAATAAAATAAACTGAAAAAATTGTATTTTGGGGCTGGGGGGACAATAAAAGAACAGGATTCAAAAATCAATTGACATTACATTTAAATTTTTTAAGATCATATTTGACAAGAAAGCAACTAGCCGGAAGAGAGTTCTACAAGTGGGAAGTGAGAGAGAAGAAATTGTTAGTTCAGAAACACACTAAAAAAATTACCTCTGAAATTTTGTTTGCCTGTCTCTCCATCTTTTACCTGTGTGTGTGTGTTTTTGGTGGGGGGTTGTAGCAAGCAGCACTTAGAATATTGTTTATTTAAAAATACTTTTTACCCAGAATCATTTTACATTAGACAGTACAGATTTAAATAATTTCTGAATATCTGAATTTATAACCCTTTTAAGGATATTTGCGTACTGATACTGTTATATAAAAAAAGTTTCCATAATCATAGACATTTAGTTATTTGTTATGACAAAGAGCAAATGATTAAATCAAAGTCACTAATTTAAGATATAACTTATTAGTACATATTACTTAAGCAATATTTTATGTAATTTTAGTCAAGCTTTGCCTATAGTATTTTTTGTTTGTGGTTTGTTTAATTTTTATAATAAAATAAAAGCCATTTTTACACCTTGACAAAAAAAAAAAAAAATACAGCGAAAAAAAAATTGTTTTAATACATCAAACGATTTCTGGTAATCAAATCCTCATCTTTCTTTGCTATTTTTTTTTTTAACAGCTTCATAAAACTTTTATATACTGGTTCTACTTTCAATTATTCTGATTTCTTTTATCACTTGGCAAAGTATTGAGAATGACAGGTGTTTTATCTATGCTTTCCAGGCTAAAATGAATATGGATATATAAAAATTATATATATATATATATATATATATATATATATATATATATATATATATATATATATATATAATCTCTGATGAGAATGAAAGTATTTTTTTTTTCTTAAACAAATGGAAAAAAGGAAGTGACGTTTCATACACAGCTTGCCTGCAAGCAGGATTGTTCATAACCATTTTTGATTCTTACCCGTCAAAGTGCAGTTGAAATGCACTGAAACCAAGTTGCGTCTTTGTAGTGAGTAAAATGGTTTTGTCTATATGATAAAATTATAATAAAGGAAATATATATATATATATATATATATATCAGCTTTTGTATATAAAAAGAACAAAAAGATATTTTTTATCTGTCAGTTGTTGGCAGTAATTATTGAGGAGCGGTGTTTTTATTTTATTGGGTTAGTGAATATGAAGTTTTCCAGTTTTGTCAGCATCAAACTCTTTTACAGTATTGATCACATAATATGTCCATTTATGGAAATGAATTGTGCCTTTTGGTTTGTTGTTTTGTATCATCTCCTGCTGTAATAAATTATATACAGACACTTGATTAATTACTTGAGTCCCAAAAGCTTTTTTTTGGTTTTTGCATAAACTTAGGACAAAAAAAAAAAAAACTTTGATATTAAGAATAAGGTTTATAAATATTGATTTGATGACCTTCAGTATTTTCATTTATAAAGTATTAAATTGTACTTACACATGCATAGCAATTTACTAAGCATAGCTTAGATGAGACACAAGGCCAAAAATATGGAGCACCAAGTGAGGATTGAACTCGCTACTTAGTTGTAATTGACCTTGCAAGATAAGCTTGCTAACCATTACATCACGTCAAAACATACACACACAGATATATATATATATATATATATATATATGTATATGTATATTTTTGCACATAGTCCTGGTGTTAATAAAATAGTGCTCAATGTAATATAACAGAGCTGTTAAGTATATATTAATAAATATACATATTATCCCTCACCCGTAGCACAACTCAGAGTTTAAAAAGGGTTGCACCAATTGGTTGATATTACTCTAAATAAAATTTATAAAATAATGAAAAACTATCAAAATATTATTTAGAGTCATTGTGTGTCTTAGGAAACTGATGATTCTTAACTCTCCATTAATACCTGTGTGGCTTTGTCACAGAATTAGTACCATGGGGTTTTCAAATATCTCATTTAAAATATAGTTATATCATTAACTTCTTAATTTTCTTGTTGTATACTGTCTTAATTGTTCTTTGATTTTGCATAACCTTAGGGATAAAAAAAGCAAAACTTTATATCATCATTCATAAATGATAATTGATTTACTGGCCTTCAGTATTTTCAATTATAAAGTATCAAATTGAACTTTCGCACATGTGCGCACGCATACATACGCACACACACACACATACACACATGAAAGAGAATTAAGTAGAGGGTGGTTGATCAACTCTTAAAGGCATTGGTTGGTGGCAAAGTCACTAAAATATAAAATTCAAAACCACCAATCAAAAATTGAGATGACTGTATTCAGTTGTGGTTAAGTAGATCAGAGTCCGGTCAACCCTGAATGAGTCACCCAGGGAAAGAGATCTGATGTTGAAAGACCTCAAATCTTCGATGATTCCAATTATAAAACATCACTAACAACACCACCACTCACCTCTGCACTGCAGAAAAAGTGTATTTCGCAAATCATTTAAAAAGCGCTCTGACTAATCAGTTGATAATCATTTATTTAATTTGTCTCAATATAAATTAGGAAAGAAAATGAAATGAAACACTATTGAAACATTATGTAGTCATTCTATGCCTAAGATAACTGATGTTAAGCCAGCAATGAAATTTGTGTGATTTAATAAACAAGGCTGACCAAGCATGAAAATCAAGTAATCACTAAATGCTGATATGACCAATTATTGATTATCAGCCAATTAATCAATTCAGTCTTGATATATGTCAACAAAGACAAATGATAGCTAACTCACTCTCATATTATTTTCAGATAGTGTATCAGTATAGGAAGAAAATAAATAAAAAGATTAAACTATATATATATATATATATATATATATATATATTACGAAATGGACAAAGTCCGACAATTTATTTATTAAAGACATTTTTATGTTTAACGTTCTTTTTATAGATACAAGTATTTAAGTAAATGCTCTGTTTATAATAAACAGTATTAAATAACATTTACCGGCCTGAATGTCCGAGAAATTTTCATAGAAAATATTCGTCCTTGCATCCTATACGTCAAGGCACGTCAGCGTAAATGACGGTTCCGTATAGGATGCAGGTTCGAATCCTGTCCAAGGACGAATATTTTCTATGAAAATTTCTCAGACATTCAGGCCGGTAAATGTTATTTAATACTGTTTATTATAAACAGAGCATTTACTTAAATACTTGTATCTATAAAAAGAACGTTAAACATAAAAATGTCTTTAATAAATATATATATATATATATATTGTGTGTATTTGGGCAGCATTTTTTCATTAATGCCTGTTTCATTAAATAATATAGACAAGTTTTGTCTATTTATTTTAAGTAAATTCCTTTCATATTGCCGAATAAGCTTTTTAGCATTATCACTAAAACACAAAAGAAAATCACTATCTTGATGCATGTTTTTATTGTTAATCCTGTCTAAGCTTACATAAGCTATCAGAGATCACAAGTACATTACAATAAATTAAATAATAAATTATATAACAAAGACGGTAATTTTTGTTTTAGATTGGTTATGCAGACATTGCAACAATGATAGTTTGTTTTGTTTGCATGGAAGATTGCTATGCAATGATAAATTTGTGCATATGAAACACAGGAAGCAAAATATTTCATTGCAGTTCATGACATCACACGTGAGAGTGAAAATGAGTGTTAAGTATGGAAAGCCATTGGTATAAACCAATAGCTCCTTTTATCAAGTATAAGCATTTAAGTATATTTGTGGAGTTTTCATAGTTTATTTTTAGGTTAGGTTTTAACTGTTTTATGTAAATAGCTTCAAGAATTTTTAGTTTTTGTTTATTGTTTTCATGGTTAAGTATAATTGTATTTTCAACAAGGATTTTCCCGAATTGTATATGCGGCCAGGCATGTTGTTTTAAATGCCTAAAAATGTTGGAATTGTCATTTAAATGGAAAGTTAAGCTTCATGAAAGTGAGTTTGTGGTGTGACCAACATAAATATTATTTAATCCAGAGGGCATTTGAATTTGTAAACTACGTTTTCTGCAAATCGCTAACAGGCGGGGAAGAATCATTGCGAATAATTAAGTTAGATATACTAGATTTAGTGTAGTACATGATGATGGCTTATGTAAGCCAAAAGCTTAGACAGGATTAACAATAAAAACATGTATCAAGATAGTGATTTTCTTTTGTGTTTCAGTGATAATGCTAAAAAGCTTATTCGACAATATGAAAGGAATTTACTTAAAATAAATAGACAAAACTTGTCTATATTATTTAATGAAACCTGCATTAATAATATATATATGTATGTTTCATTAAAGGCAACAGACAAGGTACTGCTATTAACCTTTTTACTTAATTTTTCTTATGTTTGAACAGGTGTTTTCTTTTCTGGGCACAGAGTGTGTAGAAACTGTCCAAATGTTCTGTAATTCTGACTGCTTTTGGTTATACTTTTAGCCATTATTAAAAGTATAGCCAAAAGCACATGGAATTACAGAACATTTGGACAGTTTCTACACACTCTGTGCCCAGGAAAGAAAAGACTTGTTCAAACACAAGATAAATAAAAAGCTTAATCGCAATATCTTGTCTGTCATCTTTAATGAAACGTGTAAATGAAGGATTGCTGCTGAAATGCACAATATATATATATATATATATATAAAATGAATGAAAAACTATTTTTAACTGGTGCATTTCATCCTCTAAGGGACTTTATCAAGGCAAATGTGACAAAATAAATCTTTACATTTGCCTTGATAAAGTCCTTCAGAGGAGGAAACACATCAGCTAAAAATAGTTTTTCCTCATCTTTCTATTCACACACACATACACACATATTTAATACAAATAAAATTTGTCAGCTGATTGATGTTATATTCAGCATCTCAACTCTGGAGTTTCATAGACAAACCCGTTTAATAATCCTTCTGTCCGCTTGCTAGGAGGCTTCAGTGTGATTGATTGCTGGTGTTAATAAAATAGTGCTTGATGTAATATAACAGAGCTATTAAGTATATATTAATGTACATATTATTCCTCACCAATAACATGAAACTTTGAGTCATGCTACTGGTGAGGAATAATATCTATATAAACAAACTACCATTTGTTAAGCAGCAACCCTTTTGTTTTAGAAGTCACTAATTCTTTTGTTCTGATGGTGTAAGATGTCCATTTAAAGAGAAAAATATTTAAAAAAATCGTTAACTATAAATCAATTGTATTTATATATTCAGTTGCTAAGAAGAATATATATCAAATTTATCCTCAATTTTATGGGACTGAATTATAAAACTTAAATCATAGAAATAAAATATTAAATTATAATACTGATTTCATCAAGTAAGGGATGCAAAAAAGCAACTTGATATCTTTTTTAATTAACCCTTTTGGTTTTTGTACAAGAATACCTCATATTTGTTTGGAAAGTGACTTTAATCTTATACTTTTGAAAAAGCAATTTCTTTATATTTAACCGTATTTTTGACATGAAAAATTTTAATTTTAAATTTTAAAGAATTTAGATATTTTTAAAATGACAGCTCCAACAAGTTATATGCATAAAAAAAAAAAATATTGCAACAATATTTTAATCATTTTCTTAGAAATTTTCTGCAATGATAATGTATGTTTCATCTCTAACAATTATGTACTAGTTATTAGGTTGGTGCAAAAATAATGTCGTTTTTGACGTTAAAAAAATATGTAAAAAAAAACTACATTATTTTTGCACCAACCTAATACAAGTCACTGAAAACAATTTTTTTTTTTTTTTCACCAGCGAAAATGTTTTTGTTTTTTTATTTTATTCCCAAGAGTGGAATTGAAAAAAAAAAAAAATGATTTGCTGTATTTCCAGACTATAAGAGAATACTGAAAATTTCTTGGCCTGACCAAAAAGCCTTTTTCCAAAATGTTCTGATGTTTAGTCATTTGTTCAGATTTTGGGAAGATGGTTGAGGTAAGAACTTTTCAGCAATCCCTTGTAGAATTCATATACTAATTTAACAGTAGCAAAAATTCAGTTTTTGATTTTTATAATCTCTAATGCAATTTTTTTTTATCAACATGGTTACTTCCATTTATTGTTATAAATTTAGTTTTGCCCATGTCAAATACATACGTTTCTACAAATTATTTATAGATTGATAACATTGTCCACTTGCAGATGACAAACATTTGTTTAAATTGTTTGCTGCCAAGCATATTTTATAACATTTTAACTCTTGGGTTTGGGTTTTTCTTTTTTAAAAAAAAAAAATTGAAGACTATAGGTTTTCATTGGATGTTTAAAACAGTTTTATTTTCATAAAAATTGACTTACATGTACAACAGAATATCATACACACACACATATATATATGGGGTCCTTGATATGACAGAGTTCCGTTCGTACAGTACATCATAACACAGTTTTCTGTATAAGTCGGAATGTACCTGTAATTTCTCTTCCTTGGTGATGGCTTTCCTTTTCTTTGAAGCACTGCCACCAGAAAGAGGTTACACTGCATTTGGGAGCTGTAATGAAGGGTTAATAAGTTTCCACAAACACAACACAAGCAAAAGAGAGCAAACGCACAAAAATCCAATATGGTGCACAACCAGTAAACAATAACAAAAAATAAAATCAACATAGATCGGGACTGTCCTAACCCTGACACACACAGATTATATATATATATATATATATATATATATATATATATATATATATAGTGTGTGTTAAAATATTTTAATAATTTAAACAAGCAGGGAATATCTTAAAACGTGGATCTACTTAAAGTTGTGCAAACATTCACTATTTTGGTCAAATGACCAAAGTAAATATACAAATTTATTTTGCTTAGACAAACTGTTGTTTCCCTGCTAAAGTATATTAACCTTTATCACTCTGTATGTGACTTCATTTGCAGTTTATCCTGCCACTGAAGGTTACTGATCCCTGAACAATAGTGTGTTTGAATTTCATAGTTGTATTGTTATGTCCTGCTATTGAAATGAAAAACAACTTTGAGTGAGAGGCCATGGAAAGGGAAGTTATATTAATAATGCACAGTGCTAAAGATTAAGACAATTTATCTTGTCCATGGCACTAAATTGAAAATTTGGTTGGATATGTTATTGTCTATGGCAGCAATCTGGTTAATCTATAATGAAAATAAAAGAAATGAAGATGAGTTGTGTTTTTTTTTTGGGGGGGGGTTTATTTGTTCTTGGACATTGTATAAAAATTTGAGCATTTTCTCATTCAAATATCTAAAAGTAGATGTATTTGTTTTTAATAACTTTTTTTTTTTTTTTTTTTTGCAAATGCCATTTCTTTCTTAGTTGTTTCTACATGAACAAGGCATCTTTGAACCCTCAGATGTATCATCTTTACTATCTTCAGAGAACAATTATCACCCCCCACACACACACTTCCTGTATTTTATACAGTTGGAGATCATGGCTCTTTGCGAGCATACCTTTAATGCAGTCTTTATTATCAGTCTGCAAAAAAAAAAAATCAAAAAAATCATTTTCTTAAGCCTTTATAGTTTTCATAAAAAAACATATATGACTTCTTTTTTTTTTTTTTTTTTTTTTTTTAAACATTTCTGGGCTATTAAAGTAATGGCCTTTTTCAAAATTTGTGGTGAAACATGCTGAGTTTTATATTTTGGTGTATTATCTGCAGTGACTTTTTACTTAGAAATGTGTGATAAATGTGCTATGCGTATACACCAAAATATGATACTTAATGTTGGGTTAGTCTTTCATGTTAAAATGTCCTTGGAAAGAAAGACGTGTGTCATTCATATTTTGTTTTGAGGGAATAACCCAAAACTTTTTCTGCTGGTAAGGTTCAGATATAAAAGAAGAAAAAGAATTAATGCAATAATTCAACAGAAATCTTACAAAAATATATTGAACCATTTCTATATTTTTTATTCAGTATTTTGAAGCATTGGGCTCTCAATAAAATAATGGTATTATGGATTTTTTCTTTCTTCACAATTACACTTCACTAACAATTTAACCCATCTCCAAATTTGTCACTAATGTCTCAAGTACTTTTCTTTTTTTCTATCCAACATTGGACTTACAAATATATACAAAAGAAAAAAAAAGTACTGTTGTATATTATTTCTACAAGAAGTTTGTTTATGTATATATGTATATCCTTTGTTTGTTTGTTTTTTTTTGTTTGTTTGTTTTTTTTTCAGTTTCTATTTTTTATCTTGTTAACTTCTCTTACAGTTTCAAATGGATCCTGTTAAATTGACAATAAGTTCTGCTACTTTCTTTAAAAGTTCATGTAATTTAAAGTATATGCAATAATTAAATGATGTATATACTGGTTGTTGAAAATGTATAAAAATCTGAATGTCTCATTGCTATTACCACAGAGACAGTCTTGGATTTTTTTTTATTGAAAATAAATCACTCGATCAATCAACTGCAGTAAGTTCTTAATTTTCCTTACAAAAAATATTAAAAAATTGTTTGTTTTTCATCTTTGCTGTATATCATTAAAATGAAATAACTTTGAAGATATCCAGGCCTCTATATTATATCACAGGGTTTATGAAACTAGCTGTATGTGTGGGTTGTCTAATGGATAATCAGCTTGAAATAAGAAATTGGAGAGAAGAGTCCAAATTCCAGTCAGGTTCATTACATTCACTTACACACAAGTACTCTTGGGAAAAGTATGAAGCTATATCCTCCCCCAGCCATGGGTTAAATAGTAGGATGTATGTCAGGTAAAATCATTGTTATTCTAAAAAAAAAAAAATTGTTAAATATTCACATGCAAAAAAAAAAAAAACCCAAAAAAAGAATTATACACTCCAAAATACATCTGTCTACATAGGCTGCTATGGATAAATTGTCGCCATTTTTAATTTTGTGCATGCGTGTTGTTTGTTTTTGATTTTGTTGACTGCATCATATAATAGGGTCTGTTGGGCACCTTCTGTGAGGAAAAGAGCACCATGATGCAATTCACTCTGCCAGAAATTTGGAAACAGCATGCTGTACTGCTTGATATTCATGCCAGAATCTCCAATTCAAACATTTCAGAGTGTTTAGGTGTCAATCTGAGGGCAGTGCAGAAGATTCAGAAAGAGTTGGATGAGTCTAATGGTGATTACAAAGGTCGGAAAACTCACTCTGATGGTTCTGATATGAAAAGAACTCCCAGATTTGTTGGTGAGGGCCTCAGGCTCAGCACGGAGGATCAAGAGGGTGGCTGCTGGAATACCCTTTCTGGCAACAGGACTCTGCATCATGCTACACAAGCAGAAGAACCCAGTCATGGCTGTCAAATAATTTCTGCAACCACATTACCCTTTACATCTGGCTACTTAACTCCTCAGACTGCAGCTCCCTTGATTATTATGTGTGGGATGCAGTTGAGCAAGAGACCAACAAAACTCCTTGTAACATCAAAAGATGAATTGAAGGCAAGGATTATGGTAGCATTTACCAACTTAAAAAGGAGACCGTCCAGAAGAGTTGCAGGAGATTCCAGAGTAATTTGGAGGCTGTAGTTAAAGCCAGTGGTGATTTTATTGAATAAATTTACTCTTTAGCATTTCAAGATATTTTTGTGTAACTTTGGTGACTATATCTTAAAATGAGATGTCAGTGTTATTTTCATTTTTGTGTAATTTAGATCCATCGCACCCTGTATTTCTGAGATGAGGTATTGTAAGTATGTACACTATTTATGTCTTTTGGGCTGTTGTCCTCATTTTTATTGCCATATTCACGATGTTTTGGCCATTGTATGTTCTAGCCTTCTTCAGGTGATATATGTTGGAATTTTGAGCCAAACCCTTTATTTAGTCTGGGGTGGGGAGAGTGTTCTAATTCTATGTGCCATGCCTTTTTTTCGAGATCTCAGTTTCACTTAATTCCCTTTAATAACTCAAATCTCCAAGTTCTTGTTCCTTCTGCTGTGGCCAGGTATTGAACTCGCAATACTTTTTTGGATCACTCAGCCATTGCTTCTATCCACTGGGCCATACCTTACTTAGCCAGTAATTCATCAGTAGGTTTATTAAAGGCCAAAATGGTAAAACTAGAAAAAGATACAAATAACAAATATAATAAGCAAGGGAAGAAGAAAAAGAAGAAAGAATTTAAGATGGCTCCTAAACTAAAAAGTAGAAAGTTTCTGTCAGATGCTGGATGTATCTCCATCGATATTTTGAAGTTCAAATTCCCAGATTTGGGGAGATGGTGTGCTGGTTTTCTGTGTAAGATGTGTGGCAAGAGTAAGTATGAGGGTTTCATCAGGATGTTTCATCTACAGCTGGTATGGCATTTTCTACCCCACCTTGTATGGAAACAAGATCCACTTCCTTCATCCATGGATGGAGAGCAGTGTTAGGCTCCTCACTATAATGCACTATGCATCCAACTATTCTTCCAGTCTTTTGCCTTATATGAGAAGGATGCACAATATCTAATGTCTCATTCTCTTTTAAAAATGCCTGGCATTCTTCCAGAGACTCTTTGTGAATAGCACTATATTTCTGTAGGCTGTGAGGTCTAAGAACTGTCACAAGTGTCAGTATGATGTTGTCATCCGGATGTTGCATCCTTGCCTAGTACAGTCTCTGCCTCCTCATCATGCTTGGAAACAGGATCTACTTTCTTTGTCCAAGGGGCTGGTCCATGGTGGGAAGCAGTGTTATGCTTATCGCTATTATGCTCTGTGCAAATCTTACAGGTTTTTTTGGGGGGGAGGGGGAGTTGTCATATATAAAGAAAGATGCACATCTAAAGCAGGTGTTTCCTCATGAATGGCATGAAATTTCTGTAAGGTGTAGAGCAGGGGTCGGCAACTCATTCGACCCCGTGGGCCGGATTGTGTTATAATGACAGGTCGCGGGCCGGACGAAGGTCATTAATGAAAAATTAACGAAAATTACATATGCAGACCCCCTGTCAACTTAAATATTTAAAACCATAATGAAAATAAACATTGAGAAATCAGAAAAACAAAAGAAAATCTAAAATTAAAAAACACCTAACAAAAATTACTTTTCCTCAAGGAACGTCAAAATACTTCAAAGTGAAAAAAAATCAACCAAAGTGAAATGGATGAAATTATGACGTGTAGGTTTGAAACTCTTATTGAAAATTGTTCCACAAATGAACCACACACACACACACACACATCAAACAAAAACGAAGCACATATACCCATACATACGAGTGCAAAT
>OZ010581.1:107869163-107926663 GCA_963932145.1 Acanthosepion lycidas
CTCAAAATGATGAACCCAACACTTATCTTGGTATAGGAAACATTCAAAGAAACCAACTGGATCTGCCTCAAACAATGTCAGATTTTCCTGTGATGATCAGTTTGTGTGCTTTTGATCGGGTTTCAATTGAAATGGAACCCACTGATCAGAAACCTTTGTCATGCCAAGTTCATTGTGCAGAATATTCTCAACTCTCTTACGGGATATGCTGATAGCATTGGCTATTTGATTTATAGTAAATCATCTGTCATCCGTCACTATGTGGTGAATACAATCAATGTTCTCCTCAGTGGTGGCAGTTGCAGGATATGCAGACTTTGGGTCAGATTCAAGACTCTATCTTCCCCTCCTAAATTCAGCTGCTTAATTTTGCACTGTTGATAAAGATGAAGCATCATCCCCTAATGTAACAATCATGAGTAGCATAAATGTCTACATTTATTTAATTTAATTTATTTAATGTATTAGTTACACACAGTAATAATTTCAACCACAACTTTGATCTAAAAAAAATGATGTACTTATTAAAAGAGAAAATAACTTACACAAAGTTCTTGAAAGTGCAATTATTGATTCTTGCCTAAAATGTTAACTTACATCCTGAATTTTTTTAAACATCTCCTTTCTTAAGCCAACATAAATGACCATAGAATTTTTTAAAATTTAAAAGAAAACAGTTAACTCAAGACCTTTAAATATTTAAAATAAATTAATACATAGGTAAAATACTTTAAATATAAATAATAATTATATTAAAAAAAATCAAATAAAAATTCAACAATAACATTTACTCACTTTCATTTATTAGGCAATAAATTATATCACTTAGTGTCCTCCATAGTTTACCTTTTCTTACATGTAAGCTTTAAGAATATTTTAGTGTTCTCAAATTAAAAATTTGAAAGCTAAACAATATTTTTCCTCCACATCTGTACAAAAATGCAAGTTGCAAAATAAACTCTTCATATCTACCTTGATAAAAATTCTTCAAGGAACGAAACTCACTGGTATAGAATATTTTTCCTTTTGTCTTTTATTTATAATGTTTTTAGAGATATATTCTATTTATACCTGAATTTTTACACGCACACACGCGTACACATATACAAATATATATATATTAAAGACAACAGGCATTTTGTGTTGATTAATTTTGTTGTGACATTGACAGTCATTGGCTAAGTCACTACACTCATTCTATGAAACTCACCATTTGTCTCTACGTAACCTGATGATGACTTAAGGAAGTTGGAAATTTGCACCATAGTTCTTCTGAAATGAAATTTTGACAATTTCTGACAGCATTTCCTCCAATAAGGATTATTCATGATTTGGAAAATTCGATCAATAAAATATTGTCTTTAATAATTTGGAAAAAATAGCAGGACAGACTGGGTTCTATAGCCTTGGGTGGCAACTGGTCTAGGAGAAAGTAACTTTGAATTCAAAACTGTATGTAGCCCTGGTGTAGCACATACCATACAGCTAAAGAAAGGATTGTTCACATTGGTTCACTGATCCCGACTATGGTCAAATAATAATAATAATGATGATGAATAATAATTGCCTTGAAAAGCATTTGCTGCCAAAATACACTATATATATATATATATATATATATATATATATATATATATATATATATATATATATTGTGTGTGTATATATATATATATATATATATATATACACTTGAATGAAAACTCTAACATTTTTAGGCATTTAAAACAACATGCTTGCCCGCACACACAATTCTGTAAAATACTTGTCGAAAACACAATTATACTTCGACATGAAAACAATAGACAAAAACTAAAAATTCTTGAAGCATTATACATCAAACATTTGAAACCCAACCTAAACAAAATCAATTATGGCATCTCTACAAATATTCTTAAATGTCTATAATTGGTAACAGAAGCCATTGGTTTATACCAACGGCTTACCATACTTCTCAATTCCCTCTGGTGTGGTCATGTGTGACGTCAAGAGATGTGGTGCGATTTTCGCTTCTAGCGTCTTTATGCACGTGTTTATCGTTGCTTAGAAATCATCTATGTAAACATTGACAGACTATCATCACTGTCTTGTCCGTATATTGTTTAATATGTTGTAATTGACATCTTTGATAATGGCTTATGTAAGCCGAAAGCTTAGATTGTATTAAAAATAATATGAATCAATATTGTCAATTTCTTTCTTCGTTCAACGATAATGTTATTAAACTTATCAGATGTTACGAAAAAATTTTGCATAAAAAATATATATATATGTATTGTGTGTGTGTGTATATATATATATATATATATATATATATATATATATATATATATATAATGTGCACACACGTGATTTTCAAAGTATCTTATTCCTTGTTACAAACAAAGTCTTTATTTGATTTAATAACACATTAAGCAGGATGTTTCTTTTCTTGGTGATTTAATCTAACCATTAATAATGTAAACAGATTTATTTTTTAAATAATGTAAATTTTGTACAATAAAAATGATTATTCTATGATATCTGTGTTTTCTGATCTTTTTTTATGTTTTCCTGTCGCAAAAATGAAACATTATTATTTGCAAATAAATAAGAGGAACAACTTAGCAACTGGCCAAACTTCAGCTACATTATAGAAACTCATTTGTTGGCTATTGTGGCATGTGGGGGCTTCCTTACTTTGCTCAGTTTAGCAGTAGCAGCAATGGGAGTAATCAGCAGGGTACAACCAGAAGTTCCAGAATTCATAAAATCCCTAACAGAGCCCTATTCAGCCTCTTTTCCACTTTTCCCTTTCAATGACCTCTAGCTTCAAGGCCAGTTCAACGGGCTACTCATAATCCTTGCTGCAGAAGACATGTGGCTCTGTCCTGGCAGCTTGACTTCAGATTTCTTATTCCTGAAGGGAACAGGTGGAGAAATCTCCCTTTGAGACACCAACCCAAAGGAAAAACTACACACAATTCTTGCTGCAGAAGACATGTACCATTCCTATCTGCTTGACAATCCGGTTTCTCATTCTTCCCATGGAAACAACTGGAGAAATCTCTCTCTACAAAACATCGACTTAAGAACTTTGCTAACTGGCAAACCCAACTTGTTTCCCACAAAATGCTACTATTTTGCACTCTCTTTCAACCACAAATAAAAGCTGTTAAATATTTATTTTGAGCCTTGGGTTTTGTTCATTCCACTCTATACACTACTGAGCACACACACACACACACAACTGGGAAAATTCCTACAATACACACTGTTGAAATTTTAATCCTTCTTTGTTCCTTCCTTCCTTTGCAACCACACACTCGTCATAACAATCATTTGAATAAATAATAGTAAACGGATTAGCAGGAATAAATTATAAAAATCTTGGAATTAATACGAAAAGAAAAACACAACACCAAATATTTCATAATGAAAGTTTTCATTATACATTGTATTTTCTTTTGAAACTCTCATTTTTATAATTTTGCCTCAAAAATATCATTTTCAGAATAGTGAAGTAACAGTGAAATTAAAGTCAAACCCAGACACTATTGTCAGGGATAAAAATGTTTTTATTCATTTTCTTTGTGCTTAGAGTATTTTTTCAGCATCCAGTCTTTTTAAAAAGCAAAACTGATCCATTTTGTAAATGCCAGTCAGTTTACATTTCAGGAAGATTTCCGTCACATAAAAGAGGATTTTTAAATAAGTTGTTGATTTCCATTTTAATTTTTAAAAATTTCAGTTTAATTCTTCTTTTATTTGACTTGTCCTTTCATGAAGTGGGAGATCATGGCTCTCCACAACTTCCTGTATTTGTTACTCTAAGTAACACCTTATAGGTCTATTTTATTAAATAAGTTGCACAAATATGCATACACATTCAGACATTTTTGGTTCCATTTAAGATTTGGTAAATGAACAGGTTTCAAAGAAGTATATTGAGTTCATAAATTCCCAAGATTTGGATCTGTGGTCGCAGTCTGACTGTAAACTTTGCTTTGCATAAGTCATATATGGCAGCCATCTTGCTGCCAACATAAAAAGCAATAAGTGGTTGGCAAGCATTGAGAAAAATCTGACAGCAGGAATCTTGTGTTAAAAATTTAGAAACCCTTTTTTTTTGTTTGTATATATGTATACAAGTCCAGTAGACTTCCCTATGGAGTATAGGCCAACACCCTCATCACACTAGGCATTGCTGCTGTGGTTTCTCTAGCAGGTACGTTTTTAGGGGGTGGAATAACTAGCACCATGCCCAACAGGTTTTGAATTCAGAATTGTCTTTCTCTTGCATTGATTGCCAACCAAGGCTAGAGAGCTCCTGCTATTAACTTCTAGCTAGTGGGGGAAAAGATAATACCTTTCCAAGATATGGGTAAATAGCAGGGCAGATTGGGTCCTATAGCCTTGGATGGCAACCAGTGTAGGAGAGGGACAACTCTGAATTCAAAACCTGATGGGCTAATGTCTTAATTTATTTAATATACAGAGTGTCCATAAAGTTCGTGTGCACTTTAAAAAATTATAACTTTATTTGTATTTGCGATAGAAATAATTTGTCAAAAGGATTAGAAAGAAGCAAATCTATATTTTTTAAGGTTTTATTGAAATTTTATTTAAGTTTCCACATGTCCTCCATCATCAGCAATACAAAGGGTAATACGATTTTGTAGTTCACGGAAAACATTTGCCAACTGATTTACAGTAATTCCTGAAATCACATTAGTTATTTTAGCTATACTTAAAACTAGGTACATTAAACTTTATAAAAATTTTTACAGATTATTTCTATTGCAAATACAAATAAAGTTATAAATTTTTTAAAGTGCACACGAACTTTATGGACACCCTGTATTTTAATAAAATAACTTGTCTTTTATTCCCAATATTCATAGGGTTGAAAACACTGTAAATATTTGATAATGTTTAACCTTTGTGCCTGCAAAAAAATGGTTTGTCAAAAGGGTTTTTTTTTTCTGTTAACACTACTATTACTATAAACTACTAAGATTCCTTTGGCAATGTTTATTTACAAGATTATAAAAATATGTGAATCAAAATTTTCAATGAATTGTGTTCTTTGGAATGGCTAGCAAAACATCAGCAAACTGCCAATTGATTCAAACTTTATAAAATGGTAAATAATAAGGATTTCATTATAGTTGGTTCATATAGTTTTATGATTTTGTAAATTTTTATAAATTTATGAATAAAAAATTGTTTTCATATTTCTTTATAAATTGGTAAATAATAAACATTTCATTGTATTAGTTTGTTCGCATTCTTAAAATGTAAATATAAAATTATTCTTGTAGTTAAAAAATTCTAATTAATAAATTTTTTGTCATAAATTCTCTAAGAACAAAGAAAATTTGTGTTTTATTAACATTCTAATTATTGTTTTTTAAAACAAACATTATTGAGGGAGTGAACCTAGTAAAAAATAATAGCAGTGTTAAGGAAAAAACATCCTTTTGACACACCCTTTTATTGCAGGCACAAAGGTTAAACTTTGCCATATATTCTTTGGAATAAAAAGCATAAAATGTGATTAGCACAGTGTTATAAACACATATGGTTACATGAGAGAAGAAAAAAGGTACCACAAGGTACTGCCTTGTTATGCTGATATAGAGGGTCAGTAGAACCTGGATTTGATGCTTGTGTTGGGTTGGTTGACCGAGGTCACTGATGGAGACATTGACAGCTTGCCCGCTCACCTGCAATTACTGACAGTGTTGTGAGTGGCATTCTTAAAAGCAGAGGTGTTGGATCATGACTCAGTATTTTTTGTTCTGCCTTTTGCTTTAGTGAGAACATTCATGATTGGCTTCTTTTATATTGTATTTCATATGTTTTTTTAAGGGGACTTGCTTTAGGATTGGGATGTAATGCTTGAAGTCCTTGCACAGAGAGAAGCTTTTTATTTTTAGTTTTGTTTTTTTCTGTTCACAACAGTAATTCAGAAAAAAGCAAATTTATCTGTAAAATAGTAAAATCTATGCATATTTTTTTGAAAAGAATCATTGAGTCTCAAAATGCAGGCCAAAAATGCTTCTGACATTAACTGATGCAGGAGATGTCCTTCAGTATCTTCAAGGAGAGGTCATTTTGCCAGATGGTTGACAACCTTTAACAATTACTAAAATGTTACTTGTTTCTTCATTTTAAATTCATTATGACTTATTTATCAAATACATTAAATAGATTAAAATATTACTTATTTTATTAAAAATATTACCTATTTTAAATGAGAATATTATTCAGCTTCTCTATGATGTTTTCTTATACCTCTAAGAAATAAACCCTATTTCAAACACTATTATATGGCCACATACATACCTGCCCAAAACTTTATTTACTACCCAATAACAGACTATCTTCCTTTGGTACAGATAGGTCACATGACAGCCACTTAATGACGTCACTTCATAGTATGACAAAAGTGGTCAATCAGTCAGCTTCCAGGAGTCAAACCAAGCAGTTGCTATTTTTAACACAGGTGAGGCAATGGCCTTTCCTGGGCAGAGTCTAAATTTGCCTCCCCAACCATCTGCCACATGATGCAACTTACAAGCACATGCTGCAGTTTTCCTATGGAAATATATTTTCACCAGGTATACCTGGCTTGCATTCTTCAATTTAAGAAAACCCCAGAATTTGCTATTTCATGTTTGCAGAACATGTTTTTGCAAGCAAAATAGCAGATAAACCTAGCCTGCTTGAACCTGAATCTTACTTATTATAAAATGCAGATTGTGCGTGTGTGTGTGTGTGTTTGTACGTTTATATATTGGATCGGATTTCCTACATTTTTCAACCGATTTCAACAAAACTTCACAGGACTACATAAAATTACCTTGCGGTGGTTTGGACAGCACCAAAAATTGGAAAAACACAATTGTTTTTGCACAAAATCAATTTGAAAACACGATTAAGAGGCATTAATGAAAGGGGGACAACTCATATCGATTTATACTTATTAATATTGAGTTATCGAGTTATACTTGGTTGGTTGTTTGTGTGTGTGTGTGCGTGTTTGTTTATATATGGGATTGGATTTCCTACATTTTTCAACCGATTTCAACAAAATTTTTTGGCATGTAGTGTTTCTTATTGTCTTGCACACTTTTTTCTTTATTTTTACATTCAGAATGATTTAAAAATTCCATTTACAAGACAATTGTTTATAATAAAATTCTATTCAATCGGTAGACTCATAACGATTGAAAACAATGTTTTTGTTTGAGTTTGACCAATTCGTAAAAAAAAAAATAAATAAAACTAATTAAGACATGCGTGTCCATCAACCTTAAACAATAATCTTTGTCAATTTTATTTTTCAGTCTTTATGATGGTCGATACTTGATCTATCTCTTACTGTTACATCCCCAGGCAACGCCGGGCTCTACTGCTAGTCTTAAATATGCCTTCTCTAGAAACACACAAGAATCTCTGGCAGGTCTAGTTTCTGTTGGGAATTATTATATGTAAGACTTTCATTCTCTTTTCACACTGCTTGTTGTTGCATATATGTGTTATATTATCTCTGCTTGGGACAAATGTAAATATGTATTTATAATTTTGTGTATGACTTAACATTAAAAAACGTTTGTCATTCCTTTTTTTCAGCTATTCCATTCCATCTATGAAATAAGATGTTAGTATATAATAAATATACTAATGCTAATAAAGGGGATACGCAAATGGGATAATAAATCATTCTTTAATAGCTCACCCATTATGACAATATTACAAGCATGCCAAAAAGATTCCACAATACAATGCACTTCATTTAAATTAAAGTGTCTATTGGTTAGAAATTAACATCACCATGTAAAATATTTGATCAATTAGAGAAAACTAAAACTTTATTTTTCTCAAGCCTACTTTCAGGAAAAGTTTCTTATAAAACCCCAAATATTTTGGCTTTCAAAGAGCAGAGATACAGCTATCTCCAAACTGTACACAAGAGAAGACATAGTTTATTCCTTCCCACAGAGCATTTACTGAAAATGAATCACCTACAACAGTTTGGACAGTCAGTGAATTTTTGCTAACGATAAAAGCCGTTTCTCAAATAAAGTTTTTTCTGTCAACCAACTGTATAAAAGTCTTTTCTAAACTACAAATTTTTCTCTGAACCAACTACCCAAAGATCTTAAATCAACTAAAGTCTATTTTTAACCATTTTTTACTCTTTTGAATTCATGTACAGATGTTTGTAAATATAAATTAATAACATTGTTTTCTTTAGTTTTATTTTATTATTGTTTGGAATCCAAAGTTTGGATATTTAATATGTTGCGGGGCCGATAAGGATGTCGCCCCCGCAAGCTTTATGAAGAAACGTGTGAACAGCCAAGACAATGAGGGGACAAAGGCGAAGGTTTATGAAGCAATAATGTCGATTTTATTAATGCCAATTGTACAAGAGTGTACTCTGAAGAAATGTGTTCCAGTCGGTGTCGGGTCCGGTATGACTGGTTTTTGATTAGGGGTAGCTGCCTTCGGTCGTATTGGTAATAACGAATGTAGAGCTGATCGGCAAAACGGATGTAGCTGGTCGACTGCCGGATGGGAGAATAGACGGGAACAGCAGCAGGTTGATCGGTGTCCCTAAACAGGGCCAAGTCAGAACAATGAATGACTTCACAGGGCGGACCGACAACAGTGATAGACTTCACAGGGCGGATCGACCGCGGAAACGGGATCGCGCCAAAGTGTATCACTTGGTGAAGCCGGTCAGAGAGGTGATACGTCTTCCAGGGCGGATCGACCGCGGAAACGGGATCGCGCCGAAGAGTAACACTCTCGACAAAGCACCGGAAGCTCACAAAGGCAGCGTACTACACTTTGATCCAGGCCCCCGGGCCGAGTAGCTTGGTATTTATTAATCCACCCACGAGGATTAAATGTGGCACAAGGCCGGTTTAATGTGGGTAGCCCGCGAGCCCGTAGGCTCGGGCAAAAATATGACCTTTGAACCCGCCTTGACGGGTTCACGTCCTGTCTACCTCCCCGAAGGAAACCTTGCCCTTCAGCAAAGCTTCCTCCGAGTTCCTCTCTGCATTAGAGAGTTCGACAGAAGCCAACCTGGATGATCACAAAGCACAGATACTGCACTTTGATCCTAAACGGGCCGAGCAGCTTGGTATTTATTAATCCACCCACGAGGATTAAATGTGGCACAAAGCCGGTTTAATGTGGGTAGCCCGCGAGCCTGTAGGCTCGGCCAAAAATATGACCTTTGAACCCGCCTTGACGGGTTCAGGTCCTGTCTACCTCCCCGAAGGAAACCTTACCCTTCGGCAAAGCTTCCTCCGAGTTCCTCTCTGCATTAGAGAGTTCGACAGAAGCCAGCCCGGATGATCACAAAGCACAGATACTGCACTTTGATCCTATTATTTATTTACCAAAATCGTACAAATGTGCCACGAGGGCTAAAAATGGGGGTGGGGAAAAGATTGGTCTTGTCTAGTCCTATCTCAAAACTAACTAGTCTCAATCTTTGACCCATTCGTACTTACAATATTCCTTTCACCATAACAACACTTTTACTCCTTACAATCACCAAAATACCACATTTTCGCTATGAAAAGTCCTATCATGAAGTTTTTATTTTTACAATTATCGAGAAAAAAATAAACCCAATGATTATATACAATGAAAAACATGTTTGTAAAAGAAACTAAACAAAACAATATTAGTAGAAGGACCCTTCCAAAAATGTGGCAGAAATCTCGATCAACTGGATTGAAACAAATCCAGAGAAAAGAGACATCTGTCACCTAAAGTGTGTGCGTGTGTGTGGGGGGGGGGTGGAGACAAATAACTAAAAGGAGGACAAAAAAGCGGGACTTATGTACTTGCATGCACTGTTGTTGGATTTGGACGAAAAAAAAGGGGCTTATGATATTTGGAGCGATTCATTCAAGAACTCCCCGGCTAGAGGGAGTAGAAAACCGTAGATATTAAATTAATACAATTGTTGTCCGATGTTTGAGGAAGCGCTGCATAATCCGATGCTCACGAGGTACGGTTTGGCATCAACGATATTGAACTAGTCGTCTGGTTTCTGGCATGTTGCTTGACTTAAGTCTGCAAGATCAGGAGTTGTGAAGGTCAAGGCCGTCTTTCTAAGGAGCGGCTAATGGCGACCGCGACAAATATAAAAAAACACTGGACAACTGAATTTCCTACATACCCACAATCTAAAGTTATGTCTTTCCTATGACCTTTTTCCTACCCTAACAGTTTTTTTTTGTCTGTTGTCAAACTCTATGTCATTAGGCAGAGAGGAACCCAGACAAGGCTATAAAGGCAGAGCCTCATCTGGGTAGGTTGACAGTTAAATTTTTCCCCAGGTCTACAGGCTCGGAAAAGACCCACTTAAAAAACGGCCTTGTACCACATCCCGCCTTGTTGGGGAGGTAACTGGTAAATAAATATTGTTTTCTTACCCTAACAAAGCGTGCCTTATGATTTTTCTTCAAAGGCTTTTTTTTCCCTTACAACAGCCATAAACAACTCAAGCTAAATGTTTGAAAGGACCAACTCTGAAATGTTACTTCTATTATAAAATTTATGGTAATTTTACTATCATGGAAATATTTTTATTTGTTTTTTTGTGAAAGAAAGAAGAAAGGTTTAAATTGTTTCTCTCTTTCAGTTTTTTTGCTAATGAATGATTAACATTGAAGTTTTTAATTGCAACAAATATATTATTTAACTATCAGTAAGTAAAAATCAAAAATAATAAAACACCAAATACAAACAAGTTGTAAGTTGTTTTTTTTTTGTTCGTGTGACAGCAGAATGTTTTTTTTTTAAATATAATGACGTGCGTCTCGTCATTAAATCCTTTGCAGACCCTAATGCGATATAGTTGTGCTACTAAACGACTATTTGAGTGAAATATCACCGACCAGTTGCTAGGCAAATAATCTGGGTTGTGGAAGCTATAGTTATTAAGACGACGAAATTGTTTAGTTTGTCTGTTAAATTCTTTCTTTTTTTTTTTTTACTGAAGAAAAAATGTCATTACAAGCTTTACCTATTCTAATTCTCAACCTTGGAGGGGAGATGATGTACATTTTGGACCAAAGACTTCATGCCCAGAATGTACTTAAAGACAAAACATCTAAAGGTGACGAGAGAAACTTTTTTCTTTTTTGTTTATTGTTTCTCATGACATTCTGCTGTAAATCTTATATGCCATTCTTAATTTTAGATGTTGTTAACTTTAGCTTTATTTTTATTTTTTTAAAACAATTTCAACATACACCAAACTAAATTATTTCCCTTGCATCCCCCTTATACCTTTTGAATGAACCTCATATTCTGAGCATTTCTTTGCCCGGAGCTTGTTTCTTTATTGATCGAAAGTATCTTTGCGGTATAAATTGAAATATATCCGTGCGTTTTCTTCTTCTTTTTTTTTTTTTTTTTTTACAGAAATTAAATTTAAGTTTTTACTTATGACAAAAGAAAGTTGAAATAAATTCTTATTTCGGACTTTATTTTTAATTTGCATCACTTTTCAATCAAAGGAGGGATCAGAATATGAGGTGCGTTCAAAAGATTTTTAGGTGGAAGTAATTCGGTGTTTTGTATGCAAAAATCGTTTGAAACGCTAAGCAACATTATTCATTATACTTAACTTACTTAATGTTGGGTTTTTAATTTTAATTGGAAATCAAATCTCATTTTCAAATAGTTCTAAAAACTTTATTTGGTACTTTTAAAACTTTTTTGACACGTGTTGCACTTGTAAATATTTCCTTCTTTTTTTGTCAAAATCTTGTTTCTCTTTTTTGTGTTAATGAATCTTAAAAAGTTTGTTAAAAGTTTAAATTTCTTTTAATAATCTATAAAAAAGAAAGAAGTTGCATGCATAATAATGTTGATTTGATTTTTTTTATTATAAAAAAAAATATCTGGTTATTTTTTAAGTTTGGGAATGAAGTTTTTCTAAATGCTCGCTTTAGTTTTTTATTTATTAATAAATTAATAATAGTATTCTCTAGATTAGATTTATTGTTTTTGTTGTTTTTATGCTAAAAATTCGTTAAGAAAAAAATGAATCTTTTTCTCTCTTAGTCTATGAATTACTTATTTATTTTTGATGTAGTTTGTTTTGCATTGATGAAAATGAAAAATTACTTTCTTTTTGTTTTTTTATTTCTCTACATTTTTTTTCACTTTCGAGAAAATTACTTTCGCAATGCAAATTATGAATTTTCTCATATTTCTTTACCTAACCTCATATTCTTTTAGTTGGCTTGATGTGAGTTTGTGACCTGGGTTTCACGCTATTTGCGATCGTCAGACAAACTCTCTATATATTTCAGCTTCTAGCTTTGACCAGCAAGAATTTGTAAAACGAAAATAAGTTCGAACATACCTTATTTGGAAAATCTTGCATCAATAATAAGAAAAAAAATAGCGTCAGAGATAAAATTTCATTTTTCATCTTTTCTTATTTTACCATTTTTTATTAGTTACAGAAATTGCATTATATATTTCATTTTTTTGAATTATTTATTTATGGAATAAAAAAATGTATATATCAGAATATGAGACAGGGTAAAGTAATCTAAGGGAGATAAATCAGTATTTGGTATATTTCGAACGCAAAAATTGAGCGTAATTCATTCAAGGTTTACAAGTACTATTTAAAATCATATCATTGTCTATTGTTTTGTTTTCATCATCCATTGATATTTAAAATAAGCTTTTTTTTAGTTTCAATCTTAAATTTGTTATAATAACAATCATCAAGTTTGAATAACTAAAATCTCCCTTGGCCTGTCTAGGGGTAGTGTGCTCTGGACTATTTCAGCATTTACTTTCTTTCATCAATATGAATATGTTATCCAATCATAAAATGATGTTGAAGTTAACCTTGGACTGAAAGACGTTTTCTTGCATCACCATGGTTTAAAAGTATTTAACTTAAATAAATTAATAAAAATTTTAATACACTTTAAATTTTTTTTTTTTTTTTCAAGTTTTAGTTATGAAGAAAGCAAAATTAAAAAATTACTGATTAAAAAATAAACAAATTTGTTAAAAAAAAAAAAAAATGCATTCAAAATTTTATATAAAATTTTTCTTTACTTGTTGATTTTATTTTTTTATTTTTCATGTTTTATCATAACAATGAATATTCTGTTAACAATATTCTTCAACTGGTACATAGCAGGTCACTGGGAATAAAGAGAAATCAGCAAGTCATTGAGGTACATCCCTTTACTTTTAGTTTTTAAAAATGTTCCAGGAGGTAGATGAACATGGCTCTCTGTAAAAAACCGCTTGTCTTTATCATCTGTGAAATACCGTGTTCTTGGAAAAGATAGTGGTTTCCTGTCGTCTTCTTCATAGTTTTTCTTCCTTTAGACTGCTTACTACACAAGACTGGAGAGTCTGGTCAACATCAGTATTTTTAGCTGAGATTGGGGAGATAGGGTTGTGGTGTGCTGCTCAGATTTGTTTTAAAATCGTTAATGAGGTTTTTAGTGAGAGCACATACATTTAAATTTGCAAAGAACACAAGGAAAGAAGAACAAGAGATCAAAAATTGCATTCAACAATAAAAATATTGAAAATCAACGAGTACAACAATTGTGTTTATGTAATATTTAGGGAGAGAAAAGTAGCTTCCCTTGTAATGATATCTGATGCAAGATAGGAAAATGTATTTAAGAACTTCTCGTAATGTTCAGAGATCAGTGAATAAGATTTGAATTCAAGAATGAAAAGTTTGTACAAAAAGGATAATAGAATTTGGTTTGTGACTTGGCTTGTGACAGTTAACAGTGTAGTGTAATTGTAGTTCTCTGTGTGTGTGTGTGAATAGAAGAATGTAGATACGTGTGCGTTGCTGAGTTCTGCTGATTTATTGTTCTACTAACTTATTTCTGAAGTACGAACTGTTTAAATACTTTTTGGGTAGGCTCCAGAGAGAAGCGGGGAAAAATATCAAAAGGAATATCTAAAATACACGACTGGATAAAAATTGACCAATCACTGATTTTTTTTTTTACAAAACCAAGTTCGGCAAAGTTGACAGGAAATGAAAAAGCTACAAGAGAGTTCCATTAAGCAAGAAATGCAAGAGAAGACGCCATTAGCATAAAACTTATGATTACATCTTGCCATTTCAACTGTAAAATAATGAGACCTAGCAGCCAATTTAATAATATGCTTAAATTCATAAAGTCTAGGTACCAAAGGGAAAATCTTATCATGAAAATATTTATAGAAAAGGTTTGTTATGCCAGTGGGAAATTGACTGAAACTGAGATGCCGGGTCAGGGTTGATAACATTGCAAATGCCACCAATTTTTCTTTTGAAGTAACTGAAAGCAATAAACTATGAACAGTTTAGTTCCAATTATAGTAATTTTAAGCTACCAATAATAAAATACAACTAAAGGATATTTTTTTTGGTAATGAGATTGACCAATTAAAAAAAAATGTCATCGTGATAAGTTTTTAGTTTAAATAGATTAATTCTTGAGTGTTAAAATATTTTCAATTCAATTAAAACAATTATTTTTAAAATCTAATTTTTATTTTTTTAGCAATCCAAATTTTTTTCTTCTTTAATAAATAAAATTATTTTTTAAATTAGATATTAGGAAATAATTTTTTTATAGATTAATTAGACCTAAAACAAAATACTTAATGAAAATAAAATTAATCTTATCAACACATTTTGGATTTTTTTCAAAAATTATCATAAACATTTCAAAAACGGTTATGAATTTAATCAACATCAAACAGTTAACTTTACATCAGGAGACTACTATTTAGAATGTTGTGGCGAAAGAGAAAGTCACTGATAAAAAAGACATGTTCTGTACGATATGCCAATGAGAAAAATAGAAACAAGTTATTGCAGCTGTTGCCATAAATGCATCTCGGATATGCTAATATTGTTTTTCTTCTCCAACCGTCGACCATTGAAAAATTGTTTTGTCGATAAAAGTGGTTGGTGTTCTTGAACTGGGAGGCAGTTTATTTTTCTACTTCATTTATCGGCTTGCAAGTGACTGTTGCCTTGTGTGGTGGATTTCTGACAGTTTATGCATATTGGGATTTTTTTGACGATTTGTTTATTTTTGTTTTATAATTGAGCTGCCATATCAATTTCTGAACAAATGTAAACAGTGCCCCCCTCCAATACATCAGTGAAAATGATTAGAATATAAATATTAAAATAGAGTAATATGAATTAATAGAAAAAGACATTTTTAAGTATTTATTTACGTATGCATTTTTAATAGAACAAATATTCAAATGGACTTCTTTTTCACATTTTTTTTTTTTTTTTACTTGTTTTTCAATATTCCTACAATAAAACGAAACTATTAAGCAACTTTTATTACATGGATGAAGACATCAGTGATGAATTTATAGAGAAAAAAATATTCATTATCATAAATAAACACAAAATTTTAAAATATACGTAATTTAAAAGTATTTAGATATAAAAGTTATCTCCCTTAAATTTTCGGGCAAATGGCATTCACTCTTATGGTTGCCTCACAAAATATGAAATAAGATAATTCAAGCCATTTTAGTTTAGTTATAACCAAAGAAAAGTGATGCTTCAAGTTAACAATTAGTGAACTATTGGGATCTGGGTTTGACAGAATTAAAAAAAAAATGTTTATAGGGCTTTGTGGGTAAGGAATTATTTTCCACCCTACAAACTCTTTCCCCGCAGATACAATGTTGCAAGCCTATTACTGCTCTGTCGCTATTTACATGGCAAATGTTCAGATGAGCTACATTCCTTACTTCAACCAGTTCAGACCTTTACAACTAGGACATGGCATGCCACATGCACATTCTCTTTGTATTCCATTGGTAAGAAGGAAATTTCAGTCTTCTTGAAAACTACTACTTTGTGGAACAAACACCCTACGAATTGGAACGATGCACTAAGAGTTTTCTATTGAATATCTGGCATGTTGGTAAAGCAAATTGGGAAATGGCTTTATCTCTTTCTTGGGAAATTATAAAAATGCATGTCATTGGTGAAAAGAGAAGCAGATGGGAATTATATTTTTGTTACTGAAAATGAATTGAGAAATGAAAACAGAATAAACCCGCTGTAATTGTTAGGATTATGAAAATCGATCCGTCATAACATGCAGGTGATCTGGTTTATGTTTTCGCTATGATGGTGACCATCCCAAGGATGGAAAACTGTGTATCTTTTTGTTGAGAATTTAGGTAAACAAATATATTTTCATTGACAAAAACAGTTTGAGAAATAATTTTTATCTATCTCTCAGAAGGTTAAAATGAGAAGGTGATCTGGTTTGTGTTTTTGCTGGACAGGTGGGTCCAGGAAAGGAGTCAGAGAATTGAAATTAATGACAAGAATAAATACACTTTAAAGATTAAATTCTCCTACACACTTTAAAAATTAGATTTTTCACAAAGACAGTTATGCCAGCCCTGAGAAGTGGGCAGAGTTAGAATACTGAAGAGGAAAGAGCAGAATTTAGCCCCACCTGTGCAGAGTAGCAGTGTGAGATGTGCAGTGAAATAGGTCGGAGTTAAGGGAGGAGCAATCCCTGTGATTACTCTCAAGAAGCTGGATAATTCTCCAAATTTGGTAAGTTGATTAAGTAAGCAGAAATAGGAAACAAAGAAAACAATTTATTGGAATTAATGAAAATTAGGTAATCACTGAATACCCAGAACGCTTCGGGCCCCATGTCAGTTTTGGGTCAAAGTGCATATAAGCAGATGATTTTGGGGATCTTGGAGACTTTGGGCTGAGAATCCGTATTAAGTGCCCTTGTCAGCTATTACCAAAACTAATTCCTAAATACTAAGAAATTTGAACTTAGCTCCTCCAGAAGTTTAGACAAGGCCCAGTGTCACTATAGAAATTGATGCAAAAAGGGTTAATTTTTGTTGTATCAAGAACTGTATAAACCAATTGAAGATTAACCCCATGAATCTTTTGTTTTATTTTCCGCTGTGTAGATATTTTTTTCCTTAATGTAGCACCCGCCACAGCTTTAACCAGTGCTGAGATTACAATGACCTTCAATCTTCTACTGCTCTGAGATCAAGAACACAACATGGGCAGAGTTGGTGTAGATCGTAGTGGCTAGTGACCAACAGCCAGCTTGGACCAGCATCAGTATTGACCAATATAGAGTTAACCCTGTGGTTAAAATGTCATCCTTAGACCCTAAATGTGGTTACACCACTGGGTGTAAGTGGTGGCCAAAGGCATTATATTAATTGGTGACTCTGACCAAAGAGGTGACCCTGTTGGCAAGTGGTATTACAGTCTTGGCTAAGTGATAGCAAGTTAATCAACTTAGGTAGCCTGGAATAATTAATTATCGGACACAGCTGTAATTTACATTTTAGTATTAATAGATTAATGACATATTGATTCCAACTCTTGAAAATACCCAGTTGTACAAAGAAGACAATCTGAAATAAAGTGATCAGTATTTCATTGAAATAAGCAAGGGAGCTTGGAGTTACTGTCTGAATTTTTGGAATGAGGCATTATTATTATTATTATTATTTACATTCAAACAATTTTCCTCATTTTTCTTATCACATTTTGGCTATTGTGCCCTATGGCCTTCTTCAGGTGTCTCTCTATCTCCCATTAGGAAGTCATTAATAAAGAAAGAAACAGAAATGATAGTGGAGAGAGTCAAGCTTCACAGCAAGGCATCAACAATAAGTAACAAGAGAAAGGCAAAGGAGGTCAAGCATATTGGCAGCAGACAGAAAGAAAAATAGATTTAAGATGAAGTTTGTTACATGAGACAAGAGCCTAGTGGATTAAATCATTTGTTTGTGAATTTGGTGAAATGACTTCAGTATCTGTGTTGGGCGTGGGTATGATGATAAACTACATCTGGCAGCAAGGGCACTGATCAGTAGATTGGAGGTTTTGAGGAGTATGGAACCACCTCTTAATTGCTGTTGTTCCCAAGTCCAGGCTGAGCTGGGATGGTAGCACCTTTTAGGGCTCCAGCTATGGGTAAATAGTGACCCCCCAAACACTATTACAGTATAAATGTATATTTTTATAGTAAAAATACTAATGATACATATTTGTAGTAGAATTACCAACTATACATTTTAAAGCAAAATTATCAACAATAAATTTCATAACAAAATGACCAACAGTACATTTTATCTGTAGTTGAAGCCATAAAACAGTGTTATCAAAATATTTAGATTTCAGCATTAAATAACCGATAGAGATTGATATGCCACTAAACAAAATTGACCAACCAACCAATCAACCAACCTCTGCTGGGTAGTAAAGACTTAGGCTCAGTGGAAACAAAATGAGTAATAAGTGATCAGTGCTTGAAAGAGAACAAGATGATATATCCCTAAAGTTTATCCAAATTGACAGATATCTGAAGAAAACCAGAAGGTATAATGAATAAAATGATGAAATGTGGAATTATACTAATTTTACTATATGATACACCAAGTAATTTTTTTTTGTGTGTGAAGTGTTTAATTTTTGATGCACTAGAGTTATTTCCCTTGCATGATGATCTTTATATTTTTTATTTCATTGGCTAAAAATGATGAGCATCATTCTGAAGCAGGACTATGAATAATGGTTAAGGGCAAAACAGAATCTGCTCCTCTGATTGGCCAAAACACCAAAAGTCAAAAAAAATCAAACAAATCCCAATTGGTTAGAATTTATTCATAGAATTGAATAAACAGGTTCATTTTAAGTAGTCACAAAGATTATTAAAATTCTTGTAATCATGCGGAAGCTATGCCTGAATGCTAGTTGAGAAAAGATCACTCATGACAGTGCCCATGAAAGAGAAAGTCTGATGTCATGGAGGCCTGAAACTTTCTACGACCCAAGAATAGACATCTCTGAGGAAGCATTCTGGTGCACATTTTATGCATATTAAACAAATATATTTTTATTTTATATTTTGTTTTATTTTTTACTTATACTTCTTCATACTTCATTGATTTTTATTTCTTTTTTTTATTATTTTATCTATTCAAAAACTAATATTTGAAAACCTAATAATAGCAAAGACTTAACAAAATATGCTATTTATTTTGATGGCAAGGTGTTGTAATTTTGTCTTTGTTCAAAATACCTGAGAATTAGGAAGGCTGCAGCCCAAGAGAGTATTGAAGGGACAGAAAACTAGGTTGGGAAAACAAAACAAGAGGTTTATTAAATACTCCTACATAGAACAGAAAAACTTGAGTAAATCAACTACTCCTCAAATCCTACTCTGGCTGCTTGCCATATTTATAAGTAAGAACAGTCCATTGTCATAGTAGTAGGGAACAGCAGGAAGTATGCTGAGTCCTACTATACAACACATATGTAAACTAGTACATTTATATCTTTAAAGACTCGCATGTGAAAAGCTTTTGATTATAGTAAAAACTTAAAATACATCATTTTAGATGGCATAGATAAATTAGCATAAACATAAGCTTTACTCATAGAGGCTATAGCCCAATATATCATACCATTTTGGAATCAGATTAACTCTGTGAGCAAATTAAAACATTCTAGGCCAGATCCAAACCTACAATCCTGAAATTTTGGATTCCCAAGTTTTCATTACTGCGATTGTTTTCAGTTATTTTTTGCAACAAATTTTTTTGTATGATAACAATTTTTATAACTTGGAAATAAATATGGGAATAATCAAAATTAATTGTAAAATCCAGTGAAAGTCACCCATGACATAAAAATAATTGTTTGCATGCAAAGTAAGGACGTACATACATCAAATTGTCTTTAAATTAATTGGTGGTAGAAGAATTATCGCTGAACTTTTAAAAGGTAAGCTTAAATATTAATGCAATACTTAAATGCAGCAATCAATTTTGAGTTTTTCTGCAGTTTATTACTGCCTATTGCATATGCTCCTCCCTGCCTATTGTGATGAAGGCCCAATCAAGAGCCCTCCACAGGAGCTAGCTTAAATGCTGCCCAATATGACAGCTTTTAAGCTAGTTTATATAATAATTAGAAAAAATATAGACTTGCATGTGAAAAACTCACTACTAAGAAAGGATTAACGAAATGTGCCACCATTTTTTTTCATGGTATGGTTAAACTAATATATTTGAAGAATGACATAAGAAAGCAGTCCCAAGGCCAATATACCGAGGACAGTTTGGAGAGGGGGTTGCTATGCAGATGACATAGGTATTCATAGCTGGGATGAGAATGATCTTGATCAGAAAATCAACATCCTCTACCAAGCGTTCCAAGAAATAAGACTCAAGATAAGCCTTTCCAAATCAGAAACTATGATCTGGAATTGGAACGAATGCCATGATAGCACCTATCCTGAATCCATCATAAAAATTTGTGGTGAACAGACCTGTAGAAGCAAGCGAGCCAGAGTGGCTTGCATCTGGTGTATAGGAAAATAAGGGTCTTACCTTAACGTGCGGCATGTGACATCAGCAAGTTTGCTTTGGGAAAATGGCATTACTCTCCCGTCCAGCCATTCTAGCAGTATGTGCAATGATGAGGGTTTTTTGTACAGTTTGGCATGCTTCCACCAATAGCAAGCCGTGTGCTGATTGGTCGAACTGGAGGAGGGAATTTGCCTGTGTAACCGAGAATAACAGCAAAGAACGCTGATTGGCTGGTGAACCATGGTGTTGGCCTGATAAAAGAGTGCTGGAGCAGTGAAAAAGGGGATAGAAATGTCGGCTATATGTAGTGACGTGTGAAAAAAGCGAGGACGGTGAATTGAACCAGTGATATTGTGATTTGTACAAGTGATGTTGCAGCAATACAGACTTATTTAAACTACAAAATTCAGGATGTGGAATTAGTAAATACCAAATACTTCAAATATGTCTGTGTATGAATCAGTTAAAAGAAATTTAATAAAGGCAATAAGGAAATTAAACATGAAATGCGCTGTGCTAGAGGTAGTTCTGCCCAACATTGTAAATTGCTACGAAACCAAAAAATTTACCTGACAACTTGACTCATGTTCTTAAATAGCCTTGTCAGATCAAGACTTTCACATGGATTCCATACATGTTGCCAAACCCATTCCTGTAGCAGGAAACCTGGGATTCTGTAGCACAGACACTGGAAACACACTTGCAACAGATTCTGGTTCAGCATGCACCGATGTGACCAGCGTTGAATGCAAAAGCCTTCTGATGACTCAACAAACACTGCTCCTGTGGATTGACATGCATTCTAGCCCAAACTGAGCCAAATGTTCTCTGACGTGGATCACAGGTGTGACATCTTCGTTGACATAGATGTCATCAATATAAGCTGATGCCGCACGGTCACTGGCTCCTTTCTGTGACATCATTGTGCTGACAATGGCCTTCATAATAAGACGGGCCATATTTAGGCCAAACCCCAAATGTGTCATGCATACTGTTTCCCTTCAATCTTCACGGTCTGGAATGGCCACAGCATCTTGTGGACATGTACTTGGAGGTACGCTCTTCTGAGGTCCAACAGAGATACATTCAAACCTTTCTGCTACCATTCTTATAGCTTAGCTGCACGGACATCTGCATTAGCAGTGAACATGTCAACATGATGGCTAAATTCTCATTAGTCCATCACAGGATGCATCTTTTCATTATTTTGCTGCAGTACGGCCATCAGAGGAATTAACCCTTTGGGGAGCTCGAGCCTTTCTTCTGGGTATGGCATAAGCCAATCATTATCTATCCTCGTGTGGAGATCCTGCTCATAGCCTTCTTGGATCTCTGCATTGACCAGGTATTCAGACACTCCATTTTTCAGTCTTTCCGTTGCGTGGTCCTCTGACCATTTCCATGCCAAAGTCCATGTTCGCCTCTGATGGTCGAAGGTGGTGGTGAAATCAGGTTCATTGATGGAAATGTCTGCGCACATAGTGACTTTCCCGTTGCTGATCTGCGCTGATCCTGTTTGCCCAACAATGATGCCTCCCAATGCTTTTATCGCATCAATCCCCAACACCAGGTCAAACCCAGTGGTTTGCAATACACCACCAGAACATCAACCATGGCAGAATTGCCTTTGTCTGCAGATATAGTGATCACTCTGACACCGCAACATGCATTGGACATAACTGCAATCATCCTGATGTCTACCCTTTCCTTCTTCCAGGATCAGCACCAATCTGCATATACTATTGAACATGAGGAACCAGTGTCAATTAGTGCCAAACACCACATCCCATCAACATAAACACTTGTCTCCGGGAGCTTGCTTTCTGGACAGACCTGGACATGTTCCACGCTTTTGGCAGTCGTTTGCTGTGTGGCCTTTGCCACTGCCACTGCACCTGTAGCAGGTTACACTGGTGCTGTGATTCGCTCTTTGTAGGAATTATGGTATTACTGTGAGGTGGGCACACAGCTGCAACCACATCTTGACTTTGGTCCCCAGCCATCATCAGTAATTGTGTTCTTTCTATCAGGTCTGCCATAGGAAGGGTGTTAATGTTTTGCGCCTGTTGAAGTCCAGTGGAGATGTCATCAGTGAACCCAGTGATGAAAGTCAGTTTAGTGAGCCTTTCCACGGCAACATCCTTGAACCAATCTGGTCAATAGCCTGATTCTGTCTGTGTAAATGTCTACCTGCTCGCCAGCCCACCTGACCATAGGCTGTGAATGCACCATCAGAGAGCACCTCTTTCTATATCCTTTTGGTTTTCTTTATCCAATGGCAGCAGACTTGCGATGTCATCCACCAGCTGACGTCTCACCACCAGCCTCAACTTTTTCAACCATGCTACTATGCCTCCTTCCATAGTAATGGAGCCGAAATATCTTGTAGCAAGAAACCTGGGATTCTGTAGCACAGACACTGGAAACACACTCACAACGGATTCTGGTTCAGCATGCACCAACATGACCTGCATCAAACACAAAAGCCTTCTGACGATTCAACAAACACTCTCCTTTTTTATACATTCTTGCCAATCCAAAGAATTTGCATATTCAGCACACTGCCAGCCTCGATCTGACTCACTGATGCATGTGCCTCATCATTCCAGCATGGATGCTCGGATAGTCTGCCTTGCTAGCAATTCGCTTGCACATTTAAGCTACACTACTCTAGCTCTCTTGGACCTCTGAGGTAATTCTCCACAATTCCTAAATATTTAAACCATCTGCTGTGTATAATTGCTTTCTCCGATCAATGGTTAAAAATGGCTTTGAGCAAGTGAAGCCTTTTAATCCTTGGTGAAGACCATCTTTCTTCAAAACTTGTAGACTGGTGCTATAGAATCACAAGCAAAGAAATGTACCAAATAACAGAAAAAAACATCACTTGAAGTCTTTCAATAGCAGCACCAACTAAAATGGATAGCACATGTAATGGGAAGAGAAAATAATGATATAATGAAAGTATTGACACTTTGCACTGTTAAATCTCACTTCTGTTATCTCTTTAATTCGCCATGATTTCCAGTATAAACAAAAAACAAGTAAAGTTAGCCTCCACTTTACAACCTTATATAGGTATTAGAATCAAAGGGGATGTAATTAAGTCATTAATATTGACATTTTTTTTTCCTTTGCAATAACTCTTGATTCATTTCATCAATGAAGGAAAACAAAACTATTTCTTCCTAGTCTGGTATTTTGTTCCATAATACCACATTTTTCCAGTGAACACTGTTGGGTTCAGCCTTTCCTTGAATATGTGCATTTAGCCAATCTGCATCTTTTCCTTGGTATTTTGGCTGATGTGACAATACCTTGACAGACATTGTTGTGACATCACTCAGTTTCAGCTGTACATGAGACTTTGGTTTTGATAGTTTATCACTCTCCAGTAATCTTTTCTGATTAGGGATTGAAGTGCTCTCTGGTTCAGAGTCACCTGATACCACTGTTTCATCAGTACTGACTGAACTATCATCACGAAAACTGTTCTCAAATAGGTGATCCCACATTGTTCTGCTGTCATTGGATTGTCTAGTATCATCTCCACTCTCCAATTTAGAGTTACTTAAATTTTCTTTTGTGTCTTCTTCATTGGGCTCATCATGAGAATTGTCAGGAATCATCGCTTTTCTTTTTGTATTTGTTGACGTGTCCAGCTTTTCCTGATAAGTGTTTGATTTTTGTAAAGCCTTCTGCACTTTAAGCAAATGAGATTTACACAATGCTCCTCCATGATGAATCATGATCATCTGTACCAACAACTGTTGCTGGACCTCTCCAGCCTCCCTCTTTCCACTGGCAGAAAACCTCACCATTCTCAAGAGTATCATCAGAGAAAGTTATTGTCTTGTGTCTAAATGCCCTTTTAAGCCTTTGACTTCATTCAGCTTGGATGAAATTTTCTCTGGCCTTGTGCAAGGCTTCTAGATTCTTGCTTACAATTTCATTTGAAATGGTTGGCTCTAAAGTAGGAAGAATATCATGAAGAACACTTAGTAGGTTTGCGTTACATTCAAATACCAGCTGATTTGGTGAATAACTCCCCTGATTTTGCACTGCATTTTTGGCACTCATTGATCACACCAAAGCCAAATGAGGCTCACACTTAACATTTTCATTTGTTTTAGACATTGTTTCCTATAGAATGGCATTGTGGCGTTCTATGATCCAATTACTGAATGGTGATTCCAATGCTGTAGTTACTGTTTCCACTCCAAGTTTTTCATTCATTTCTCTCATAGCATGATTTTCAAATTCCCCACCATTATCACTGAAAAATTTTTGTGGAGCTCCAAACTAGGCTATCCAGATTTTAAATATTTGGCTAACTATCACTTTGTGAATTTATAATACAAGAAGCAGAATATCTAGTTTCAGCATCAATTAAGTGAAGTATTCACATTTTTCCATGTTGATTTTCCTTCAAGTCCATATACACTCACACATTGAACCTTGATGCTAGAGGCAAGCTGACACTTGATCTAAGTGGAGCCTTGCTATATATTGCAACAGAGTGCATACTCATCAAACTTCAGCCATTTGTCTGAATTATCTATCTTGACATCCATTATCCTTAAGGAGTTTTAAAAGCTTTACCTTTCTTGGCATGTGAAAACTGCTTGTACAGTTTAACAGCTTTTTCTCTCTTTTTTTTCAAAGCTGAAGCTGTCCAGCAAAAAGTGTCGTACCACATTTACCTTTGGGGAATCTAGAGATGTTTTGGCTACAGGAATACAGTAATGTCCCATTGATGTACATTTTTAAATTAATATCATGTCCATTTAGATTCACCATATATTTTGTGAAATCTAAGACAATTCCCATCTGTTTCATGTCACCT
This sequence comes from Acanthosepion lycidas, assembly GCA_963932145.1. NCBI lineage: Eukaryota > Metazoa > Mollusca > Cephalopoda > Sepiida > Sepiidae > Acanthosepion > Acanthosepion lycidas. The sequence continues at coordinate 107,894,437 of OZ010581.1, forward strand.
CTGCTTATCAACAAACGTATTTAATTTTTTACCACCTCAACATCCATCAATATTCTTTCACATATTAAACTTTTGGCTTCAAAATCATCATCAAATCTAAATACCATCCTGGGTATGATGATAAGCTACATCCGCATCCTGGGTAAGACGATAAACTACATCCAACAGCAAAGCCTCTGATCAGGAGGTTTTGAGGAGCGTAGAACCACCTCTTAATTGCTGGATGCAACCAACAAGTATTCTCAGCAATGCCTCCATTCACTTCCAATGCCACCCCCATGGCCAAAGAAGTGGTGTCCACCCATACCTTCAATCAAGTCCATAATTGGATTGATAGCGTTCATAATGAGAGGTGTGACATTTAAACCAAATCCTAATAACGTAAGGCAATACTTCTTGCCCTTGATCAGCACGGTTTGAAAGGGCCACAATGCCTTGTCAACATGTATCTGTAGGTAAGCTTTTCTCAAATCTAACAGGGACATGTTCACTCCCTGTCGCCACCTTTCCCTCAACTTCTGGGTGCACACATCCGCATCGGCAGTGAACGCTTCCACAAAATCATTTAATCCCCTGTAATCAAGCAATGTCCAAACCTCCTGCTTGTACCCCTGAATCGCCACCATCAATGGAATCGGTCCCTTGGGTGGATCGAGCTCCCATTCAGGGTATGGCAGCAGCCATTCATTATCTAACCACAGCTGCAGTTCTTTTTCGTATTCCCCACCGGATAGTGTCAAGCCCGGTGTACTCCGTCACACTATTTTTCAGTCTTTTGGGTGTTTGACCACTGACTCATTTCCATAAGGCAGTCCAAACCTTCTGATGGTTGAATTGCACACTAAAAAAGGTTTGTTGGTGGAAATGGCTGAGTGTATACTGGGTGTATATTTCTTGAGAAAGCGGATTTCTCCTGATTTAGTGAGCTATGCATTTCTGTTCATCTACAAGCATTTCAATGACTGGTAGTGCATTATTCTTTACTTGCTCAGGGATGAGATTGGCATTGACATCTCCCCTGAACTGTTTCCTCTTGCACTCAGACAAGATGTGTCCAACCTCGTTGCAACAAAAGCAACACACTTCAACATGTGATCTGTGCACCCAGTTATCTGTCCCCTCCAGGCATCCTTGTTTCCTTTAGCAAAGTGGTTGGGACCAGAGAACTTAAAATAAATTATGCCATCCTTACGCATACCAGAAGAATGCATCTCAGCATGTGTTCGGTGAATCAATGTGGTGACTGACTCTTCAGGTTTTTGGCCATCAGTCATAATGGCTCTTGCCTGGGTTAGAAGTTGCTCCAAGGTCATAGTCTCTAAGATACTATGAAAACTTGGATAACCTAAGAATCCTACATCGACTCTCCTAACTAGAATCTAGCTTTGACTACTTGAGCTTGGTCCTTCTTGTTAAGCAAGGAGGCCAGCTCTGCTTTAGCTAAAACTACTTTATGACTATCTCCTGATTTGACAACGCCCTCTAATCTAGTTTCTAGTGCCTTTTTGCTGCTAGTCTATCTAGGTCAAGTTGTCTTCTGTAATCGGTAGCAAAAGACCTAATGGTGTCCTTAAGGTGTACCCACCACTTATTCCCAAACACAGAACCTGCCAGTTCCCACAGTATTATTAGTAGTAACTGATCCCGAAAATCCTTCATGTTCAATAAAGACTGGTTGAATTTCCAGTACCCAGCCATTCTAGGCTTAGCCATATCTAAATTTTTGCAGACCTGCACAAGCTCATGGTCCATATAAAAGATATTATGAAAACTTGGACAACCTAAGAATCCTATGTCAACTCTCCTAAGTAAAACCTGGTTGATGTCGCTAGAAAGCTGCACCCCTCTCAGGCAGCCCGTCTATGTCCAAGTCCACTCTACCTACTTCAGATGTTCATTTTAGAATTTATGAACCAGAATAGTCTGGTGACAAATTCGTGAAGGTTTTTTTTACATTAGAAAGAATATTAATAGCCTTCTTAGCTCCCCTGTGGTCTAAATTGGGATCAAGGATGATGTTTCAATCGCTCACTAGAACTACCCTTTTCCAAAGTATCATGAACTGATCAATCCTCCAAAAGAAGGTTTCCTGCTCCAAATGATCAAAGGGCACATAAACCCCAATGAGTCAGAATGCTTTCTCCTTTATGGTAATATCCAGCACACACAATCTGCCCACAAGATCCACAAAGACAAGTGAACAGGTTGTGTCCAAAGAACAAGTTACAAGCCAAAAAATGCCCCTTGTGCGACTATAAAAGTATACTGAGCAGAAGCAGAACTTCTTTGACAACACACCCTCATAGTCACTTGCAATAAGGTGGGTCTCTTGAACACAACATATATTCACACTGAGGCTTTTGAAATCCCTAGTGAGCCAAGCCCTTTTTGACTCAACCCTTATGCTTGTTAACCAGAGAACCATGATTAATGCTTAATGGTGTTGCACAACTGGGACCAACATGTCATGGGGCAGAACACTGAAGGCCTGTCCCATAGACCCTTGGCCCATTTCAGTTTTTATGGAGCCATCTGGGGGCAACCCCCTGATGTCCATAGGAAATGGTAGTTTCACTGCTCTATATAGGGATGGTTGAAAAAATATTGGAACTTTCCCTGAACAAAATTGTTTAACAAACTTCATTCCCAAATATTGCCAGTGGAGGAGACATCTTTATGGAATTTTTCACTTCCTCCAACATTGCCCATAATTGCTATATACTCAGACCAATGCGTACCACTGTCAGTACTTTCTGCATCTGAGGGAAGTTTTTTCCTTTTTACTTCTTTGAAGTTTTTGAGGGCCTTTAAGTCCTTCAGATGCTGAGGTTGAAAATTCTTTCTTTCAAGGATGTCAGGGTCCCCCTAGTGCAAATCCACCTCACTATGATATTTCTTTCCGTATACAGTTTTTTTTTTTTTTTTTTTTTTTTTTTTTGTGTGTGTGGGCTTTCCTCTTCTGAGCTTCCCAACAAGATTTTTATTGATGTTGATGGTATTTGTGGTGGTGGTGGTTGATTGGGTAAGGGGGTGGGGGAATTGAATTTTTTTTTTTTTTTTTTTAAGGTGAGGATTTGGGTGTGGGAGAAGCAGTTCAGTGTGGGGACATAGGTTTAGGCTTGGATTTATTATCTCATTTTGGTGATGATGAAGATGTATATTTACCTGGGGAGGACTTTTTGATGGGGGAGGAATCTTCCTCTACTGGCTGGTACTTGGTCTCCATTTGCTTCTTAATAATCAAAAGTTACTGCTTTTCTTTTGAAGAGCTTGCATATAATATCGTTGGCATCTTTAAGGTCTCCCCATAGCTTGGTCTTTCCTTCCTTCTTAGGGCTGGGACTTAGAAGGTGATGGGACTGCTTATGTATTTTTGTTCTTTTTCAGGACTATCTGCCAATCATCTGACTTTTCTGCCATCTTAGGTGTTGTATCGGCTAAAATCACACCATTCTCCTGATCCTTATTTTTGTTTCTCTCATTAGGAAGAAAAGGTCACTGATTTTGTGTGTTCTCCATATGTTTTCCTTTTTGGAGGCAAATTGTGGAGAGATGCCCATTTTTGCCACATTGCCAGCAGGCTAGTTTCCATCCTGAGATGATAAGTAGAAGTTTTCTATTCAGTTGCTATTTAAAAGTATCCAATTGGGGACTGTATTGAAAGATTTGTGGCTCCTCATTACAAAATACTGCCATTCTCCTATCTTTCTTTCCGGAATCACCACTATCAGATCTCCATATTGCATTAGAAATTCCCCAACCTGTTGACCAGAGATAAAGCTGGGCACTTCATAAGCAGTAACACGTGTTCGTCATTGTCATTGGTATTCAACTCTCAATATGCAATTCTTGTTTTGCAGGTTACTCATGGTCAGTGAAACACATTCTTCTGGGGTTGATAATAGTATTTCCCCACATAGGGAAATTCTTTCCTTTGACTATTTGTTGGATTTTTACACCCAACTTTGCTAATCTTTAATGATGTAATCTGTGTTGGATTTAATTGACGTGTTTAATTTTTTGTCAATAACAAAAACAGAAATAATTCTCTCCACAGCTCCCAACTCTGGAGGGTTTATGATTAGTCTATCTGGCGTGACTAGGTGGGAATATTGCCTAACCTTTACAAATTCCTCAATGTCTATGACACACTGATGTGATGACTTCCTTGTAAAGGGCAAGGCAGTAGCCAAATTTTCATTGACCTTCCTTTTTTCCACGGTTTTGCCAGTTTGTGAGATTGTAGATTGGTTCTTTTTCTCATGTTCCTGTGAAACCTTTTTCAGGGGTTGCAAATAGAGCTTTGATGGCTTTACTAATGTCCTCCTCATCCATTATGGACAAAGTAGGAATGGCAGGAAGCCAAAATAAGCTATTGGATGCAGCCAGGTGTTAAAAAAAAAACTGTATGTACAAAACACTAAAAAAAAAAGCTCACAAAAAAACCCACTGGTTAATCCAGACAAAGTAATTGTACAGGACTGATTCTTAATGCACCAATAAACTGAGTAAACTTGACAACTTGAAGCCAACCCAACAGCAGTAAACCGTTCTGCCTGTTGCCTCATTCTCCCTGTTTTTATGTATCATTTACAGCCAAAATTTACATCAGATAATCTTGTGAGAGAGTATCTGACTCCGGGATTTATCTGTTTTAAATATGTAATCTGTGAAGTTGCCATTTCTTTCTTCTTTGGGCAGTTTACATGCAAGGCACATTCGAATCTTTGTTCATGCTGGAGTTAAGTTATTTTATTCTAGCGTTGCAAAAAAATGCATGCAATCCTGAGCCTCTTTGTTCTCTGTGGGGTAGTTCACTACATAGAAAAAGCAAACGGTAGAACTTCCCTGCAAATTGGTATACACTTTGCTACCAGTGTTAATCATCATCACTTTAGTTACTTCTATTGTATCTTTCATGATTTCCAGAATAAAAAAAAAACAATTAAAGCTAGCCTTCACTTTACACACATAGGTATTAGAATCAAAGGGGATGTTAACATGCACTACTTCAAACAAAACATTAGGAAAGACACCTCCCCAGCCCTGTCAATACTGGAAAGAGCAATAACAGCTACTGAACTTGAGAAACATATTTTCTGAAAACATTGTTTTAAGAAAAAGATTTCATAAATTTCAACTGAAAGCAATACTGGCTGCTCAGTCAATGAATGCCAAATGTTTCCTTATAAGGAAACAGGTACATTACATGTGAAAACTTTTTGATAATAGTATAATAGAGTATTCATATATTTAGATTCACATGCCGAAATCTTCTAATAATAGTAAGGACTTAACAAAATATGCCACCATTTTTTATGGTATGTGTAAAATAATATATTTAAACATTCACATGTGAAAACCTATTAATCACAAGGACTTAACAAAATATGTCTTAATTTTTTTCTAAACTGGTTTTATGAACATTATTTACATTATTCGGATTATTGTCCTCATCTTTGTCGCCATATTTATCACAACGTTTCAGTCGTTGTATGCTCCGGCCTTCTTCTTCTTCTAGACTGTGGCTACCCCAGTGAGCAAAATAAAGGGTTCAGTTTGACATTCCAACCACCTGAAGAAGGCCGGAGCATACAATGACTGAAACGTTGTGATAAATATGGCGACAAAGATGAGGACAATAGTCCGAATAATGTAAATAATGTACATAATACCTCATATCAGAAATATAGACAGACTCTGGTTTTATGAATAATCGATATGTGCCTTCTCAGAATTTTAAACACCAATTGTAAATTTAACTCAAAAATTGGCTCCAGGAAAGTTAATTCAACCTTTGACTCCACCATCCACCACCATTTTTGTTGCTTAATCTCTCATTTGATATTGTTTTTTTCTTGGTCTGTTCTCTGATGCTTGTTGATCCAGGTCTCTTAGAATTCTCCTTAACATTCATCTTTCATTGCACTTTTTGGAAAAAAAAAAAAAAATTGAATTTCTTAGATCTGTATATTGGGGTTAGTAATAATAATAATATTAGGTTGGTGCAAAAATAACGACGTAACAATGTCGTTTTTTGACGTTAAAAAATACATCAAAAAACGACATTACGTCATTATTTTTGCACCAACCTAATAATAATAAAACTCTATCAAACATCTATAAAATATGTAAAAATGATTAGAATTTAATCTATTTTAGAATTTTTGTAAAAAAAAAAAAAATGTGCTCGCTAGATAACTAGAGCAACAATAGTCTATAAAATAATAAAAAGTTCAAAGGATTTATCTGTCACTGACCAAATCCAACATTTTGAATAACAGTGCTCATCAGAGTCAGATTTATTGGACCCTCTGATCCTGATGAATGTTCTTACACAAAACTCTTGAGTTGGTCAATGAGATAAATCTTTTGGGGCTTATGGCGACATCATATTGAAACGCTAATTCCTGTATGATCATTGAAGTTAAGCAATGTCAAGCCTGGTCATTACCTTTAAGAGTGACTGCTTAGGAATACCAGATGCTGTAAGCTTGTATGTATGGGTGGGGTAATGGATAATGGCTTGGAATTATTAATTGGAGGGCTGAGTTCCAATTCCCATTGGGTTCGCTACATTCACTTACGCACAAATACCCTTGGGAAAAGGTATGAATCCACCGCTTCTCTCCCCAGCTATGGGTTAATTAGTAAGATTTGTATCACAAAGCAATCATTTTGTCCCAAAAATACTCAATCTAAAAATATTTTCTGGCTTTAAATAACCTACAAAAGGGTTGATAAGCCATGGAAAATGAATCGACCAAGTCATTTTTATTAATTAATGCATAATGATAGCTGTAATGTTTTATTATATTCGTATTTAAGTAGGTTTATTCAAACTGTTGTTTTTGTCTATTTTATCCAAATAGTTTCAGTTACTAGAGGTTGTGTTAAACTGAACCCTCCCCACCATTTAATATCCAGTATGTTGTACAATAAATACTAAGAAATACAAAAGATTATAACAGCAATACTGTATCAGTATGTTAACGACTACCATAACCTACTTATACAGCAGATTGACTTTTTCTTTTATTTTTGTTTCTTTAGTTGTGAACGATATTGTCTCTACCATGTTCAGCAAACATTTCATTGATGAGTTGTTTCGACCCCAATTGATGTATTCAAAGAGGACAATGAGATCGGTGTTTGACCGTCTTGCTCACTCCTCTCTTTTGCGACTGAATGCTGCTAGTATGGACAAGGTCAGTATGTTTTATCATTGCCAGGTTTTGTAAAAGTAATTTATTTTAAATGTAATTTCATTTCAAAGGTCCTTGGATTTTGCAGAATCAAAATTCAAGAGGTCATGATTTTTTTTATTTTCAAATTTAAATATTTTCAAATCATTCTTAGATTTTCTTCAGATTCCACGGATGTTTTCAAAATAATCATTGTTATTCAAATATCTTGTGTTAAGTATTGTTTATTCATGCCTCACATGAAAAATTGTTAAACTTATTAAAAACAGCAGGCAAAGTCGATCAGGAAACTGGAGATCTTCTAAAGGATATTTATAAGAAATGTGCTATTTGTCACAAATACACATGTCCTAAATTGAAACCAATATTTGGTTTTAATCCAGTAAATGATTTTAATCAAGTAATTGCTCTTGACTTTCATGAACTTGGTCCTGGCTTCTGATATTTACATATGACTGAGTTGTTTAGTAAATTAAGTCTGGCTGTTATAACCTGTAGTAAAGAAGTGGGTGTCTACGTAGATAAGTTTATGCAGAATTTGGTTGCTATTTATGGTGCACCTAAAATTGATCTTTTTACAGATAATGGTCGTGAGTTCAGCGACAAGACTTTTCAAGAAATGGCTGAAAAGTTGAATCTCTCACTCAAAACAACTGAAACTTATTCTTCATGGTCAAATGATATTGTTGAGCACCATAATGTGATCCTGACAGAAATCATTAAGAAGGTTAAAGAAAAAAAATGTTATTTCCTGGTAAACTGCTATAAGTTGGGCTGTGAATGCAAAGAACTGATTGGTAAATGTACATGGATTTAGTCCACATCAGATAGTGTATGGCAGGAATCCAAACTTACCATCTAATATTACCAATAAATCCCCTGCTCTGGAAGATAACACTATTGGTGAAGTGATGAAAAGGCATCTTACAGGTTTACAAAAAGCATATATATGTGACAGATCTGGCTGGTAGAATTGACACAAGTATAGTTGAAGATTTGAAATGATTGAATAAGATTATCAAGAAAGTAAAATCTGAACATGTTTATTTGAAGTATCAAAATTTGGGCAAGTTCTTTGTCCTCGAGGCCAGTTCCATTTGTAGCAATATCGTACCACTGTTGACTAAGGCTGAGCACTGTGTTCTTTTGCTTACTGGGTGTTATGTGAGTCATGATAAGGATGATGTGACAGAAGGAATTCTATGGAGATGAGAAATTTACCTCTTCCCAAATGATCCTGTTATTTAAGCACCAGCTTAAAGTCATGATCAGGACAGAAAGGAAGTGACTCCACCCATTGGAATTTGGCAAAAAGGTGGGTGAGTCTTGCATGTTTGTGCTGAGTGAAAGGTGCTTACTTGGAGTGGCATTTTGATGCTGGTTAGGCATTAAGGATTTGGGGATTTCTGGCTTGAACATTGGGAACCCTGCCTGAAAATAGGTTAGTTTAGGTTTGTTTTTTCTTTAGTTTTTTTTTTTTTCTTCGTTCAAGTTAGCTAAGGTATGCATGCTAATTGGCCCCTTCTATTTTTTTTTGACTCCACTTTCTTTGTTTAATTCCCCCTCCTCTCCTCCATTAGGTGACTAGAGATGTCAGTTATCTGGTATATGTGGGATGCCTTTTGCTTTTTGGGTGTAATCTTTTGTATTTGTTGCTGTGTTTGGGTGAGTGTGTGTTTTTGTGAGTGTTAGGTTGCCTGAGTGTTTTTTTTTCATTTTTTCATTATTTAAGTTCTGCATTATTTTTGTCTGGTTAACTGATGTCTCTGCCACATTTAGTTATTGGGTGGGGGTTATTACTAATACTATTTTGTTTTGTTTCTTGTAAATAAATTTTGTTTACCATTGTAAATGTTCGTTAGGGTTTATAAAATTTTAAAAGTTGTTTTTGTATTCCTCACCCTCCACAGAAAAAATATGGGGGACTATTCAGGGTCGATTTGTTGGTCAGGTGACTTCTTGATGTTATTGGTGTGGGGGAGGTGATCCCAATATGCAGCATTTTTGGAAAGTGCTTGAAAACCATACCATGAGTTGACCCAAACCTTGTGAGTGAAACTAAGTAGATGGAACTATTTGAGAGTCATCGGTGGCTGTGTCATCGTGACTGAGGGTTTGAGTGTGCTGGCCTTGTTCAGACTGTTGATCACTTCAGATAATGCACTTTCTCCAAATAACTGTAACTAAGGTCTGCTCAGCATAGTTGCACTATAAATCACAGGTGGGCTCTGTGTTGAACAAAAACAAAATATGCCTGAGCATGCATCTACAATAGGGATTGGCTAGCCGCTCTAGTAGACAGGAATCATCGGATAGGAGTGGCCAGCCATAAGAAGAACAGTACTTGTGTGACTGAACTTCTTAGTCATAGTCAACTATTATTAGATTTTGACTAGTATTTTTTCATTGTCATATTTTTTTTTTTAATTGCAGCTATCAAGTCTTCATTCTTTATTGATTTTATCATTGCTAGTAGGCTGTATCGAACAGAAATAAAGAATAAAGCTCTGGCTTTATTTCTGTTTTTCCTTTGCTTAATAATGAAATTTTGAAACTCATTGCAGTAAACTACTTATTAAGACACAAAATAAGGAGTAATTTTGTTTTATTTATTATGAATTAAGTGATACTCTTTCTTTTTTCTGACCTCTCATTTCAGTTGTATGATCTCATGATAATGGTGGTTAAGCAACAAGTACTAATGTGCCTTCGACCTAAAGATATCCTTTTTATTACACTCAATCATCTTGATGCCATCATGGAATTGGTAAAGGATAATCCATCCACATTACAACAAGTCAATTATGTATATCGACTTTTCATCAAGGTCAGTATTAGTCTATATTTCTGAGATGAGGTATTATAACTATTTAAACTATTTACATTGTTTGGACTGTTGTCCTCATCTTTATCAACATCTATCTATATTTCTGAGATGAGGTATTATAACTATTTAAACTATTTACATTGTTCGGACTGTTGTCCTCATCTTTATTGCCATATTCACCTTCAATATCTGTCTCTATTTCTGAGATGAGGTATTATAACTATTTACATTGTTTGTACTGTTGTCCTCATCTTTATTGTCATATTCACAATGTTTCGGCCATTGTATGCTCTGGCCTTCTTCAGATGACATATGTTGGAATTTCAAACAAAACCTTTTATTTTTGTCTACCAGGGTAGATTGTTCTAGTTTCACATGCCATGCCTTTTCTGGATATCTCAGTTTCATTTATTTCCATTTAGTGACTCAACTCTGCTGTGGCCAGGTATTGAACTCACATCTCTTTGGGTCAAATCACTGGATTACTTCAACCAATGCCTTTATCCACTAGGTCATGTGATCAATCTTCCCTGGTGGACGAAATAAAGAGTTCAGTTTGAAATTCCAATATATATCACCTGACAAAGGCTGGAGGGTACAATTGCCAAAATGTTGTGAATATGACAATAAAGATGAGGACAATTGTCTGAACAATGTAAATAGTGTAAAAAAGGTCACTATTGTTCAGTTTTATTTATATCTCCCTTGTTTAAGTGTTTGTCTAATTGGAATTTTTATACTAAAGTCAGAAAATGTTCACTTCTTTTATACAAAGGAAACATAGCAAGAAAGAAGATAATATACACCAACGCACAACCTTTTTAACTTCCATGAGGTCCTGCGACCAGAAATGATTTTTTTTTTCAGCTCACTATAGATTAAACATTCTGGATCCCATATATACAAAATCCTTTTTTTTTTTTTCTATTAAAAAGATTAATAGGGCATCTAGTTTAATATGTAAATTGATTCCTGAAACAAAAAGTGTCCATACTACATGTCTTCTAAAATGAAAAATTTTTGAAATTCATAACCTGGATTGGTTTTCTCATGTATTACTAACAATTAAACACTCCAGATTATGATAGTTAAAAAAAATACGTATTTTTTAAATTGTAAGAAATCATGTGGTATGTACATACTTTGTTTTCGTTAATGGTGTGGATCAATTTAAAATGAATTTACATAGCAAATTGAACCCCTATTTAATTTTACATCCAATAATAACTAAAGAGTTAATGCTTACGGCCATATTTTGTTGAAACACCAGTTCCCGTATGATTATTGTAGTTAGGCAATGTCAAGTATGGTCAATACTTAAGTGGGTGACTGCATTGGAATACTAGGCACTGTAAGCTTGGATATGCAGGTGGTGTAATAATGGCTTGCAATTGTTAATTGGAGAACCCAGTTCCAATTCCTGTTTGGTTCATTATGTTCCCTTATGTGCTAATACCCTTATAGAAGGCATAAATCCACCTCTTCTCCCACCAGAGGTAAGTTAATTAGTAAGATTTGTATCACTAAACCATTAATATCTCCAAAAAGAAAATTCTTAGAATCTAAAAATATTTTCTGCAAAGGGTTGATAAATGGTAAAATACAAATCAACTAAAGAATTAATGGATTCATCTTTGATCTGACACTTTTATTACTTCAAACATTACTTCAGTGGACACTCTGTATTTGAAATAGACATCCTTTTTTATATTTATTAAAGAGTGTATTATATCTATGAGTTGGCACATTTGAGAAATCTTAGTAATAAAAAAATTCATATTTGTGGTTCGGTGTGCTTAATTTCTGGTAATAGGAAAAAGAAAAATTGAGAGAAATGATTATTTCAGGACACTGTGCCTATTGTACACTGCCATCATTATTTCCAATAAATGTAAACCTAACACTGATTCATTACTTTTTGCAAAATGTAAGATTTTCAATCTTTCATCCAATATCTAGAGTTCAAATAAATGATTTAAATTCCCCTGCAGCCTTGCTGACTTCTTATTTGAGTATTGCATTAAAAAAAAAAAAAATTCCTTTCAAATGATAACACATTTTTCTGTTTTTAAAATTGAAGGTATACGCTGATCTTTCCGATGGCGACTTCCAGCTACTTCGTCAAACGATGCTGACTTTTTTCCAAGACTGCCACATCAGGGTAGGTAATTTGAGTTTGATTTTTACCAAATTTAAATAACCCTTGCAAATTGATGTCTTTAATTCAACCTTAAAATGATGATCATCAAATTTTAAGGTTAGCAAGAGCCAAAGAATTTCAATGTTGCAGTTTAGGAAAAGCAATCAAACTTTTTCATATATTTTAATAATGGAAAAATAAAGTAAAATCAGCAATATCTGTCTATATCTCTGAGATGAGGTATTATGATTACTTGCATTATTTACATTGTTCAGTCTGTTATCCTCATCTTCATTGCCATATTCATGTTTTGGACATTGTACTATAACAATAATAGAAAAAATTACAATATGAGCACTGCTAAAAAATGAAGCTTAGACATTAGGTTTATGAGTCCCAAAAATTCATACACAGATGTCCTCAAGTATAAATGGCCCAGTGTTGCTGGTTAGATCCAATGACTAGACCCAAAGAGTTGTGAGGTTAATACCAGGCCACAGTGGTGAATGAAACTTGGAGAGTTGAGTTAAAGGGAAATAACTGCGACATCCGGAAGAGACATGGCACATGGAACTAGAACAATCTACCCTGGTGGACAAAATAAAGGGTTCAGTTCAAAATTCCAATCACCAGAGCATAAAACGTTGTGAATATGGCAATGAAAATGAGGATAATAGTCCAAATAATGTAAATAATGTAAATAAAATTAGCAATGTTTAACATTAGTGCCCACAAAAAAGTGGTGTGTTAAAAGGTTGATTATTCCCTTGACACCTCTATTACTGTATACACTTTTGACTTCCTCGGCAATGTTTATTGCTTTAAGAAACGATGATTACAATTTTAATTATAACCCAAACCTATGGAAGAGGATTTATACATTTTTTATATATTTGATAATTGGCAACAAAGATATTAAACATTATTTATGTGTTAAATTTATTATTATCTTATTTATAAAAATAATTTTATAATTACAAGATTATAAAAATATATGAGCCAACAATTATGAAATATTTATTATTTACCATTTCAAAAAAAAATTGGTATGAAAAAAAAAATTATTCATAAATTTAGAAAATTGACTGTGTACAAGAAAATTCAAATAAGTATGAGTAACTGTAATTACAAATTTTGTAAAAATGCATTTTTTGGTTATTTTTTTTCTTTTGCTTTCACTGCATACATTCACTAAAATAGTTTTTATAGTTATTTATAAAATGGTAAATAATAAATATGGGATTATAGTTGGTTTACCGATTTTCATAATTTTGTAATTTTTTAAATAAATCTTTGAATAAAAATATTTTTTTCAAATGTATTTCTTTATAAAATAGTAAATAATAAATCTTTATAAAATGGTTAATAATGAATATTGCATTGTACTTGGTTCATATATTTTTTATAATATTGTAAATAAACATAGCCTAGGGAATCAAAACCATATGCAGTAATAGTGGTGTCAAGGGAATAATCGACCTTTTGACACACTGGGTTTTTTTGCAGTTACAAAGGTTAAATATTGGCAAAAAATCTTTACAAAATCTTTTGAGATAAAAAATAAACAAACTTAATTATAATAATATACTTATTTCAGGTTACTGTCTTTTTAAAGGAGAAGGTTCAGAATAATGATGGTTTATTTGTATTGCCTCGGTCTGGAGTTGTTGGCTGGAACATAGAAATACCTGTTGTTATAAAGTAAGAAAGACAATTCATATTTTTTCTTTCTTTTTTTTCAATCCAGGTAACCCTCAGGGAATTTTGAACAGAACCCTTTATTTAATATTATGTGATTATTCATTTTCTGATGTCCATTTTGTCTTGTACTTTTTTGTTACTCTTCATTTATTGTTAGTTTTGTTTTCTCTGAGTCTTTGCTACCGATTGGAATAGTAATAACAAACAGAAAGACATTTGTCTGATCATAAATAATAATGTAAATAAGGAAAAAAATAAACTTGGTATGCGGTTTCTATTTCAGGATAGATGGTACAGCTTTTATTGCATTAAATAATTTATTTTTTGAATTAAACAATTTTTTATATATATATATATATATATATATATATATATATATATATATATGCAAAGAAGAATATTCCTAGTCTGCATTTCCCAATCATAGGCATTAATATATCCATGATATAGTAACACTGTAGTGAAAGAGATAATCAGGTACCCCGAAAAAAAAGTTTGTGTTTTGTGTGTGATCTGCCGAAGAAAAATTACCAAAAAGTAGTCAGCAAAAATCTACGTCAATGACTAGAAGCTATGCTAATGTTCTTCCCTCCCCTGAATGGCGTGACCAATCAGAAAATTCTCTCGGTGAACAGAAGTCGTTGTTTTTCGCTTATAAAAGGAGATGATTTTTTTGAGCTGTGAGACGAAGACACGTTGTTGTTGGCGAGAAGTGAAGGTTGGATTTGTGACCCCATTTTGTCGTCTCTACGGTGTGTGTTGGACTGTTAAGTCGGACTATCGTGTGAACTGCGATTTGGCTACAAGTGTTGCGGCCAAGAAACAAGAAATCTATTGCTGTTGCTACGATCAATTGACAGTCTTTTCTTTACCCCAGCAAGCTATTTCGGCATTTACTTTGTCTCTAGCAAGATGGCATAAAGACCATTCGATATAAAACTGATCCCCGAATTCAGTGGTGATACGAGTGGACAATCTGTGGTTGAATGGATCGAAAAAGTGGAACTGGTCTGCGAATTATGCGAGATCACGAAGATTGAACGGATTCTTCCACTGCGATTGAAAGGCGGTACCCTTGCTGTCTATAGGCAGCTGAGCAAAGAACAGAAAAGTTGGTAAGTGAATACCACTTATCCGTAGATATACAGCTAGTCAGATCACATCAGAACAAGGCCGATACTTTAACAAGGGTACCCCAAAAATGGCTTGACGCTATTAAGAAAGAGTTAGAGCTGGTAGGACATGTCTGTGTAACATCAGCGAGCAACCGTAACTCAGATTTACTAAAATCTGTGCATTGCCAAAGCAGACATCCTGGTGTAAAACGGACCCTATATTTCGTGAGGCAGATTTATCCCTCCGTATCCAGGATTCCGCAAGCGTCATTGACCACTTGGGGTCATTGTTCTTTGAACGTGGACCTCCGCCGGAACTCCTCACTGACAACGACACTGCATTCCGAAGTGGACTATTCAAAGATTTTTTGGATTCATGGGGAGTACACCTCAGATTTCGCTGCGCATATGTCCCATCAAGAAATGGCATAATCGAGCGATGTCATCGGAGCATCAAAAGAATCGCTGCTAGGAAGCAGTGTTCCATAATGGAGGCGGTGTATTGGTACAATGTTACTCCGAGAGACAATAATGTATCACCCTCAACTGCGCCAGCCAACATGATTTATCAGTACAAAGTCCGGCTATGAGGCATTGACGCGACGCGTTCAACTGAATGGATAAAAGAACGTGCACCGTATGATTTGGGCGATCGCGTGTGGGTAAAAGCTCCACATAGCCGGTGTACAACTCGGTACCGGGTGGGGCATGTCACTGGAGTAAGTAACTCGTGCTCTGTGCTGGTTGATGGCATACCAAGACACATAAAGGACTTGCGTCGCTATGTAGGTACAGATACTTCAACAAGTGACACTAGCAGTGAGTGCTCAGAAAGTGAACAAATAATTACCATCGGAGGTAGGGCTAGCACCTCTTCAGATGGCGAAGACTCTGTGCGTGAGGTTGTCAGAGCAGAAGAATCCTCAAAAGAAGAATCTTCAGAACATTCTTCAGATGACGAAGACTCTGTGCGTGAGGTTGTCAGATCAGAAGAATCCTCAGAACATAGCACACAATCTCCCGTAACAGTCACCCCGCTCCGGAGAAATTTAAGAATAAAGAGGCCTGCCCATGAGTGTCACTTATGTGACAGGGGGGAGTGTAGTGAAAGAGATAATCAGGTACCCCGAAAAAAGTTTGTGTTTTGTGTGTGATCTGCCAAAGAAAAATTACCAAAAAGTAGTCAGCAAAAATCTACGTCAATCACTAGAAGCTATGCTAATGTTCTTCCCTCCCCTGAATGGCGTGACCAATCAGAAAATTCTCTCGGTGAACAGAAGTCATTGTTTTTCACTTATAAAAGGAGATGATTTTTTTTGAGCTGTGAGACAAAGACACGTTGTTGTTGTCAGAAGTGAAGGTTGGATTTGTGACCCCATTTTGTCGTCTCTACGGTGTGTGTTGGACTGTGCGATTTGGCTACAAGTGTTGCGGCCAAGAAACAAGAAATCTATTGCTGTTGCTACGATCAATTGACAGTCTTTTCTTTACCTCAACATACACCTTAATACGTGGATGGAACAGAATGGCTGAAAGAAAGGAATGACAAAAATGCATGTCCTAAAAAAGATTTTTTATACTGATATATATAGTTTGTTTGATGATTACAAAAGTGTGAAACCCAGGGTTACAAACTCATATCAATACGACTGAATATATATATATATATATATATATATAATATATATGTATATGTATGTATGTATGTTTTGAACAAGAAAAAAATTTTTAAAAATTTAAAATTTTCAGACACACAAATTGTATATTAGTATTTTTTTTGTTTTATTATTTCAATTAAGTTCCTTGACGGTTTTTGGCCAGCATGGCTATCATCAGGAGGAAAAAATCCCTGCTTATTAGTAGCAGTGAACTACAGGAGTGAATGGTTGTCTCTGAAGAAAGTGAACTTTATCTGTAGTTTTCATTTGTTTCTTTTTCTTATTGTTAATTTTGGTCAGTCCTTGTATTGGTTCAACAGTCTCTTTCAAGTTGTTTTTAAGATAGGGGCTAGGAGAATCCTGAGCCTCAGATTTCCCTCCTTGGTCATTTTGACAGTTTTATTGGTTACTGGGAAGGGGATGTGAGTGTTAAGTGTATGTTATCTTTTAGTTTTTTTGGAAGTGTCTGTGATGTGTGTATTTGTGAGACCTCAACACCTCTGTAAGCATGTCTGTCTTGTGTTGGTGAGAAATGTGGGTACGGCTTGATTTATGGGATTTTTTATTAATTCTATTTGTGTTGTTAAATTTGTGGTTAAGTCCGTCTGGACAAAGTGTTTTAGTTGCAAAATCTATTTGTTTTCATGTTCCTCTAGTATTTTTCTAAGGTTATCTTTTCTGTCTATTTCTATTTTTTCAATTATAGTGAATTTTGCATGGCTTTTAAAGGTTCTACAGTTTCCTGTGATATCTTTCATAGGGAGCAGACTTGATCTGAGTTTGATAATTATTAATTTTGTATTGAAAGGGCCATTTTGACTTTCCCACATATTGTTTCTGGCATAGTGTCCATTCTAATACGTAAATTATGTTATGACTTCTACAGTTAGAGTTGTGGTACATTTTTAAAGTAAATTTAGTGACTGAGCTAGCGAACGAATTGGTATGTCTGTCTATATATATATATATATATATATGTGTGTGTGTGTGTGTGTGCAAAAAACGATATATAAATTTTTATATATCAAGAACAATATTGAGGAAAAATACATGACAAAGTGGAAAATGTTTTCTTGTGATGCTTTTTGTTCTTTTGGATTTTATCGGGCTAAATTGTTGATGCAACTACACATGTGCATGATGAGAGATGCTGGAAATTTTAATTTTTTTCTTTTATTTAACAAAAAAATTTAATAAGATCTAGCTGATTTCATTTAGACACATTTTCTTTTTGTTGCCATCCCTTTTGTTATTAGATACCGAATGAAATCATAAAAGACAAAACGCATCACATAAAAACTTTTTCCAATTTGTTGTACATTTTTTCTCACTCACTCACTCACTCGCTCGCTCACTCACTCACTCGCTCACTCTCACTCTCTCTATCTTTCTATATAATCCCTAATTTGTCCCACAATGAGAAACTATAACATGTGTATGACAAGTAGTGTGAAATGAGTGAAAAAGAGAGGATCTTACTTGTAATATTTTCCAATGGGGGTGGAAAAAGGTTGGTTTTTGGTGTCCCTTATGCTTCTGGTGAGACCATGTGGTTTTTTTTGTATGCCTTACCACTGTAGGCTTGTCTTCTTTGTGGTGTACATAGCAACTAGTGTGGATAGTCTAGTCTCCAGGAGTGATAAATAATAACTAGGAATTAATACTATGGACTGACCTCACTCACCGGCCATCATGTGACTTTTGTGTCTTTGTCTCAACCAAAGGGAGATAATTGCCTTTGACTTGTTGATAACATATAAAACAAATACTGCATTGGCAATTTTCACTTAAAATAATTATACATTAAATAGTACATGTGCACAAAAATGCATTCAGTTAAAATTATAAAATACAATGTACAAATTGAAATAGTATACACCTTCTTTTATGTGCTGGATGCCTTCAGGACATAACTGATTATGACACTCCACAACTTCCTATTCCTTGTTTTTTTTCTCTCTTTGCTAAAGCTCCTGTTCCCTGTTCCATCATCCATTCACACAAGCTCGTCGGGTAATATGCCCTGTGAGGGTTAAGTTTTCCAAGTCCTCCTTCCTCATTGTGTGTCCCAGGAATTTCAGTTGTCTTTTTCTGATTCTGAGTACTACAAAATTAAAAATAAATATGAATTATTACGTTGCAGGCTAAAAAAAATAAAATGAATAGAATAAATACAATCAGTGAAATATGTGCACATGATCTGTAAATTGTGTGATCTGTAAATTGTGTGATTTGCAATAACTCTCTAAACACTGCAAAGGATTTATGCTTTTTTCTTATTGGGTGAGATATATGATGTGTGTTCAAAAAGCATCTGATTTTATTTTTTTTTTTCCAACCAAAACTAATGCCTTGTGGGTAAAATCTTTTGGGTAGTAGGTGGCACAACTATTCCTGCACATGTGTGAAAATTTTTGTGCAGATATACTGCATCAATTCCTGGCTGTTACACCTAGAGTACAGATGTGTAGTGTGCATCAAATGATCAAATTCATTGTGCAGATATATCGCATCAAGTTTTGCCAAAAGCTTGATTATACTCAAGCTCAAACCATCTGAAAGATTCAGCAGGCCTTTGTTGATGAAGGAGTGTTACAACTGCTTTAAACATGGCTGCACCTCAGTGGAGAGCGAGGCATGTTCAGGCAGGCCCTCCTCAAGCTGAAGTGGGAATAAGCACAGGATCAGTGCATTCCATTTTAATGGAGGATTTGTGCATGCAGGGAATGTTGGTGAAATTCTTCCATAAGGTACTGGCAGAGCAGCAGAAGCATCGAACTTGCATGGTTTTTCAATTGTGGGAGAACCAGGATGTACATGGTGCCAAGTTGGGAGAGTAAGGAGCCTGTCGAACAAGTGATGTGCTGTTCTTGACCAAGAAAACATGGTGTAATATTTCTGCTCAATACATTTGATCATCTTGCGTGAAAATGAAACACATGAAACACTATACATCTGTACTCTAGGCATGACAGCCAGGAACTGACATGGCCTACTTGCATGAAAATTTTCATGCATGCACAGAAAACTTATCGCAACCTTAAAATGTTAATGATTCTTGTTTTCTGTTAATATAAAATTAATGTTTCTGGTATAATCCATTTTAGGGTTCAGTTTAGATTTGGATTGCCTTTCATTTGCAGGAATCATTTTTTGTAAGAGAGGTTTATTTAATTTCAGATTATTTAATGAAAATGGTGAACTTATAAAAACGACTTCATCAAATCCTGGTGGCAGATATATACCTTCATCAAAAGAGGGATCTATTGAACCCAAAGGTGACAGATGTACTCAGCTTGGGCGTAACATGTAAGCAGAAATTCCTTTTGTTGTTCTTTCTGTTTTCTTTATTTGAATTTCAGTTATTAAATATATAGCCCTATTTTGTCAGCAACTTATTTTAGTTCATGACCTTCTGATAATCCCCTTATTTTTTTTCCAATGGATTTCATTTGTAAAATCATTTCAAAAGGATTTACATTATGCATGTAATTGGCATATTATGTCAATACTACCTGTTGATAATACTTTTTTTATGATTTCAATATGCAGTTGAAACTGGCTGAAAAAATTAACAATGTTTGCTGTATAGTGAACAATTTTTTTCTTTTTACCCTCAGAAATATTGATTTTGTTACTACTGAAAATGACTAAAACTCAATGATGGTGTTCTGGATTAGTGGTAAAGTAATTAAGCAATAATAAGATAAACTGAAACATTTCCTTCAAATACCTGATTCAAATGCAGTTAGCACTAAAATAAAACTGATGATTTCATTTTTTTTCCTACCTCTAGAATTAGAATGATTGGACATATTTAAGAAATCCTATCCATGAAATCTACACATAAACATATCATTCCTTAAATATAATTCTTGTTGAATAATGTTTATTATTAATTAGTTAAAGTTTAATATTTTACTCTTTTCATGCAAGATATGATGATAAGTGCATTGAAACATCTGGTGGTAAAGGCAGAATTGTGGGCAACACAGACTTGGTAAGTTATTTATTTCATAAATATTGATTAAAATGCTAGTTAAATCCTAGTTTAATAACATCTATTGTTTATTGTTCCATATTTGGATGTATTACCAAATATTTTTTCATAAAATTTTTAAATTATTTTTATGAGTAGAAAAAATTCAGTTTTACATTATTTCAATTAACTTGAAAAACTAAATAAATAAATATTTACTTGTACTGTTGTAATGTGTTACATAGGAATAAAGTGTCACTGCCAATACTGGAATTTGAACACAGATCACCAGAGAGCAAACACAGGCAATCCCATTTCGAATAAGTAGATCTGGTAAAGGTAATGTATATATGGGAATTAGCGTGGCGTCTAAGCGATCACTATATGGATTACCAATCAGATCACTATTCAGTGGTTACTTTTCGAGCGAATATTATTGAACAAGTACTATTAGTGTGAGTGATATTTGAAGGCATCTGACACCAGTATTGTTTAACAGTGTTACTATAGTTGTATCTGCGATTACAAAGTCTCTACTACAATGAGCATTATGAAAGTGACACTGAGTACTCGTTGACATTACAAAGTGGCAACGAGTGTTCACTGACATCATCAATTTGTATATGAATGAGAGACATTATATAAACTTGAGTAGTCATGATGGGGGACAGATTTTGTCAATAATGATTGCAAGTGACTAGTGAATATTACTACTACACATCATCACCAATAGGATGCCCATTAGCCCTAGAGGACCCCGATTTCATGGACACAAAGTTGAGGTGCTTTGATGTAAGTACTAGAACTAAGAAGAAAGACAATGAAACGAAGCTAAACATGGAGAAACTGATATAACAGACCTTGATGACTGTGGGAGTTGAGGCTATCAGAAAAGTTTCAATAATGGCTCATCCCCTGAAATTAGAAGACTTGACTTTTCAGGAAATAAGTCAAGTAATATTAAAGAACATGTAAACAAAAAAAAAGTTGGTCATGGTAGAATGGACAAAATTTATGTCCATGAAGCAAGAACCTGATGAACCAGTCATTAAATATCTACACTGATTAAGAGAGACGAGCTGAGAAATTCAATAAAGCTGAATGTTAACAGGAAGATTTAGAAATAGCCAATGTATACTTATTAATGGAAACAAAAGATAAATGCCAGTATTGTGGATATGTATATGAGAGAAAGAAAAAGAAGTGCCCAATGTTTGGTTCCAAGCTGTATACAGAGTCAAAAAGAAAGACGTTGGGATTGTCACCCAGAAACAATGTAGGGATGCTCAATCTCATAAATTTGGGGGAACTAAGAAAGACAAAATTATGAGGGGTGGGGGGGTCTCCTCTTCATCTTTGGCAATTTGATGGCTCAGTTATACAACCACTAGAAAAATAAAGGTGCTGTATGCTAGTTCATGTAAATCCAAATAAGAATCTGCAATCTTATTGGTCCTGACATGGCATCTTAGCTTCAGTTCCTTTCACACCTTTCATATTTTCCTTGACAGATAAGGGGAAATTTTTGCCTCTAACTCAATGATAGATGACAAAGACCATCCCTTGTCTCACTGAGTACAATCTCTGTAATATTACCATCACAGCACAAGAAGTCTGTAGACTTATCAAAGCCCTTGACTCTAAAAAAGCCACTGGTCCAGACAAAATTCCAGTGGTTGTTCTTAAAAAACATCAACCTGGAATTATCTCCAGTCCTTGCAAAGTTATTCAACCCCAGCTTGAAGGAGAAATACATCCCAAACCTGTGGAAAGTGTCAATTGTATGACCAGTTTTTAAGAACATGAGCATGTGATTTTCCCTCTCCCAGTACAGACCTATCAGTATCCTCAGTAAGCTTTTTTTGAAGCCATAATCAATAAGAAAGTTGTCAAGCACCTAGAAAAGAACAAACTCTTCAGTGATGAGCAGTATGGGTTTTGATCGACCCGATCCACTGCTGACATCCTAACTACCATCACTCACAGAATCAGTGGGGCTCTTGACGACAAACACACCTCGAGGACCATAACACTAGATATCTCAAAGGCCTTCAACAAGGTGGGACACAAAGGTTTACTATAAAAGCTCTCCAGTTATGGAATCATTGGAAGGGTCTTTGTGGTCATAAAATCCATCCTAACAGGTAGGTTCCCAAAGGCAGTTATCAATGGCCAGTCCTCCGGAGCTCTAAAGGTCAATGCAAGCATCCCCCAGATCATTTGTAAACATCTATGCCGATGATATGACTATATATAGGTACACCTCTAAAACTCTCAATGGTCAGAGATTGGCAGCTGATCTCGCTTTCGATCTTGCACAAACTACCCTGTGGGGTAAAAACTGGCTGGTTATATCCAATGCCTCAAAGATCAAGCTAGTTACATTCCATCATTGCTGATTTGACCACGAACTGCCACCAATCAGGATGAATGGAGGTCCTCTTGGGGATGCACTATGCCTTGAAAGACTGTTGGGCCTCAAACTCACACCCAACCTCAAGTGGAACTTGTATGTACGATCCACTGCTCAGGATGTAGGTAAAATGGTCGGCTCTCTATACCGCTTCAGAAAGTACCTGACTCCTTCCGCTATCCTTGAACTTTACAAGAGCCAGATCAGGCCAAAAATGGAGTACTATTGTCATATTTGGGTGGGTGCTGCCCAGATCTCTCTCCAGCCTTGATCAAGTTCAAAAACATCTTCAAGCCCTTGTGAGTGATGAATTATTCTCCACCCTTCAACCTCTCTCCTAAGGAGGGGGGATGTAGCAAGCCTCTTGCTACTCTACCACTACTTTCATGGAAGGTGCTCAAACTGAGTACATTCCCTGGTCTTTACAGCAAGAACATATCATGCCACTTACACAGTAGCAAACCACCCACATTCCCTCTGTATTCCATCGGTAAGAAGTAAGTTCCACTTGAGTAGATTCTTCCTGCAAACCACTGCCCTGTTTCCCCTGTTTCACTACAATCTTAACCTATTCAAGTCTAGGGTTAATCTTTTACTCCCATACACACAAATGGCCTCCAAATGTAACCCTCTACCTCATGTGGTCCCCGAGCCTTGTAAAGGGTGACCCTTGCTGTAAAAAAAACAAAAAAAAGCATAAATTTTATGAATTTAAGCACAGTACAAGATTGGCGACAAGGGCTCATCATTTTACAGTTGAAATAGCTAGAAATAACCATAAGTTCTATGCTAACAGTTTATTCAATATTTTGTGGAACACTCTTTTGGCTTCTTTCTTCTCTGTCAACTTCAAAAATTTAAATGCAATGTAAATCATTATCATCTGTCTTCTCAATTCTAATTCTTTTGTTGTCCTCTCTCTTTAATAGTTTTTCTCATATTCTCTAACCTCTATCCTAGTGGCTTTATCTTGCTTGGGGTAAAATGATTTAAAAAAAAAAAAAATAAAAAAATAAAGATCCTGAGATGAAGATGAAGAAATGGATGAACAAATGTCAAAGGACATTAAGAATAATGAAAATAGTCAGGAGATGCCTATACAAATAGAAGCAAATGAAAATGAGGGGGAAAAAAATCTGGATCTCCAAAGCAGTTATGAAAGTTCTGATGAAGATCAATTCAAAGTATTAGGTTCGTGCAAAAATAATGACGTAATAATGTCGTTTTTGACGTATTTTTTAATGTCAAAAAACGACATTATTACGTCATTATTTTTGCACCAACCTAATAGATAGCCATTGAATATAAAAGAATGTGAGACAGGATGAAAGTCTCTGAATTAATGATAATCTGGGTAAATATCTTAAATACAGTTCTGTGGCAGAACTTGTTCATTTTTTTTATTGTAGAAAATACTTCTTAATTATCTCACTTGATTGATATTTGATTAAGACTAGCAAATAGCCTTAGTGATTAACAAAGATGACCATAGTGTGTTTCCTTTTAATTTAATGCTTTTCTTTCAGGATGTATGTGATCATGGCTTTTCAAAGCTTCCTTTATAATCTCAGTGAATTGCCAGTACTGTATTTTCTTGTGCATAATACAAGAAATTTTGAAGGGAAATTAAAGGCAAAAATGTGTGTTTCTATGTCTGTGTGCATCGGGGGTTGGTGTCATATACAGAAATAAAATTTTTCAGAAATTTTTACTCCACTTAAAAAACCCTCTTATTTGAAACATAAAAATTGCAAATATAGTCAGTACAATAGATAATAAAATGATTAATTTGCCTGGTGTTAACAATTGTTTACAAAATGTATTTGAAATGTTGGTGTAATTGAACGTCTTTTGTTTCAAAGGCAGGAAGTTCACTGAAATTTGATTTAAAAAATGAATAAAGGAAATACACAAGATCTGTCATGTTTTGATAACATTAATATTACAACAAAGACCTAACTATTGTATAAATTATTTAATTTATTCTGACTTTCCCAAGAGAATCAGTATAAAAGTGAATGCCGCAAACTCTTCTAGAATTTGAAGTTGGTTTGCTAATTATGCTTTCTGTACTAATAGCTATTATGTTACTTACACTTGTAATTAAAACAAACATTCAGGATATCAAGTGCTTATATATTTTTAAGGTAACAGGAAATATTGTTTGTTATTATTTATGACATCATTAATGTATGAATTTGTTGTGTTCTAGGGAGAACCAAGCAGTTCTGATGCTGATGCCATAGCCCAGCTTCAGTTGTTGTCCTGCCTCATTGGAATGGCAAGCACATCACAAAAACCAGAAATGCAACTGAATTTATTTGGTCCTGGTCTACTTGGTGAAGATGAGGACAACTATGAGGACCAGTAAGTTATCATTTATTCAGTTATGTGTGTGCAGGTGTATGTATGTGTGTATGCGTGTGTGTTTTTTTTCCAGAAATAATTGTAGGTTTTTTGTTATTTTTGTTCAATATATAAAATTTTAAAAAGTTACCTTCCCCTTTTTAGAATTTTTAAAAATAAATATGAAGTCCTTTAATATCAGTTGGCAATCTATAGCTCAATTTATAAATAAGTAACTTCACCAAATAACAAAAATCACATCATTGAAGACTTTCAACAGCAACAAAAATGGCTGGCACATATCTGGATGAGAAAATATGTTTTTACTATAAGAATGCATTGTGAATGATTTTAATATATGAATGCATTGTGAAATATTTTACTATAAGAATGCATTGTAAATGATTTTATTATAAGAATGTATTAAAAAGAAGAATTATTTTTTAGATAGAAAATCCTTTTGATGGAAAACAAAAAAAACATCAACCAGTTTCAAACAAAGAAAAAGAACTCGATTAACTTGCAAATAGAAACATTTACTGATGTTTTGTCAGTGTAATTTTGTCAAATTCTTGGTTACAAGTGATGAATTCCCAGAAAGATTTGGTCCCCTCCAGTGACAAGCTAGAAGACCAATATAAAAAATCTAATTTTCAGCAACAGTAACAACTAAAATATAACTAAAAGGGAAAATAATGATATAATTAATATATTGACTATTCACTCTTATCAAAAACCTTTCGTTTTTGAAAGAAACTCTTTCTACCAGAAAGAGCCATAACAGTGGGCTTGAAAAGTTTAATTTCCTGAAAACCTGTTTGAAGCAAAAGATTTTATAAATTTCAATTGACATTAACAATTGTTGGGCCAATGAATACCAAACATTTCATATTTGGAAATGGCTAATTTTATTATTACCATACAAGACCAGTTTTCCTGTCAACATGAAATTTTGTTACTCAGTAACCCTGTTAAGGTCCTCCATTTCTGTTGCTTGTGTCAGACTAATACCCTGATAAAAATAAACTTGTTTCTTAGTTTTTTTTTTCTCTGAAATTTCTTTTAGTTGTGTAAACTTTTTTAAACTGTTGATATTTTGCCAAGAAGAAAGAAAAGAATTAAAGAAGTTCTGTGAGAGAAGTGCAATGATTCTTAAAAGTGGACAGATTGAACATACTGTGATAATTTTAATTGTTACCTATTATGCACTCTTCCACATTGTAATGACACTTCCAGTTATTAATGAAGTACTCTGAGCATCATACATGACAACACAACGTATGTATAGGTATATATATAAGTGTGTGTCTTAATTAGTGAATAAAATTTTGGAGTTCAGGCAGAGACATTTGAAGTATGGAGTAGACTTTACTAACTCAGTCCTAAACAAAAAACAAGGGATAAACCTTTACTTCTGTTCTATAGACTAGGAAGGGGTGTGAACTGGATGATATATATGTGTGTGTGTGTGTGTGTGTGTGTGTGTACACAGGGTGCAATTGGATAAGTTGTTGCCATTTTATATTTTTAATTTTGAGCATGCATGTTGTTTGTTTTTGATTTTGTCAACTGCACAGTATAGTGGGGTCAGTTGGGCACCATCTCTGAGAAAAAGAGCGCCATGATGCAATTCACTCCACCAGAAATTTGGAAACGCCTTTCTGTACTGCTTGGCATTCATGCTGGAAACTCCAATATGAACATTTCAGAGTGTTTGGGTGTCAATCTAAGGACAATGCAGAGGATTCGGAAAGAGTTGGATGTCTAATAGTGATTACGAAGGTACGGCAGCTAGGAAAACTCCCTCTGATCATTTTGATAAGAAAATAACTCCAAAATTTGTTGGGGAGGGCCTCAGACGACTCAATGCAGAGGCCTACATCAAGTGCAGTTGAGCGAGAGACCAACAAAACTCCTTATAACATCAAAAATGAACTGGAAGCAAGGATAACATTCACCAACTTAAACAAAGAGACCATCCAGAAGAGTGCAGAAGATTCCAAAGTCATCTGGAGGTTATGGTTGAAGCCAATGGCAATTTTATTGAAAAAATTTACTCTTATTGATTTCAAGATATTTTTGTGTAATTTTGGTAAATATATCTGTTAAAATACGATGTCAGTGTTATTTTCATTTTTGCGTAATTTGGACAACAATTTATCCATTGCAGTGTGTGTGTGTGTGTGTGTGTGTGTATGTATATATATATATATATATATATATATATATATATATATATATATATAATTATTTATTTAAAAATATGATTCCAACTCGTTACATAAGAGGTCTCATGTTTCAAAACAAGAGCGAAAACTTCAAAATAATATTTGAATTAACTTGAGTTAAAGTAGGCTCTGTTCCATCTTCAAGCGAAATTTTTTGGGAATGACTTATTTCTGAAATTTACGAGTTTTAAAAGTATGGTCAGAATTGAAATCAAAAATTTCCATGGTAACATCAAGGGCGGATTGTTTAGAATCGGCAGGGGTGGGGTGTTAATAAATTGTATCATTATAGAGTTACTTTCATAGATGCCGGGTCACGGTAAGGTGGGGGTGGCTAAATTTACGACGGAGGAAGTTTTTGCATAGTCTGGCTGGAGCGTCTAGTCTACGGAGATTTATTTATTTATTATTTTTATTTTATTCTTTTATTATATCTCTTTATGAAAGGGGTTTGTGTATATGAAAGGCCGTAACGTTTGTTATTTGACGACTTCATAAAGGGTTATCAATTTTCGTAGGTTATTAAAACTATGTATATGGGCTATGGATTTTAAAATTTATTTTTTTTAAGCGTGTTTTTAGCTAGTTATTCAGAGCGTAAGTTCGGTTGTGTCGGCAGAAAACCGTTAATTCTTGCCGGTTGTTTAATAGGTTTTTATTGTTTAGGAGCTTAATAATGTGTAGTTTCTCATGGAGGCACAAAAAGGGCATGGGTCATCCCAAGTTTTGCAAGTTCTAGTCCTGTTAATGATTTTCCATTTTACTTTAGGTGTCCTATTTTTTTCTTTCAGGTGCCAAAAATATTTAGGTCTGATGTCTTTTGTTTATGTTGTTGAAGGAGCATTTATGCTCCCTCCATCTGGTTTTAAAGGTATTTTTCGTGGACCCAATGTATATCATATTATTGTTAGGGTTCTCCGTGGATGATAGGGCATTGGTATACCACAGATTTGATGCAGCACTTATTTTCTAATGGGCAGTCTACCGGGTTTCTACAATCGCATAATTTTTCTCTATCATTATCTGATTTAAGTGTAGAGTTATTAAAACTATTCAGGTAAGGGGGTTTGTTCAGGATATTATTATTGTGTCTTCTTATTATGCCTTCTAAATTTTCAATAACTCAATTTTAGTGTGTTCTTATTGAATATATTACTAAGCCTACTTTTGGTGGGAAAGTGTTTAAACACGCATACAAAAAAATAAATTTTAAAATCCATAGCCCATATACATAGTTTTAATAACCTACAAAAATTGATAACCCTTTATGAAGTCGTCAAATAACAAACGTTACGGCCTTTTCATATACACAAACCCCTTTCATAAAGAGATATAATAAAAGAAAAAAATAATAAATAAATAAATCTCCGTAGACGCTCCAGCCAGACTATGCGAAAACTTCTTCCGTCGTAAATTTAGCCACCCCCACCTTACCGTGACCCGGCATCTATGAAAGTAACTCTATACTGATACAAATTATTAACACCCCACCCCTGCCGATTCTAAACAATCCACCCTTGATGTTACCATGGAAATTTTTGATTTCAATTCTGACCATACTATTAAAACTCGTAAATTTCAGAAAAAAGTCATTCCCAAAAAATTTCGCTTGAAGATGGAACAGAGCCTACTTTAACTCAAGTTAATTCAAATATTATTTTGAAGTTTTCGGCTCTTGTTTTGAAACATGAGACCTCTTATGTAGCGAGTTGGAATCATATTTTTAAATAAATAATTATATTTATGCTCTACTTTCGTATCGAGCACTATTTTTTAAAAATAATTACAAAAATACTAAAGAACTTTGGATTATTTACCAAACCAGTTTCTTTCCTATTTTCTACAATATTTTCGCATATATATATATATATATATATATATGAATTTATTTTCAGAGATTATTTTAAAAAATTATTATCTTGAAAAGGCATTATTATTTTATCATGTAAACATTTAAATTCCTTCTTCCTTAAAAATTCTTATTTTCTGAATGTAAGAAGTCAATTACACTTTGTGGAACAGACTCTCAGATGGGTGCTTTCCTGAACATTTCGATCTTGACCTCTTTAAGTCCAGGCTCAGTTGTCATCTTTAATCCTTCTCTTCATAATCTTCCCTTCCATTCATTTCACACACTTAATTCATCATTACCAGTTCTACCTTGAGTGGCTATCAAGCTTTGTATTAGGTGAAATTTATTAACAAAATATACTTATTTGCATATCTTCAGTTATATATAAGACATAAAATTGAACAAATTCAAATAAAAGATAATTTTTTATGTAACTGGAAGTTTGATATTAATCTGAGATTTTAGGTGAAGTAAAGGTGTGGCCAGGTATTTATGTTTTGCATTGGAATGTGTGTAAAAAAGAAAATTAATAAATTGTTAATTTAGGAAAGTGTTTTAATTGTTTATAACTTATTAAATAAATTTGACTTTCCTAAATAGTTTCTATGGATTTCGGTTATATTTATATAATCATAAAATTTAAAATTGTGGTTGCTTTGATGTAATTATAATATAATTACAGTCTAGACTTCTATAACTAAGTAAATAAATGGACAAAAATAAATTAGAGAATTATAATTTGTTGTTATTTATATAAAGGCATCAACCTCCACCTTGTTTTTATTTGATTTGATTTATTTTTTATGGCTTATCAACCCTTTGCAGGTTATTTCAAGCCAGAAAATACTTTTAGATTATAAGAAATTTTTTTGAGATAATAATGTTTTAGTGATACAAGTCTTACTAAATAACCTATAGCTGGGAGGAAGAGGTGGGTTCATGCCTTTCCCAAGGGTATTTGTGCCTAAGGGAATATAACAAACCCAACTGGAATTCGGACTTGGCTCTCTGATTAACAATTCCAAGCCATTATTATGCCACTTGCACATCCAGGCTTACATCACCTACTATTCCCAAATGGTTACCCATCTAGTTACTGACCAGTCTTGACATTGCTTAACTTTAGTGATTGTACTGGAACCAGTGTTTCAATATGATTGCAATAAGCAATAAGAAAAAAATAAAGAAAAGCACAGGATGAAAAATAATATAAAGTAAGCAAACAATATATGCAAGGCAAATCAACAGTAATATGGCAAAAAGTTCACAAACTAAGAATTGGGGTTGCCGCAGAAAAGCAAGTTTGGACAAGTGAATGTAGCATTCTTACTTCAAGACTGGAGTTGGGTGAAACTGAGAACTAGTTTTTCTATTGGCTAAGAAAAAGTTCCAGCATGCATTTGTGTGCTTTTGTCTACAAAATGCGGAGGGTAAAGTGTTTCGCAATCATTCCTACTTGGATTGAAACTAACTCACTATTATGATAAACTAATTAAAGAAATCTTTTATTTGAACCATAGGCTATATTTTGTATTTAACCAAATTATAATTTTGCTTATTTGAATATACTTTCGTTTGTATTTTCGTTTTGTATTTTTGTAATTCCAAATATCAAGGATTTCACTAATAGCAGTTTTTGTTTTTTTTTCCGATTCTCTTTCTTTGTAGGCCAACACCTGGGATGGATAAGGATAAATCAATTGAAATCAAAATTGATGCATCAAAGGTGTGTCTTAATAAAATTAAAAAAAAAATACTCTTCAGATAAGTAATATTTTATATTTACAGTGTGTTCAGGCTAAATTTGACAGTTTTTTTTAAAATGGAAAAATAGTGAATATCTACACCAAAAATCAATTTATTGAAAAAATAGAAATGTGGCCTACAGATTATAACAATCAAAAGACAATTCAGTCAAAGAAGCCACTTTCAGCATCTACCATGGCTTCAATCCAACTCCGGAATCTGGTACATGTGACCTTCATAATGTTCCTAGTAAGAGTCTCAAATGCTTCCCGAATCCTTTTGATCAGCTGGGCCTTTGTGCTACAGAAAGTGTGGTTGATGTCTTTCTCAAGCACAATAATCCAAGCATAATAATCCATGAGATTACAATCAGGGAAATAAGGAGACCAGATGCTGTGGCTGGTGAAGTTGTAAAAATAATCTAACAACCACTTCTGTCTCTTGCTGGAGGTATGTCAAGGAACAAAATCTTGCTGTCAGACACATATGGTCTTCCAGCAACCATCCTCTCTAACCAAGGCTTGACTATGGTCTTCCAGCAACCACCCTCTCTAACCAAGGCTTGACTATGGTCTTCCAGCTACCATCCTCTTTAACCAAGTCTTGACCATGGTCTTGCAGCAACCACCCTCTCTAACCAAGGCTTGACTATGGTCTTCCAGCAACCACCCTCTCTAACCAAGGCTTGACTATGGTTTTCCAGCAACCACCCTCTTTAACCAAGGCTTGACCATGGTTTTCCAGCAATCACCCTCTCTAACGAAGCCTTAGCCATGGTCTTCCAGAAACCGCACTCTCTAACGAAGGCTTGGTCATGGTCTCCCAGCAACCACCCTCTTTAACCAAGGCTTGACCATGGTCTTGCAGCAACCAACCTCTCTAACCAAGGCTTGACTATGGTCTTCCAGCACCCACTCTTTCTAACATAGGCTTGGCCATGGTCTTCCAGCACCCACCCTTTCTAACAAAGGCTTGGCCATGGTCTTCCAGCAACCACCTTCTCTAACCAAGGCTTGA
>OZ010581.1:107931663-108216663 GCA_963932145.1 Acanthosepion lycidas
ATAAAAGCAAATTGGATGAGTTAGAATAAGCTATAAGATAATCATAATGTCTTCTATTAAGATTTCAAACGGTTGAAATTTCCATGATAGATGTTTCAGTTATCTCTTTTATACTTTTCTATTTTATTCTAATAATCTATAAGTATTTTTATCTATTTCAGAAGCAGGCGTGTGCTGAACTGGATCGGATAATGGGGGAAATGTCACTTGAAACTTCTGTACCATCATCTGATGGTGATGACTTATTGGAGTTAATGGACAGTGCTCTCTGAAGTACTTAGAAATGTGAATATAGATGTGCACCTACATGATTATACTTACAGAGGAATGCAATATTTTGGCACACAAATGGGTGCTGAAAATTTCTTGGCCTGACTCACTGTCCAAAATTTGACCAAAATGACAGGACCTTGTTTGACTCACTGTCCAAAATTTGACCAAATGACAGAACCTTGTTTGACTCACTGTCCAAAATTTGACCAAATGACAGAACCTTGTTTGACTCACTGTCCAAAATTTGACCAAATGACAGAACCTTGTTTGACTCACCGTCCAAAATTTGACCAAATGACAGAACCTTGTTTGACTCACCGTCCAAAATTTGACCAAATGACTGGACCTTGTTCGACTCACTGTCCAAAATCTGACCAAATGACAGAACCTTGTTTTTAAATCTCTTCTTAGCTGGACCATTCTGAGAACTTTTCAGCACACCCACATATTTTGCATGTCCATTTATTTGATAAAAACTTTATAGGCACCTTTATGAAGAGCACCAACTCTAATTTATTCGCTTAAGCATATAGTTATTCAGTTAATCTTGATAATGTCCTGGATGCAAACACAGGTTTATATATAGAGATAGGTAACAAATACATGATTACAACAATTTGAGACTATATTAATTCATGTTGGTATGCACATAAATAATTGTTTATATCACAAACTCTTAAGCTCTTTCTCACATGCACGTATTAACATGCACATGTGTTTATATGATGGATCCTCTTTAGAGATGAGTACATATCTGGGATGCATGTAAAGAAGACTTGCAAAGTTTTACTTTCAAGTTATTATTAGGCAAACAATTGACAGCAATTTAAAGCCTTAAATGGCAGGAACGATCTGCATGCCAAACGGGTAAAAAACTAAAAACGAGAAAATTCATTTTATTTAAAGGTCAGTTTTATGCTTTATTTTGCTATGATTCTATATCACTTTAAACCTTATTTTTAGTGGATACTCTTATTTGAGTAGACGTTCTGCTTATCTATTAAATAGCATCCAGTGTGTTAGTGCTTGATTCTGAGATGCCTGTATGTCTATTTATCATCTGGGGAAGTGATTGGCGACTGGCAATTATAAGTAGACTATCCTGGAAAAGAGTGAGTTCTGTCACGGTACATGCAGTTGTGATCGAACGAATGAATGAAGCGGATACAAGGCAGAGAACAATGATTCATATTTTTCTTTAATAAGACTTCTCGAATATTCAGGCTGACAGACGAAAATAAATAAATATACTAAGTAAACGGAGCATCTACTCAAATATGAGTATCCATTAAAAAATAACATTTAAAGTAATAAAAAAATCTGTCAGATTAATAAATAAAAATTCATTACTTTACTATCATTCTATACTATTCTTTACTATCATTCTATACTATTCTTTACTATCATTCTATACTATTCTTTACTATCATTCTATACTATTCTTTACTATCATTCTATACTATTCTTACTATCATTCTATACAAAATGTATAAAAATATTTTAACTCTTTAGATTTTAAAAGTAAAAGAAAAAGGAGAATGAAAAAAAACAGTAGGTTCCTAAGTTGAATATTTTTTCAAAAAGTATGATATTGAAGCATTTCATGCATAATGCAGTTGTGCATTCTTTGTACCAAGTTGTCACTATTTTTTGCCTCATTTCTCTTTGAGAAGTGTGCATGCAGACATAGCACTGTCTTTGGCTTGTTCTTCCAGCTTTATTTGCAGGAAATGATATAAGCTTATGAATCCTTGGGATGGGGTAACCTCAACACCCCTGGTACAAAAGGAACTGTCAAGCCATTGCACTATTCTACCTTGAATGCTATCATCAATCCCAATTGTGAGATGAAGGGGAATGGTGACCACAGTGGTGCAAAATGTGCAAACTGAATAAACGATGATCATATGAATCCTAGAGTTGTCAATTAGTCATTTAGATTTGAATAATCAATGTTTATATCATTAAAAAAAAAAGTTTATCTCATCAGTTGATGATATTCACTGGAACATCAATTGGTGATTTTTCTGTTTAAGTGCTAAAGTTGGCAAGTGTTGGGGCAGAATACAGAGTTGGTCTCATCTCAACTTGCAAGGTTCACTCCTCAGATATTTATTTCCAAGATTTTGTTTGTGAATGTGTGTTTTTTTTTTTATTTTGATTATATTTTTTATTTTTCAAATTATTTTTTTTATGTCTTAACATTTCTTTTTTTGACCAAAAATTAAAAAAAAAATTAGATTTAAATAAAAATGTTTTCCATTTGATAACAAATCAAATAACAAGAAATTAATTGTACTGCATTGGGATTTCATTTGTTTATCTGATTCATCATTGTTTATTTCTGCTGATTCCTTGTGGAGCATGGGAGGGCTGTAACTACAAATAATATTGTTGCAGTTTCAGTTCTAAGTAAATTTTTATTCATCTGGGCTGCAAGCCCTAAGCTCAAGATAGAATAACTTACAAGTCTAAGGGTCTCTTTATTTATAGCTGTAGGTAGAAGTAGATTCATACCTTTACAAAAGATATTAGTAAAAAATGAACACAAACTGTTCCACCTAAAGTTTGAACTTGGTTCAAAAATTTCATTCTCCATGCTGTTAACTGTTAAGCCACCTACACCTCTGAATTTCACTCAATTCTAAAAAGGAATCTGAGGTAATTTAATTTTAACATGTATCCTGTGTTTTTATTCCCATGGTTAATTTTTAAACAAACCAAGGGTCATTTTCTTTTCTTTTAAGACTTATGAAAGTTTAACTGTTACCCAATATGAATGCAGAAAGTTATGAAACAGCTGCAATATTAGAGATCACTGGTAACTTCAAGCAGCTCATTAAACTCTACTGAACTTGAATAGAGCAGTAGTTTTAGTAAAATTACATTTAGCAGGTTGTTGGAAGTCTTGAAAACATGTAGCTGTCTAAATAGTTCATGCTTTTCAGATCATTTATTTCTAAATTTTACTAATTTTCAGATAACTCAAATTTCAGTTCAATTTGTGAGCTATTTATACTATTTAACAAATCTATGTTTACGGTCAAATCATGCTAAAAACACTGATTCTTGTTAGGTCATTGGAGTTAAGCAGTGTTGATCTCAGTTAGTACTTAGATGCAAGACACTTACGTTTTGTTGTCTTTTGGTTTATTTTTGACAATGTTTGCATATCTTTTCAGCCCACCAGCTGACTTTCATGCTTTTCTGTAAATATGGCATGTATTTAATAACTTTTCGTAATTGGTAGGATTATGTCACATATGACTCAATTTTCCTGCTTTACCTACCACTAAACATCACAGGGGAAGTCATGCTTATCATCTCTATAGCTTAGAAGTTCCACATCATGTCCTTTTCATGCTAGTCCTGGGCATGATGATAAACCACATCTAGCACCAAGTCCTCTGATTGGGAGATTGGACATTTTGAGGAGCATGGAACCACTTCTTAATTACTGTTGTCCCCAGGTCCATACTGACCCAGAGCAGTAGCACCTGTTAGGATTCCAGCTATGGGTAAATAGTGAACCCCCAAACAAAACATTATGAAAGTATAAAAATACATTTTTATAGTAAAAATACCAGTAATACCCTTTTATATATAAAAAAATTACCAACTATACATATTTGTAGTAAAATTACCAACAATACATTTTATAAAATGACCAACAATACTTTTATCTGTAGTTGAAAGCATATAATTTAATATATTTAATTGAAGCCATAAAATTGTGTTCAAAATATTTAGATTTCGGCATTAAATAATCCATAGAAGTTGATATGCTGCTAAACAAAATCCACTAACTCCTTTTCAAACATTTTTTCAGCTTTTAGTTTGCTATCCAAGAAATCTTGAAAGCAGCTTTTCTATCATGAACATTCTACCACCAGATGGCACAATCATTTTGCATGGAAATCCAAGTCATATGTACTGATGTTTGAAAAAGTTTAGTAATTGTTTCAGGCTACTCTTATAACACCTTTTTGGCTTATGTGTTCGTCTCTTTTCATTAACCAGCTCTCCATAGGTGTGTGGGCATACAGGCTTATTTAATTTTCTATGAACATGTATTTGGTAATATATAAAGTCTGTTTAAATATGCTTCATGTTAATTCACCAATTGATTGATACATTGGTTAATACCATTTGTTATTCCTAAGTACTACATCTAAGTTCCATCTAAGGCAATTAGTGTAGGCACAGAATTTCTGCTAAAGAGAAAGAAAATTAATTTGGTGAGGTTTTGTGAAAAACCTTGTGAACACTTAAATGATGCAATTGCAGAAATGAGAACTTTGAACTGAACACATTATTCATTCCACAAGAAAATTAATAGACCTGGCGGAGTCCATCCCTCTCCAGGTCAAGCCACAGCTGGATGTCCTTCAATTTGAAGGCATGCCTTTATCACGGACATGTGGCCTCAGATTCCATCTAGGTAATCCGCTGTCCTGGTAGTTGATTTTATGGTAATCATCAATTCAAAATGAAGAAAAATTATTGTCTGTATAAAAAATTTAATGAAAAAATGTTTAAAGTTTAATTTTACACATACATACATACATGCATATATACATACATGTAATCATTAAGCAATATTTATAGCATTGAATTTTATTTATAAACTTTGACCAAAATTGCTTGACCTACTATTGTTCTTGTAGTTTTTGCTTGATCAAAACTATTTATTAAGCCAGTACTTATTTATATTGTAAATCTTTACAAACCACATTATGAAAAATGGTATGGCTATCATGCTAAGTTTGTTTATATTTGAAGTTATACATAATCCTTTGACAAATGTTTCATCTGCAACATGTTTTTACCTGTAAAATTTCCAATGCATCTGTGTTATAAATATTTATTAAAATATGCTAGTTATAGACTTGTAGCCTGTATATTTTTCCTGCTTCTTCATCATCAACAGCGTGACCGAGTGTGGTTGTAGGGTTTCTAAGCACCTGACCAGTTCCCTTGACATATTTGGGTTGAAAACTAAAGAAGTATTCATTCAGGTTTAGGATGTCTTGAGCAAGTAGACCTGGCAGAGGCCATCCCTCTCCAGGTCAAATCATAGCTGGATGTCCTCCAACTTGAAGGCATGGATGTGTGGCCCCAGATTCCATCTAGGTAACCCACTGCCCTGGTGGTTGATTCCTGTCTAGGAAGCTCTTTGTTTACACTGGCTGTGTACATAGCTACAGAACCTAGTCTATTCCGTTAGTAGATGGCCATTGACCTTACAAAAAGGTCAGTGTACCTTTTGACAGGTCTTATTTTCTAACCCTGTTTAGTATCAAGCTGTCCTCACCACCAGAAAAGCCTGATCTAGTTTCCAATGATCTAACCTGGTGGCAGTTGTAGTTGGTTACATGGTACCAGTATTACTTGTAGAGTAAGACCTGATATAGTTGCTTAACCATTGAATATTATATTTTAGAATTATAAATGCATATGTTAAGAGTTCTTTATCTAATATAAATGTAATACTGGAGAGGTAAAATGTTGATCATCTTTTTCCGTTCAAAGTTCATGACAATGAAACATGTCAATTCCTTAGTCATTCAGTCATCAGCCTTGGCCTGACACTGGACATTAGATTTTGAAGAGGGAGATGGTGTTATGCAAGACATACAAGCTCATGTTGCATTGCTATTAAAATTTACAGATAACCTTTCAAAAGCCCCAATGATGACAGAGGAGTGGGGATGTGTGTAGTTGACCTAATATTAAATCAATTTTGTTTTTGCTCTCAATATTTCATTGTGTGAGACTGCAACAAAGAATCAACGTATTTTTTAACACTGTTTAACATATTTTTGCGTGATCTAAACAAGAAGAATGCAACAAACATAATATTATCATCAAGAGAGTTTAACCTCACATAAAACAATAAATAGTTCAATATATGAATAAGGGGCGGTAACTCTACCTGACTCATCATTATCAGTCCCTTGACTGCTTCAGTCCTCGGTGGAGACCTATGGGCAGAAGAAACAGACAGAAGGATGATCTGTTGGCGGTGGCTCTCAGGAGTTCCAACATTATCATATCTATCCACTCTTTCATGTCTAACCAGCTCTTGTGTTACTATCCTTGCTTGCATCTGCTTTCAACAGTCCCTTGTTGCATGGTCTTGCCGAGGCTATGTTGTGTAATGTTGCTAAAATCATGTCATCTTCTGGTGCTTAATAGTGGTGAAGAGAGATTTCTGTCGGCTCACGAAATTTTTGACCTTGCTCTGTACATAGTCATTGGTCCCAGTTGGAGATATGGAGGAGCATTCTCAAGCATTTGTTCTCAAATGCCTGCTTAATCCCTTTTTCCTGCCTCAACCAGGAGTATCCATGTCTCACACCTGTAGAGGAAGATAGATATGACCAGTGATTTGTAGAGCTTGTACTTGGTATGAAAGCTGATATTTCCAGTCTGGCCATTGCTGCTATGATTGTGGTGATTTGTGTGTGCAGATTTCTGTGTTGCAGGTGCCATCTTTTGACAGGCATTAAACAAGCAACATATGAATTTAAAAATTTATCCTTCTCTATGTTGTGTTGACTATGTGGGATATTATTTAAATATAGTGATGAAACAAGAGAAAAAACATTCAGTCTACAAGTATATCACAAGCTCATATTTTGCCAGTTTTCAATTTATCATTATGAAATCTTAAAAGAAAATCTTTAAAAATAGTAGAAATAGTATAGAAATCTTTAAAAATAGTATAAAATGCAGTTAAGTGAATTTCATTTTTAAATTCAATGAAATAAATTGACGTATTCTTGAAGAAAATTTCTGAAAAAGACTTATATTTTAAACCACCAAAAAATATCACTGGTATTATGGGTGAGTTCTGAAATGTTCCTACCCCATCTAAGAAGTGATTTCAAACAATTGATATTTGGTCAAATTTTGCCAAGTGGTTCGGTCTAAGTACTTTTTAGCACCTCCTCAAACAAATAGATTTCTTTTTAAATAGTGTTATTGTAAAGCAGCATAATCAGAAAACTTACCGCGTATTATTATTTTAACAAGATAAATTTGAGCTTTGGAGTCAGCGTATCGTTTCTATTTATTTCACTTTGTAATGAGTAAATTACGAGAGTTTTCTCCCCTTAGTTTTTTTTTTAGCAATATTTTAGGATTACTTCCCTTGTTTTACTCGAAGTATAAGATGAAATAATCTTTCGAAAATTCCGTCCCATTCATATCATTTTTACTTTATTCTAGTTTATTTTTTTTACATTCAGATGTTGGAAAGAGGTCGTTAAAAAAATTCTGTAATGCTAACAGAATTCTTAATATGGGAAGAAACTTTTTCAATGAAAGAAAAACAAAGTTTCCCAAATGTCATCTTTCATGAGAGTTTTTATATAATGTGATATTACCACAAAATTGTTGAAAAACACCAATTATTAAAATAACAATTATTTAATATTGATAACGCGAGAGAGAGGGTAAACATTTATTTTTTTGATTAAGCAGAAAATTCATGTCTTTTTGTTTCAATATTTTTATTGTGTTCAAGAAAATACTTGAAATTTTTCCCAGTTGGGCACATGCACAGCAGTGAGAGTTGAATGAACAAAACCTACAGCTTGCAATAACTGTTCAACAGCTTTTAATTCTGGTCGAAAGAAAGTACAAAATAGTAGTATATTGTGGGGGGAAAAGTAGGGTTTTCCAGTTAACAAAGTTCTTGAGTAGATGTTTTACAGAGAGAGATTTCTCCACTAGTTCCCTCAGAAGGAATGAGAAATCTAAGTGAAACTGCTAGGACTGACCTCATCTTCTGCAGCAAGAGTTGTGTGTAGTTTTTACTTTGGGTGGGTGTCTCAAAGAGAGATTTCTCTTTCGGTTCCTATGAGGAACGAGAAAATTTAAGTAAAGCTACCAGGATAGGCCTTGTCTTCTGCAGCAAGTGTTGAGTAGCCCTTCAAGCTGGGCGTTGAAGGGTGTGACTGCTGAAAATGAAAAGTGGGAAAGAGATCTAGCTATGAATATAGAGGCTGCTGAAACAGAAGATAGAAAAGAGACCTGATAGGAATTGGTCAGCATTTTTATGACTTCTGGAACTTTGGTTGTACACTGTTGGTTAATTCTGTTGCTGCTACTGTTGAATTGAGACAATGCAGAGCTGTCTGGCCCACTCTCTCAAAAAGGTTGTAGAAGCCCCCACATACCACAATCACCAACTGAGTTAGTTTCTATAACTTTGTCAAAAGGCTTCTTTATTATAATTATATTTGAACACTAATTTTAAAAAATTATAGTTTTGATTTTGAATGTTGTCAGCACAATGAATATACAAGCAGAAAAATATGTTTTTGTATGGTCTGCATTAGCTCATTGTTTGCAAGTGTGGACAAATTAATTCAGAATATGTAAACTCTTTCATTTTAGATAATCTACGCCAGGAGTTGGTAACCTTTTTGTGAAAGTGAGCCAGACAGCTCTGCAGTGTCTCAGAGGAGGGCCATTATATCAAATGTACTATAATGAATTGTCTTAACTTAAGATGGCTCTGTCCAGAAGGCTACCTTGGACTGGGGAAATTTTCTTCATGGCAATGTTTTCTTGACTAATTAAGCAAACACGTTACCTAAGTATCCAGCTTTCATCAAAATTTTAGTACTCAAAATCCACTTTTTAGTTTCCATGGGCTTGTTTTTGTTTAGACAAAAAAGACTTCTGGAAAGGAGAAAAAAAAAAAAATGAGGATGGGAATTATGTTAAGTTGGTGAAATGGACAAAAATCCTTCACAGGCCGGATGTGGTCTGGGGGGCTGCTGATTGCCAGCTCCTGATCCACACTTTGATAAGTTTTGATGAAAAAGAAAGAAATAAAAGGTGTGTAAAGATGAATTAAAAAAAGAAATGTGTCCATATATCAGTTCATTAAAAAAAATATTGTTTAGATTGAGGATTATATCCATTCCTCACATTTTCTGTAAGTTTGCTTATAAGAGCAGTGAAAGCATTTTACAAAAATAAACATTCAGATTTTATTTTCTTGAAGGCCTTACAGCAGTGTTTCTCCCCCTTTTTAAGCAACAGCACACCTAGGAGCAAATGAAAATATCATGGCACACTTAGCAAAATTATCAATTGGTTACATTTAAATGTTATAAAATAAAATCATATGTTACATTGAGTCATGGAAAACAGAATAGATTCAGGTTTGAGAGAGCTGGCACAAAATGTGACCGGCATTTATTAGGTACTGAAAGAATGAGAAAAGGGTTAGGGAGAAAAGGGACATATGGAGTTAGTTATGCTCCTTCAGGAGCATACATTAAATGGTAATGCAAAGGGAGTATATATTAAACAATAATGTAACACCACAGATTTTTAAAAAAAATACACAAATATGAACCTACTTTATTTAATGTTTCTATTCAAATATTTAAAAAAATAATACTTTTTAAAAATTAATATTAAAACAAAGTATTTAAAATAACAAGAATAGCGAAAAAAATTATTTTAAAAAGTTTAATACTTTTATTCAAATACTAACTCTGTACCATTACTGCTTGCACACACACACATATATATATATATGTATTCGGTGACAACGGTGTGCCATGGCAATGCACTTGAGAATCACTGCCTTACAGGATCAACTTTTTATTAATATTTTTCTCAGATGAAACATGTAAATAATGATTCCCTCGATTAAAAATATATTTTGTTTTTATTACTCATTTGTATGAAAGAATAAAACAAAGTAAACACACTCAATTTATGTTGTTTTCTTTTTAATCATTTCACCCCATGCAAGGTGATAAATCCACTAAGATACAAAGAGTTAGTGAGGATGAAAGACAATTGATAAAATGAACAGGGTCCAAGGAAACAAAAGATGATGATTGACGTTCCATTTAAATTTTTGTAGTTAAGACAAAAGCAAGAAACTGGAAGAGAGTTACACAAGCAAGAAGTGTAAAAGAAGAAACTATCAGAATATAACTTAACTGTTACATATAGCTATTTCCACAGTAAAATGATGAGACCTAACTGCCAATCTAGTACTATGCTTAAATTCATGAAGTTGAGGCACCAAAGAATGCTCATCATGACAATTACCATGAAAATATTTATAGAAAAAGCACAAGTTCCGTTACAGTGGTTGGAAAGTGACTGATGCTGAGATGCCAGGTTGGGACTGATAACATTGCAGATTCTTTGGGTTTTGTTCAAAACCTCAAGATACATAGCAGAACCGTCAGGCTAGATGTGGCAACAATATTCCATGCATGGACAAATGGTAAACTGATAAAGGTGCATGATGGATTCAGGTAAAAAAAATATTGTCTTGCACGACACAGTGAACCAACATTTTTAGCAACAGATTAACAATTGAAATGAGAAATCTTTGAACCTATTGATGACTGTTCACTGTTTGGTCTATGATAATCAAATGTTACAACTAAATGAATACTGAAAAAGACTGTGCTTCAGAAGAGAAAGCTTTAGCTGGATTGACTGGTGATGATGTGACACAGTAGGTCCCTGTGACAAATGTGCATCAGTACAGACACAAGGCCCCAGATTGTATGTGGACATATTTGTCAACACTGGTTACATTCAGGTTTTCCCCAAAACCAGCCGGACAGATTGGTATGTCTAGATATGAGCCTCTCTGCAACTGGTCAAGATCTGGGTTTTTATAAGATATGCCAATAAAAGCAACAGG
Source organism: Acanthosepion lycidas (assembly GCA_963932145.1). Taxonomy (NCBI): domain Eukaryota; kingdom Metazoa; phylum Mollusca; class Cephalopoda; order Sepiida; family Sepiidae; genus Acanthosepion; species Acanthosepion lycidas. The sequence continues at coordinate 107,942,636 of OZ010581.1, forward strand.
AAAACCAGCAGTTGGCAAGACACTGTCTTGTGAAGTAGGACTTGTGTGTATTTTGTTGCTGTGGTTTCTGAGGTAGTGTAATATTCGTTACCTCCTGTCTTTTTCCCCTCTCTGCCTATTACCACCATAACTTCTGGGAGAGCAATTGGTTATCATATATACTTGTATATTATGTGACTTTTGAAGACCTAATTTTAAGGGGGTTGCATCATACATAAGATATAAAATTAGGATATCTACTGCTGGCCCTGGCTATGCCATTGACCAAACTATCCATTTACTGTAGTCAAAAAGTACAGCTGTATTTAAAATTGTACCTTATACGAGTATATGCATTAGTTGTTTCCCCCAGCCTCAACATGTTCTTGCTGTACATTATAACATGATTGGATCAGGACATCCACATGATAGTAACTGATCTGATCTGATTCTGAAGTGCTTGGTGTTTTTATGACTAGCAGTAAAGTCTATGAAGTAAGGTACTGAAAGTGGCCACCATCTTGACCAAAATAAAATAAAGAAATGAAAACTTTTGAGGACAAGTAGCACTTGGAAAATTCGTTAGAAAATTCAACTCATGGGCTTATATAAACAGTTACAGAATTATCTGACTATTCTTTTTTTTTTTTTTTAAGCATTTCACCCCAAGCAAGGCAGGAAGCCACTAGGATGCAAGGGGTTACAGAAAATTTAGAGCAAGATCAGATAGGAGTGATAGAAGAAAGGATGAGGGTAGTGGATAAATCAAGGCAACTGGAGATGTCGATTGACATTACATTTCGACAGTGAAAGGGTGAGAGCGGGATGCCAGCCTCATATGGCGCTTGAAGTCATGATGTCTGGGAACCAGCGAATGCAGCTCCTCGGAGCAATTTCCATGAAAGTATTTGTAGAACAGACAGAGGGAGGCGACAGCGCGTCTGTGAGAAAGTGACTGTAGACGAGATGCCAGAGCAGGGCCAATTATATTGCATATCTGCCTCTGGAGCCTATCAATAACCCCTATGCAAACAGAAGGGGCACCAGACCATATATGGCAGCAATACTCCTATTCACTGCAATCCACCATTTTGTTCACAAAGAAATCTTTGTCCAGGTTTTATCTATCAAGTCCTATTTGGGTTTCATCTCTTGATAATTTTTTATTCTCCAACAGCCCACTTAGAAGCTTTAACCATGTCCTCAAGATAATTCTGTTTTCTTTAGGCCGGCATATTTTTTTTAGTTTTTCTTGTCTTCAATGACATCCAAATACCTGGCTCACTTTTTGTCAACATCTTTAAAGTTGATGCTTTACAAAGCATTGTGTTTAAATATTACTCGCTCTGAACTTTTCAGTTCAAAATGGAGAATCTCATTTTGAGTAAAGAAAACGAACCCCAGAGCACTTCTGCTATGTTAGTAAAATCCAAATTACCACATCAACTTATCAAGTTAATTCCCATCCTAACTGGTCATCATGCATAGATTTATTTAGTTGTAAAATTCACACCAGTAAATATTATATGGTCTTATCATTGCTACACAATAATGTTAGGTAAAAGTGGGTGAATTCAGAAACAGTCCACTTTCCTATAATTACCTGTCAAATAGCTGATACAACCATTCTTAGTCTTGACAGGTGGAAGCCATTGTAAGCATACAGCATGGTCCTTTCCTAGTCTCTCACTGACCAAAGAAATCACCTCTTGTATTTCAATTCTTATTTGCAGCATTGTGCACAAAAACAGGGAAATATCCAGTGTTAAACAGGAAGAAATAAAAAGGTGAATCTTTTCACCTCAAGCAAGGTAATAAAGTCACTAGGACGCAAGAGGTTAGTGAGTGTTAGAGAATATGAGAAAAACTACTATTAAGGTGAGAGGACAATAAAAGAATAAGAATTAAGAAGATAGAAGATAATGATTGACATTGCATTTAAATTTTTGAAGATCAAAGTTGTCTGGGAAGCAAGAAGCCAGAAGATAATTCCACAAGTGAGAAGTGTGATAGAAGAAACTGTTAGCGTAAAACTTATGGTTACATCTGGCCATTTCAAATGTAAAATGAAACCTTGCTGCCAATCTAGTACTGCTCTTAAATTCATAAAGTCTAGCTACCATAGAGGGAAATTTATCAGAACAATTACCATGTAAGCATTTATAGAAAAGGCACAGGGAAGCTATGTTATCGCAGTGGGAAAGGGACTGAAGCTGAGATGCCAGGTTAGGACCAATATTGTTTCTAATATATTTGATTCTTTCAATAAGTTAATATATTTTGGTTCTCCTAGGTGCTTAATACAAGGGGTGGTATTAATAAAGGGTGGAGGTTTGAAAACCACCGAAAGGGTCAAAACAAAATTTTTGAATTTAAGTAAAGAGAGTTTTTTTTAAATCATGAAGTTTATCAGAAGAATGGAACATGATAATTCGGGAAAATAAAAAAGAACAAAGGAATGCTATTTTCCTCTGCAATACTATGTTTTAAACAATGCAAACATAAAAGCAAGCAAGTAAAAACTTGAACCAACTATAATAATGTTTCCTGTTTGAGTTGTGAGAAAATATATGAAATTTATAAATGGTTATTTTAATAAGGTTGGGGGTGGGGTAGTGTAGGAAAATTTCCTAAAAGAAAATAATCATCCCCACTTCTATTAGGTACCTAAGTGTTATGGGACCTTACCCATAATAACATAATGGACTATTCCATACGTAATAAATACTGTGCCTCAAGAGGAAGCAGGGAGTTCAGCCTGAAGTCGGGCGACCTGCTGACCAGTTGAACTCTCTGCCTTCGGGCGGGGAGGAACCCGAAGGAGGCTACGCCGGAGGGCGGAGTCTCTTTCGGGGAGGTAGACCAACCCTGAACCCGTTTGTACAGGTTCAAAGGGCATATTTTTGCCCGAGCCCACGGGCTCGGAAACCCCACATGCTCGGAAACCCCACATTAAACCAGCCTTGTGCCACATGATGCCCTCGTGGGGGGGTGACTAAATACCATTCAGCCTGAAGTTGGGCGACCGGCTGACTAGTTGAACTCTCTGCCTTCGGGCGGGGAAGAACCCGAACGAGGCTACGCCAAAGGGTGGAGTCTCTTTCGGGGTGGTAGACCGACCCTGAACCCGTTTATATGGGTTCAAAGGGCATATTTTTGCCCGAGCCCATGGGCTCGAAAACACCACGTTAAACCGGCCTTGTGGAGGGGTGACTAAATACTCTGAAGTCTGGAGTGAAGTCTGTCAGGAGTCTGTCAGTCAGTCAGAGCAAGCGAGTCAGTCAGTCGAGTCATAGGCAGTCCGAAACAGAGTCGCGTTCAGACAATTACTACTAAACCTGATTGTTCATACAAACACTTTCTACTTCTCTGTATATATTTCTTTTTGTAATATATCTGTGTTATTCCATACCTGTGTTCGAGTTTTTCTTTATTGGTTCTACCTTGGACTATCACCGTGGTACAAGGAACCAGACCATAACACTAAGAGCTTTTGCGTTTTTGTTAAACCTCAAAATATACTATTAAAAAGTCAAGTTTATATACTTTCTTTTGCTCCAAAGCTGTGATCTAAATGCTAAGTTGGTTACCACATTCATGACCAAAAATGGTTTTATTTGAATAACTCAGCAATTTAAATATAAAAGCCACCAACAAAATAAATATTTATTTATAAAGATCACAAAAGACCAAAATTTTAAATAAGAAAAGTTATTTTACATTTTTCAGCCTACAAACAATTATTTCATCTTCAAGTTTTAACTTTAAAGGAAAAAAATTACAGCCTGGTGATGTCGACATGGATCTTCGAAAGTACTTGCTTAACTTAAAAAAATATACACTAGAAACATCTGACAACAGTTTTATAAATGAGGATCACATCATTCAATAGATTAACAGTATTTTAATGCATACATTATGTTCTACTAGCGAAGTGATTTCGCCATTAATCGCATTAATATTGCTGATTGATTCTATGTATGATTATTTCTTTATATATAAAATATATGCTGCCTAATATTATATGTTTATATATATATATTAGATTGGTGCAAAAATAATCGTTTTTGACGTTAAAAATACGTCAAAAACCGACATTATTTTTGCACCAACCTAATATATATATATATATATATATATATATATATATATATACACATGCATATACACATAGAGTCTTTATGTATATTTGTACACATATATACATACATGCATACAACTATTTCTTATATATATATACCTGTACACAGATATACATGTATATGTGTAGATTTTTAAATCACCCAACTTCAAGTAGGTCCCTGTCTTCTCCAATTCATAGACTGCATTGTGTTATTATTGTCTTTACAATGAACAGTATTACATATAAAATAGGTCCTACTCTTAGGTTTACTGTTGAGAGCTTTGAGATTAACACACTCTCAATACATTTCCTTCTCAGTGAATCCTGTTCTCTTTTGATAAGACCAGCATTTTTCTAAGTCAAAACTGTGTTCAGAGATGTTACGGTGTACCACAATGCATCTAGATTGTTGTTATACACAATATCTCTGCATTGTTCATATAATATTTTTTTGAGGTTTCTGGATATTTCACTGATGTACATCTATGGGCATATTGTACAGTTATTTTTGCATATTCCTGCTTCTGTTCTGTTGTTGTTGCCATCTCGTTTGAAATTAAGTATATCTCTTATTGTTGTAGAGGTGGTGTTGATGAATTTTATGCTATGGTTGGACAGGTTTTTTTCAATGGTGGCTGTGATGGAGTTGGTAGGTAGGATTATGTATTTGATTTTATGGTTGTTAGGATTGTTATTATCTGTGAATTTTTTTATTATCTGTTTTTTTTTTATTTCTGTTATCACCAAAATATTCAGAAACCTCATACAGTAAGTAGTCTTTGTAATTTTAGTGCTCAGTACAAAGAGATAGATAATTAGTATTAATAAAAGAAGATAAAATAAAATGTATAAAAGTAAAAGAAATTTTACTAGTTTTCTTAATACTCAGATTATTAGCACGACTTAAACAGACTGGCCCACTCATAAAAATATAGATGACATTCTGGGGAGGGTAATAATTTTTGAAGATTAGCATTCTGTAGATCTTTCTCAAGTTGTGACATTTCTCTGAATTGAAAAATATTGTTTTTTTTTTATTGATTTATAACTTATCTGGACTTGCGTGTTATTTACAAATGTCAAATTTAAAACTGAGCTTTCATCATTGATATCTCTATATTTTAAAAAAATTTTTCTATATTTTTTAAACCTTTTTTGGCGGTGACTTTTTTCTTTTACACAAACATTGTAGAATAATAATTAACCTTAAATGATGAATAAAAGGAGAAATAGTAGATATTTGCTTATTGCCTGGTTCACATTCTTCCCTGGTTTTTTGAACAGGAGTAGAGGTTTATCCCTTGTTTCCTGTTTAGGATTGGGTTTCTGATTCCTTCTGCCTACTTCTACTCTATACTTCTAAGTATACTTTCATTCATGAATTAAATCTTAACATCTTCAAGTTTAGAATTAGCCATTATCTTATCTGGATAGCCCCTTCACTTCTTGCCCTTTCTTACATGAATACAATTCTACCTTGAGTGGCTCTTGTATTAGGAAAACATTAGCAAAAAAAAAAAAAGAAAAATACATTTATTAATACAAATTTTTATTCTTTAACTAAAAGTGTATATATCCATGTTCTTTATTTAAAAGAAAACATTTTCTAAAAAAAGTCATTTTGCATGCAAAATAGCTAGGTTCAGATAACTTTGTAAAAAAGCCAGGGATCAATTTTACACTGTATCAATATAATGAACGGGACCCTCCTCCTAAAATGATAAAAAAATTGATGTCATGCCTTGAGAAAGATCCAAAGACTGCTAATGCACAAAATTTATTTGCCAAAAGATGTTTTCCTATTTTTTCATGAGTGGACCAGAATAGTTAACTAGTGCCAAATTATTTTTTTGATATTAAAAATTTAATTTTTAAATCAACAACCACTAATTCTCAAGAAGCAAACTTTTAAATGTTACTGAATAGTACAGTATACAAATATAAACTGAGAGAAAAGACATACCTCTGGCAAAGATGTATTTGTCTTTGTAAAAAATTAATAAATAATTAACATTTTTATTCACACAGTTTTATGAAAATTTCATTTTATTCCTCAGTAAATAAAGGGAATACATAAATAATTGTTCTCATTAATCATTGACAGTAATTGGAGAAATCAATAGCCATCTATATAAAGGGCAAAAATATTTTATTGGAAAAAAAAAAAAAGAGAAAAGTGGACCCATATATGGTTTTGAAATTTTTTCATGTTTGGTCTGAAACTAGCTAAAAATTAGAGACCAACTTTATAATTTCTGATAGCCATTTTTTAACTAAAACTTTTTTACGCATTTCTAAAAATATTTTCATTTAAAATGAGTCATATAGTAATTAAATAATATATTAATAAATTGTTGGCAATAGAAGTTGTATTTAAAATTTAACTCTGAATTATAATTTTCTGAATTAAGTTTAACGTTAACTTAACACTAGTGACTAGAAAATGTTATTTCTTTCAAAAATGTACTTTAACTTTTTTTCCGGTTACTGATCCGATGTAATATTTAATTTTGTTTTTATAAATGTAGCTACATTGCGCCCATAAAAAAAGGGGAAGATGCTTTATAATTTATATGAAAAAAGTATGAATGAGTGGAAAAAAGTTCCGTCCTTAGGACTTTATTGGTTGGACAAACGCATTGCACAAAAACTTTATCCATTTTTTTGTCATACTTCTTTGACTTTCTCCTAAAATTGTTCTTGATATAATAAATTTTCATAATAGAAATTTATTATATCGTTTTCCCGTATTATTTTGTAAGAAGATATGGTAAATTGGTTTAAAAAGTTTTAATTAGGTACCATTAGTTAGAATTAATATATAATTATTAATTAATCATACCAAAATCTTCCTGCAAATTTTTAATTATAGTACATATTATTTCTAGTAATGACATGCACACACACATATGTGCATATAAAAAGAAACTTGAATTATAGTTTTCCAATTCAAGAAAAATAAAATTGTATGTATTAGCATTTAACAGAAATATTTCTGGATACAACTTTTAACTTAAAGTATCAATTTATTTATGGGGTAAAAAAAAACAGTTAAAACTAAAAGGCAGGTGAACAATAATAGCAATATTCGATTTTTTTTAAAGCAATCAAACTTTTATTTTGATAGTAACGATTCATCCATGACCAATATTTGTTTATTGCTAAACCCTTGTAAGGATTTCGACACAGCACTTTCATATGACCGGATAGGGACCAAGTCACTTGTTGGTGGTAATAATTTTGATTCTTTGGCAAGAGCATACAATTCCATTAACATCTCCGTTTTTTTAGGATTATTTAAATTTTCAGTGTTCCACTGAGACATCCAAAATCCATGTAACTTCAGTGACTTAAAAATAAATGCTCCAGTCGGAACGGTTACTGGCTCCCGGGACATACCACCGTAAGTGACCATGTAGCCATTCGTAGCTAGATTTCTGATTAATTCGGTTGCAGCTTTACCGCCTACGCAATTAAATCCCAATTTGGGAGGTTTGCCCAATTTTTTTATCAGATTTTTCATTTCAGGTGTACGGCAGAATTCTTGGGTGACAACATGGGTAGCTCCTTGGGACTTCAGGGTGGCAGCAAGATTATCAATGTCTGGCCTGTTACGTACAATGTTTACAGTACGGAAGCCCCAAGCTGCAGCCAGTTGTATAACGGCCTGTCCAACGGCGCTATTAGCTCCATTCTGAATGATAACATCTCCTGGTTCCAGTTTAATGAAATCCTTCATCATCCTGTAGGCAGTACACGGGTTGGTAGCGATGGTAGCTGCACTAATAGCGGGGATATCGTTAGGAATCTTCTGCAAGTTTGTTTCATCGTATACAGCGTAGGTCTGCCACGTGCCGGATCCCGAATGTACGGGAAGTGTCCAGTCTCCTACTTTAAAATTTTTCACGTTGCTACCGATATCAACAATTTCACCAACACCTTCGTTTCCGACCACTGCCGGCAAAGGGGGTTTAATCATATAGGTTCCTTCAATCATATTAATATCAGCCGGGTTTATCGGAGCCATCAGCATTTTCACAAGGACCTCATTGTCCTTGATTTTGGAGGGCAGTGAAAGTTCCTTACTTTCAAGGACATTTTTCGGGTCGCCATGAGTTTTGTAGGTAACAGCGAATGATGTTTTGATGTCGGATGCCATGCCACGATAGTAGGCATGTCTGATGACGGAGTAATTGGCAAATAAACCAAGTCTTCCAATTTTTCTGATCGCTGACCACGCCATATTGTTAAGAAGTTGTTTGGAATTATCTCCCTTACTTTCGATAAACATTAAAAACAGAATTTTGTAAATAAATTTAGATTTGATTTTCTATGTATTTATTTTTACTCAACTGAATTAATTTATGTAAAAAATATTATAATTTTTATTTAGGGTAAAATATAATTTGAATAGATAAAAAAATAACTCTTGTAAGAATTTTTTGTTGAGTTATTTTTTTGTAGATTAGGCTACGATACTTGTCAAAAAATAATTATATTGATTTTTCTTTATCGATGTACATGGGGTCCTGTTTATATCGATACAGCGTAAAATCAATTACTGACCTTTTACAGAGTTATCTGGACCTATAAATTATTTACAAATATTAAGTGAAAGTGTGCCCACATAAAGGACTTTCAAAAGCGGCAAAAAACTAAACTAAAAAAATATGGATAGTTAGTAAGTAACTTGAAGAGAAAATAAATGACATAATCAAGAAGATGTTGACGTTCCACACTACTTCAAAGAAAAGGTTAGAAAGGAAACCTCCATCAATACTGGAAAGAGCGATATATAACAGTTTATTAAGTGAACTTGAGAAAACTATTTTCCTTAGAAATATTTTATAAATTTCAACCGAAAGCAGTAATAAAAGCTGTTCATCAGTCAATGAATGCCGAATGTTTCCTGAGGAAACTGCTTTATTCCCATTGGCATACGAATACCATAATTATATTTCTAAGTTTCTGAATTTTTAATTTTTAACCTTTCTTCAACTTTTTATTTGTAACTTAAAAAAAAATCTATTTTTTATTCATTTGATAAATAATTATTAACCTCAGAGAAAATGGATACATATTTTAAATTGTTGTTCTTTAAAAATGAATATGCCCGTTTGTTTTTTATTTAAGATAAATCGGTTAAAATCTAGAATTCGCAGGCCCCAAAATGAAAGTAATTTTGTTAAATCACTTCACTTATGAGAGCCTAAAAGATATCTTGAGTGGTTCATTTTAAAAAAAGTGACTACATTACAACTCGAAGCACACAGTTGAGTTGACTAGTTGACTGGTTTAGATTTTGTAGGGACGTGTGCTTCTTTTTCGCTGGAAATTGATGAAACATTGATTGCAAAAATAAAAATAAAACAGCGGCCGAGTACTTCATCAATTATGAAAATAATTTTGTTGATTGGTAGTCACTTTCAATCAAGTACTCAGGATATCTTTTAGAGGCTCCCATAAAGTGTATTAAAATTACTTTCATTTTTGCGCATGCGAATTATGGCCCCTGTTTTATGCCCCCCACCCCGATTCTAGACTTTTTTTTTTTTTACCAATAACCTTTTTAATTTTTATTATTCCCTGGCCTTACTAATTTAAAAAAAAATCTGTTTTCGTACGCAAAAGAGCTAAAACCAATAACTCGGTAAAAGTCAACGATCGATTTAACACTGTATCGATATTAGACCCCATCTAACTAAAAATTTATTAAGTAATAAAAACTTAAGTTTTTTATTTTAATTTATTCGGACAAGTGTTGCAGTTTTTACCGTTTTTAAGTAAGGCCTGACTGTGTTTGTCTTAAATGTCAATGTACAAAAATTATTTACAAAAATATTTTCCATTATTTTTTTATTTTATTTTTTTTTGAGTGGACCAGTCTAATTAAGTAGTCCCAAATATTTATTTCATATTTTTCCAAAACATTTTCTTTTTCCCCCTTAGAAAAATGCATAGTTCATTTTTAGTTTTTTTTAAGCAGAAAAGCTCCCCCCCCCCAGAAAAATATAAACCGAAATGTTAAATTTATTATAAAACTCTGAAAAATAATTAATAAAAGTTGCTGCATTCTAAATTAAAGACTTTAATTTAGAATGCAGCAACTTTTAATTTAAAGTTTAAATTCTGCACATGCCGTGTACATTCAGGATGTTGGTAATCATTCCTTTGTAGCTCTTAACTTTTTGCCATCTCTTCCAAACTTTGCTCCGCCACCCATTCAGTGAATTTCGCGTTGTAGTTTATGCGTTGCTTTCTTACGTCTCTAGTACATTTTCATTATCTACCCCAGAAATTTCAACTGTCTCTTCCTTATGTTAAGTGTCCTTTTTTGTTGACAATACATTGTCTCTATGTTTTTTTCGGCTTGACGGTCGAACTCTCTGTCTCTGATCAGAGAGGAATCCGGACGAAACTCTGCCGAAAACTCGGCCTTGTGCCACATCTACCCTCGTGGGACGGCTAGTAAATAATACCGTCTCTATGTTTTTCCTTCGTTCTCTTCTTTTTTTTTTTTTTTAAACTGTATACTTTCTTTTAATTTTAGTATTATAAATTTTACAAAATTTATAATCGATTCATCTAAAAAAAAAAACAAAAAAAAAAAACTATTAATAATTTTGGCAGTAATTTATATTTACCAGAATGAGAAACCAGATGCGATTTAAAAGCGAAAACATTATAATACAAGCTGGTAAAAGATTATATCGTGTATGGTCTTCCATATCACTTTCTTCCCTTTTCTATCACCAGGTGTGTTGCTTAGCAACAGAAGCCTTGTTGTTGAATGGCGGCGACGGCTAAGAAAAAGAATGGCAAAAAAAGGGCAGAAACCTGCGACTAATAACACTGGACCATCAAAATGGGAACAAGGTCTCGTACAAGCACAGTTAGAGGAGGTAAAAATAAAAATATTGTTTTTTATTAGTGGAACCTAAGATTTCTTTTCTTTTTTTAGTGATAAGATTACTTTTAAAAAAGAAAAGAAAATTTATTGTTTTATGGCCACGATTCTAGATTTTTTTTACCGATTTCTTTCTTTCTATATGTCTAGAATTGAATGGATATTCAAAGAAAAAAAAATTTCTTGTATATATACAGTTTATTTTTACCAATTATTACAATTGTTCTGCCTATCAGTGGTAATAATAGCAATGGTAATATTTGCCGTTTCCTTAAAGAAACATTCGGCATTTAGTGCTGCTTTCGGTTGAAATTTATTATTTATAAGATCTTTCTATAAAACATTTTTTTCAGGAAGACTTCTGTTATCGTTCTTTCCAGTATTGATAACGGTTTCCTTCCTCCCCTTTTGTTTAGGGTAGTGTGGAACGTCAACATCTTGATTATGTTATTATTTTCTCATCAAGTTCCATGTGATATCCATTTTAGTTGTTACAAAAATGAATAAAATTAAATTAATGACTATAAGGAACAAAACTAATTTTAATGGTTGTTACTTAATGTTAAAAAATTAATAAACAAACCTAAAAATATATACTTATTCCCTTTGTGTTTTTTCTCAGACACACACACTTTGGAAATCTAAAATAGAAATTTTTAGAGATCATTTGGATTACATCTAAATAAATAAATGGTAAATTCTGTCTGTTCATCCATGTGTTTAAAACCACTCTAACTCGGGCCATACTTGCTCTATACCTTTTTGGAATCCGGATGATCTGGGATTGAAAATATTCCCTTCATCTGGTGCTTGAACATCAAGCATTGGGATTTGTGTCCAGATGAAGAGGGAAAAGTTAAGAATTCAAATTTTAAAATAACTGAAAAAAAATTAGTGATTTTAAAAGTTTTTAATTTATATTGAGTATAAAGTAACACAAAAACTTTATGTATTTAAAAAATTTTGTTTTAAATTCAGTTTAAGATATCTCCAAAACTTTGTGAATTGAGGAAATCAATTTTATTTCTTCAAAATGCCAAGGGATCAGAGTTAAAGTGAGAGGTTTTGTCATGTGAGGTTTTGAAGTTCTGTAGAGTTTGTGATTTGAAGAACTCGGTTTTTAGCCTGATTTGGAATTTTGGCCTAAATCTGTCTTTTGGCCAGAATTGGACTTATAACCTGAATTAGAGTTAAAATGAGGTTTTAAAGTTCCATAGAGTGAATTGAGGAATTCAAAGTTATTTCATGAAAATTATCATTGCTGGTTTCTTTAAAATTATCATTGCTTTTTCTCAGCTGGACCAAAGGTCTCTTTAGTTTTGAACTATCTTAAAAGCCACACTCTGTGCAGACTTTTAAGCTAGTCATAAATATAGAATTAATGTGTGGGTGTGTAATGGTTACTGGCACAGAAAGTGAAATTGGTAACACATGTTCTATCTTTGTTGTATTCACTTTGTACTAATGCCCTTGGAAAAGACATGAATGCATTTCTTCTCCTACCAGTTATGGGTTAAATATAAGTACCTCTAATGATTCGCTAAAAAATTAGCATACATGATAAAAAATACCCAGAACTTAATAAAAACAAAGTTTTACTGCCAAAATATTCATGTTATTATTAAGAAGAAAGACCAAAGCATTTTTTATTAAATTATATTTTTTAATCCTTTTTTAGAACCATAAAATTTTGTTTTTCTTGTGTTAATGGGTGACCATAAATTAGTATGGGAAATTTGAGCATCTTTTTTGCAATGAAAAACAGATTGATTTGGAAATCCTTGCAAAAATCAGATAATTGTTAGATTTTAATGAAGCGTTCATGTCATATTCACAAATAAATAAAATTATTTTAGAAACATTTCCTTTTAAGAAAATCTTAGTAAATATATATTTTTTATATCTGTTATGTTTTGTCATTTAATTTTATGAAACTTTGAAAAATTCATCATTGATTTAATTGATTTATTTTTTATGGCTTATCAACTCTTTGAAGGTTATTTAAAGCCAGAAAATATTTTTAGATTGCAATAATTTTTTTTTTGAGATAATAATAATTTAGTGATACAAGACTTACTAATTAATCCATAGATGGGGGAAGAGGTGGATTCATACCTTCCTAAAGAGTATTTGTGCATAAGTGATTTATAATGAACTCAACTAAAATTGGAACTCTACTCTCCAATTAACAATTTTAAGCCATTATCCATTACACCACCTGCACATCCAAGCTTACAACACCTGGTATTCCCAAGTAGTCACACATCAAGGTACTGACCAGTTTTAATGTTGCTTAACTTTAGTGATCCTATGGGAACCAATGTTTCAATGTGATATGGCTGTAAGCCCAAATTCATTTTTGTGGTGCTTTATGTTTATATTAATTATAAGGATGTGTCTTTAGATAATTTAAATCAATCAATTTTGGTCCATGCCCCACTTTGGTATTTCTAGAATTATGGTGCTCTCCTGTAATATTTAATTCTTACATATTCAAAATTTTACTGCAATTCATGTGAAGGAAGCAAACTGAATGCTCACACGTGCTGATTGGCCGACAAAACATGGGCTCTTCTAACGACATGCACCATGTCCTCTCTTGTTGACCAAGACACCTGAGTGTAGGGAGACTGGAAATACTCTGTATGCCAATTACACATGTACGTACATATACACAAAACATTTTTATGTATGCATACTGTATATGCATTGCATGTATTAACACACATTAATACTCTCACTCAGACTCACTAGAAAACAAGTTACTGTTAATAACTGTTAATAACTCATTCTCAAATTGCCCCCTTATTTTGTTGGTATAGTGAGCCGAAGGGTCCACATCCTACACATACCCCACCAAAATATTACCATGTCCCACTGGTAGGGCATGCACCCCATGTTGGAAATCATTGATTTAAATCATCACATTTATTTTTATCAAACGGGACACTCAGTTACAGAAAAATCTGCTCTGAATCATAAAATAAAAAATTCAGTAAAACTAATTCTAATTAATTAGAAAAGCTTTTAATTGCTTTTATGAGTGCGATATATTATTGACACTATTGTCTTTAGAAAAAAGTTTTTCACTGAATAATTTTTAAAAGAATTGTTTTCAGTTTTTAAAATTTTGATGTTAATAATTTATAAAGTTTTAAATCTTTTAAAATTCTGTATTCATTTCTTGCAGCTAGGTAATATTATTACTAAGTAAAAACTATATTTACTAATCATAAATGGAAAAGCTTATTACAATTAAGCAACCCCAATATTTGAAAAAGAATTGTGGATTTTTGTGTGAGTATAAATGTGCTGATTTTTGTAAATACAGATGTCTGTACATGAGATTATCAGAACATAAGAGCGGTAACTATATATAGTAAATTTAAAATTTATTGGTTATATTCTAATATTTCTCCAAGCAGCATCTTTTTAAGTAAGACTATAAAACCAAAAGACCTAAAATTCAATAAGATATTAGATTACTTAGAATATCTTTCTAAATTTTTAATATTACTGAGTAGTTACAAAATTATATAAAATGCATTCATGTTGTATTCCTCAGGTAATTTTTACAGTTATGTTACCTTTACTTAAAATGCCAAATATTAAGCTATTGATAAATCTGTCAACAACTCATAAAAACACCCACATCCATGTTAAAAAACGTTTTAGAAAAGTATATGTTATTTTTGAAAAATTTTTTAATAAAAAGAATTGTTGTATTGTCAGATTTGTTAATATGGCTGATTTTAGCGATTTAAAAAAAAAATAATTCCAAATAATTTAAATTCGGTTTGAAATACAGCAAAGCATCTTACTTATTGGAAATATTAAATTTAACCTATTAACTAAAATAAAATCTTCAAGGAAGATTTTTCATTTTTATAATGCATTTTGAATCTTAGTTATAGCTTTTTTGGAAGTACCTCGTTAAATAATAATTTATTCTGGCAAAATCCAATTACTTCTTCATTATCCCCAGAGATTTTAATTTTACACCATCCATTTCACGCCATCTCACCTAACTCCAGGTTGGTCTTGTGACCTATCAGTTCTGGAGCATTTCTATATATCCAGGTCTTCTGTTAGTATGAGTATATGCTGTGTATATCAATGCATCAAATATTTTTGTTTCTTTCAAAATTTTTATGAGTGTTTATATATTTATTAAAGCAGACTATTATGAAATACAATTTCCTTTGTGCCTTTTCAGTCCAACATTAATCATTAATCCTGTTTATCATGCACCTCCTCTTAATGCTTTGGCACTTATATCATCTCTATGCCTCAGCTATGTTAATTAGGCAGTTATTTATATATCACTACAAGGTTTTTGCTTCAATAGCAATAATGTTGTTAATAATAATAATAATAATAATGATAATATTAGGTTGGTGCAAAAATAATGTTGTTTTCTCACATATGTTACTATGTGAGTAAACAACATTATTTTTGCACCAACCTAATAGTATGTTGTTGGTTCAATAGCAATAATTTTGTTGAAAATAATAATAGTAATAATAATGATAACAGTAGGTTTGTTATGAAGTGTGATTTCCTTTGTATTTTCTCAGTCCAGTGGTAGTCATTAATCATATTCTGCCCCTCCCCATACTGCTTGGGCACTTATATAGTCTCTATGCCTTAGACAGTCATTTACATATCACTACACAAAGATTTAAATTGAAATTGATTATGACTAATTTATTTAGAAATGAGCAAATAGTGAGATTTGAATTTTCAAGGTGAATTTTTTGTAGTTCATTTTTGGTATATGTGTATCTTGTAGAAGAGAGATAAAGATCTATTCATTTATATCATGATGAATTATATCTATATTCTAATAAGATTGGAATTAATGCCCACTGTCCCCCAAAATGGGCATTAATGGGTAGAAACCTGTAATTAATTTTTGGCAAACATCGACCATTGTGCCCACAATTAGACATAGTGTCAAAAGATGGTTTTTCTCATCACACTGCTTTTTTTACTACCTTCAATCTTCAGCAATGTTTATTGTTTTAAAAAGCTATGATTAGAAATTGTAATAAAATCTAAACATATGAAAGTGAATTTATATAGTTTTGCTGTTTTTCAGAATTGACAACAAAAATAATAAATTCTATTTATTCATTAGATTGTTTTTTTTTTATAAACCTATAATTAATGCCAGACTATTTTAGGAGCCTATAATTAATGCCGGACTATTTTAGAAACCTATAATTAATCGTGGAATTTTATTTTAATTTTTATAATTAAAAGCAGATTTCATGGTGAGCATTGATGGGTTAATGAATTGGTTTTCTGAATAATACAGAGTTATATTATACTGTAAACTCTACAAAGGTCATACTATTAGATTTTTAACTAAAAGGAGCATATTAAAATGATTCATCTTTATCTATGTAGATATGTATATTGATTTTTGTTTTCAATTTTTTTATTGTAATATTTATTTGCTAAATTCTATATTTGTTTATTCATGATTTTGCAATTTCCTGAATTGCATGGATGCAACAATCCTGATTAATTCAATACTTTTGGACCAAGCGAAGATCTTTTTAAAACAGTTCATACCAAATATAGTGACCTCCTGCAATTGTATTTATTTTAGGTATTTAATAACCCAAGCAAGGCTGGGTACTTTTGCTAGTTTACTGAAAACAATGTATTGATACAGAAAGCAATTATCTCTCTTTGGTAGAGATAAGTCACATAGGCCATGTGATGAAGTACTTAATGACATCATTCCATACAGTGATGAAAGCAACAGTCAATTTCAGTTTGTTTACAGCAGGCAAATCAAAAATTTTCTTTCTTTAGACAATCCCCTGCCCTCCTGGCCCAGGTAGAGTCTAAATCTGACCCCACCAAGAAGCTTACAAGTCCATGATGCTGTTTCCCTTTGGGAATATATCTTTCCCAGATATAGAAAGAAACTCCAGCTTGCAATTCTCTATTTGGGAAAATCCAATACTCGCTGTTTTCCCTTCGTGGAATATGCCCTCACCTCGGACATAGTAGATGAATCCGGCACGTTTGTAGAGTCCTAAACATGGCTTCTTCAGACACAGGAGTATCTCCATATTATATTAGAGATTCTTCCTTTTTGTTTCTCCTTATACTCTGCTTTGCCATGTAGGTATATATATGATATATTATTCTCTGTGTGGGACACTTGTACATATATATATATATATATATATATATATACATATATTTTTGTGTATGTCCTAGTAGTATACAAAACTGTCTGAGAATAAAGCAGGTTTGTCATTTCTTTTTCCTTTCAGCCATTCTGTGAAGTATGGTGTTATTATATCATGGATATAATAATGCTCATAATGATAGAAATATAAGTGTAGACAATAAATCTTTTTTCCATAGCAACCTCCTGTTACAACAATACTGAATATTTAGACATCTATAAAGGATATAAGTGGAATAAACTGACTTAAGTAATTATAATAGTGTCTTCAAACACACACTACATTAGACATCTGATTTGATTAGTGCCTTTTAATGCTTGTAAAATATTAACTTCATTTTTTTTCTAATTCTGTTTTACTTAACTATTTTTAAAATCTAAAATCATTGGTATCCCAACCATGAATGGCTGTGCAGATAACATAATGGCTATACAAGCAGAAAGGGGTGTCAGTGAACTGTGTTCAGCTTCTGGCCTACTCTTATGTTCTCCCTTGGGAAATCATGAATTCATTTCTTCTCCCCCTGCCTCAGCTATGAGCTAAATGTCAGGGTAGATTGGGTTCTCTAAATTTGGATGACAGCCAGTGTCTAAAAGACAGACAACTCTGAATTCAAAAGCATAAAGTAGACAATGGGAAACTACTTCACTATCTTTCCTAAGTTGTGATAATTTGAAAATATTAAAAAGTAAAGAAAAACTATGATTTTCAAAGTCCTGAAGAGATATAGCATTTAAAAAATCCCATCCATCAAAATTGTTAGATTACTGCTCCTTGATGATAATCACAAAGTGTGACATTTTGAATTACTGTCCACTGATGATAATTATAGGTGGTGCAAGATTTGAAAGAATCCATCTCTTTCTCTGTAACTTTTCATAGCAAAAAGACATATTCTTTTTGTTCCCACTGATATGTAAGTAGCTCAACTACAGACACTGAAGGTTGCTTTTAACTATTCACATTTAATTTCATTTCCCATTTTTACTTTTGTAAAATGTCCTATCAGTATATTTGTTAATATTTATTTATTTAAATTCTGTCTTATATTTCTGTGGACTCACATGAGTCTGCCAAAATTGTTTGTGTGTCAAATGTACCAAGAGAATAAAAATACCATTAAGAGTTTTGATACTTGCAACAAAAGATTAAACTGGTTCACCTGAAAAAACAAAAAAAAGGTAAAAATCCCAGGTTTTTGTTGTTTTTGTTTTAACCATTTTAGCAAGGCAGTAAAGCCACTAAGATGCAAGGGATTACCGAGTGTGAAAGAATAAGAAAAAAGTGAAACATAATTAAGGAGTGAGAACAATAGAAGAGTAATCAAGAGATAATGATTTACATTGCATTTGAATTTTTGAATATCAAAATGGTCCGGAAAGGGAACCAGAAGGAAGTTGTTCAAATGAGAAGTGTGAGAAAAGAAACTGTTAGCATAGAACTTACAGTTACATCTAGCCAATTCCACCATGGATTGTTGAGACCTTGCTGCCAATTTAGTACTATGCTTAAATTCATAAAGTCTAGGTACCATAGCGAAGAGTCTGTCCAAACAATTACAATGAAAGTATTTATAGAAAATGCACAGGCAAGCTATGTTACAGCAAAGTGACTGAAGCCAAGATCCCAGGTCAGGACTAATAACATTGCAGATTTTTCTTTAGATTTTATCAAGAATCTCTAAATATATAGCAGGAGAACCAGACCAGATGTGGCAGATATTGAATATTTAAATTAAATTTTTTTTTTTTTTTTTTTTTAAGCAATCTCCATAAATTATATTCACTGTTCCAATATTACTATAGTCTTGTATATTTATCAAACTTTAAATTATGTAATGGTCAGTTTTAACTCAGTACCTGATGATTGCATTGTGCATGAAACTATTTATAGAAAGTATTTAAAGAAAGTATTTATAGAAAAGCCACATGTGGAAAGTGACTGAAGCTGAAATGCTGAATTTTTTTTTGATTAAACTTTATTTTTCTGTATTATTATTGATGTCGTAAAATTTCATTTCTTTATA
The DNA here is from genome assembly GCA_963932145.1 of Acanthosepion lycidas. Taxonomy (NCBI): domain Eukaryota; kingdom Metazoa; phylum Mollusca; class Cephalopoda; order Sepiida; family Sepiidae; genus Acanthosepion; species Acanthosepion lycidas. The sequence continues at coordinate 107,961,883 of OZ010581.1, forward strand.
GGACTTTTGGAAAGTCTGCACAGCTCTTCTTATTGAAAATAAACTTGAAGATGCAGTAAATGTGAACTTCTTAAACTCTGCCATTGCTACTGGCTCTCGCCGCCTTTTTGGAAAAGTAACAAGACAGAATCTGTTCCGAGAGGTAAGAAGCATAGCATATTGAATGAAAAAAAAATTGTTTGATACAGTGCCTATTGTAGAATTCCACCTTTTAAATGTTATCATCTACAGTTCATCTATCTCAATATCCTTTTGTTTTGTTGAGAGCAAATTCCAAATACTATGAACAGGTTGGTTGTTTGATTTTGTTTGGTGGCATATCAACCTCTATGGGTTATTTAATGCTGAAATCTAAATATTTTGTACATAATGTTATGCTTTCAAATACAGATATTTTGTACATGATTTTATACTTTCTGAGTAAATGTATGTGTTTTAGATATATATATATATTGTAGATGTATTGTTAGTAATTTTACTATAAAAATGTACAGTTGATTTTTGTTTGGGGGTTCACTTTTTGTCGATAGCTGGGACCCTAACAAGTGCTATCACCTGTTATGAACAGGAAAAAGGATATATAAAAACAATGCATGTAACCTCTCACCTTTATAGTTGTCCAGTATGACACTCTAAATAGAAAACTTCACTACAAATATGTATATAATATACTTTACCCTTATTTTTAGAAAGTTTTTACTGCTGTGTATCATTTTTGATAAGTATACATACTTATTCCTGTTTCAATTTCTGGGATGATGAATTATCATTATTTACATTGTTTGCAATCAGACTATTGTCCTCATTTTTCTTATTATTGTTAAAATGTTTCAGCTGCACCCCCGGCCTTCTCCAGGTGCCTATCGGTCCGTGTGTAACCTTCAAGGATTAACACAGTTCAAAATTCCCTAAAGTTTACCTGGATCAATAGACACCTGAAGAATGCTGGAGAGCACAAAAACAAAGTTGTTTAACAATAACAAAAATAGTTTGATAGCAATGAAGATGAGGCAGGCTATTAGTCTGACAGTAAATAATGTAAATATATATGTAATATATATACTCTTTTAAGTATGCATACCCCAACATAGGTTCTTTTACAAGTTAACTTGTAGAAAATTATTTGATATGCCATTGAGATCAATATGCAATTATATATGTATATACAGATATTTGATTTTCTGCAGGATAGAAAAAAATTCAATATGGTATTAAAGCAAACTGTAATAATTTGGTAAGTGTGAAATTGAATTAGAAAAGAGAATAAATACTTGAAAAGGATGACATTAAATATGAACTAAAAATACAATATAACAGAAATAAATGGTTCTTTTTAAATGTCTCAATAGAATTAAGGAGAAATAAAACATTTCTTTTTAAGCATCTTGTGGAGGGTCCTATTGGACTTTGTGCCACTAACAGATTTTGAACATCTGTGAACCACAATAAACAAAACAAAGACTTGAGTAGAAAATGAACCGCCAATGTTTATTGACGTATGTAGGTACAAAGATGTGAATGTGTGGAGAATGGTTAACCTCAAGTCAGCTTGATGTAGAGTGATGTTGGCTGAATCTTCCCTTCACTGGCATGGCTACCAAACATGTCCAAACTCAATAGCTGGGAAGTAAGAAGAGACCAATCATACCCTTTCCAGAAGTGGGGTCATAAAATTCACACATAACTGTAAACCTTATTCGGTTTTCTTTTTTTCTTTTGCATTATGGGAAAATGAAATTCTTTCATTTTTAATTATTATTTTATTTATTAGCTTATTTCCATTCTTCTACAATCTCAATATATTTGTAAATGTTACTGAGTATTTTTTGTCTCTCAATGTATACAACATTTTAGAGCAGTGATATGAAGAAAGAAAATTGATTTTCTTCAAAAGAAAATCTAACTCCTCATAATGTTCCAGTTGGTTATTCAATTTCTTAAGTGACTGTGTAAAAATGCTGTCTATAGAAAAAGCCAACTACCTTTACTTTTCCTTTTTATAATAACTCTATATTAGAGCAGTTACATGTCAAGGTTAGTTCATTCTGATGTGAATAATACAATCTTTTTTATTAAGAAATAACATACCTAATTGTTGAAGTTCAAATCTTAGGACTTATTGCAACTACAGCAAAAATTTAAAGTAGCAGGTCAGCAGTTAATTTGACTGAAAAATCTTGCTGCTTCTAATTATCACTGTTAGAAAGTCTCAACTGATTTACCTTAGACAGGAAATGTAACTTTTCTATCACAGGTTTAAATTACTGATGCAACTGAAAGCAGTTTTTACATTTTATGAACAGTTCGCTACAAAAATAAAGTTTACTTTTTCTTTCATTTGGTATTGAAGATATTTCATAATAATAATCTGACCCAGAAATATAAATGATTCTAACGGCATACAATTCAGGTACATTTATATGGAAATCCCAAGAACAGACCCAAAGAAATTCCCCTCTATGCAGAAGTGTGTGAAGCTTGTAAAGTTCATCTTGATAACAAAGAAGAGATACCAGATTTGTTATTGGCAAAGCTCATCAAATACAAATTGCTGGCTATCAAAGCTGAAGATATCAAAAGAAGACAAATTGGCAGCAAGGTAAAAAAAATGATATTTTTTATATTATTAAATTATGTTTTTAGAATAAAGAAACATTCATAACATCTGTTATCATGTTGATCAATCATTTCATCTTGAATGAAAATTAATTTTCTGATAAAAAGCTAATTGTATTTTATATTTTGCAACAATATATCAGGATTTTGATGGCAATCATCCTTGCGATGCACTTCTGCATGACAATCACTTTACTGGTCTTTGTATATTTTTGTTTAATCAACTTTTTAAAATATAAATATACCACTTTTTTCCTTACAGGCTTTAAATGAATAAAGGCATCTAAATTAGCCACAGCTTTTCATTTTAAAAGCAACTGCTATGTCTGTTATTATCAGACTTGAAATAAAGAGCCATTATTTTCTTAGCATAATGTTTTCATTGGTGGCATTGCAATCTTAGAAGACCATTGATTTTTCCATGTTTGAGAGTCCAGACCTCTCATGCAGTGTCTTTTATGGCTGAAAAGTTCAATGTGTGAGAGACAATCACAGATGTTGCATGTACAGACCAGTCTCAATAATGTTGATAGTGGTGTCATTTTGCTGTTTGTACTTTTTCTTTGTTCTCTTAGCCTCTCTGTGATTAGCCAAGGTGATCACATATATCAACAGCCCACTGCAGATTGACTATTACCATTAGAGACAGTGTTGAGTGGTGTTTTCCTGCTCCAGTTGAGAAAGGTTTTATAACCAGTGACTGCTAGCCTCCTGTGTTTTGCCTCCTCTACATAGTGCTCTGGAGAGGAAGCTCAAACACAAAAAGCTTGGTTAAGGTGTACGGAAGCTTTGTATTACCCATTATTTTAAAGCCTATAATATCTATAATCTGTTAAAACATCAAAAATGTTCAGGATTGTTCATTGTTTAACATGTTTGTCCTGCAAGCCAGTGATAGTTTTAATCTAGCTTTGTGCCAAAACATAGCTAAGTCCTTGTAAATTACAGGAGTAGGCAGTTCAGTAGAGTAACAGTTTTAGAGCAGTCACAGTACAACCAACTTTATTGGAACATTCAATAATTGGATGGTTGCTACAGGAATGTTATGATCTAAATTTTATCTGCAGGAATTTGAAGGTGGAAAAAACAAATCTGCTAAGGCACCAAAATCAGCTGGGAAAAAAGGAGCAGCCAAAAAACCACCAGAACAGCAGAATAGTGCAAAACAAGGAACTCTTCTCAAGAAAAGATCTGAAGAAAATCTTGATCAAAAATTTATTGGTAAAATATAATTTCATTTCTACATTTGTAAATTGCTTTTGTTTGATTTTTATTCATTATCATTTCACACATTTATGTCTGGATAGTTTGGGCACTTCAATGTAGTGGAATGGTTGGCAAGCTAGATCAATTATGACTGAATAGTGAGTTCAATCCTTACTGGGTGCCCTGTAATTTCACCCTTGTGCCATGTCTAAGCTACTCTAAGAAAATCACTATCAATCCTGCTTTCCTTCCTGAGGCCAATGTACTGATGATGAGAGGCCTATGTACATGACATAGGTGTTCATAGTTGGGATAAGAATGATCTTGAACAGAAAATTTTCACATTATATCAAGTGTTCCAAGAAATGGGACTTGAGATAAACATTTTCAAAACAGAAACTAAGATCTAGAATTGGAATGAAAGCAGTTATGAAATGTACTCGGAATTCATTATAACATAAAGGATTTGGAATTAGTAAATATCAACACTTCAGATACATTGGTATACAGATCAGCTATAATAAATTAAGTATAGAAGAACATAGAATTGGCTGAGCCAGAGGTAGTTTTGTCCAACACCACAAAGAAACCAAAACATCAAACTGAAAACTCAAGTTATGCTCTTAAATAGCTTTGTTAGATTGAGACTTTCATATTGATGTCATGCATGGCACTAAACCCATTCAGAAATATCTAAACAGTCAGCTCTATACAACTGCTTCCTAAAATCAATGGTGAAAAAAGGCTTTGAGTGATCCAACAGTATGAAAAAAAATATACGGAAAAACAAACAAAAATCCTAATATGCAATTATGCTGTTTTAATGTTAATATAATGTCAACATTGGATACTTCACTGTCGGATTTCTTAACAAACTGTTTATGTGAGAAAATCGTTCCATCGAGCTTATCTAATATTTTGAAATCATCTTCGAATACGTTTTCACAACATCGCCCACGTGATGACGACGTGATCATATTTAAACGGAACACTGATCTTATAAAAAATTTCAGTTATCTGTTTGGATTAGTCTTACTCTTATGTCTATCGTCTTTTTCATGTTGAATTGAATATAGTCTAATGTTAATTATGTTTTATGAATATGTCCTGAAGATGGTCTATTAGACTGAAACGTCTGACGTTGACATTATATTAACATTAAAACAGCATAATTGTATATTAGGACTTTTGTTTGTTTTTCCGTATATTTTTCTTCATACTGTCGGATCTATATCCATATACTTGCTTATATATATATATACATATTTATTAAAGACATTTTTATGTTTAACGTTCTTTTTTATAGATACAAGTATTTAAGTAAATGCTCTGTTTATAATAAACAGTATTAAATAACATTTACCGGCCTGAATGTCAGAGAAATTTTCATAGAAAATATTCGTCCTTGAACAGGATTCGAACCTGCATCCTATACGGAACCGTCATTTACGCTGACGTGCCTAACCGATTCGGCCACCAAGGATCGTTCGGTAGGCATGGTCAAATTTACTGCTTATAAACTTCAATCTTCCATGAATCTCGTACATTCATAACTGCTCATTGGTGTATCAAATCACATTTTTATGTTTAACGTTCTTTTTTATAAAGAACGTTAAACATAAAAATGTCTTTAATAAATAAATTGTCGGACTTTGTCCATTTCGTAATATATATATATATATATATATATATATATATATATATATATATATATATATATATATATGTTTCTATTCATTTTTTTAAGGCTCTTTGAACTCATGTCATCAGCAGTTGTGAGTAACTGATGCCAATGTCTTCCTTCTGCTTTGAGAAAGTTTATCATGAGAAAGTTTTTTAAACTTCTTTATCTGACCTCTCACTAAGTTCTGGCCATGGAAAACAGACCCCTACACACTCACTGCCTGACTGTCTCACTGACTCCTGGCTGCTTCACTCACTCCTGGTTTCACTGACTGCTTCTTCACTCACTGTCCAATTCCTTATATGGGTACTGGCTGTGGGACCCACTACCCATTTTTGTCCACTCATGTTCCACCAACCAGAAAGGGGACCACCTAGATAGCTTTTGGGTGGCTAGTTTTTTCAAAGGACCCTATTTTTATGGCTATCTAAAATCACTAACAAAACTTTGATGATTCAAAGGTGGGCTGGTGACAGAATTCCTGAAAAATCCTGTCATTAAATGGTCTGGGAAGAACATTCCTGAGAAACCCTGGTCATTAAATTGACTTAAAAGGAAAAGAATCTATCTATTCATCTCCTAAGGATGTGTGAGAAATCATATTGCTACAATACATAACACAAAAAAGTAATGCACTCAGAAATGATTACATGCAAAAATTTCTTATACCTGTTTAATAGGGTGTCTCAAAAATATTTCCATTCTTACAGATCTTTCCTCCAAGGGTTATTTCATATATACAGTCTGACTATGACTTCACTATATTACTTTACTGCAAAACGTTTTTCATGTACACATTAAAAACTATCTATGACTTCAATGTATTATTATTATTAGGGTTAATCAAAAGTATTTTTATGGACCTTTACTTCAAAGCTTTTTTCATATACATATCTAAAAACTATGACTCCAATGTATTATTATTATTAGGGTCTATCAAAAGTATTTTTACAGACCTTTACTCCAAAGCCTTTTTCATGTATACATCTAAAGACCGGGGCTGGTGTGTACTATATATTGCCCCATCAGCCTCCTATGTATCATTAACAAATTATTTGAAGCTATCATAAACAAGAAAGTTATTTGATGACATAAGCAAAAACAAACTCCTGAGCAACAAATCATATATAGTTTTCACTCTTCTAGGTTCACTTCTGATGTCCTATTATCACATATAGAATCAGTGAAGCACTCAATAATAAAATATCTCAATAGTGATTGCTCCTAGACATCTCAAAGGCCTTTGATACAGGGGACTACTAGACAAACTAGTCAGTTATGGAATCTCTGGGTACGTCCTCTCAGTTATCAAGTCTATCGTGTGAGATAGGTCTATGAAGATTGTTATATATAGCCAGTGCTCTGAGGCACAGGTGATCAATGCTGGTGTCCCCTCAAGATTCTGTCCTCGGTCCTAACCTCTTTCTACATTATATTAATGATCTATCCAAGAACACACTCAGATCCTTAGTAAATATGCATGCAGATGATACCACTGTGTATCGGTACACCTCCAAATATGTTGATCATAAGAGCCTGACAACTGTTGTCTCCTCTTATCTATTTCTCACAGTTCAGTGAGGTTGGTATCATTCAAAAGTAAACTAGTAACATTTCATCACCATCAAGCAAACCCTAAACCTGCACTAATCCTGATGAGTGGTCTTATGCTCAAAGAGGCCTCTTGCCTTAAACAGCTGTTGCTGGTGTTAAAAATCACTATCGACCTCAAATGCAACACATATATTTGTGCCATCACAAAAGATGCTGGAAAAATGGTTGGTTCATTATATATATTTACAAGAGCCAGATCAGATCAGGAATGGAGTATTACTGCCATATCTGGGTTGGTGATGTCCAATCCTCACTCTCCAGCTTCAACAGAGTTCAAAAGCACTTACATGGCCTGATGGTTGGTGAATTATTCTCCAGTCTGCAATCTTTATCTAACAGATGAAATGTTGCTAGCCTCTCACTACTCTATCACAATGACACAATAAGCTTCCCCTAAACATACAGGACTTATTGAGAGGTTCAGTGATTAAAATACTTTTGATACATTTTAATACTTTCATCATTTGCCTATTGAAAGATATTGTTTTTATAATGTATATTAAGCTTCCCAATATCAACAAGATATTTTGATTTAGTTCCGTTTTTTTTTTTTACAGATGATGAACCTGATGATGGGCCACAACATTACATCATCATATCGGGTTTTTACAATCCCAAATTACTTATACAGCTATGTGAACTAGACATTCACATAAACACAGTGATAAGATATAGATGTTCAGATTATAACCGATTTGTTAATCTGCAGCCAGAAAAAGATGACTCTTTGCCAAAAGACTCAAGACTTATAGGTAAAATTTTTAAATTTCTAAATTCATTCACTTTACAGAAAAATACCTGAATTTTTTTTTTAATGGTTCTAATTTTGATGTTCAGTTTCTTTTTTTATTACATTTTTAATGTGACTTTATTTGTATTTGGCTTTGAAACTATTTTATTATCATCTTTGTATACTAAAAGAAAAGGTATCTTTGTAAAGTAAAAACAAAATAAACTATACACAATTGCTATTTTCTATATCCTCATGATCTTCTTCCTCTTACATTCATATCATACACATCATTCAGAGGCTCTCTACCTTGAGTGGCTCTTGGGATTAGTATCAGGGTAACTTTAGTGGGAAAAAAAAAAAGCTGTAGCGTGTATAAGTTTAAGTATCAACAAAAATAACACTTCATTTGGCTCCTAAAATTAAAACAACTATTAGGTATGTGTTACAGAATGTGAAAGCCAGGACCAGAATGGTTAGCAATTGGTTGGAGTGTCTCATGCTGACAGTGATGGATTGCTTTTGTCTGAGTTTTGGATATAAGTCCAAATTCAACAGAGGGCCGCAAGAATTCTGAAGTGTCGATATGCCTCCCACACTCAGGTTAGAGATATGCTAAAACTGCCCACAGATGGACACCAAGTCAACGTGTGACATGTATTCCCATGTTATTCCTCCTGCTGCCTTTTAGAATCCAAGCTGCTGCCACTCTCTCCTAATAAAACAAATAAGAAAAAAAAGAAATGTCCTTTTCATTGATAACATTTTATGTAATAGTGTGGGGACATAGAGACAACACAGAATGTATCATATGCATTTAAGCATAATTAATACTTTTATTTTCTTAATTGTATGAGCATAACATTTTTTCAAGCAGTTACGTTTTGAATAACTATGTTAAAAAGAAAACTAATATAAAATTTATGGAAGTGCAGGTAATGTAACTGTTATTTGAATAGGAATAGACTCCATTGCCAATGAAATCAGCAAACCAAGTTCAAATCCCAGCCTAGTCAGTTGTGTTCACTTTTGCATAAATGATCTTGGGAAAGGCATGAATCTATCTCCAGCTATGTGTTGAATAGCAGAGTAGAGTGCGCTTTTGAGCCCTGGATAGCAGCCAGTCTAGGTGATGAAAAACTGAATTCCAAACCATGCAGAAGGTGACAGGAAACCACACCATTATCTTTCCCAAAAGTCTTTGAAGCCCTAATCAATACCGGGGTGGTTAACCACCTCACATCCCATAATCTGCTCTCAGACAAGCAATATGGTTTCCGCTTTGCCCGATCTACAGCCGATGTGCTTATGGCCGTCACTGAAACAGTCTACCAAGCTCTTCAAAATAACGGGGAAGCACGAGCCGTGGCACTTGACATCTCCAAAGCATTTGATAGGGTTTGGCATGCCGGCCTTCTTCGCAAGCTCCAGGGTTATGGCATTACGGGTCGATTATATAACCTAATACGATCATTCCTGTCAAACCGTAAATTGAAGGTCGTTCTCAATGGATTCTCCTCCAGTTCCTATCCCACGAATGCAGGTGTTCCTCAAGGCTCCATCCTAGGTCCCACTCTATTCCTTATCTACATAAATGACCTTCCTGACACAATAACTTCCCAAGTTGGCATCTATACGGATGACACCACAATTTATTCCTGCCTCAAAAACATGTCTAGTCTCGCTGACAAAACTCGCCTGGCCGTGCATCTCGAAAAGGACCTCCAATCAATTGTGAACTGGGGCATGATTTGGCTGGTCAACTTCAACGCTTCTAAGACAAAACTGCTCTCTATTAATCACCACAGAGATCCTTCCCTTCCCTCCATTAGAATGTCTGACGCTCAACTTCTCGAGAGCAACTCTCTGCGGCTTCTTGGTCTCACGTTGACTGCTGACCTGAGATGGAATAAATACATTGAATCAATTGCCTCGTCCACTGCAAGGAAAGTTGGCTCCCTGAGCTGCGCCAGGAAGTTTTTCACCCCGGAGTCGATCCTCCAGATCTACAAATCAACAATTCGCCCTTGCATGGAGTATTGCTGCCATATATGGTCTGGTGCCCCTTCTGTTTGCCTCGGGGTTCTTGATAGGCTCTAGAGGCAGATATGCAATGTAGTTGGCCCTGCTCTGGCATCTCGTCTACAGTCACTTTCTCACAGACGCGCCGTCACCTCCCTCAGTCTGTTCTACAAATACTTTCATGGAAATTGCTCCGAGGAGCTGCATTTGCTGGTTTCCAGACGTCATGATTTCCAGCGCCTTACGAGGCTGGCATCCCGCTCTCACCCCTTCACTGTCGAAACTCCTAAATGTAGCCGTCTCTTCTACTCTAATAGCTTCATGTCTCACACCTCTCGCCTGTGGAACTCCCTTCCCTTTTCCTGTTTCCCTGTGAGCTATAATCTCCAGCTATTCAAGTGTAATGTCAATCGACATCTTCAGTTGCCTTGATCTATCCACTACCCTCATCCTTTCTTCTCTCACTCCTATCTGATCTTGCTCTAAATTTTCTGTAACCCCTTGCATCCTAGTGGCTTCCTGCCTTGCTTGGGGTGAAATGCTTAGAAAAAAAAAAAATAAAAAAATATTTTCCTAAATAATAAAGGAAAGAACTGTGGAGAGCCATTTTCTTCTGTGTTCTGTATTTTAAAAAATAAAAATATTTACTTTGTTGAAAGAATTAACGTACAAATAATTTTATGAGAACTTGCCAAATACTAGAATAGAATTAAATGAAATACTTAAGAGAAAATAAAGAAATAATGTATTTTTTGTATCACATTACCAGGTTGCATCCCAATTAAATTCATTTATGCAAATGAAATCTTTTTCTTTTTATTTAAGCTGCTGAAGAGGCTGCAGCTGCTGAAAACATCCGCATTAAAACAGGCACTGAGGCATTTTGGAATGAGATTTTCCCCCTTCTGATGAGTCAACCAGTTGAGTCGCCTCTAAATCACACACATGTACAAGACCAATGGGTTCACGAACCGATGCCACTTTCAGAGAAAAATGAGGTTCAGGTAATTGAATTTTAGTCATTGTGGAATTCATCAAATATGGGACCTTAGAGATTGGCAAATCAGGAAACTTGCAATAGAGGAGTTACAATTTGCTCAAATATTTTTATTTATTTTTATTTTTATTTTTTTAAGCAATTCACCCAAAACAAAGTGGGAAGTCACTTGTACACAAGGGGGTTACAGAGTGGGAGCAAGAGTAAAGAGGTGTGATGGAGGAAAGGATGAAGAGAAGGGCAGGTGATAGTTCAGGGCATCTGGAGATGTCGATTGACATTACATTTGAATAGTTGGAGATTATATCTATCAGGGAAACAAGTAATAGGAAGGGAATTCTACAGAGAGGCGGTGTGAGACATGAAGCTATTAGAGTAGAATAGACGACCACATTTAACCATTTTGACAGTGAAAGTGTGGGACCATGATACCAGCCTAGTAGCCCATTTAAATTCATGCAGTATGGGAACTAGCAAAAGTAGCTTGTTGGAGCAGTTACCATAAAAGCATTTGTAGAAAAGACAGAGGGAGGTGACGGCACGTCTGTGAGAGAGCGACTGAAGACAAGATGCCAGATCAGGACCAACCACATTGCTTATCCGTCTCTGGATCTTGTCGAGGATCTTAAGGTGAGCAGCGGGGACACCAGACCATATATGGCAGCAGTATTCCATGCAAGGGTGAATTGTTGATTTGTAGATTTGAAGGATGGACTTAGGTGAGAAAATATTTTTGGCGCAACACAGGGAACCAACTTTCCTTGCGGTGGACGAAGCTATTGATTCAATGTAATTGTTTCATCTCATGTTAGCAGACAGTGTGAGACCAAGCAGTCATAAAGAGGTGCTCTCTTGGAGTTGAGCATGAGACATTCTAATGGGCAGCAGGGATGGCTCCCTGTGGTGAGTAATAGAGAGCAGTTTTGTTTTAGAGGCATTAAAGTTAACCAGCCAATTCCTGCTCCAGTCTACAACCGATTGGAGGTCCTTTTCGAGACTTTTATATGTTAATCTTAATTAAAATGTTATTTGTGACTAATGGAGTGTTCAAGAAATTCTTTCATGGATGCATGGCATGATAGAAAAAACATTTAGCTCAGATTTTACAAACTAGTGGTAGTAACCACATGTGATTAGGCTAACTTAGTAATAAAATGATGCTGTCCATTTTTCTGACACTATTACTGATGCTAAAGATTGTCTTATGTGGGTACTGTGGGAAAATGAAATAAATTCAATAAAATCATAATGAATAATAAAAACAAAGAAAAACAAATACATGATAATTCCCATGATGCTAGTAATAAAGGTACCAGAAATGTTATTACCCAACTTGGCTTCGTCAAACGCCCATTAGTTGGTGTTAAGTCTATAAAAAGACAAACATTTCCTTCACCATTCTCTTTCTTCCTCTTACTCCAAGATGTAGCAGTATGTGGAACAAAGATGTCCCTGTTGGGATCTGTTCATTTCTCTGGTCCACTGACAACTGAACATGGTGTTCAATGCATGGTGTTTGCATATGTCTTCCAAAACCTCAGCCTATGAAGTAAAACAAATTTTTTCTTTGGTTGTTCCAACTCAGGACAAGGCTGACGAGCTCGACCCTCCAATGATGAAGTTAGTACAAACCTTTCATGGGTCGTCCCAACTCTGTGCAAGGCGGAATTGAGCTCAACCATTATAATAATGCTTATCCTTACTTACCTTAACTGGACCAAAAAAGAAAATGGACATACCTGAGAGACATTGAGAACTTTATTTTTATAAAGAATAAATGGTCCATAGTAGAAACCCAAATTTTTGTATGCTTCTTCTTTAATTGTTTACATGTGAACACAAACACACATACAATACATCAAATACATAACCTTTAAATTCCATAGTACTGCTTTATAATAAATAACAATAATGGTCAGTTACTCATTTCCAGAGCACGCCCATCTGCTAGGGTAGATAGCAGATCCAGGCATATTTCTGTTTCTTCAACATCTACAGAGACCACCTGTGGTTTATACAGCAACTATGCTAAGTGGACTGTAGTTAGAGTTTCTGATAGAGATTGTATGATCTGGCATGATGTACAGTTTGAACAAGTCCATCACACCTAAACCGTCTGTCGCCTATGGCAGGGTTTTCGGGAATTTTTCAATGGTGCCATATGCTGGGATTCTCTCCCTAGGCCAATAATATCAAGAAGTCAATTTCCTGATCTGCCATGGTGAGATTTGAATCTGGGTCGCATTTTTGGAAATGAATGTTCTAACCAGTTGGCGCCATGCCCATGTGACTGCTGGGTTGACATGCCTAAATATCTCGAATATATATATATATATATATATATATTTTTTTTTACCCTTTCACTTAAAAAAAAAAGAGTGGGGAATTACAGTCGAGGTGTATCTCTTAAAGAAAGAGAAAGTGAAGGGCGAGAAATAGAAATAGGCAGTAGGTGGATTGGGGGTTGTGACTGGGGTATGAATGAAACAGAAAATATCCATCATGAAAGTTAAATAGAAATACCAAACATTAACATTTTTAATTAAAAGGAAATCTGAAAAACATTGGCAAACAATAACATAAAACAGGGTTTCTGATAATTTTTCTCTTCCTTTTCCAGCATCCTGGGTATGATGATAAACTACATCTGCATCCTGGATATGACAATAAAATACATTTGTATCCTGGGTAAGATGATAAACTACATCCAACAGCAAGGACTCTGATCAGGAGGCTTTGAGGAGTATGGAACCACCTCTTAATTGCTGGTGTTCCCAGGTCCACTCTGACCTGGAGTGGTAGCACCTGTTAGGGCCCAAACTATGGGCAAATAGTTAACTTCTAAACTAGGTTTAAAACCCTTCAATACATTTTTTGATGAAAAATTATTACCAGCAATACATTTTTGTAAATAATTATTACCAGCAATACATTATTACCAGAAATACATTTTTGAAGAAAAAAATATTACCAGCAATACATTTTTAGAAAAAAATATTACCAACAATAAAAATCTTGTTGGCATTAAATAATCCATTGAGGTTGATATACTGTAAAACAAAACAAACCAAAACAGAACTTCCTTTTCCAATAATGTATTGTTCGGAATCTTTTTTTTTATGAAAATGTGTTGCTGGTATTCTTACTACAAAAATGTATTTTTATACTTTCATAATGTTTTGAATCCTATTTGGGGGTTCATTATCTGCTCATAGTTGAAATCCTAGGAGATGCTACCACCTCGAGTCAGTGTGAACTTGGGAGCAACAATTACAAAGTGGTTTCATGCTCCCCAAAACCTCTTTTACTGTCAGATGTAGTTTATTGTCATACCCAGAATGAATATGATAATTTGTTATTTCTTGATATATGATAATATATGATAATTTGTTATTTTTTTTTTTTTCAGGCTGCTTACTGTGCAGGATTGTTTGATGACATTGCACACTTAATGTACGATTTGGTTGATAGCAAACGCCAATATGAGAACTACATCAGAAACATGAAGATTATTACAGTTCCTAAAATTGGTTATATTCCCAAGTTAAGCTTGGTAGGACTACCTGGTAAGATTCTTTGAAAATTCTAAACTTATAAAAGATATAAAGTTAACCTCATTTGACTAGTCTTATCCAATAAAATAGTATTAAAATCACATAATTTTGCCAAGAAATGGAAATATTGATTGATTGATACTAATCCAGTCATCTGGTTATTCCATGCAATGTAATTTCAGTTAAACAAAATTTTTTAATTTCTCAGTTAGTTTCACTCATTTACTGTTACTGTCTTGCTGGCACAATTTTTTTTTAATTGCCATGTCCCTTTAGGAGGTAGATGATTGTAGCTCCCCACAGATTACTTTTCTCTGATTTCTGTAAATTGACAAAACTTCTTGGGAAAGATAGTGGAGTGGTTTCCTGTTGCCTCTTTCAAGGTATTAAATTCAGTGTTGTCCTTCTCAAGACTAGAGAACCCAGTTTACTCTATTATTTTACTTACATTCAATTCAAGGATTACTTGGCATGAAATTTCACACAGGGTTATAAATTCTGTGACAATTCTAAGACATTATAAAAATAAATAGCAAATTGGAATAATTCTTATTTGTTTTTCAACATTTATTATTATAGTTTACTTTCATTTAGCTTCTGAACATGTTCCAGTAAAGAAAATAGCATCCCATAAATGCTTTCTTTTAATCATCTGAGAGAATCCTGTTTACTTTCCATCAGCATGGCTGATGCTAATATCCAGGAGAGTGACTAATTGTGCCTTCTCTGAAAAACATTTTCTGTTGAAATGAAGTGGGAAGATTATATTGAATCAATTGCTAGGTCTGTTGTTAGGAAAGTTGGTTTCATGTGTCATGCTAAAAAATTTTTCTTGCCAGAATCTATGTTACATATATATATATATATATATATATATATATAAAGTCTACTATTTGTTCTTCCTTTGAATATTGTTCCCAGATCTGGTGTGTTACTCATGCAATATATTTAGAGAATCTGCAATGTTATCAGTCCAGACTTGGCATCTCAGCTTCAATCATTTTCCCACTGCCGTAAGATAGTTTCCCTGTGCCTTTTTTATAAATATTTTCATGGTAATTGTTCTGATGAGAGTTCCTCTTTGGTACCTCGACTTTATGAATTTAAGTACAGTATTATTAGATTGGCAGTTAGGTATCATCATTTTACAGTTGAAATGGCTAGAAGTAACTGTAAGTTCTATGCTAACAGTTTCTTCTCTCACACTTCTTGCCTGTTAAACTCTCTTCTGGTTTATTACTTTCCTGTCAACTATGATCATCAAAAATTTAAATGCAATGTCAATTGTTATTGTTTGTTTTCCTAATTGCTGTTCTTTTATTGTTCTCTCTCCTTAATAGAGTTTTTTCTCATATTCTCTAACACTCAGTAAACCCCTTGCATTTTGGTGGCATTATTGTCTTGCATGTGGTAAAATGATTAAAAAAATAATGTAAATGATAAACGCTGTATTGTCTGTAACAGATAAGATCAAACTTTGAAAAAGGAAAAACCAGTGTTATTTCTGTATGAAACCTATGTAAGTTATACATATATAGGATTAACTTTTTTAGTGTATACCATAAAGAAATAGGAAGTAGGACAAGACAGCTGTTAGACTGAAGGCTTTTACTAAATTTGATTACCTGTAATCAGGTGAAATGACTAATCCAACATCCTATAACTTTTAATGATATTGGCCCAGTCCAATATGAAAGAACTAAAACTGACACGGAGTCCTGAAGAATTATTGTTTGTACAAAATTGAAAAGGAATAAAAAGAAAAAGTTTGAATTGGTTTCTAAGATAATTTCTTCAAGTTTGTTTTTAATCTTAAATTCATATTAATAAATATTGTCATGAGTAACTTTTTTTCTTAATTGGTATCACCCTATGCAAAGCAGTAAATCCACTAAGACACAAAGGGTTACAGGGTTTGGAAGAATTAGGAACAGAAACATTAATAATGAGTGGGAAGAAGAAAGAGTAATCAGGAGGCCAATAGATAGCAATTGACACTGCATTTAGATTTTTGCAGATTAAAGTTGGCCGGAAAGCATGGAGCTGGAAGGGAGTTCCACAAGCGAGAATTTATGTAAGAACTTTGTGAACTGATTATATTAGGAGGTATTGGAAAGTTTTTGGCTTGAGCAAGAAGTTCTCCCACCACCCCCAAATACTGATCTTCAGTTAGATCTTGGAAAGTGCGATAGACTGAGAACTTTCCAAGGATCCCTTGTATGCTTTGAAAATTTGTCAATGTAAAGCTCAAAAGAAAATATTAAAAACAGTACATTTGCATTGGGTTAGGAAATTCAAGCTATTTTTTTTTTTTTATCACTGGCTGATTTAGGACAAAAAATTCATTAAAATATAAACGATCATATCACAGTCCTGATTGTTCTTTCATTCTTTTTAAAAATCTTCACTCCAAGCAATGCAATAAAGCTACTATGATGCAAGGGGTTACTGACTGTGAGAGAATAGGAAAAAAAAAGCATTTTTAAGGAGAGTGAACAATAACTAATATGAACAGGAATCAAGAAGACAAAAGAAAATGATTGACATTATTTTTAAATTTTTGAATATCAAATTTAGCTGGAAAGTAAGAAGCCGAAAAGAGTTTCACAAATGAGAAGTGTGATAGAAGAAACTGATAGCATAGATTTTACAGTTACATCTAGATGCCATTTCAGCTGTAAAATGATAAGACCTTGCTACTAATTTAGTACTGTGCTTAAATTCATAAAGTCTAGGTACTATAGAGGAAAGTAATATTTATTTTAAGTAATACAAAAATGTACCACAAGACCAGAAGCAGGGGCAGGGGAAGGCTGGTTTTCAATTTGTCTTATCTTTAACTTAGCTCACCATGTTTATTGAGCTAAACATATCACATTATTCCTTATACCAAAACAACAACATTACTTACCATTCTTACTACAGTCACCATAATAGCTCAAAGTCTCTATGTACTTCTAACTAGTTTCCGTATGTACAATTTGCCTGTGGCGAATAAAAATAACAATATTTAAAAATGAAACACCAGTAAATACCATAGAGAAAAGTTCATCAGAACAATTATTAAAGTATTTATAGAAAAGGTGCAAGGAAGCCACATTACTTAGTTTGTAAGCATGTATGTTACACTTTGTAATAGTATGTGTATCCTTGACTACAAATTCTTGGTATAACAGTAGCAGACAGAGTAAATCTCTTCTGGCAAGCCTCATTCTGGGGTGTGTAGCCTTGCAGCTCAGACCAGACACCAGATTCATTTGCAGGGTGCAGCTTCTTCCAGTTGGATACTGTGGCTTAATACAAGGAGAATAATTCTTTGGCCTGATTGTTAGCCAAGAAAAAACCATGAGATGAAGTTGTAGCAGTCGACAAATTTTATTCTGTTGCAACCTTCTTATAAGTGCTGGCTGTAGGCAAGTGAGGAAAAGTGAGGAAAAGTGAGGGGGCAAACAGTTTATATGGTGTGTGCCTTCCTTTCAGGTGAGTGGTCCTCTGTCTTAGGCTGTTAGGAATGACTGTCTTATAGAGAACAAGTGTTCTTTGTCCTGTCAGCTTTTGTCTAAAAATGTCATGCATCAAGTCCACTTCACTCAGTTGATCTTCTTTGTCAAGACAATAATTGTCAAAATGATTTCTGTAACATCTTGCAAATGTCTCCTTAAAAAGATATCAGCTGACAACTGATATTGATACAAGTGCATTGAAACTGTATATATGTGTTTCTTGAAAGAAAAAAAAAGAGAAGATATAGGAAGTGATAATGTTCTTGTATGTTTAACATTTGCTTCAGTGAAATGGTATAGTAATATGAAATATGATAGTGTGAAATGATTAATTTCAGAAATAAAAATGAGTAAAACTTTGGAGTTTTCACAGGTTCTGCTCTACATGATTTTTTTTTGTTTTAATCATTTCACCCCAAGCAAGGTAATAACCCCACAAAGATGCAAGGGGCTAGTGAAAATGGAAGAGAAGGAAAAGAATTTAGAAAGAACTGAAAGCTCAATAATAGTATAAATTTCAGAGTTTAGGCGGAGATGTTAGAAGTATAGATTTGAAGTAAAATTTAGAAGTACTGAAAACCCAATCCTAGACAGGAAACAAGAGATAAAACTCTACTTCTATTCAAAAGACTGGTGAGGTGTGTGAACCAGGTGATCAAACTAAACCAATGCTATAAAAACCTATTTGAAAAATTATGTGATATACAATATATGACTGTATGGGTTTAATTACAATTTATCCTCCTTGAAATCTAATGACAATATGTCAAGTGTCAACCAGAGAATTTCTATGGGTACAGTCAGTGGTGGACCTACATTTTTGGTGTCCTGAAGCTTGAACAGATGTGGAGGCCCCTTCACAACTATCAACAATAGATTTGAGGATCCAACTCCCAAAATGTAGGCTATGAATAGATTCTGGTGAGCTTAACAAGACTATAGAGCTGTGGTTCAGTGCTGCAAGCTCCCAAGAAAATTTTCAAATTTGACTAATTACAGGGGAATTTTGAGGCCATATAAAATGGGTATTAGAGGATATTATAAGGCCAACATTAGCTACGTCAACCCATTAGCTATCACTAAAATAGCCTTATTTTAATAACACACACTTAAAAATACATTGATATTTTATTTTTAAAAAAATCACTCATTAAAAAAGTTGCTTCAGGGGCCCATCTGGGATTAGGGGCCCTGACTTCATTAGTTACTGTCAGCTAGTAAAAATAAATAGATAACTACTCAGTTAAGAATAATTTAAAAAATCTCATTTCTAAATGTATTTATTTCATTCTTCCATTTTGTGAAACTGTTTTTTGAATTACCAGAAACACCTCTTCATCAAACTGGTCCTTCAATCTCTGAGTTCAGTTCAGAGGCTCCAATGCATGTGGACACTCGATATTATAATGACCTCATGGAAACAATACCACTTGAAAGTGTCACAATTCCTGTCATTATTCATTGCCTGATTGAACAGGTTAGTTAAATTTCACTTTGCTTTTTATTTATAATCAAACTAATATCCTCATCTTTGTTGTTATCATCATAGCATTGTGCACTTTGACCTTTTTCAGGCAACTTTCAGGAAATTTCAAAGTGAATTTAATGAATGGCAGCAGATTTTTCTCATTTTGCCATCCACATCTAGGGATATGTTGTCTGGTTCATTTTAGTCCTGTTTCCACTGAGTCTGAGTCTGTACTAACCAAACCAGGGATTGAACTGACAATTACTATATTACCAAATCCACAAACCAGTGTCTTAATACAATGTTCTTATTACCACCTCTGCTGGAGCTCCTTTTTGTCAAGCTTGACCCACTTTACCCCCCTTGTTTTTCTTTCTCTTTTTATTTCTATCTTGTATTTTACAAGTACAGGATTGATTGATTGGAAAAAGATTACTTAATCAGTTTTGAAACTAGAATTTTCCTTCTCACTGGTGAAAGATATGTAGTAATAAATATTAGGGATCTCACCAGTAAGTTAGCCAACCATTTCTAATTTCATTGCTAATAAATGAATAAGATTGATGAGTGAAAGGATATTAACTTCCTCCACAATTTAGTTTCATTCTTGCTTTGATATTAAATAAATTATATTCTAGAATTATTGGAACTTTGTCATTAAAGTTAGCAAATAATCTTGAAGTATTGTTTAAATTCTAAAATAAAAAATACTTTAATGAATGTTTGTATAAGATTATTTCAGATAAATTATTCTGTTATATAATGGTATAGTCATCACGCTTGAATTTTGTCAAAAGATTTCATTTGTTATTGTGAATTCCATACTTTTGTAAATAAGCGAACATGTATTGCATTGAAAAACTTTTCACTTGTGGAGCTCTCTTTCGGTTTCTTGCTTTCCTGTCCACTATGAACACCAAAGATTTAAATGCAATGCCAATCCTCATCTTCTGTCTCCTTGAATCCTCTTTGTTGAAACACGGGTTCCTGTATGATCACCAAAGTTAAGCAACGTCTAATTCCAATTCATGTTGGGTTCATTATATTTACTTACACACAAATAACCTTGGGAAAGTTATGAATCCACCTCTTCTCCTCAGCTATGGATTAATTAGTAAGACTTGTATTACTAAAACATTATCATCTCCCCAAAACATTTCTTACAATTTAAAAATATTTTCTAGCTTTAAATAACCTGCAAAGAGTTGATAAACTGTAGAAAATGAATTAATCAATCAAAACTGAATCCTGTTCTTTAATTGTCCTTTCTGTTTCTTCCACTCTTAGTGACTTCTTGCATCTTCATGGTTTTTATTGCCTTGCTTAGGTGATATGGTTTAAAAAAAAAAAATGCTGGTTCTTGTCAATATTTAATGAAATAGTTTCAGATAGTTTCTTCATTGTCCATGAATACTTCTTGTGGAACTCTGAACCTGCTAAAAGCTGTGTTGCATAGCTTTAAACACAGCTCCACTGTTCTTTGGTGGAATTTGGTATATATCCGAGTAATTGGAGTATGCATCCACTATAATGAGATAGTCCCTATTGTTATGAGGGAACAGAACTGCTGCTATTTTCTGCCAGGGCTGAGTATTTCCTGGCTTAAGAGTAATTGTTTCGGTTGCACACCTCTATATTTTTTGCAGATGATACAATTCTGGATGATATAATCTATTTCTTTGTACATGCTAGGCCAAAAAATTGATATCATTGCTCATCATTTGCACTTGGCCTTGATAGCCAGTATTATATCTTCTCAAGGATCTGTGTCCTCAAGCCAAGGGGAATAACCATACATTTGCCTTTGTGTATCAAATCTTTGTGTGCCAACAACTCGGTTTGAGGGTTGAAGTATGGTGCATTTTCTGCTTGACATTGGTTGACACTTGCTGGACATCCATGGGTGAAGTACATTTTTAGGGTTTGCATCGTAGAGTTGGCTAATGTGACTATTTAGATTTCCTCCATTTTTGTATCAGTGATAGGTACATATTTTAATACCACAACAACCTGTCATTTTCAAATGTGTCTGCTGTGTCCATAAGCGTGACACATGAAAGTGCATCTGCAGCAGGCATGTTCATTCCTGGTATGTGGCTTATCTGCAGGTCATATCTTTGAACCCTGAGCCTTATGCATTGCAATCAAGGTGGGTAGTCATTCAGAGCCTTTTGGAATATTGTTACTAGGGGCTTGTGGTTTGTCAGTATACTAATGGAATATTTCACATGCAAATTGTATAGCTATTGCTTCCCACTCGATTGGAGAATATCTGCTCTGTGATTGTGTGTGATACATAAGTGACTGGTACCCATTCTCCGCATATTGTTGTTCCAGCCCCTTCTTACTTGCATTGTGTGATATCTGGATCAGTAGCTGTGGGTTGTAAAATTGTAGGATGGACCATGAGGACTGTAACTTTTTAATGTCATCAAATTCTCTCTTGTGTTCCGGGCCCCATGTGAACACTACATTAGGTTTCTGTAGGCTTTGCATGTGAAACGTTCATTGTGATAGATTTCTGGCATATCTATCATGGTACTTGACCATACCTAAGAATCTTGCCACTTCTGTTGGGTCTTTAAGGATCAGAAATTCAACTATGGACTTTACTTCAGCTGGGTCAGGTTGGACCTAATTTAAATCGTCAAACTAGAATTTTCATGTGTATTTTTTTAAACACAATTCAATATGGAGAAAGATACCTTATTTAATGTTGGTTGCTTCTCTTTTATTACAACACTCAAGAATTTTGAGTCTTTCTTTGCACTATGCCCTTTATCAAATGTTGGTGTTATCTACTAAAATTTCTCTTAGGTTAATATGATTTTGCTTATTTGTCATATTTTCATCTATGAGGGAGCATTGGTTGATAGTGGTGTGGGGTGCATGTGTGGTCAGTGTAATAATTTAATGTTGTTTGTTGAGTGTTAGTGTTGGAGATACAATCTCCCAAAGACATAAGAATTCATAAAGAACATTATTTTTTAGAAAGGGTAGATTTTTGAGGTGATGATTTATTTCTAAGAATTAAATTAGATGTTTTGAATTTTTTTAATAATACATGATAAATCTAAGGTATTTGTTAGGATCTATAATTTTTCAATACTGGCAAATTATAATTTTAATAGTGTTTTTGTCTTGTTTATAATTATGATGCATCTGGTTACAATAAGACAATTTAATGGAGTCTTTATTTTTATTTGTATCAAATTGTTTGCTTACATTATTTTTTCGAAATTTCTTTAAAGCTAATCTTATTTCTTCAAAATTTCTTTATGAAATTATTGTTAATAAGTGTTTGCTTTATGTTGCTTCATTCTATATAAATCAGGGACTTTATACGTTAAAAATACGTCAAAAAACAACATTATTACGTCATTATTTTTGCACCAACCTAATATCTAAATATAAATCATGTGATAATCTCTTATTTTTTTTAGGTTATAGCAACAGATGAACATATTGAACCACCAAGTGAAAAACTTATCCCTCCAACATCTGATGGTCTTCATCAAGAAGTTGCAAATCATTTAGGGGAGATGATTCAGAAACTCAGCCTTGATGAAGAATGTCAGTCAGTAAGTCACCATTCAAATATTGTCATGCTGTAATATATTTTTTTTTCCAACAAATAATTTTGGAATATACAGGTAACTTGGGAAAATATGCTTGTAGGTCATTAATATTTGATTTACAAACGATAAGAAACATTCAATGTTTTTTTTAACTCTTTAAAAAAATTTTCCTCAGGATATAAGTGATCATGGCTATAGATGGATTCCTTTTTCTTTATCTGTGAATTGCCATGACTTCTTGTGAAATATAGTGGAGTGGTTTCCCAATTTTTAATTTAGAACTTTCCTTTTTGATTGACTGCCATTCAAGGCTTGAGAGTTCAGACTAGCCTGATATTTAATTCCTAGCTGAGGTTGAGAGTAGATGGATTCATGCCTTTCCCAAGGGCATTATTTATTTTATACTAAATGAATCGACCACAGTCAGGATCATCGAATCAATGATCAATTTTTCCCTTGCTGTATAGTATGTGCTTTGTATATGGCGGTTGTGTACTGTTCAGACTACATGACCCCCTCTCTTGGTTGTACCGCCAAGATCTAGAGGAATAGAGAGCATTACATTTGTGACCAGCTTGGCTGCAGGAGTTGCTGGAAGATAGTCAGTGTTGATAGTCAACTGTCTTTGGGGCTCCACTCTAGTTTTTCTATCTGGTTTTACTTCCATATCCATGTCTGTGTTTGTATATGAATGCAAGGTGGGCTATATAAGATTATGAGTACAAGAAAGGTATTTCAACATATGCTACCAAATGAAAAAATATTCAGAGGAGATATGCAAAGAGCCTGTGTATATATATATATATATATATATATATATATATATATATATATATATATATATATAAAAACAGAACAAAAAAAAGACAGGAGGCTAAATGGAAATAACTGGGTCACATTTTTAGATAAAATATATAAATATCCATGCAAACAAAGAATATTTTGATATTTTCTATATATTTTTTAATGAACAAGTTTGCTTTTGTTTGTTCTTTAATATGGTTGCAGTAACCACTGAATAATTCAGTAATATTTGTTACCTCCCTTTAGTATCTTTTACTGCATTATAAAGTTAGTTTACAAACTTTAACCAAACTATTTTAGTATGCTTTTGAATATTTATTATACGAGTGGGCAGTGGAAATTTTTTTCATGTGAAAGCGGGTGATAACACAAAAAAAGTTTGGTACCCCTGCCCTTAGATGGATTGCCTTCCTGGGCTGATGAACCCCATCAACTCAAATTAGTAAATAACACATTATAACAATAAGCAACTTAGCCTGAAACTCTGCAAATCTGCTCTTCTTGATAATTTTTTTTATATGAGTAGAAAACAAATACAACAGTTCAAAACCAACATTTACAGTGAACAAGAATTTAAAAATAGTGCAAAAGCTGTATATTCTTAAGTTCAGAATAAAAGGATAGGTTGGAATGAAAGGGTAGGTTGGAAAAATCATTCAAAATTAATTTGTTTGTAGTACAAAATAAAGAAGGGAGAGGGGGTTTTCAATTTCAGTTACTTTCCAACTGTGCCTTTTCTATAAATATTTTCATGGTAATTGGTCTGATGATGAGCTTTCCTCTTTGGTAGCATGCTTTACAAATTTAAGTGCACTACTAGATTATCAATTAGATCTCATCATTTTTCTCTTGAAGTTGCTAGATGTAACTATAAGTTCTATGCTAATAGTTTCTTCTCTTGCTCTTTTTGTTTATGGAATTCCAGCTTCCAGTTTCCTGCTTTTCTGTCAACTTTGATCTTCAAAAATTTAAATGCAATGTCAATCTTTATCTTCTGACTCCTTGAATCCTGTTTTTTATCATCCTCTCTCTTTAATAATGTTTTTTTTTCTCAGATTCTTTCACACCCAGTAACCCCTTACATCTTAGTATCTTTATTGCCTTGCTTGGGGTGAAATGATTAAAAAAAAATCTTAGACAGATTAGAATAAACAGACAGGTTGCAAAATCATAAGAAAATAAAACAAATGGGGAGTCTGGAATAACAATGGGTTGGGTAGAAAAAGTATCAAGCTTTAAATAGCCAGCCAGGCAGATGTATTCTGGCTACTAGTGTACTTATATGAGGAAGTGCAGAAGAAAACACTTCCTAAAATTCGATTAAATGACCAAATGTCAGAAATTTTCTGTCTGAAGTGTTATTATTTAGAGTTAGAGTTGTCTGGAAAATAGCCTTGAGGATTAAAGAATTGATTCATGAATTTGGTGGTATAGTAATTGTGAGTTCAATCCTTGGGTTAGGTAGTAAAGACTAATTGGAAGCAGGACTAGCAATAACTGATCAGTACTAAAAAGAAGATGCAATATCACTGGACATGGTCAGTGGAATGAGAAAAATCTATCCCACTTACATGCAAATACCCTTGGGAAAGGTCACCTCTTTCCTCCCTCAACTATGGGTTAATTAGTAAAACTTGAATCATTAAGCTATCATTATTTACCCCCAAATTCTTAGAATCTAAAAATATTTTCTGATTTTAAATAACCTGCAAAGGGTTGATAAGTTATAAAAAATGAATGAATCAATCAATAATAGTTAAACACTCCACCATCTTTACCAAGCACTATCATGGCATTCACAGACAATAGCCCTTGAGGATTAAAGCATTGGTTTATAGTAGTGTGGGGGTTTAGTGGTTAAAATAAACAGTTGATTTATTCATGGCAAGAAGATTAATGAAGGATGATAATGATGAGGAAACACATGGGTAATTTTAATAAAACAATATAAGGAATGTATTCATGAATTTACATGCTTGAAGGTGTTGTTAGTAGCTTGTTTCAGGAAAATGGTTCAGAATTCTTAGTCCATATTTATAATGTATTGTCATGAACAAGAAATGTTCCAACAATAGATTAAATGATTTGACATAAAATAATATCCAAAAATATTTAAGACAAAGGTAAAAGAATTCATTGCTCACTGAAGGAAGTTTACATGCATTCAAAAGTAGACAAAGAGAGAGATAGTTTGAAATACTTAGCTTTCTTGGATTGTTAATAGAAAATTGTCACATGCAGGTTAGAGGCTGATTATATAATTGACAAGTAATTTTACACTGGTGAGTACTTCAACCTTTTACATGACTTCAGACACTCTTCTCATTAATTTAATTCTTCTCCTCATTTTATATAAGAAAGAATTTTGCATAGGCTTACTACTTTCTTTCATTATTCTTCTTGGATCACCCGCTAATTTCTATGAAGGCAAGTTTTTCATTGATCAAAAAAATTTGCAAATTTCTTTTCTTATTCTTCAGATCAACAGTTAATTTCTGGGAAAGGCAAACATCTCATATAGGCACATGAATTTCTTTTCTTCTTCTTCTCAGTCCTCTGAATGTGAAGGGAGTTATTATTTGCACTCACTATAAGTTCATGACATAGCAATTGTAGGGTTCAATCTCTGGGATAGATAGTAAGAATTAGATAAATTGGAAATAATCAGAATTTTCTTTTTTAAGGCTTTTTGGTTGGGTTGATAACTTTTCAGCACCCTTCATAAATCTCTTATATCTGTTTAGAACAAGAAAAGGTTTTAGGTAAAAACATTATGTAGATATAGCTGCACATGCCATTAAAATATTTTTTTTATCTTTATTAAATTTATACATTTGATTCTACATATAAAAATATGTGTCAAGTACAGTTTATTAAAATTTTTCCATCAGTTTTAGAAAAGCATCCATCAAAAAAACCATAATAATTCTTCTCATATAATATGCAATTCATATACAACTATTATTTGATTTAACAATATGGTATTCTGACAATAGTAAGAATAAATATAAGAATATTGATATATTGTATTTTGATTTCTATCTTTTTGTGTGTGTATTATAGTCAGTTGCTCATATGCTCCCAGAAGAAAAAGTCTTTCAGAAAAAGAAACTGCAGATGCTTAACCAGTACGATGCAATTACAAAAAAGTTCCATCATTTGGTTCCATTTCATGATTTTGATCCAGAGGAAGTGGAAATGAAAATGCTGAAAGAATATGCTCTCCATAACAAGCTTCTTTTCCCAGAAGTGTCAGACTCAGAGAAAAAATCTTTGTCTGCTCGAACTCAGGAATTTCTGTATTTTTGCTCAAAAAAAGATCTTCCAATGACAGGTAAGAACATGCACTCATATTCATGCACACAGTCACACAATCACACACATGCACACACATGTGCCAGAGAGAAATGCTTATTACTGTTAGTTTTATGTTTTCAAGAATATCAAGTGACTGTAATTGTTTGAACTTAAACAAAATGATGACAGTTTCTGTAATGTATGGTGGAGCATTCAAATTGGTTGTAAAAAAACACATTAAGAAAATTATGCAAATATTTTAATATTTGTTTGCAGCAAAGTAAATTCCTACTTATGTAACCTGTATGAACTAGAAGTAATTTTGGGTAATAGATTGAAGTTTATGCCAGTTTAAAAACAAACCTCTTTAGCGTAGCCTGAATCCTGTCAAAATTGAAGCAAGAACTAATGTCACATTTATAATAAAACTTATTTATAAGACTGAGGATGTTATTAGTGTTTTGAGAAGAGTTTATGGAGATAATTTTTTGAAAAAGTCAACAATTTACAGATGGATAACTCATTTCAAACAAGATGAAGGAATTGAATTTGATGAATGGCTTGGCATGCCATCAACATCAATTTGTGAGGAAAAATCAATATTGTTTAAAAGTTAATTGATGGTGACAAAAAGCAAACAGCAGGAATAATAGCTAACATACAACAGATTTCAGTCAGTTAAACCCACAACAATTTTATCTGAAGAATTATAGTTGAGCAAATTTTGGGTATCAAAACTGTTGTTACACCTTGATCAATAAGAGACAAGAGCAGAGAATTCAATGGAAATTTTAAATAAATGGGCTCAAATTCAAGAAGGCTTACTGAGGTGTTTTGTGTCTGGTGATGAAACTTGGCTTTACCAGTAGAGTCCTGAAGACAAATCTCAGTCAATGCATTTATTACCTAAAAGAGAAATTCTTTGAAAAGAAAAGGCAGTAGTATTGTGATGAATTTTAGGCTAATCTTAAGTAGAACCACCCTCTGAGAGCAGATTTCATATGTCTATGTGGATTCATTGCATACTGTAAGGCAGGCCTCATGGGCCATGAAAAGAAGCATTCCTATCTCTTCAAAGTTTCATAGGCACAATTTCTTAAGTGAAAAAATCTTTTTATCAAACATTCATTTGTCATTAATGACAATAGAATCTGCCATATTATGTGGAGTATCCTGTGGATATCAAACTGACTAGACATGGTTTATTGACCAGTGTTCAATGGCATAAGTCCTATCTATCTATCAATATTAGTCTGTTCATATCTATCTAGCTATATTAATCTGTTCATATCTATCTATCTGTATTAGTTTCTTCATATCTATATACTTATCTATCTATCTTAGCCTGTTCACATCTATCTATCTATATTAGTCTCTTCATATCTTTGTATGTCTGTGTGTGCATGTGCATGCCCATTCATATCTGCATATGTGAATTTAAGACACTTTTATGATTCACTCCTTGTAAATTTCCCAAATTTTCTCTGCCAAAAGAAATGTCAGTTCAACTTCAACTGATTTAACAAGCCAGAGTTATAGATTTTTATCCAAGGCTTGACTCCTTTGATTAAAGGAATAATGCTCTTAAAGAAAAGCCCTTAAATGGGAAATGTCATCAATATGGCTTCATAGTAAATAATAAGAGAAAAAGGTTTTATATTTTATGAATTTAGTGTAAAATATTAGAAACTGAAATATTGCACTTGTATAGTTTACTAAAAAAAAATTGATTATTTCTGTCCTATTCTTATTATACAAGATTTAATGCAAAACAAAACAAATATACCCACAGGTAACTCATACTTTATTTTGAATATTTTATGCAGTACTTTACAATGAATTGCATTTTTAATGAAGTGAAAAACTTTGATGAAAAATTTGAACATTAATTATATATATCTTCTAATATTACTACTTGTCATTTCTTTAATGATTCAGAAATGCCAGTTCAATAATCACATTGTGAAGATCCAAATATAATTACTGTAGCTAATTAACTTTCACTGTGGATACAGGTATCTTCAATCCAGATTGACATATTTTTATTTAAAATGGTGCCTGAAACTTTCATATTTAACTACTGTGGAAAACAATTTTTTATGAACCTGGATGTTGGCTTTTTCTGGTAACATATTAGCCAATAGATACTTTTTGGTGTGTACACATCCTGAAAGTATCTCTGATCTTTTATTTAAATGCTGTTCTCAATTCCTAGCAAAATCTAAAAATTTTCATTCCTCCAGTGTAACTTATACTTTTTTGCATTATATTCCATTTTATATTCAGGCTCAAATTCTTTGCCTCCTTAACTTCCCAAATGTATATAGACAGGGTAGTACTGTTATGATACTTACCCAGCTTCCCAGGTATCATGTGATTATAGTATCACTGTTTAAATTGGCATTTCATATAACCAGTATATGTCCTTAGCTTTATTTATTATTGAACACTTTTACTGAAAATCTTGTATATATATTTCCACAAATAGTAAGAATACAAGTTAACGCTTAAAATAAACTAAAAGCTTAAAATATAAAATAAATTGATGTCTCAAGAAAAACAGATTTTGATATTATTGCATTAATAATATTACTATGATATATATATTTACAAAACCATATTTTATTAATTATATTAGTTGTACTTACAATCTTACTCAACTATAGAAATCTTTTTGTCTTTGACTGCAGAATTCACTTGTTTAAATAGTTTCAATCTTTATATTTTGATTTCTTTTTAAATAATTCAATATAAATATGTAATTAAAAATCATTCAACTGTATAAATTACTTTTAGCCCATTATTTAAGATTAAAAGAATTGCTCAAAAAACCTTTAAACAGAAAATGTTAAAACTGAGAATGAACATGCCTGTAAAAAAGATCAAATAAAAAAGATGAAAACATGGATGTGGCTTACTAACATTCTTAAGCTTAATTAAATCATTAATCTATTAAAATATAAGTTTTATTTCCTTATTAATTTTGAATACACATAAAATGAGCCAGATAGGTAAAACAAAAAAAACAATTTGCTTAATTTTTGCTAAGAAGCGGTAAGTTTTCAACAATGCACTTTCAGAAATAGTATCTGTGATCTTCCAGGGCTGTTTGGTTTGTTTAACAGAATATCAACTTATGGGTCATTTAATGCTGAAATTTAGTTTTCTTGGGAGCTTTGGGAATTTTTTTTTACTATTAAAATCTATTACTGGAAATTTGTTTTACTATTAAAATCTATTGCTGGAAATTTGTTTTACTATTAAAATCTATTGCTGAAATTTTTATGATAAAAATGTATTTTTATACTTTCATCGTATTTTGACCCTAATTTGGGGGTTCACTATTTGCTTATAGCTGGGACCCTAAAATGTGCTACAACCCCTGATCAGGTTGGACCTGGGAACAGCAGCAATTAAGAGGTGGTTACAAGCACCTCAAAACTTCCAATCTCCTGATCAGAGGCCTTGCTGCTGGATGTAGTTTATTGTCATACCCAGGATGATTTCAGGATTGTTGTGTAAGATGTTATATTTGCATTGACACAGTCTAAGGGGAAATGCAAATTTGAATGCATTGTGGATAATTTTGAATTAAAAACTGTCTGGGCATGGAGCTAGCAGAAACCACAGCAGTGACATCAAGTGTGCTGAGGCTGTGGTCTGAATACTCTACAGGGGAGTCTATAGAACTGAAACTAAGAAGTATTATTCTTTTCCTGAAGTATTCTACCAGGTATCAGATTTCATATTGACCCAAAAGGAAGTTTTTAGTTATTAGAAAAAGAAACTATAGTTTGCTAGAAAAATTACATCTTGTCATCACTATACCTGCAAACAGTTTCCTTAGAAAAAGTTTTTGTTCTGTTAACTCTGCTGATGCTTGTGGTCCTACCTAGGATTGAACTCACCATACTTAGCTAAAATTTTTCTAAGATAAAAATAGACTCCTACTTCTCAACTTAATGGATGTGATCTAAACAGTAGCAGTAGCTTGCCTTCCTTTCTTCCTTCCAAAGTGGATTTAACCATTAGTCATTATTTGAGTTTACTGAAATTTTCCTCAGTGAACATTTTTCTGGTGAAGTGCTGTCACTCAGTTTATTGAGCAAGACCCTGTTTTAATATGTTGAATAGTGAAGATTCCTTTAAATTATCTTGAATTGTAATTCCTGAAAAAAAATGTGCATATGTTTTGTCTTTGTTTCAGTTGTGGATAAAGTATTATGTCAAAATGTACTGGAATGTATGTCGCTCGCCAGTGTGAATGCTGAAGGGACCTTGGAGCCAGTGACACCAACTTCTGTCATTGCCTGGGATTATCCATACAGTTTGCTTGAACAGAAACAGTTGATCAAGCCAGTCGTACTGCAAAACAATATTTTATCAGGTGCATCTAACATTCATTTTAATTCCTTTAAAATCTTTAGAGCTAGATACTGATATAAATGTCAATTTGATTTCTTTTATATTACTAGCATTGTTATAGTGATCTGTTTATGGATGTAGTTTTTTGTTACTGAAACACAACAAAAATGTAGCAAGATTTTTATGTGTGGACAATGGCATTAATATGATTCAACTTGAAGAATAAATTTTATTTGTACTTGTTTTGGAGATAATGACTAAATTTTTATTTTTGTGACAAAATCATATCAACATTAAAAGACAAAAAATGAAAAAATATGACTTGCTGTATAAAATAATATGAATAAAATAATGATGTTTTTATTTTGTGAAAAAAATAATTACATATTTTTTTACAAAATAAATGTATCATAATTTTATAGGTGTCGTTATTTTGTGCAAAAATTCATAATCTTTTCAATTCCTTTTCATTTCCTCTTCTAATCATGAATGTTTTGTGGGAAAATTAAATAAAATCA
This sequence comes from Acanthosepion lycidas, assembly GCA_963932145.1. Taxonomy (NCBI): domain Eukaryota; kingdom Metazoa; phylum Mollusca; class Cephalopoda; order Sepiida; family Sepiidae; genus Acanthosepion; species Acanthosepion lycidas. Next base: position 107,993,839 of record OZ010581.1, read on the forward strand.
ATAAATAAAATAATAATGATGAATAAAAAAAAAAAGCGAAAAAGAAATGCATTTTCTCATAATGCTAGTAATAAAGGAACTGGAAATTTTATTACCACACTTGGCTTTGTCTAATGCCAATTAGGTGGTGCTGTTTAAGTCTATAAAAAGAATAAACATTTCCTTTCTCTTCTCTGCCTCTTGCTCCAAGTAGTATTAGCACATACATGAGGATGTCCCCACTGAAGCACATTTGTTTCTCTGTTTCACTGACAACTGAACTCTCTTTCCACTTTCCAATGCATAGTGTTCACATGTCTTCCAAAATCTCTACCTATGAAGTAAATCAACATTTTTTTTGGTCGTTCCAACTCAGTGCAAAGCTGACTTGAACTTGACTATTATAATCATGCTTATCATGACTTACCTGAACTTACTACTGAGTGAGAAAAAGAAAACAAACATAACACAAGAGACAGTGAGAATTTTATTTCTCTACAGTTTCCATTATAAAAAGAGAATAAATGGTCTGTAGTATAAACCCAAGTTTTGTAGCTTCTCCTTTACCCACCACAGAGAACCCTCCCTGCCTCCCATCAGAATGACTGATTCCCAACTCCTCGAGAGCGTCTCGTTATGCTTGCTTGGTCTGACGCTGTCCACTGACATGAGGTGGAATATATACATTGAATCAATAGCTTCATCTACTGCAAGGGAAGTTGGTTCTCTGTGTTGTGCCAGAAAGTTATTCTCATCCGAGTCCATCCTTCAAATCTATAAATCAACCATCTGTCCTTGCATGGAATACTGCTGTCATTTATGGTTTGTTATTCTCACTGTATGTCTCGCGGTCCTTGACAAAATCCAGAGACGAAAATGCAATATGATAGGTCCTGATCTTGCATCTAGTCTATAATTGCTATTCAAAGACATGCTGTGGCTTCCTCTGTCTCTTCTACAAGTATTTTCACGGCAATTGTTCCAACGAGCTACATGAATTTAAGTGAGCTACTAGGCTGGCATCTTTCACTGTCAAAACGGTTAAATGTAGCTATCTCTTCAAACTCAAACTTCCTGGTTAGCTTTTGGAAAGCATCTTTTGCTATCCCAATGCACCTTTGGATTTCAGTGTTACACTTTCCATCCTCTGTTAAAACATTTCCCACATATATTAATTGCTGTATTTGTTAGATTTTGGTATCTTCACTTTGTAATTTGCATGATAAAATAAATCAACTTCAAGCCAGTCATTGTGCTTCATTGTTATTAATCCATTAATGTCTACTGTAAAATTTTATGTTCATACAAAAACTTCATTTAGTAACACTCTACCTTGAAATGACTCTTGGCAGTGCTGGTGAGAGGGAGGGACAGCCAGCACAAATGTACTAGTCCTTGAAATCTGAGGGGCCTCAAGAAAATACCTTTAGGGTTTTAGGGAGGATTCTTTACAAAAAGTAGAGAGCAAAATTATGAATTGGTATTTTATTGAAAAAAATATGATGACTAAAACTAATTCCAAAGAAGCTTAAAAGTGCATTTTTTGAACTTTCATTGAAGCAAAATGTGCAATGAGTTCCTCAAAGTCTAATTCTTGTGCTAAATCACACTCAATTGCAAGGGTTGCCAAGTAAGATATGCGCTTTAAAAGGTCTTGTAAGACATGCTAGATCAAGTTTGTCTCAGCATCTCCTTTTTGACCAGGAGGCCTCAAAATATTTTGAGTTCCAGACATTAGAAATTCACTCCCTGGTACTGGCTTTTGGTGTTTGTATTGGAGAAACAATATTAAAAAAAAAAAAATTAAGCTGATTTCTTATTTTCTTTTTTCTACTCTGATTTTCTCTGTCAGAACATTTTCAAAGAGAATTAAATTTTTTCAAAATGTTGAGAAAAGTGTTTTTTCTGTCAAAACGTTTTCCAACTTTCTTTTATTTATTCTTTTGCAGAGGATGCTTCTTGTTCATCTCTCCGAGAATCTTGTGATGAGTTTGAGGCATCTAATTACACCCATTCTTCACTAAAGGTCAGCTCTATAAATCAGAAAAGTAGTAGGAGTTATTCACACTTTAATGAGGTTCAAAGTGGTTCAAGATTCATTTCATCAACAAATGCAAGTAAGCTGATCTTCTGATGATATTAGAATTAATAGAGTAATTTTTTAATTCTTACAGGAAACAATATACAAACAAACACTGCATCTATGGACTACCCCCCCCATCAATGGACTTTGGATGCAATGTATAAAATCTGCAGGCAAATTAAAAAAAAAAATCTGCAGGAAAAAAAACTTCCAAGTTGTCAGCAAGGTATTTCAAAATTAGCAGGCTTAACGGGACAAGTCGTATTAGCTCACAAAGTGACCACTTGGCAGCTGTGTGTGTGTGTGTGGGGGGGGGTCCTTTCAATTGTAAACAAAGACTGGTGTACAGTATAAAGTATGACACATTAGCATGTGCATGAGAAAGTGACTGTGAGAAATCTATTATTTTTGTTATTTTGATTAATATATTAATTGTTCTGCCCACATCATGGCATATATATATATATATATAATGTAGATAATATTAGTAGTCAATATATATATATATATATATATATATATATATAATTCTCAAGAGGATAGAATCCAGGTAGAACTCAATGTCTAGGACAGAGTAAAAATATAATATAAAAGGCTCAAACACTAATATTCCATGGTTATAATTTATTACATTGGAATCGTAATCATGATTCAATTCATCAGACCTACAAATTACAATTAATTTGTAGGTCTGATGAATTGGATTGTGATTATGACTCCAATGTAATAAATTATAACCATGGAATATTAATGTTTGAGCCTTTTATATTTATATTATATAGCATACATATACTGTACATAAATATATACAGTGGGTGTGTATATGTGTGTATACTGTATATATATGTATATATGATTATATATATGGTATGCTGTATATATACAGTACAGTATATATTTATTTATGCCATATATACATGTTTATAGTATTTATATTATGATCATAACTATTGGGAGTTACTATAGTGGTTTTATTATTCAAAAATAATCCCTTCCCATCTATAGACAAATGGCTTTAACGGACCAACTTCTCCCTCCTATTTGTCTGTACTTTTATTGTGATAAAGAAAATTAGATCATAATATTTAATAACCAAAATGATGGAAACATAAATGAAAAGAATCTAAATTAAATCTACATTATATACCCCCAAAAATTTAAATTTAAAATTCACAGTGCCCCCTCTTTTCTTCATGTACATGTGTAATCGCATCAACATTACCATAAACTTAGTTTGATGATGTCATAAAGGATGAAATGTGAAACCTCTTTCTTTCTCTCTTCTTCTCTCCTTCTCTCTCTTCTCATGCTCCTTTCCTCTCTTTCCCTCTTTGCCTTTCTCTCTCTTTTTCCTTCTCCCTCCTGCTCTCTATCTCTCTTTCCACATGATCATTCTTTCCCTCCCTCTTTTCCCCTCTCTTATCCTCTCCCTCACTCACTCTCCCCATCCATCTCTCCATTCCGCCTCATTCTCACTCTTTCCTCCTCTATAAATCTACTCCCCACTCTCTCCCTCCCTCTTTCCCTTTCCTTCACATTCCCCATACCTCTCTTCATTCCACTCATTCTTCCTGCCTCCTCCCGTCTCCACTTTGAAAACTCAATCTTACAAATTTTATTGTGTGTCATAAAAGATAAAATCACACACCATTCCTTTCTATGTCTTTTTCTTTTTATGCGTCTGTCCCTTCAATACATAGGCGATCATGGCTCTCCACTTCTCCCTATTCATTGTAGCTCTCAATAAGTCTTGTCTCTTTACTACGTCCCCCAGGCCATGTTCTGTCATCCATTTGCCTAAGCCCACTAGGTATGTCATATGTTACTCTCCCTTGTCTCTCCTTCCCCTCTATTTGACCTGTGAGTATCAAATTCTCAAAGCCCTCCTTTCTATGTGGATATTCCAATCATAGTATTACATATCATTAGTTCCAAAAATGTTGATGACTATTGGAAAATATAAACACAATTTTGTGAATGCTATGCCGATGATGTTAGAACAAGGATTTTAAGATAAAATTTGCATTTGATTTAAGTTTTATGTTCACTTTTATTGAAATTTATAGGTGAATTCGAAGAAACTCGCAATACAGAAGATGAAAAAAATAACAGAGTACAGGCTGCAAAACTGATGAATGATATTTTGAGTTGCAGAAAAAGAAATTTGGAAAATTGGAATTATGTTGAGCATTTTGATTCAAACATTCTTCAGCAGGTAAAAAGAAGCAACATCATTACTTATTATTTGTTTTTTTTTTTTTTTTTTTTAAATGTTGATAATAGTAGCAAACACCTGAGATAAGCATCCATGAAAACACCATGTGGAAATACTTAGTATAAACAGTGTTATAATATTTCTTAAATGAAAAAGTATTCTAAATGATTTCAGAGAATGCTTTAAAGAGATTAAAAAGTCAAGAGAATGTTGTTTATATCGGTTCACTCGTTGAGTGCTACTGGTATTATGTAACCCAGTACTAGACGTCACATGGCTGGGTCATCGAAGACTAAACCAGTTCTCTTACTGTTATATTCTGTTCTAATAGGAATATATACTTGACAAACACGGTGGATAAAGGTTTATTGTAAAAAAAACAGTAGAATAAAAATAAAGGTAACAGTTATGTACAAGGTCGTCGCAAATCAATCCAGTAATGAGTGCTACTATTGGGAGGTTGGTAATTCTCGTGTAAGTCTGAGTTGTACTCAACAGATCCTAGCTAGTCTCTGTAGTCCGTTGACTTACAGATACTTATAGGTAGTTACTACCTATAGTTTAGTCACTCATGGGGATGACAGGTTATTCCATTACATCACTTACCAAACTTTTCTGGTGAGGTAGGTGGTCAGCTACCCAGCATGATTAAAAATAAGACTGGTCAAAGCGCTGGTGAACTCCTTGTAAGGTCAATGGTAATCTAGAACAGTAGCAGTAGACAGGGCTCTATATCTATGTATACAGCCAGTGCACCAAAGTGTAGAGAGCCCAGTCTACTATGCTATTTAACACATAGCTGACGAGAGAAAAGATGTAGGCAATGATGATGCATTACAGATTTTTTCTTATTTATTATCTACAAATTGCAATACATTTTTGGAAAAGATAGTGGATTGATATCACATTGCCTCATGATTGCACTTCTACTTATATTAGCTACCACCTAAGACTAACCTGTCTATCCTGTTATTTAACCCATAGTCAAGGGCATTTTTACAAAAGTAAATGTAACAGATGAGACTAGACTGTGCCAATATCTGTTACACTGCCAACACATTGGTTATTAATGTTACTAAAAGGAATTATAATTGTACCTGTCCCTGCCTTCATTAGTGCACACAAATGTTATGGCCTGCCAGTACCTGATAAATAATGGGCTATTCTGTTTTGATCACATGGAAAAAGGGGAAAAGACACTACTTGGTTTCAGTGAGAAAATAAAAGAAAGAAAAAAAGAAGGGAAGATAGAAATGGAGAGAGAGAGAATCAGATTATCTGATGAGAACAAATACTACACTCTGATCTCAGCCAAAAGTCCGAGATGTGATAGCAACTGCAATAAAAGTAATATTTTTCAGACAAACAGTATCCAATGGCAAAAACTGAATAAGGCAATCCTCAAAAATCCAGTTACCATAAATAAAATAACATCATCTGCTGAATTATTTTAAAATTATTATTAAGAGGAATGTTCGTTAGATGAGAATTTGGCTGGTTGTTATTGTTACTGGCATTGTAAAAGGAATTATCATAACAAAGTACCAATGACATTCATTGATATCAGTTGATCCATCACACCAGAATATGCCTCAACACACAACTATCATAAGATGTAACTAAAAAGAAATACTGATGAACTGCTTTTAAATATTTTTTTTAATGCTCTCCCTCCTCAGGACATAGGCAATGATGACTTTTATTATCTGTGAATTGCCATACATTCTTGAGAAAGTTAGTGGAGTGTCATCACATTACCTTTTCCATGGTTTGGAATTCTGAGTTTTCCTTTTCTTAGGCTTGTTATAAAATAAAATAAGACATATCTCGGTTGATTTACAGGCAAATACTCAAGAGTGAGAGCCGGATGTGAACGGGACAAAGCCCCATCACAAAATGACCATTATCTTCGTTTACAAATGTTCCCAACACATGAGTGTTCTATTTTACGTCCAATAAAAATGCTTCCCTCCTAATTATACTCGCTTCGTTTTTCGAGCCTGTTAAGCAATAAAAAAACGCTATAAAAGGGGTCACACGGAAGTTCAACAGGCAGTCACAGGTGGCCAGGGAACAGACCCGTCACGGTCAGAACAGGCGGTCAGCAGCTGTCAGCAGGGGAGCATCAACCACCGTCAACATGTGTGAACTACTATGAGAGATCGACCTAGATCCGAAGCCGGCTTATAAACTATACCACAAGGTAGCTGTCCCAAACCCTCATGTTCCTGTTGAAATAAACCACGTAAATCTATTTCTGCTGTTGTCGTATTTCTTTCTTGCAACCATACGCTTTGTCTATAACACTGGTGTCAGAAGCGTACAGCAAGAGAAATATGGCCGACTACATGAGCTTCACCCGAGCCAAACTATTTACTCTCATCAAGGAACAGAAAACACTACTATTCAACTTGAAAATGGGACCAACACAGCCTTCCGAAGCTACGATACACGAAATTCAAGCCGACATAAACAACATGCTGACTGCCCTAAAATCAACTACTTCAATACCTCCCACCGCTCAAACAAATGGCGATTACAGCTTAATGATGCGCCAACAAACCATATGTGACATATTGAAGCTAGAGAGAACTTTTCACCCTGGACACGACGTGAAGTGATTCATCACGGCCCTAAAGAAAGCATACACAATCCACGTCACGCCAGAACTCAGCACCTATCCCAGCCTGGAATGCGAATTCGTCAAGTCTGCTAAAGATTTACTGGACCAAAGTATCTTTCAGCAGATGGTTGATTCAAAAAAGGACATATCCACCTTCGAACAACTAAAGGAATACTTATTAGCAGGCCACGGAAGCCAGATGACTAACTTCCAACACCTCAGTCAAGCCTGGGATCTGGAACGGCGAGATGGCAAAAAATTAACGGACTTTGCGGGTCGACTCAAAAACATCCTTAGAGAGGCAGCCGTCCACATAAAAAAACAAATACAAAAAAGACAAAAATACAGACTTAACAGTCAATGGACTTATTTCCATCATCGGCACTATGCTAATGAGCGAAAAGGTGAAAATTTGGAACTCAAATCTTTACCCACATCTCGGCAAGACAATGGACAATCACTATTCAGCCATTGGCATAGCCTCCAAAGCTTAAATATACCTTGATCGCGGTGTAAAATCCAATGACACGACTTCGCCCAACACTGTGTATTTCACACAGAAACCACAGCGGTCAAACCAAAGAAACGCGCCACTCCGACCCAGCAGCCAACCAAACCTACAGCAGATGGGCCTCACCAACCCTCCTGAACATGGCCACCATCCGACACACAGAAACCATCAGCACACACCACGAATCAGCGTGTGCAAGAACTACCTCAGAGGTCGCCCCTGCCACCATGGACGCAACTGCCTATATCGCCACCCACCTCGCACTCGGGCACAGGCTCATATCGCAGCAACAAATGATAATATACAAGCCATAAATGATGTGGAACAGGATTTTCGCTTCGGGCCAGACGAGATGTGATGCCTCGTTTGCCATGCCTCTACGTCAGCCATCACACCTTCAACTTTCAAGGACTCGCCCAGTCCACCTTCAACTTCAGGGACATCACCTTCTCTGGTGTCGCAATGCTAGACTCTGGATGCTCCACCTGCATCGTACCAATATCTCACTTACCAAGAGAAGCGAAGAAACTCATGACCCGCTCCGACGTCGTAGTAAAAGGAATCAATGGCAGCACCACTGCCCTCAGCGAACTGACTTGCGACATCACCATCGGCAGTCGAGACTCACCCACATTCAAAAAGGTTAACGTGCTGGTAACTACCCAAACCACACCAATCCTGATTGGCCAAAATATCCTATGTCACAACACGCTCGATTCCTATTTAATCGACAACCAAAATGCGACTATAGAATTCAGACATACACTTTCCTCAGGATACACAACACACACAGCCACAATCATATCACCGTCTTTGTCAACCAACGATCCAGCATATGGCGCCCAAGCTGACATCATCCAAAACCAGTCTACTATGGAATTACAGCCCAACATCCAGACACTGGATCAAAAGCTAACCTGGCTAAAGCATAACACGGGGCTATCGCTACCAAACCACCTGTACCGAGACGAACTAGAGGCCACTGCAAACTTACTCATTCGCTACGCTGACATTATCAGCATAGAAAGCAGCAGCAAAGGCACATTCATCTGACCCATCTACATACCAACCAATGGCCAGTCTCGCAGCCAGAAACAACACCCGATAGCCCAGGCTTTGGGAGCAGGCGTAGATACCGAAATTAAGTGTATGGCTGATGAAGGTATCATTGAAAACTGCAGCGACCCCAAAGGCTTCAATAGCCCTGTATTTGCCGTATGCAAGAAAAACTGATAGATTCGTGTCATTGCTAACTTTTAAAGAACTCTCAACAAGGTCTTAGTCAATCTAGACCCTTACCCAATGCCAAGGATCGACCACTTGTTCAACAAAATCGGCAAAGGCAATAGATATTTTACCATCCTCGATCTATGCAGCGGCTACTGGCAAATTGAGATCGACAAGCGGGACCGATACAAAACAGCATTTACATGGAAGGACCAATGCTATCAATACACGCACCTGGCCTTCGGCCTTACATCTGACGGACAAATCTTCTCCCGTTGCATAGCAGAAGCCCTAGCCACGGTCACATTCCGTGACAACATTTCCTCCTATATCGACGACAACCTGGTCCACACTAGGACATTTAGGGAGTATATACTCTCCCTTGAACAATTTTTTACTGCCCTCCGAAAATTCGGACTCAAGCTGAATCCCAATAAATGTTCCTTCCTCGCATCAGAGGCAAAATTCCTCGGACGCATAGTAAACAGCGAAGGATTCAAGGCTGATCCAGAATATGTTCATGCCATCAGGGAAATGAAACCTCCAACATCAAAAAAGGAATTACAAGGCCTTATCGGCCGTTTAGTATGGATCAGACAATTCCTAGAGACACGTCTTCATGAACAAATCAGGTCAGATATGTTTTCAAAACTTATGGGTCCTATACATGAACTCAACAAGGTTAATAAACCATTTATCTGGACGCAAAATGCTGACAGAGCCTTCAAAAAAATCAAGGACCATCTCTCTTCGCCACCCGTCACCTCGTTTCCAGATTTCTCCAAACATTTCACACTCACCACCGACGCCAGTGACGTCGCATGTGGAGCAATCTTAATGCAAGGTGCCAACAACGGGAAGAAAGATATCATAGCGGTCACTTCGCATACATTCAACTCCACGGAACAGAACTGGTCCACAACAGAACGAGAGGCATATGCAATAAAGTGGGCAATATTGAAATTTGATTATTTCCTTTGCAACCACCCCTTCGTCATCTTCACCGACCACAGATCGCTGACATATCTGAACCAACGAGAGTTCAATAATGCCAAAATACGACGATGGCAAGAAGAAATTTCATGTTATAAATTCGTCTTGGAATATGTTGAAGGCGAATCAAATGTATGGGCTGACATGCTCAGCAGAGGTAGCGGACATAAGAAAATGAAAGCCCCAAACGACCCTACACCGGCAGGCAGGACATTCGAGGTAAGCGGTTCAGACTTCCGCGTATACATCCCATCTTGGTGCCTTGGCGAGTTTAATGGTTTACAGCTCATTCCCAAAACTCACACACCACAAAATGCCTGCACCCACAAGCGTGTCACCAACGCATTCTTCGCCTATCACTCCACCACCACAACCACCCCCACTATTTTGGCATCGCAGATGAACAACTGAAGTACGACGCCCTGGCAAAGATCATCAGCGTCCTCCAGTCACCCACTCCAAGCGAACCTCATCGATCCTGACAACCACCGAGCTACGCTTTTCAAAAAACATTTGCACCAATTTTTTCTAGAACCAGGCACCTCCGTTTTGATGATAAGAGACAGTAAACACTCTCCGAGATTGGTTGTACCATACAAACTACGACCCAGATACCTCTACCAGGCACACGAGGGCAACAACCACTCAGGTCTTACCCGTATGCGAGAACTCCTTTCCAGCTACTGGTGGGAATTCAAAAACTGCGACATCAAGGCCTATGTCGATTCTTGCGACACGTGTGCTAAGTGCAAGGGCAACTACGGTAGATGTACCCACTGGCACATTGGCCACTGCAAATGAGGAAAGAGGACATTCGATCTCGTCTTTATAGACTTTGTCACAATGCCCAACTCAAAGGGAAAACGCTACATCCTAATCATCTTGGATAGCTTCAGCCGACATTTTACAGCCATACCATGCGCGAGAGACCGTGCTATTGATGCCGCCCGTGGATTGTACCATTTCTTCCTTCGACACAGAGAGATTCCATGCATAGTATCCTCTGATCGAGGCACACACTTCACTGGAGAAGTCTATTGACAATTCTGTAACCAGATGTCAATCACGCAAGAACTTCACTGTCCTTGGTGCCCACAAAGCTCAGGAAATATTGAGAGACAACATCGCACGATGAAGAACACACTTTATATGTTATGCGAAGACAGGAACTGTGAATGGACAGACGTTTTAGAATCTGTCGTTTCGTCCATAAATGCCACGACCAACAGTGCCACCGGTGTCTCCCCGCACTACGCCATTACCGGCCATCACCCCAACATTGGCCTACCTACACTACACAGAAAAGAAATCACAAGTGACGATCCCGGAGCATATGGAATGCAAATTAATGCCCTGCTAAAGCAGGTTCACCACCACGTCACCCTGGCCAACGATGAAGCTAACCACAAACTTGAGACTAACTTAAATCGCCTCACATACAAGGACCCAATACAAGTAGGCGACAAGGTTTTACTTCATCGGCCACACTCAACTGTTGGCCAATCCTCTCATCTGCCCTGGATAGGAAATTACACCATTATAAAAACGAACAATATGATGTGTCAGGTGCAAAACGATGATGGTGATACAATCTGGATTCACCGTGCACATATCCGACGACTGGCTCCATGCCCAACACATCTTTCTATTACAATCCCTCTGCCTCCACCATGTAACAGTCACCTGGTTCATTCTCCTCCACATCCCTCGGGGACACATAATTCAGCAAATAACTCCATACCAAAACAAATGCCAATAAGAAGAACATGAGGACAACTTCCCACATGCTTCAGAGACTTTATCATGAATTAATGACCCAAATATACACGAATAATGCTCACTGTAAATCAGACCAAGATCTGGGGGAGCCTTGTTATAAAATAAAATAAGACATATCTCAGCTGATTTACAGGCAAATACTCAAGGGCAAGAGCCAGATGTGAACGGGACAAAGCCCCGTCACAAAATGACCATTATCTTTGTTTTGCAAATGTTCCCAACACACGAGTTCCAGTCGAAAAATAAAATAATATTTAAAGTGTTCTATTTTTCGTCCAATAAAAATGCTTCCCTCCTAATTATACTCGCTTCGATTTTCGAGCCTGTTAAGCCATAAAAAATAGCTATAAAAGGGGTCACACGGAAGTCCAACAGGCAGTCACAGGTGGCCAGGGAACAGACCCGTCATGGTCAGAACAGGCGGTCAGCAGCTGTCAGCAGGGGAGCATCAGCCACCGTCAACATGTATGAACTACTATGAGAGATCAACCTAGATCCGAAGCCGGCTTATGAACTATACCACAAGGTAGCTGTCCCAAACCCTCATGTTCCTGTTGAAATAAACCACGTAAATCTATTTCTGCTGTTGTCGTATTTCTTTCTTGCAACCATACGCTTGTCTATAACAGGCTAGTTGCCACTCAAGGTGTGAGTCTTACTCTGCTTATTTGACCCATAGGTAGGGAGGGGAGAAAAAATTATTCAAGCCTTTTATCTGGTCAGTTCTGTGACAGTGAATACAACAGATCATCCTGCAATTTGAACTCAGTTTGCTGGTTCCAATTTCTGTGCTAATATCTGTTACACTATTCACATATTCTTTAAATATAATAATATATGTTTATTTTATTTGTTATTTAATTAAAAATTAATTTGCATTTAATCTCAAATAAAACAATTTTTTTTTGTGTATTCTGATCAAATGCTGTTTATCTCAACTTGTAAAAAAAAAACAGAATTTTAAAACTGGACCTGTCTATTCATTTAATTAACCAAACATGGCTGAACTTTGAATTGTTTATTTTTATCTTAAATAATAAAATAGGCAAGAGATCTGTTTAAATTTATTGTGACTGTAATAACTCTTCTTGCTATCTTTATGTGTCAAAAAATTCTCCAAATAGTTCTAGCCTAGGTGCTGGAGATACATTTCCTGTTGTATAAGACTAGATATGTTTGCCTATTGCCCAGTTCACACTCATCCCTGGTCTCTTGAACAGGAGTAGAGGTTTAGCCTTCGTTTCCTATTTAGGATTGGGTTTCTGGTTCCTATTAAATTCTACTTCAATGCTATGCTTTTAATGTTTCCACCTAAGCTCTGAAATTTTATTTACTAATTATTTTTTATTTTATTTTTTTCTCAATAGGAGTATATAAGTTTGCCTATTGTCTGGTTCACACTCCTCCACAGTCTCTTGAACAGGGGTAGAGGTTTATTCCTGCTTAGGATTGGGTTTCCAGTTTTTTAAAATTTCTTCATATTTTCTTTCACTCTCTGTCGTTCCTTACATCATAGGGGCATTATTGCCTTGCTTAGAGTGAATTGTTTAAAAAAAAATGCAGAAAACTAAGAGTGCTAGGATCAGTGAGACAGCCAGATGTTTCAGGCAATGTTTTTTTTTGTTTTACACTTATATCCATTAAAAATATATTGTGCTTTATTTAGTATTTGTGGAGTGGATATAAAAAATAAATTCTGTCACTGGAATACCTTTAAGAATTTTAATTTATTTACAATTTCAAAATAAAAAATAATGCATAAATACTATGGGTTAAATGTTATTATTTACACATTGAAATTTTGGCTTATCCAGTAGCAAGTTTCAATTCATGAAGATTGTAGTTGACTGGAAAGCAAGAAGCTAAAACAGAGTTCCACAGACAAGAAGTGTGAGAGAAGAAACTATTAGAATAGAACTTATGGTTACATCTAGCTATTTCAAGAGTAAAATGATGAGACCTAGCTGCCAATCAAGTACTATTCATGAGGTCGTGACCAGCAGTTTTTGTTCATACAAGTTTGGTTGGGTATCAATGAAATTTTTTTGTTAATGATATTTTTGGTTATTTTTTTTCTATATTTTGGGCCATTTTCTTGATTTCTGCTGAAAATATGGAAAAATAATTCATCTGATGTCTGAGTACATTTGGCTTTCATTTGTTCACCAAATACAAGCTCCAAGGGTCACTCAAAGTAGTCACTGAGTAGGATTGTTGTAAGGAAGCAGGAAGTGTATCAGTATATGTAGGATAGATAACGGTTGAACCTAAATTTGAAGAGGTTAAGATTGTAGTGATTTGGGAAGCATCTTCCTGGGAGTCTGTTCCACAAAGTAATAGTTCTGGGGAAGAATTTGTTTGAATGGAACTTACTCCTTACCAGAGGAACACAAAAGTGGTGGGGATGATCTGTCATCATCAACATAGCATGGCAGGTCCTAGGTGTGAAGGTCTGAGTTTATGGGTCTAAGGAATATAACTCATTATAACATTTGCTATAGTTATAGCAATAGAGTAGTGAGAGGCTAGCAATGTTTTGTCTGTGGGATAAAGGTTGCAGGGTGGAAAATAATTAATTGCTCACAAGGTTACATAATCACTGTTGAACTTTGTCATGGTTGAACATTGAGGACTGGGTAGCACCAGCCCAGATATAGCAGCAATACTTCGTTGTTGGTTGTATCTGACTCTTGTAAAGATAGGGCATGGTAGCAGGAGTATTTCTTTGCAGCAATACAAAGAATCGACCATTGTTTCAGTATCTTTAGTGATGACATGGATAAATGAGTTCAATTTGAGGTCTGGAGTGGGCTTTAGACTCTTTAGGTATCTGAGGGAATGAGACTCATTGCAGGTATGAATCCTCATATCAGGATTGGAGCAAATTTGGGGTCTGTTTGGTGGTGATGAAACATCACTAGCTTTGTTTTGAAGGTATTGAATGGTACAAGCCTGTTTTTCCTAATTTATGAGAATTAGGTTAGAGGAGAGATCAGCTGCAAGGCACTAGTCATCCAGACATTTGGAAGTGCACCCATACACTGTTGTATCATCTGCATATATATTTACTATGGATCTAAGGATGTTTTTAGGTAACTTGTTAATGAGTTTTTATTTGTCTTCAACCAAACTTGTATAAACTTCCTGTATATACATATAGAATTAGACAGGTACAAAAAACCTGTATAAATATGTTGCTTATAAAAGTATTGTGGAATTCATAAAGAAAATGAAAAAAAATACTTAATGAAAATTTGCTTTTGTTTTCATTACTTGATTTTTAAAAAAATCATTTCACTCCAAGCAAGGCAACAAAGCCATTAAGGTGCAGGAGGTTAGAGAGAATATGAGAAAAAGAAAAACATTATTAAAGAGCAAGAACAATAAAGGAACAGGAATTAAGAAGATAATGATGATTGACATTGCATTTAACTTTTTGAAGATCAAAAATTGACTGGGAAGTAAGAAGCTGGAAGAGAGTTTCACAAGTCTGAAGTGTGATAGAAGAAACTGTTTATAAAACTTATGGTTACATCTAGCCATTTCAACTGAAAAATGATGAAATCTTGCTGCCAATTTAGTAATGTGCTTAAATGAATAAATTCTAGGTTCATTAGAACAATTACCATAAAAACATTTATTCAAAAGACACAGGGAGGCTACATCATGGCAGTTGGAAATTGACTGATGCCACAATGTTAGATCAGGACAAATAATATTGCAGATTCTTCTTTGGATTTTATCATTTCTTAATTTTTAATCTTTCCACTTCATGTCAGTAGAAAATGTTAGCCTGAGATGATGCAATGAGCCACTCTCCTGAAAATTAGCACCAGCCATATTGATGGGAGGTAGAAGGATTTCTTTCAGATGATTAATAGTGAACAGTTTTATTTTGTTTTGAAATTGAATATATAATAAAAATTTTATGGCTAATTGTTTGATCAAAATAAGAGAGATTTGTTATTTTGAGTTCATATATTTTTTTACTTGTAGGTTTTACGTGATGCTTTATACACTTTGCCATACTGTGAGAAATATTATCATCATCGTAGTAATTGTTTCTACATCATGTTTTACAATCCTTGCAATGTTGAACACTGTAATAAAGAAAGCTGGAGTATTCAGTTGCATTCAAATGTGGGATTCAGGTCAGTCTTTTCAATAAATGTGATATGAATGATCAGATGCTTTTATTTGATGTTTAATAAAAACCAAAACCATAGAAACATTTATACAATAAGGCTACCAGTGCTTTTGGCAAACTTCGCCATCGCTTGTGGAATGAGTGGGGTATTTGACTGGATACGAAAATTCGGGTTTACAGAGCTGTTGTACTTGCTATACTTTTGTATCGCTCAGAGTCATGGACTCCATTCAGGTACCATATACGTCAGCTAGATGTTTTCCATAAAAGCTGTCTGCATGAAATCTGTGGAGTTAAGCTTCAAGATAGGACATCTAATGTAGACCTGTTTAACAGGTGTAATATTAGAGGAATCGAGACTTTCATCATACAGTCTCAGTTACGGTAGACTGGTTATGTCTTGAGAATGTCTGATGACAGGATACCCAAGATCCTAATGTACAGCCAGTTAGATCAGGGCTACAGGAAAGTAGGACACCCATGGCTAAGATACAAAGACAAGCTGAAAAGCAACTTGTCAGCAGTCAATATACCACATAACACCCTTGAGTGCTTAGCTTTGGAGTGGGTAGAATGGAGATCAACATGTTTTAGTGGACTCAGCAATTTTCAATCTGCTTGTCTGAATCATCTTCAAGAAGCAAGAGCAAGATCTAAAAGGTCAGCCAATCTAACAGTGATCTCATTTCACAATCCTCACACTTGCTCCATATGTGGCCTCCTTTGTAAATTGCTAGCGGGTCTTATATGTATGTATATGAGTCATGACCCATTTATGAAAAATAATTTCTTAATTTTTGATTCTTTGCTTAGTTTAAATTTAACGTAGGTCATATTTGATTGGTTGATCTGAGTAAAGCCCACAAACCTTATACCCCACTTTTTTGTAAAAAGAGGTTGTATTTTGCTTTTAAATCTAAATAAATCATTCACTTGCCAGTAATTTACAATTGCCTGATGAGATGTATTGATATGGAATTGTGTAGCTATTTTGACATGATTTCCATTTAAAATCCTAAAATAAATAATATTGGTCTACTGTGTATTGTGCCCTCTTTTAGATTAATTGTTACAAATTTGTTCTTATGTTACCTGTGTATATATATAACTGGTTAGCATTATTCTAAATTACCTCCCTGCTTCTTTTATCTTTTACTTATTTAGAAAGTTGAATGTCAGACTTTGCTACATCTTACAAAATAATGCAACAAATTGTATATAAAATGGATAACAATAAAAAAAATTGTTTTCCATTAAAGAAACAAAAAAAAAAAAATTGTCAACCAGGGTATTTCTGAAAGATAACACTTTTAAAGTAGGCAAAAACTGTAATTGAAGTGCTCCATATTAAAAGATAAATAAATAAAATTAAATGTTCACTTATCTGGCTCTACTCTGATTTTTTTTTAATCATTTCACCTAAGGCAAGGTGTGAATTCTACTAGTACGCAGGAGGTTACAGAGAGTGAAAGTGAGAGAAAAGACTGGGTATAGGGTGGTTGAGGAAAGGATAAGAGGTGAACAGGGTTTAAGATGACAGAACATGATGATTGACGTTACATTTAAATTTTTGAAGATTGTAGTTCTCAGGGAAGTAAGTAAATGGAAGGTAGTTCCACTGTGAAGAAAGAAGCTGGCAGTTACATTTAGCTATTTCAACAGTAAAATGGTGGGACTTAAATTCATGTAGTAGAAGCAACAGGGAAAAATGCTCATCAGAGCAGTTGTCATGAAAATATTTAAGAAAAAACAGAGGGAAGTCACATCATGTCTGTGAGAAAGTGACTGAAGTCAAGATGATAAGTCAGGATTGATTACATTGCAGATCCTTTTTTAGATTTTGTCAAGAACCTCGAGATGAATAGCAGGAGCACCAGACCAGATATGGCAACAGCATTTAATGCATGGCCGAATGGTAGATTTGTAAATGTGCAAGATGGACTCTGATGAGAAAAACCTTTTTGTATGACACAATGATCCAACTTTCCTTGTAGTAGATGCAGCTATTGATTCAATGTAGTTGTTCCACTTCAAGTCAGTTGAAAACTTGAGGCCAAGAAGGCACAGTGTGATGCTCTCCAGGAGTCAAGTGTCAGCCTTACTGATGGCAGGCAATGTAGTTTCTCTATGGTGGTTAATTGAGTGTGGTTTTGTTTTGGAGGCATTAAAATTTACAAGCCATTTCCTGCTCCAGTTAACCACTGATTGGAGGTCCTTTTCAAGAGTAGCAGCCAGGCTAACTTTGCCAATTCTGATGGATTTGCTATTAAGAGAGGAGTAAATGGTAGTGTCATCTGCATAAATGCCTACTTGAGAACTGATGACATCAGGAAGATCATAAACAGTGTAGGACCCAGGATAGAGCCTTGGGGGACACCTATGTTCATGTGAAAGGATCTGGAAGCAAGCCTGTTCAGAATGAACTTCATTTCATGATTTGAAAGGAATGATTAGATTAAATTAAACAATCATCCTGTAATACCGTAGCCCTGAAGCTTACATAGAAGACCAGCATGCCAAACCCTGTCAAATACCTTTGAGATATCTAGAGCCACAGCTCAAGCCTTGCTGTTATTATCAAGAGCTTGATATACATATTCAGTGTTGGCTGTAAGCACATTAGTGTGGACTAGGTAAAATGGAAGCCATATTGTTTGTTAGAGATTAGGTGATGAGAGGTAAGATGCATAACCACTTCAGTATTTATTAAAGCCTTGAATACTTCAGAGGTGGAACAAGCTAGGAAGCAGTGAGGCAATAATTGTAGAGTTTGGAGAGAACTGGAGCCAGTTTGGGAGCACATTTCTTTAGGATAAGATGATAAGACTTTGAGACACATGTTGTGGGTTTTGCAGAGATTGTATCTACTCATCAAGGGACTTCATAGTAAAATATTTTTACTATCAGCACAAATGGATGTAATTTGATTGAAACTCATAGTAGGGTCAGATAAATGAACATTTAACTTTATTTGTTACTAAATATATATAATAAAAGGAAGGAAATCTTGGTATAATTGTCTGTTTAAGTATTTAGACAATTATTTTCTGTACTTATTCTTAAAGATTAGATTTGTTTCTGAATCAACAACTGTTTAAGCTAAATAATGATTCCTGTCATGACATTCATTTGTTTTTTTTTAAACTTGTATCCATGATTGGATGAACTTTATTTTTTAGGAAAAGAATAAAAAAATAACCTTAGTTATGGATAATGCTGTTAAGAAAAATATTGCAAAAATAACAAAAAAATAGAGTGAGTGTAATAAAATCCAGAGTTTATCTTAAAATCATTAAACTTTAAAAATCACTTTTTCACATCTTTATTTTAGAATTTAGACTTTATTCTGGCTTGTACATTTTCAATGCCTTCTTTTTGTTCATGGTCAGAAATTATATGCTGCATGTTGCTGCCAATATTCAAGACTGGATTCATGAAGAAGAGAAGAAATATGATACACTTTTAAACAGTTTGCGAGTTCAAAAGATGAAGGAACAGGAAATGGCCATTGCTGAAGCAGCACTCACAGAACAATTGGCTGAAAAGGCTCCCAAAGATGGGAAGAAAACCCCCAACAAGAAGGCTGCACGAGGTAGAGTGATAATTGAGTCTGTTTAGTGGTTAATATACATTGTTTTGTTGACAGTTGTAATGGGGTGGATGGTTTGCTAGTTGATGTAACTTTTTTTTTTACTGAAAATGAAATGAATAAAATATACAATGATAACAATAATAAGACTTTGAGACACGTGTTGACATTAAAATCAAGAATGCGTATTTTTCTTTTCGTGATGTTAATTACAGTATTGGTATTGTGTGTGTTAAAAATGTTCTCTGTTGTTTTCTCCTTTGTTTCTTTAAAATTTTGTGCTTACTTGTTTTTACTTGTTCCAAGGATTTCATTGTTAATGGTAGTCTTGAAACCATCAACTGTTGCTTTTTACAGAACAATGGTGATGTCTGTGTTCCTTTTTACTGCTGCTACTCTACTCTACTGTATTCTACTGACTTTTCTTGTGGAAGGATTGTTTTTATAATGATGAAGTTTCAGATTTTAGAATGATGAGATATTATCAATCATAATTGGGGAAAGGTTGTTTTGAGAATGATGAAATATCATCATCATTCTGGATCATAACACAATATTTAAAATGAGTAGCCAACATAAGTGCTTGTATATTGTTACTGTGATGGAATTGGCAAATATAATTTTACCGATTTGCATATGTTGTTAATAAGAAAAATAATGTATAGAGAGTCAGATGGAAGTACGTTGACTACTGATCATGTGTTGTAGAACAACACTATACAACAATATGGTGTCGCTGATAGGATGTTTAAGTTGCTGAGATGAACCAGACTTGGACGGATCTGGTGATTTGCAGCCCAGGCTAGGGCTAAAAAAATTAAAAGACAGCAATGCAAGAGGAGGAGAAAATGAAATAACTGACCTCTTTCTAGATTCAGCAGGCGTGAAGCTATAATGAAAATTTCTGTTATGGCATACACCAAAGAATTAAAGAATTTGACTTTTGTTGAAATTTCAAAAATGATAAAAAGAAATTTATGACCTAAAAAAAAAATTGTCATAGCAGGAAGAACCAAATTTCTATCCATTACACAGAAACAAGATGGGTCAATAAAGCAGAAAACAAGTGATAAATCTCTACTCCTGTTCAAAAGCTGGGGAGGAGTGTGAACCAAGTGATAGGCAAACCTATCTACTACAGAAACAATGTAAATCTCTTGTATTAAAATAATTCATGTCATGCAATTCCATTTAGTTTTACATATGGTGAGTTCAGTCAATTGTATGCTGTCTTTAATATTGGACTTATGTTAGTTTGTTTCTCATAGTTTTAAGCCTGTTTAGACTCAAAGATTAAACACAGCAGCAGAAGGGTTGTTCTGTAGTGAGTATGAAATAGTAATAACTCTCTTTACCCACTTCCTTCAAATTCGGGTGAGCTGAGGAGAAAGACAGAAAGAAATTTATGAGCTTATGTGAAATTTTCTTTGAACCAATGAAAACCTTGCCTTCACAGAGATTGACCAGTGAGCTGAGAAAAGATGGAAATAAATTGGTGAGCCTATGTGAAATTACTTTTGGATCAATGAAAACCTTGTCTTCACAGAAATTATCAGTTGATTCAAGAAAAAGAAAGAAAAGAAGATAGCAAGCCTATGCAAAATCCTTTTTGGTATAAAATGAGGAAAAAAATTACCTTAACACGAGAAGAGTGTCTGAAGTCATGTGAAATGTTTAGTTTTTGTTCATTCATCCAGCATTCAGATTTTCACCAGTGACAAATTACTTGCCAATTATATTATCATCCTTAACCACTTCAAAGAATTTTCTCTGAACAATCCAAGTATTTCAAACTATCTCTCTTCATCTACTTTTGAACATATGTAAACTGCATATCCTTTATGTGAGCAACAAACTTTCTTACCTTTGTTTTAAACATTTTTGAATATCATTTTGTGTTAGATTATTTCATCTGTTGTATGAACATTTTCTTTTCATGAAAATTCGTTAAAACTATGGACTTTCAAAATTTCTGATTTATTTTCCTGAAATGAGTTACTGACACAACATCAAGCATGTAAAGTCATCAATAAATTCTTGTGTTTTGTTTGTGTTTCCTCGTCATTACTATCCTTCATTAATCTTCTTGGCATGGGTAAACCAACTGTTCATTTTAACCTCTAAGCCCCATGCCACGGTAGGAAGAAGGAAGATCTCAAGATCTTGTGTTGGATGACTACTGATAATAGAGATAAAGTGGAGCACAAATGAATAAAAGTACAAGAATAATTTTGAAACACGATTTATTCTTTTTTAGAAAACATTTATAACAATCAATTTTAGTTCATATTTAAACAGTAACAAAATATTTGTGCAACAACTTTTTTAAAGTTTAAATAATAAATCCTTTTTTGTAAAAGTGCTCACTTAAAATAATGATAAATGTTAATTACAAATTTGAACTAAGCACTGAAGAAGGTAGAGAACGAGTTTATATGGTGACAGAATTGGTGTCCAAATTCTGGGAACCAATCTGAAAGGTTCTGTGTGGGAGTTGAAAAAGATCTCAACCAGATTAAATTTTTCTGGTTGCTTATAGACTATCATTGGCTCCAGAAAAAGATTTTTTCTTTTCAACGGGAGAAGTTTTCATTAGTTGAAATCCTTCCTTAATTTATATTATTTTTCAGCTGGAAGTCATATTTCCACCTGATTACACTAACATGAGTTTTTGTTTGTATTTCATTTATGGAAACATTAACTTCTGTTTTCATGTCCACTTCCCTACAAATCAATGTAATAAAAATCTACTTTGTGAAATTATAAGTTGGTTTCTTTAATTCTTATTAGGCTGGTATAAATATCTTTAAACTGAAACAAAAACCTGTTTTACTATCTGGGAGGTGTTGCAAAAGTTTATCTCATAAGTATTAGGTTTAGAAACAAAGATAAATAATTTAAAAGCGAATATTTCAGAGCAGATTTAATTTGTTTTCTTGAGCTACATATGCAAAGTCACAAAGTATTATGCAAAACATTTAAAACTTGTAATCATTTTGTCATCCTTTGAGTTGCCAGAACAAGAAAACAAATAAATGGAAGTAAGCATATTTTTAATATGATTCATTTTGATCAATTCTAACAAAAGTAAAATGGGCTACACACAAATGTGTAGGAAATAATGCTTGTAACCTTGATTTTTTTTTTAATAATCGATTTCACCCCAAGTAAGGGAGTAAAGCCACTAAGACACAAGGAATTACTTGGTGTGCAAGAATTAGAAAACAGAAACTTTACCATGGAGCAAGAAAAAAAGAAGATTAATCAGGACTGTAGATAGTGATTGACATTGCATTTAAATTTTTGAAGATTAAAGTTGGCTGGAAAGCATGGAGCCAGAAAGGAGTTCCACAAACGAGAAGTATGAGAAAAACTGATGACATAGAACTTACAGTTACATCTAGCTGACTTGACTGTATATTGGTGAAACTTCATCGCTAGTCTAGTACTGTGCTTAAATTCATGAAGTATAGGTACCCTGGCAAAAAGCGATATTTATTCTGCTATGTACAGAAATGTTGCACAAGGCCAAAATGAGGAATGGGGAAAAAGATAGTTTTCTTCTGTCTTAATGTTAAACTTAGCTAGCCACAAACACTGGCCTAAACATACAACAATATTCCTTACACCACAATAACACATTCTATGAAAGACCTAACTAGTCCCCATATGTACAATTGTCTGTGGAGAAAAGGAGCTCATCCAAACAATTGCCATGGAAGTATTTATAGAAAAGGCACAGGGAGACAACTTTACAGCAGTGAAAAAGTGACTGAGGCCAAGATGCCAGATCAAGACTAATAATATTGCTGATTCTTCTTTGGGTTTTATCATGGTGTATGGCAGGGGCACTGAACTATATGTGACAGCAATATTCTAAACATGGAAGAATAATAGACATTTGTTAATTTCAAAATTAATTTCACTGAATCTGTTCTGTGTGGATGTAGTGGATAACCATACCATTTGATAAAGAGGAAGAATATTGGACATAGCTATTTTGTTCTTCAAGTCAGCAGAGCTTAAATATTCTATACTATAATGATATTTATTAATATAATAATATCAAAATATCAGTATGACTCCATATAGGCATAGAAATAAGTTAAATAAGAGAAACAAGTTTATGTCCAAACCATATAACAGAGTTGGAGAAGACTGTAATTTGTGTTTCAGTGAAAAATGACTAATTCTACAGCAAATGGGTCATTTACATGCATAAAGCAATATTTACATTTTTTCAGTTAATTTTTGTGGTCTTTGAAAGGATGTGTCATCTCTCCTTGAGTTTGGGATGCCATAAATTATACTAATGCTATGTAACAAGTCAAATACCTGTGAAGCCTGATTAACCAATGAAATTCAAACAACACAACAATAAAAATACCAGTATTTATTTTTTCTTTTTCTATCTATATCTCATTCTCTGATAAAGCTTTAATAAAACTGGAAGCCATTTTCTATTTGTTCTTTATTGTATCATTCTGTTGAATTCCAATCCATATTTGATCTGTATTTGATCTCAATTCATATATATATATATATATATATTCATTCTTTTATTCATGGGCTTGCAGCCATATCATGTTGAAACACTAGTCCTTGTATGATGTCCGGTTAAGCAATTTCAATCCTGGTCAGTACCTAGGTTTGGTGACTGCTTGGGAATACCAGACACTGTAAGTTGGCACCTACATGTAGTGTAATGGATAAAAGCTCAGGTTTGGAAATCAGAGAGCTGGGTTACAATTTCACTTCGGCTTTTTATATTCATTTATGCATAAATACCCTTGGGAAAGGTATGAATCAACCTCTTATCACCTTCAGTTTTAGCATAATTAGTAGGACTTGTATCAGTAAATCACTATTATCTCCAAGAAGCTCTTACACTCTAAAAATATTTTCTTACTTTAAATAACCTGCAAAAGGCTGATAAACCATAAAAAAGACAGAACAAACAAATCGTGCTTCATTTCAACACTGAGGCAGAAGTTTTTGCATTAAGAGTCAGTATGTAAACTGATGTAATAGAATAACCTATCAACCCCATCAATGACTACACTATAGGTAATAACTACCTATAAGTATCTGTAAATCAATGGACTACAGAGACTAGCTGGGATCTGTTTTAGCTAAACAGTCAAACTCTGTGCCTTCAGGCAGAGAGGAACCTGGACAAGGCTCCGCTGAAGGGCAGTGTCTTGTTCGGGGAGGTAGACTGACCTTGAACCCATTTATGTGGGTTCAAAAAGGGAATATTTTTGGCTGAGCCTATGGGCTCAAAGAACTCACGTTAAACTGGCCTTGTGCCACACGCAGCCCTCATGGTGGGTAGCTAAATATACTAGCTGGGATATGTTGAGTACGACTCGGACTTACGCAAGAACTACTGACTTTCCAATAGTAGCACTCATTACTGGATTGACTTGCAACAACCTTGTGCATAACTGTTACCTTTATTCTTATTGTACTGGATTTTACAATAAACCTTTACTTATTTTATTCATCTTGTTTTTCAAGTATATATTCCTATTAGCACGGAATATAACATAAACCTTTATATATTTATTTGTATGTAAGCCTTGTATTTATGTGGACCAAATAATTTTTGCTAATGACCAAACATTAAATTTTGTGTCATATTTGTTCTTGTGAAAAGGCAAATTATTATTATATATTGCTCATAGTGATGGTTTGAAACTGAAGTAATAATTGGGGATATTTACGTTTGTCCGTTGTGTATTTCAGCCCAAAGCAAAAGTCCAACAAGATACGAAAGTATATTTGCATCTGATGGAGAATTTATTCGTCAAGGATCGCTGAAATCTCTCAAACAAGAGGAGGAATTAATGAAGCTAGAAGAAGAAGAGAAAGAAAAGAAAAAGGGACAAAAGACACCCAAAAAGGTATAACTTGTTGGAATTTTTATGCTTTCTGAATAGCCATCAGTTATATTATCTAAATAGTGTGTTTATATATGGAAAACAATACCAACCTATCACTGCACTTTAAAGTATCTTCTCCCAAATAACCAGGCTTATATTAGGTTGGTGCAAAAATAATGACTGTTTCTCCCATAGTAAAATATGTGAGAAACCGTCATTATTTTTGCACCAACCTAATACCATTAGACAAGGCTTTTGAAGGAGAATTAGGGAAATAATAAAATATAAAAATGTATAAATACATTCTTATTTTTTTCAGTAGGTTTGTGATAATTCAAACATAAAAAAGTCAAAACAAAGTGTTTGTGGGAAAATTAAATGAAATCAATAAATAAAATAATAAGGAATAAAAAATACAAGTAAATAAATACATTTTCTCATGATTCTAGTAATAAGGAACCCTCTATCATGAGTGGCCCCCAGGCCTTGTACAGGGTCAACCTTACTGTAAAGAAAAAAAAAAAAAAAAAAAATGGAAAGGATTTTTGGTCATCTGTGCAATTTTATGACATCACTTCTGGAAAGAATAGGATCACTCTCTTTCCACTTTTCATGTTTTTTTGAAGCTCCATCCATGAAAGCACAAATTTTTATGTTGGTCATTCCAACTCAGCTTAAAGGTGACTTGAACTTGAACATTGTAACCATTCTTATCATTACTTACCCTAACTTACTTCCAGACTAGAAAAATAAAATGGAAATGCCCAAGACACATCTCTACAGTTATACTTTCATTTTTATATCCATAAGGGGAATCAAAATTTAATCTCACATGGATGTGTGACATTTTTCAATACAAGATTTTCATTACTTAGAAGATATTAGGTTGGTGCAAAAATAATGTCGTTTTCTCACATAGTAACATATGTGAGAAAACGACATTATTTTTACACCAACCTAATAATTTCACTCTGGCCCACAAAAATCTTTTTCTCAAATTTGTGACTTTGTGGGAGTTATGAAGGGAGTTATTATTGTTATTTTCAAAATTGTCCAAAAATAACATGTGGTAGTTTTAAAATTATGTCTGCCAAGTATTTTCATGGTATTTGTCCTAGTAATGATTGGTTATCAAACTTTTTAATGAGACTTTATTTGTTAAAAAATATATATAGGATTTAATGCCTATAATATACAAATTGGTTCTAGTATAAAATACAATTTGCTGTTCTGTAGTTGGGAACCTAATCTTTATTTTCACATAGAATGAAGAAAGAGAAAGAGAATCCTTCTCGTAAATCAATATGGTCAAACAAGAGAGAGGATTTACTTGTTTAAAATTATTTGAGTCAGAAAAAAGACCAGCTTTCCTCATTTTAAATTGTCTTGGTCAAACAAGTGGCCATATTTCCTCATTTGAAATCATCAGGGTGAAACAAGAGACAAGATTTCCTTATTTCAAATCATGTATGTCAAACAAATGGACAAGTTTACTTATTTCAAATCATCTACATTAAATAAGAGGCCAAGTTTACTTCTTTCATATTATATGACTTAAATATGACATGTCTTCTTTATTTTAAATTGTCTTTGGGCAAT
Organism: Acanthosepion lycidas; assembly: GCA_963932145.1. Taxonomy (NCBI): domain Eukaryota; kingdom Metazoa; phylum Mollusca; class Cephalopoda; order Sepiida; family Sepiidae; genus Acanthosepion; species Acanthosepion lycidas. The sequence goes on from OZ010581.1 coordinate 108,020,469, forward strand.
CCTCACTTTACAGTCTTAATAGAGTTCAAAAGCATCTCCAAGTTCTTGTGGGTGATGAAATATTTTCCACCCTTCAACCTCTCTCTCACAGGTGGGATGTGGTGAGCCTCTCACTGCTCTATCACTACTTCCATGGAAAGTGGTTGGATGAACTACATTCCTTGGTTCCACCAGGCATAACCTTCACAGCTTGGACCCACCATGCCACTTACATTGTAGCAAAACATCCACATTCCCTCTGTATTCCATCGGTGAGAAGTAAGTTCCACTCGAACAGCTTCTTCCTGGAAACCACTGTTTTGTGGAACAGACTCTCAAGAGGATAATTCTCAGATCACTACTATCTTAACCTGTTCAAGTCTAGAGTTAACCATTATCTTCCTCTCCTAACTGTATAAATTACCCCTTAATGTAGCCCTCTACCTCAAGTTGCCCCTGGGCTTTGTACAGGGTAAACCTTACTGTAAAAAAAAAAAAAAAAAAAAAGCAGGGATAAACTGAGGCCCTGTGAATTTCCCTGAGCGTGAATACTGTGATGAATGCATACTCATTGTTTTATATATGCATTCACTTGCACAATCCATATCAGCACATAGCATAATTATTTGGCCACAAGCTTTGGCAATTGTACTTTATTAGTTCAAAGGCATATAGTGTTCTCATTCAATCACACCATGTTGTTGAATATGAGAGATGTTTACTTTGATCTGGTTAACCATGACCCTCTTTGATCAAGCTATATTGTTGAATGTATTACACTCTGCATTTCAAATAATATTATCATTAATATTGACTGATTTGTTTGTTACAGCTTATCAACCTTTTTGTGTATTATTTAAAGCTGAAACATTGGGATTGTAGGAATAATTTTTTTTTGCAAATGAACATTGCATTAACATTTTTTTGAGAATAAAAATAATTTTTCAAGATACAAATCCCACTATTTAACATGTGGGAGGAGATGGATTCATACTTTTCTCAAGGTATCTGCATGAAAGTGAATGTAATGAACCTGACTGGAATTCAGACTCAGCTCTCCAATTTCTCATTCTAAGCTGCTATCCATTACATCCCCCACACATCCCCTTATCATTAACAACAATAGACAATTTACATTAATCTGACTGTTGTCCTCATCTTTATTGCTATATTCCTGAATTTTTGGAGTGTTGGAGTATACAACAGGTGAAACGTGAATATGGCAATAAAGATGAGGACAACAGTCTGAACAATGTAAATAGTGTAAATAGTTACAATACCTCATTTCAGAAATATAGACAAACAATAGACAGCAAAAATAATCTGTGTGCATCAATGAGTATAACATTACATGAAATTCTAATGAGAGAAATATTTTGCAAAATACTATAAGAAAATTCTTTCTTTTTCAGTTAGATAAATCAGCAGAAAAAGAACCAAAAACTTCACCTGTTATGGGCCAAAAAACAAATCGATCTGTAAAATCAGGAAAAGAAGACAGCTGTACTGAATTAACACCAATGACAGAAGTTGCAGATGAAAAAGAACTTCCAGTGAGTATATAGGAATTGTGATGTATTGTTAAATAATAATGATAATCAGGTTTCTTTTAACCTTCTTTTTTTTTTTTTAATTATTTCACTCCATGCAAGATAGTAAAGGGGTTACTGAGTGTGAAAGAATAAGAAAAAAGAAAAACATTGTTAAGGAGAAAGAACAATAAAAAAAGGGGAATCAAGAAGTTAGTAGATAATGATTGACATTGCATATTAATTTTTAAAGATCAAATTTGGCTGGAAAGCAAGAGAGGTCCACAAGTGAGAAGTATGTGAGAAGTCTAGGTACCATAGTGAAGAGTTCATTCAAACAATTACCATGAAAGTATTTATAGAAAAGGCACAGAGAAGGAACTTTATGGTGGTGTGAAAGTGACCAAAGCCGAGATGCCAGATCAGGACCAATAATATTGTGGGTACTTGTTTGGATTTTATCAAGAATCTTTAAATTAATAGCAGGAGTATTGAACCATATGTGACAGTAATATCCAACAAATGAGTGAATGGTAAACTTATAAATACATAAGATAGATTCTGGAGAGAAAAATTATCTAGCATCACACAATGAATCAACATTCTTAGCAGCAGACCTAGCAATGGATTCAATGTAATCGTTCAACTTCATGTCACCCAAGAATGTTAGCCTGAGAAGGTACAACAAGTCACTCTCCGGGAGATTAGCATCAGCCATGCTGATGTGAGATAGAGAGAGAAATTTCATTTTTGGAGGCATTAAAATTAATAAGCCATTCCTTGCCACAGTTAATAACAGACTGTAGGTCATTTTTGAGATCAGCTGCCAATTTAACCTTATCGAACTGATCAGACTTACAATTGAGACAGGAGTAAATGCTTGTTTCATCAGCATAAATACCCAGTGGAGAACTGATCTCGTTGAAATAAATATAAATGTCTGTTTTAAATGAAAGAAATGGCAATGTTTAACCTTTGTACCAGCAAAAAATGGTATTTCAAAAGGGTGTTTTTTTTGTTGACATTGATAATACTGTATACTACCAAGATTCTTTGGCAATGTTTAATTGCAAGATTATTTTTGACCATGACTCCCTGGTTTTTCATCTGGTACTATCTAAATTTGCCATGTAAATTACATATGACACACAAATTGTCTTGCATGAATGTTTGGTTTAGATTATTTCAGTTAAGTGGATGAAATCTGTGACAAACTAGATCCAAAATTGGCTTTTGCCATTTAGCCAATAGTTTCTTCATATGATTCCATCCTAAATTGGCATTCAAACAACCCTTGATGCAATGATTGCTTGGGAAGGATTATTGAAGCATTAAAAAGGAAAAATTCCTGAAGAACCTCTTACTAACCCTAGCTTGACATTTATTGTGCGAAGAAAGAGGTGGGGTTATTCATGCGTTTGCACTTCCAGTTGAATCAAGCTCTGATGCTTCATCCCTGTTGTTTGATTATTAGATTTGTGAACAATGACATACTATTTGAAAGTCATAACAGCCATAGGAAATTTAGTGAATATCTAAAAATTTTTAACCCTGAGAAGATGGATTTCCTTTATTAAGAACAATCAAACACTTGCAAAGGACATACCATAAAAAGATGAGATGGGGGAGTAGCTTAATATACCAACAGATGATGCATACAAGTGGGGATGCTGGCAAACATTTCCAGACAGGGGGTGCAGGTACACAGGGAGGAGGTGCAGTTATACAATTGCAGCCATTTACACCAGGTACCTTAGTTCTTTATAAATTGGTAAATGATAAGCATTACATTGTATTAGTTGGTTTGTATATTTTTATAATGTTGTGGCATAAAATTTTTCTTGTAAATAAACAATCTAATAAATAAACATTATTTAATATTTTTTTTGTAAATTCTCAAAGAAAATGTATAACTTTACTTTCATATTTGTGGCTTTTATTAAAATTCTAGTTAATGCTTTTTAAAAGAATCATTGCCAAGGGAGTGAAGGAAGTATACAGTAATAACATTGTCAAAAGAAAAACTGTCCTTTTGACACACCATATTTTGTGGTCACAAAGGTTAAAGTTTGTCAAAGAAGCTTTAATAATAGGAAGAAAGATGAGTCCAAAAGTAAATGTCAGAAGTCCAAATTACAGTACTGTACTCTACTCAATCAGAAATACAAAATATTTCAAGTCTATTAGCAACAATTAAAAATCCACCTACTAATATGAAAGAAGGGGAAAGCAGGCAGGTTTCTTTATCGGAGAGTGAAGATACAATTGAGATGAAAGATAAGCAAATCAAACCAGACAACAAGGAAAGCTTGTGTAGCGATATCAGTGTCAGCTGATATCTTGTTAAATGAAAACATCTGAGCAAATTATTTATTTTCCTGATGATTATCAGCTGTGAAGTGGACTTCAAAGTATTATGGCAAGCGGCTCTGACAAAGGGGATCACTGAATGAAGATAAATTACTGTTTTAGACAAAGATGACAAGACAAAGAACAATGTTCTTTATAAGACAATCGTCAATATCAGCTGAAGACAGAAAGGACCCCTGGACAGTAACAAGAAGATTGCTTCGAGAATGACACAAAAGGGAAGATGCTTGTTAGACTGTTCACCTCCCCACTCACCTATGCTTCAACTCTGCCTTGATTGCCTATAGCAGTAGGTTAAAACCAGAGAATAAAACTAGCCTACTGCTACAAAAGTCTCATGGTTTTAATTCATTGGTGACAATCTGACTTAAGGGTTATTTTTTTAAGCCACAAGTGTTTGACTGGAAGAAACTACACCCTGAGAATGGTGTCTGGTCTGAACTGCAATGCTACACTTATAAAAAGGGTTTAAAAAGAAATTTACAGATAAAAATAGATAAGTCTAATGATGAAAATACATTTATTTTATGCAACAAGTATTGTTTTTCAGCATAGTCTTGTAGATTCAATACTTCTCTAAATCATGACATAGATAAATTGTGAAAACTTGAAAGCATGATGAAGTTTTGTGTCATGTTTTCAAATGGGATTCTCGCTCTATTTTAAGTTGGTTCTCTTGCTGGAAATATCTACATTATTCTATCTTATTTGTGTTTTATTTTTTCTCTTTTAAATTACATTTCTATGCCCCTTACCTCCTACCTAAAAGTGAAGATGTCAGTAACCAATGAGATGGTTGGATGACTTTTTTCATTATGCTTTGATTTGAAACTGTTTTGCATTGCTGTAAAATACAAATGTTCTAGTAAAGAAAAAAGGGATTAGGAGAAAAATTCTTTCTTTGGATTTTCCCACCAATCAAAGGCAAGAAATTCAAACCTTAAATAATTTGAAATGGTAACTGAGTGATACTAGAGGCCCAAATATAAACAAGTTCATTGACTGGTGAAGATCACTGTTCATTCATATGACATAGGAATGATAGTTGCACAAATGAGAGGACAAATATCTCTGCAACTCAGAATGACCAAAAGCTACTAATTGTTCTGAAACCAACTTCAAAGAGACACAGACAAAACTTTCACATCAATCTTATCATTCCTACAAAAGCATCTATTTCAGTCATTCTCACCCACCATGTTTGACCTCAACTCCTCACAATTTGACAATTTCCAGAGGACTTCTCTGTGCCCCTTTAAGGATATTTTTTATTTTATCAATCCTAAATCCTAATTTCATATGAACATTTTCTCATTACCTAGCTTAATTTTCACTGGGTGATCAAAAGAATATCTTGAGCCAGCCATTAAACTCTTCTTTCATTCCCATTTTAAATCTTCAATTTAAGGCTCCAGTCACTCTCCAACCACTGTAACATAGCTTCCTTATGCTTGTTCTATAAATATTTTCATGTAATTATTATGATGAACTTTCCTGTCTGATAGAGACTTTAAGGTACTATGGTGGCTCTAGGAAGAGTGGTAAGTAAGACTGTTTTGGTGTAAAGAATACTGTGGTATGTTTGGGTCAGTAATCATGGCTGGCTGGGTTTAAGATAAGACAGATTGAAGCCTTCCTTTATCTCCTCTTTTGGCCTTGTGCCACATTTTTGTATTATTCAAAATAAATATTACTTTCCTCTATGGTTGCCAGGCATGGTGGAGTTATGGATAGCGGCTTGGATTGAGGAATCTGAGAGCTGAGTTTGAATTCCAGTCGAATCCACTACATTCACTTAAATGCTAATACCCTTGGGAAGGGTATGAATCCTCTTCTTCTCCCGCTAGCTATGGGTAAACAGCAGGGCAGACCAGGTTCTATAGCCTTGGATAGAAGCTTGTCTAACACAGAAAGAAATGGCAACGTACTGTGGGAAAAAATCTGCCTTGTCAGTCATGTATCGAAAGATACATGATCACCTAAGTGAGTATCATGCATGGCACATAACTGATTGATGGTTGCCAAATTTAAGTGCAGTACTAGATTGGCAGCAAGGTCTCATCATTTTACACTTGAACTGGCTACATGCCACTATAAGTTCTATGCTAATAGTTTCTTCTCTTACACTTCTCACTTATGGAAGTCTTTTCTGGCTTCTTGCTTCCCAGTCAAATTTGATCTTAAATTCACTGTAAATCTTTATCTTCTGTCTTAATTCCTGTTCTCTCTCCTTAATAATTTCTTCTTCTCATATTCTCTAACACTCAGTGATCCCTTTCATCTTAGTAGCATTATTGCCTTGCTTGGAATGAAATGATTAAAAAAAGAAAAAAAATGTAATTGTAAATAAATTATTTCTGTTCAATTTCATGCCTAATAGCCCCACCTAATTTTTGTTTTATCTTTTTTCTATATTGAAATAAAAGTGCAATAAAATCTATAACATCAGAAATAGCAGAAAAAAATCAATGTTAATTTCTGCCTGATAGACAATATTAATATTTTACAGTTCACTGGTTATGATGTGGGAAACAATATTATTAGTCTGACTGCAAATAAGTACACCTTGTTTCCAAGTGACGGAGCCCAAATAAGAATTGAAACAACAGAATATCTTTATGGTAAGTATTTCATTTTGATTGATTGATTGATTTGTGTTTTATGGCTTATCAACCTTTTGCAGGTTATTTAAAGACAGAAAATATTTCTAGATTGTAAGAATTTTTTTTTTGTGGGGGATAATAATAATTTACTGATAAGTCCTACTAATTAACCCAGCTATGGTTAATATTTATAGTTTCCTTTTCTTAAGTATGAAAGCACTACTATGTTTACTTGTATTGGTAAAATATATAATCCTTGCCAAATTCAGTAAATTTCTTTTTATAATTTTTCATTATTTTTATAACTCATAGATATAATGTGAAAGATTTCACCACACCAAACATGTAACCTAGGATATCAAATCTATAGCATTTTCAGCTTTTATTTCATTAAAACTTAATCATCCAAAACTCATTATGTATATAAAAATCTATCTTTGTTCATTATCTATCTATCTATCTATCTATCTAGCTATTTTGTTCATTATCTATCTATAAATAGATAGGAAGAGAGAAATATATAGTTATGTATTAATTGTTTGTTTAATATTTCAATGCATGTTAGTCTAAAATTCTTTACAATTTGATTGAACAGGCTATCAAAGTGTGAAGTGTTCAGTATTAAAAAATGGGCATGTATTCACTGTGCACTTGCTCAATCCAAAGGATTTAGAAGAAAATGAACATCTTTCTGAAACAAAGGCCGAAACCTCACAATCAGAGTTAAATGAAAATGTGGTTCCAGCTTTATTTGTAGGTAAGGAGATCATAATGGCTTAGTCTAGTTTAGAGTATCAATCAAAATCCTATCTTATCCATTCTTGTTTGTCAGCGGCTATACCTCTTGTAACCTATTGAGAATCAACAAAGGTAAATTAAATTCACATTCAAATAAATTGAAACTTGGATGCAGTATATGGGAATTAAAATATTGTCATGCCAATTGTCTAGATACTAACCAGCATTTTTAATCTGAACTTTCAGTCCTACTAATTTTGTTGTTTTATTGATTTGTTTTTTATGGCTTATGAACATTTTGCTGGTTATATAAACCTGGAAATATTGTTAGATTAGAATTTTGGGGAGATAATCATGATTTACTGATACATGCCCTACTAATTAACCCATAGCTGGGGGAAGAAGAGGTAGATTCATACCCAGGATTGGCTCAAAATGGGTAGTTGCCTAGGGCACCATGAAGACTGAGGGTGCCATCAGGCTGCCATGTCATGTGTTTGGGTTCTTCCAAAACTAAAATTTATAAAAACAAAAAATAGAAAATGGTCTTGTAAAGAAGATAGGTGTAGAAAATGCCATAAAAAGATTTGCATATCTTAAGGCTAGAAAAATGTTTTAGGTAGAATCATGAATGTTTTTGTTAGATTGTATTAAGTCCTACATTGTAATAAACTCGTTATTCTGGATTTTCAGTTTTTCTCTATGTGAAAATTTAAAAAAAATTGTACTTGTAAGGATGCTGAAGTTCAGCTTGCCCAGCGTGCCAGCAACCTTATGCCCATCACTGTTCATACCTTTCCAAAGGGATTTTGCATGTAAGTAAATATAATGAACCTGACTGGAATTGGAACTAAGCGCTCCTATTAACAATTCCGAGCCATTATCCATTACACCACACAAACTTCCAAACTTACAGCAGCTGGTGTTACCAAGCTTATGAGAACTAGTGTTTTGACATGGCACGGCTGTAAGTCCCTACTAGTTTTAAGAAATTAAATATTTAGTTGGGCTGAAAATTTATTTGAATTGAGGTGACTGGGAATGAATATCATGTTTATCCAATTTAATAAATAAAAGGAATCAGTATCTTGTAACTGTTTACACTGCAAAGAAAATATTTTGTTATAAAAATGTATCTGATCTTATTGTTTAATGTTGACCTAACCAATAATGACAAAGACAACATGAACAGTTTATTTATACCTTCAACATCAAGATACAGAAAGTGATCCACCAACTAGGAAAACTTATTAAAAATATAATTAGACATAATGTATCTGTTACCTTTAACAAACTTTAGTATGTCCTTTTTGAGACGAGTAATTGTCAATATTTTTGTATTATTTTGAACTATTGTTCTCATATCGGTTGATACAGACGTTATAGCAGTGACATGCAGAGGTTTGGTGATAGCTGGAGTCAACTCCTAGGACTCAAGTGAGGGGGGGGGGCTGTACAGTCTAATACTGAGAAATGTGAGAAAGGAAGATATTTTAAATATGTAAAAACAGATGAATCATGAAATTATTCAAATTAAATATGAAATAAATTTTTATTTCACTCTTTGCTTGGATGCTCTCCAGATATAGATGCCCAGGGCCATCATACTCTCTACCCCCTCCCCTTCTGCATGTTACTGTATTATAGACATAATGTTTCACTCATATTTTAACAATAACTGACATCACAGAGACAAAATATCACCATAATCAACAGATATCCCATATCAGCCAATCAATAGACACCTGATGATGTCTATAGTAATATCTATATCAACCAAGATAAGAACAATAGTTCAAAATAGTACAAAAATACTAACAAACTTTAATGGAATGAGCGTTTGCTACTAAGATACACTCAATTATGTTCTGTAACAATTTTTTTAAAAAATATTTTAGGTGACGAAGAAGAAAAATTCAAGAAGGCACCTTCATATCGTGAGAGATTTTCCACAATAGAAAATGTTGAAAAAGAAACCGATTCTTTGGAACAGGCATCAGAAGTATTTTCTGAAATTGTGTATAGTGATTTTGGTTCTATCAGTGCTGTGTTGTCTGATGGAATAATATTGTCCTTCAGTAAGTTTGGTCCTACAGGATACCATTCTTTAATATCAGGTGACTAAACAACTTTTTCTATTTATAAACTTAGCTTGAGAATCCTTTATCTGAAATTCTTGGGACCAGAAGTGCTTTGGTTTTCAGATTTTTTTGATTTTGGAATACAGGCTATTTCATTTGTATATAGCGTCTATAAAATGGGGCAGCTTGGGAATGGAACCCAAGTATAAACATGATAACACTTTACATTTCATAACACAGCTTGTACATATACCCTGAAAGTAGTTTTATATAGAATTTAATAAATTTTGTGTCCATGTACATACAGATAATGATGCTAGTCAGGTAATGTTCACACGGATTTTTAACTGGTAAAATTAGGATTTCACGTAAAATAATGTTTTGTATTTTCTGTACATGTACAAAAACATGATCACTACTTACAAAAAATATATAAATGCAGGACTTTTTGACATTTTGAATAATATCTTTATTGAGCATAAAACACCTGGTAAGTAATCCATGAATGAAGGTGTTGCTGTGACAATGACTAACAAAAAACTGGTGTCAACTTAGGGCAGATGGGGTCACTTACAACAGTTGCACACCACCTAGGAACCTTCCAAGTGCTTTCTGAAATTTTCCATTTGTGGCAAGTCATGTCAGCACCTGAAAAACTTTTGGATTTTGGAATTTCAGGTAAAAGATACTCAACCTGTATCATGATACGTAATTTGTATGTATCACTTTTATTTTTTATCATTATATGTCTGAATTTCTGGGATGAGGAGATATTATCTGTCTATATTTCTGAGATGAGGTATTGTAAATATTTACATTGTTCAGACTATTGTCCTCATATTTATTTCAGCTGTTGTATGCCTCTTCAAATGATATACATTTGTAATTTTTAATCAAACCCTTTTCATCCACCAGTTCTAGTTCCACATGCCATGCTTCTTCTCAATATCTCAGTTTCAGTTATCTCTCTTTTAGTAACTTAACTCTTTAAGTTTTTGTTCACCTGTGCTGTGGTCAGGTATTGAACTCACAACTTTTTGAGTCAAGTCATTGAATTACTTCAATCAACACTTTTATCCACTGGGTCATGTGTCCTTGGGGACATCAGTGTATGGAGATATTATTTATAGCCAAACCAATTTTCTCATTGTTATTATCACTCAATTTCGATTTGTGCTCTCTGATCTTCTTCAGGTGTCTATCAATCTGGATAACTATCAGAGAATTCTAAACTGAACCCTTTATTTAATTTACAAGAGTAGATTGTTCTTATTCTGATGTCCATGTCTAGTGATATCTCATCATGTTCTCTTTTTACTGCTTTGTTATGCTCACCCTGTTTCTAGTGGGTCAATAGCCTAGTAGATTAAAGCATTAATTCATGCATTTAGTGATATAGCAATTGTGAGTTCAATCTGTGGGCTGGGTAGTACTAACTCATGGGATACATGTCAAGTAATGACAGATCAATACAAAAAAGAAAATGGGCAGGGACAGCAGAAAGATAATAATCTACCCCTGTCAATTAAATAAAAGGTTCAGTTTGAAATGCCTTGGATGTTATGCAGATTGATCGATGCCTGAAAAAGGCTGGAGAGCACAATGGCTGAAATGTTGTGATAATAACAACATAGATGAAGATATTAGTCTGATTGTAGATAATTAAAAAAACAATAAAGCAAAATAAGTATCTGGTTATCTGATTTTTTCCCCCCTTCAACTAGGGATACAAATTTTTAATCACTTTTTTCATTGTTATTATTTTATCAGAGAATAAAACAAGTTTGACTGATTCTCCAAAACCAGGAACTCCCTCAGTGCCATCTCCAAGAGATACACCATCTGGCCGTGGAAAGAAAAAAATGAAACGTTTTGATTCTTCAGAGACACTAAAAGTAAGATATATTACTTGGATTGCTTCATAGTTAAAATAGTTATGTATTTTCCCATGGTGTTAGAGGTGACGAAGCCTAAGAAAAAAAAACACAGGATTTCAAATGTTTTTTTTCAAGGCAAACAGGCTTTCTCTTCCTTGAAGAGTTGGTGCATCACAATCCAATATTCTTATTTTCATTTCTAATTTGGCTTTAGTTTTTGTTTTTTAAAGTAAGTTTTACCCTATACAAGTCCTGGGGGACACTTGAGGTACAGGCTTACATTAAGGGGTAGTTTATATGGGTAGGAGGGGAAGATAATGGTTAACTCTAGACTCAAACAGGTTAAGATTGTAGTGATCAGGGAAATATCCTCTTGGTGGTGGTTCACAGGAAGAAGCTGTTTGAGTGGAACTTACTTCTCATCAATGGAATACGGAGAGAATGTGGGTGGTTTGCAATGTAAGTGGCATGGTGTGTCTTTGCCATGAAAGTTTGAATTGGCAGGACAAGGGAATGTAGCTCATCGGAGCACTTTCCATGGAAGTAGCAAAAAAAAAAAATCAGTGAGCGGCTCATCATATCCCACCTGTGAGAGAGAGGTTCGAGGGTAGAAAATAATTTATCACCCACAAGGACTTTTGAATTCTATTAAGACTAGAAAGTGAGAACTGGGCAGCTTCTAGCCAAATATTGCAATAGTACTCCATTTTCAATATCTTCTGGCTCTTATAAAGCTAGAGCATAGCATGAGGAGTCAGGTACTGGAGCAGTAGAGGGAGCTGATCATTTTAACTGCATCTTTAGTGATGGATCATATATAAGACTTCCACTTGAGGGTCGGGTATGAGTTTGAGTTGCAATATTCTCTCAAGGCATTGTGACTGGTGGTAGTTTGAGGTCTGATTGTCAGTGATGGAATTTTGTCTCTTTGTTCAAACAAAAGAAGTTAAATTTGATGCTCCTGGTGGAATTGCATTATTTTGTTATGAGCTACACAAAGAGGACATAATGTTCTTTCACTGTATTCAAGGTAGTGGAACTATAATGGTTTGAGCAGCTTTTAGACCTCAGACAAAATACCAATAACCTTCATCAGCACTTGGCTTAATGCTGTCAGAGATACGAAACTTTTATGCAGTGTCTTATGCAGAAGAAATTACTGGTGCCAATAAGACAATGCTTCAATCTATCAAACACAAAACAATGGTTTCATAACTACAATATTCTTATTAGTTGGTCAATATGTCCTCTATCATGATACAGGTTGAGGATCTCAATCCAAATGAGAATCTGTGGGGTATCCTTGGTTATAAGCTGTATGAATGTGCATGTTGGTGCAATTCAATATAAGAATTGTAAAAGGCTGTACAGGATGTATGGGTTTTAATTAACAATGATCAATTGTGTAGACTGACAAAGACCTTGCTTGATCATATCTTTCAAATTGGCATTTGTTTACATTCATAAAAACACTACACTAGATTTAGCTGTTTCACTCTGCTGAATGAAGATAGCTCGGTGGTAGAAGGTCTGACGGATATCAAATCGGTTGGGTTTTGATCCTGGCTTGAGGCATTCAGATGTCTAGTTACACTGAGGAGCTGTAATACAGCAAAGCAGTACTGTTTGCAAATGACATATATATATATATATATATATATATATATATATATATATATATCAAGAACAGTTTTGGAGGGAAAATGTATGACAAAGTAGAAAAAGTTTTTTGTGTGATGCATTTCATCCCTTAGGACTTCATTGGACTAAGCCTTATCTGATGAAATCCTGAAGGGATGGAATGTGTGTCACAAAAAGATTTTCCACTTTGTCATACATCTTTTCTTATATATATCATGTTTATTTGGGCAGCAGCCATTCTTTCAAACATGTTTTGTTGAATATGACAGAAAAGGAAAATTTCAACTTTTTAATGGACTTTTTCTAGTATCCTTAATTTTTCCGTTTGGTGGGAATAAGGGAGTGTAAAAATTATCCATAAAGTCTGTTGTTCCAAATGCTTTCAGCTACTTCCTGACCCATTTTCAAGAGTTTTTTTTGTTGCTGTTATTATTATAGTTGTCTTTTAAGATGTAATTGTGTTATACATATTCTATGATAGTAGGTAGTATTTATTCCAAACCCCATGATAGGAACATGGCTGGAATTCATGTTGGTGCCATTCTGTTTAAAATAATCTTTAGTTTGTTAAATAAAGTAAGATTAATATTAGCAATATATATATATAATATATATATATATAATTATTTATTCGAAAATTATAACATAAATATGATATAAAGTTACTACAAAAATAGCTTCTGGTGTCTTATCAAATGATGATGTTGAATATAGAATAAAGGGTTTTAAAAGGTTCAAATCAATTAACCACCCCACCTTGCTGCACTTGCGAGGGGTGGTTAATTGATTTGAACCTTTTGCAATTATATTTGCTCTACTCTGTATTGAGCACTCTTTGAGAATAGTAATTGTTGGTTATTGGAATTTATTGTGTATACACCAATCCTATACTTGTGTATATATATATATATATATATATATATATATATATATATAAACAACAAAATCCAAAATTACCTCATATAGCCTATTTTGGCAGGCAAAGATATTGGTTGTCTGACTTATCAACTCCTGTGCGGAGTTAAATACATTAAGCTCTTTTTGTGGATCAGTTTTAATATTTTATATTACTAGGATCCACTTGGATTATATATGCCAACAGATTTTTTACCTTTACTATATATATATATATATATATATATATATATATATATATAATGAATAAATATAGTTTTAAGATTTGCTATATTTGCTCAACATCAGAGATAGAGCATTTGTAAATATAAATATACAAGTGAACATTGAAGTCAACTCTCAGAGTCGACAGGCTGTCTCATGCTAGATGCAATTGTCAGGCCAACACTCATGGCCTGATGATTGTGTCTAGCATGAAACAGCCTGTTGCCTCGAGTGTTGACTTCAATGTTCATATATATATATATATATATATATATATATATATGCTGGGAATTCTAAATTTTAAATTAGTTTTCATGTTTTTGTTTTTTGCTGATTTCATTTATATTCTTTTTCTCTGTGTTTCCATAACTTTTGTAATTAGATATACTGTAGTGTGATAATAGATCTGCCAGGAATTGTGAAATTGTTGTAAGAACCTGGATACAAATTTACTGTGGATGATCTAGTGATCAATGCATTTTTTGTGACAATTATTACAGGTGATCAAGTAAATTCCTCCTATAATTTTTGCTTATTGTTTTGTTTTGGATATACTGTTATCTCTCTCTCTCTCTCTCTCTCTATATATATATATATATATATATATAGTGTCTTTTTGTGAGGTATATATGGGCAGTATTTCTCCTGTACTTTGCTTGTGTGTGTGTGTATATATATATATATATATATATATATATACACACAAAGAGTGTGATGGATAAATTTTTGCTATTTTATATTTTTTATTTCATGCATGTACATTGTTTCTTTTTGATTTTGTTGACTGCAGTGTATAGTATGATCATTTGGTCATCATCTGTGAACAGGGCTCTGCACCATGTCACATAAGCAGGAGAACCCAGTCATGACTGTGAGACAATTTCTGTGAAAACATCACTGTTTACATCTGGCCGCCTAACTCCACAGACTGCAACACCCTTGATTATTGTGTGTGGAGTGCAGTTGATAGAGAGGCCAACAAAACATCTTCAACTCCAAATATAAACTGAAGTCTCAAGGATTATGGCAGCATTCACCAACTTAAAACAAGGAGACTGTCCAGATGTTTTCTGGGGTGAAATGGCGATTTTATTGAATAAATTTACTCTTTAGTATTTCAAGATTTTGGTAAAAATGAGATGTCAGTGTTATTTTCATTTTTGCGTAATTTAGACTTCACTATATCCATTGTACCCTGTATATATATATATATATATATATATATATATATATATATATATATATATGTATGTATATATATATATATATATATATATGTATATATATATCTGTGTGTGTGTGTGTGTAAATGAATGCTTAATCCTTTATTTATTTCCCTTTTGTGTATTTATACAATGATTTTTCCTATATTTTTTGTCATTTCTTGAGCATTTGCTACAAAAATATCATTTTCTGATTTTAAGGTTTCTGATGAAATCAAAGAATCTGAGCCAGAAGTCAAAGTGTTACCAATAGAGCCAACTGTGCCACAGCAACCAACTTTCCAAAATTTGTATATAACCTGTCCTGATGGCTTGAAAATAGAGTATTTTTTAGAATACTCTTATGGTGAGCAGAATACATGACTCTTTTTGCAAGCTGTATAATTCAGGAGTTATTCAAAGATAAATTGTTACCTGCTGTCTTTAAAGCTATTTTGATTTGCACATTTGTTATAGATTGATATAAAATATTATGACGTTAACTATTTAAGATTAATGACAAAAAACAAATTCATAGCCAACAATGAGAAAGTGCTTTCAACTAAGAAAAAAGTCATTAGTCAGGAAGTTAAAGTAGTGCAATAATTTCAATATATTTAGAAATGAGTAGTTTTTCATAATTTATGCTTATACTGTAAATTTCTTGAATCAACTCCAAATATAGTTTTTTATCATATTTTTGTTATACAATCTGTGACACTATTTAGCTTAGGTAATTGGCTAACTAATTAATCATAGAAATTAAAAACAGGAAAGACTTAAGGTGAGAAAGAGCTATATCGAAAGATAGAGTGATCGACGTTAAAAAAAGAATATTTTATTTTATTTATGAAGAAAGATACTTTTCGCATGAGACAGATAATCTGTAAGAAAGAAGCGAGATATGAGATTCAGTCAAAACTGATTAATGTCATGATAAAGGAGTGATGCGCCAAGGAAAACAGAATTCAGAAAGAAAAACAAAGTCAACCAACGCATGTGGCCATAAAAAAGACCACCATGGAGAATAGATATTAGTTATCTTTCCGAGGTATCATTTAATCTTAATTCCTCGGCTCAACAAAGGGAGCCATCTGGTGTTAGAAATTCTGGCATGAGGAAGAAAATCGTATTATTACTGCTTAATTCAAGCTGTTGACGTCAGACTCAACGTTGTCAAAAATGGGCATTTGGTGATAAGAGGCATGAGAAAAATAAAGAGATTGATTCTCAGGTGAAATACGGACCTCCCAGCTAAAAGTTGATTTAGCAGAAGAAACCAGGTGTCGGGTTTTGACAGTGATTGATGAGTTGGTAGAGAGACTTGACTAAGTGAATTTTGGGTGTCCCCGAAAGAAAGATGTGATAAGAATTATTTGGCAATCTGGGATTTGTAAATGTTTTGACTGAAGGAAAAAAAAAGAAAAAAAGGATTTGGTAAACTAATTTCAAGAGGGCCAGTCTAGCCACACCCACACTGCCGAGAGATCATTGGTTAAGTGGTAGCATGGGTGATAGGTGGAGGTGAGGATATGAGAAAGACAGAGAAGTTGTTAACACCCAATGAAGGGATTGGTATGAAATACCAATTTGAGAGAGGAAGAGTCTAGGAGGATAACTCTCCGACCTTCCCTCACGGACGAGGGAGAAACCCTGAAATGGAAAGTCATTAATCTTCCAAAAATGGGAAGTAATTAATTTTCCTTGCCTAAGAACAAAGAGAATTCTTGCTGGGAATCGAGAATTATCGGGAACCCAAACCACGTCAGGCCCCCACACCGGGATTTGGTCGGTATCCATATAAACGAATGTCTCGAGGCAGCTGATCAGTTTGGAGTTAGTCAGTATCAAGGGGTTCCAGCAGTTGATTTGCAGTTGCAGTCAGGCCATTGCCTTGCAGAAGCTGATTGAGATTTCCACGTCCTTTTCGACTTAGCCTTCCTACTAAAAGCAAGTTATATTGACAAATGACTTAAAATACAAATCCATAGAAACAGGCTGGGAGAGAAACACACTCCTGTATTCAACAGATGGATAAAGATAATTTGTTATTTCTCAACATATTTGAACCTCTTGAATTTGTTTTATTGCTTCTTTTACTTACGCTTGTGTGATATCACCATTACCCCAGATTCAGCTTGTACTACGGCCCGATGCCTGATTGATTTCATTTACCTAAGATCAAAGTCACAATGTGGGTAGGTTAGACTTGATATCAAAGTAGTTACTTCGGTAACCAGACGTTGGAAGTGAGCTAGGAATGACAAAGCTAGTATTGAACCGGGAACAACCAGATCGACCAGGACACAGGCTATTGGCAGTGACATAGAGTCAACCCCAAAACATTGGTGGAAGAAACCTTACAGCTTTATGCCGCAACTGGGAGTTGACCACGGGCTGACAGCGCAGTGTCACATGTTGGCATCACAACCAGAGGATGTCACATATTGGCGCTGCGACCCTGACCACTGGTGGGTGTCACAATCCAGCAGTGTTCAAAGTCCAGTATATCCTGGTGGAAGTGTTTGCCTTGTTTCTCTGAGTATGTCCCTATGTTCACCTCAAATTTATCAAGATGAGCATCAAGGATATGGACTTTTAGGGATATCCTGCAGCCCATTTTGCCATAGTTCTTCAATAGGGTCTCAACAAGCTCTACATAGTTTTCAGTTTTGTCATTCCCCAGGAAGGTCTGAACCTGTTTTATGCTGCTTTCTCTGTCCTAGTGAGCTTCTTGAGGAATTCCTTGCAGGCTATGCTCTTTAGTTGTGGTCTGACAAAGACATTGGCTTTGACTTTTGCTGCAGACAGCTTAAGGAAGAAGTCTTGAAGGTACTTGGAGGCTGCCAACTCCTTATCTAGAGCTGTGACAAATTGTTTGATAAGGCCCAATTTTAAGTGCAGTGGAGGAAATAATACTTTGGCTCCCATTTGTTGTTGTTCCTTCCCACACTGAAATAAATCTGCTGTGTCCAGTTCTGCATGTGGAAGTGAGCTATGGTGTCACTGCTGTCCCAAAGACGAAGATAACATGGAAACTTGGGAAAGCAACCTTGGAGATCCATCAAGAAAGCCACCATTTTGAAGTCTCTGATAAACTCCAAATGATACTTTTCATATTTCAAGGCATCTAGCAAGGATCTTGGCACTGCTGTATTCCTTAGTGAGCTGCACCGAGTGAGCCAGGGAAAGAGATGGATACATGTTCCTGTTATGAAGCAGTATGGCTTTGAGATTCCTAGATGAGCTGTCAATGAAGAGGTGCCATTCACTGGGGTTACAGATATTTCCAATTGCCTTGAATAGGCTGGTCACATTGTGGTAGATGCAAAGCCTATCTTGAGGAGTGAAAAAGTTTGAAAAACACTGGTGACACTTTCTCTGACCTGCGAATTTTACACTTTCATCGAACAAATTCCACTGTTTGAGTCTTGACATCAAAAGCTTGCCAGTGAACTTTGTGAGACCAAGATCTCTGATCAGGTCGTTTTGGTTGGGGTAGTATGGGTTTGTCTTCTGCTCAGCTGCACCCCTGTAATCTGGATGAATGACTTCATCTTCTGAATTGCTGTTTTCTTCTGAAGGTAGCTGCTAGGAGTGGGTATGAGGAGCTCTGGGCAGTGTAGCACTGGGATGATGGATGACAGGATGTCTGGATATATGACAACAGGTGCATTCTTGCCAGCTCGATGTTTGGAAGGGTCCACCATGCAGAATAAGCAATTGCTTGAGTGGTCAGTTGGTTCTCTTCTAATTCATGGGATTGCAAATTTCATGGCTCTGTTTTCCCCTTGCTATCATCCTGCAAAAGAGCAAAATAAAAATATAAGCATAAAAATACAAATATATTTCACCCAGTGTTTTTGAAAAATTCTAAAAAATTATGTTTTAATTTTTGAAATTTCTAAAAATTGTGTACTGGATATGTAAATTCTGACTTTTGACCCCAATTAATGTAGCAAATGCCACGAAAATGTGGAATCTTGAATACTAAACATCCCTAATATTTTGTATTTTTATAGCTCTTGCCAGTGATCCAGTATAGAAAGCATCCATGATACTGTAGACACTAATGCATGAATTTTTGAACATATTTAATACATATCCTTCAATAACACTGGTTTAAAAAAATAAAAGTAAAAAATATTTAAATTAAAAAAATTCCAAAACTTTTACACTTAAAAATTCTACTATCCAAACAAGCCTTTTAGTGATCTTTTGCAGAATTTGCAGGTGAAATGTGGTGCACAGGGTTTGTTTAGACCACCAACAGGCATGCTGAAATATGCCTTGTAGGCCTCACACATTTTAGCAGATGTTGCCACAGAGTACTTTTTCACACTTGTCTTGATAAATTCACTATAGACATAGCAAAATGAATCTGCCAGATACTTACAACCTTCTTGATACCATCTGTGACTAATGCATCTATCCACAATGACTTGTCTGTACTTGTACAGGTAGAAGTAAACTGAACTGTTGAGCTTATGTTCCCTGTATTTATACTGCCATCTATGTTGTCAGAATGTTCCAGAAATTTTTGATAGTTCTTGAATCTTCTAAAAAGTTTCAGAAAATTCTTCAACAACTCAGCACTGAATCTGACTAAAGGTGATGGAAAATAGGTTATTCAAAACATTGATGTCCAGGTCATAAAAAAAAGTTTGAAGGGAATAATAGTCATTTTCTTTGCTTTCTAAACAGAAGCAATTAGAAAATAACACTCTACTTCTTTTTATAGATTTGCTACGCCAAACCAATCCAGTGTTACACACAGAGCCTTGCTTAGGGTGTTATGGTTTTAAGGCTGTTAAGTGCATGGATCTTCAAGAGTGGGGCAAACTAGATGTTCCATAGTTTGTGATTGGCAGTTGAGATCAACATCGGTGACATATTTCTGAAGGTTTCTCTACAACAACCAACAGCTGTTTGGAGGCAATTTAGGCAGGGCCAGAAGGGTCAGGCATCATTTCTGTAGGGCTGAGAGAGAGCTTGTGTTCCATGTTAAGGTGACTGCACCACAGGGACAGACACTGACTACAGTATCATGGGTGCTTTCTATTCTGCATCACTGGCAAGAGCCATAAAAATACAAAATATTAGGAGCTAATTTGTAGTTTAGCTGAGTGTAAAAAACGGTCTTGACATGAACCTCTTTGTCATTGGTTCACAGCCATGGAGTGGATGACAAGGGTCAATTTCCTGCTTCAACTTTTTGAGTTGGGAGTGAACTGTCCAGGAAATGATGCTTACTGACAAACATCTGCCTTAAATCAAAGAACAAACTGTTGCATGCATTGGTCTTCTAAGTCTTTTTGTCCTCCTGCAAATCTTGGACATTAACAGCAGAATTACTGTGAAGAATCCAAGCATTAGAAATGAGATGCTGCAGGGCATTCATGTCATCACAAATGATGCAGTGTGAGATGCTATCAAATAAGAAACAGGCTCATTGGAAAATGACCTAACCACCATGAAGAAGAGGAAGTTAAAAAGGTCTGGGTATGTCGTGAGAACCAACAATCTTTCTACTGCCATTCTATAAGGTACCATCTGAGATGAAAGAAGAGGTAGATCATGGGAAAAATGGGCTGACAACATTATTGAGTAGAATGGAAGTTCATTCACAGAGACTCAGGAATTGGCATGCAACTGAGACTGATGCAAGGAGCTGGTCAGGTGCTCAACTGCACAATGACCCTACGATCATACCCAGATATAGGATTGATGATGATGGTGATGATGATGATGATGATTAAGTGTTTTGCAATAAGTTGAGATTATAAAAGAAAATACTGATAAAAGATTATGAAAATATTATGCAGGTTCAGGGCAGTGATTTCTTATTTATTCTTCTGATGCCATTATGATTAAGCCATTTTGTATTGTTCTCTGAAATTAGAAGAAAATTCTCCAAGATATTGTGAAACTAGATATGCCTTCGTTTTTGTAGATAAAGTAAATACTTTCCTTATTTACCAAAGATTTATAGATGGCCAATCTAAAAATAGTAATTTATCCTGCTTTGTAGGTATAGAGCCTGTAAGTCCCGATCATCATCGAATATTGGTGAAACAGAGTTATCCTTTTCGTCATCATGGGGTCCAGTCATGTGAATCAACCCGTAATAAACATGCTTACCAAGAGCAACACCGTATCATTGTTTCTGATGGTACAGTCATCAAGAAAATGAAGGATGGTACTTTTGAGGTAAAGGATTTTACTCTTCACCAACAGTGCTCTCTCTCTTTTCATACACACTCTCTCTCTCTCTCTCTCTCTCACACACACACACACACACACACACACACACACACACA
The DNA here is from genome assembly GCA_963932145.1 of Acanthosepion lycidas. NCBI lineage: Eukaryota > Metazoa > Mollusca > Cephalopoda > Sepiida > Sepiidae > Acanthosepion > Acanthosepion lycidas. The sequence continues at coordinate 108,041,928 of OZ010581.1, forward strand.
CACACTCATATATATATATATATATATATATATATAAAGTATATTTAGGCAGCAAGTATTCATCCAAACAAGTTTGATTAAAAAAAAAAAAACAACAAGGTCTGTCTGTTTAATTTTTTATTGTATTTTCCTAATTTTCAGATAAGGTGTTGCATTGGGCTTGAAGTTGTAGATAAAATAAAGTTCATATTTTGTTATTTTTGTTTAAGTGCCTTTGACTTTTGCACTCATTATCATGAACTGATGTGGTGTCTGTCTGGTGGTTAGACTTCATTTGTCTGCATCCTGGTATTCTTTGGAAAGCTGGATGCTTTAAATGGTCTAGCATGATGTTATGTGTAACAGATATTGGAAATGAGGCTGTGCAAAAAGATTGTGATTTATTTATTTATTAATTTAATTTACAATTTTATTGATTTATTTTTTATTATTATAATAAAATAGGTGCACATATTAATTATATTATATGCACTTTAAAATACAATAAAAAATTAAACAGACTATCCTTGTCAGTTCTTTTTAATCAAACTTGTTTGGATATATATATATATATATATATATATATATGTATACATTTATATTGCATTTTTGTATCTATGGAAACTGAAATAATTGTATATTTATCTCTTGTCTCTGTGATCTGTATTTGTAGCAAGTTAAAATCCAAGCTTTCAAAGCAAGCAGTCTGACTCTCTCCCTTTAAAAGATTGTTGCAGATTCCATCATTGCAGTCAGTACTTTCATTTACTTATAAAATCTCACATATTTAGTAACTGTTATTAATTCTAATGTCTTAATTGCTATTTTTATATTTGTCATTATATCAAGAGGGTATTATCAATGTAAAGAAAATATAAACACTATACATGTTAAGTAGCACGTAAGATCAGAATTTGTGCAAGCAGAATGCTTACATTTACTACCTCACCTTACCCTAGGTCTCAGGTAAGGGATTGTATTAAACAGAAAGCAGATTATGATGGTGGAGGAAGAGGACAGAACATGAGAGACAAAATTGGCTGGAAGGGGATTTTGATCAAGAGACTTTCTAGGTCACATCATTACTGGTTTCTTGAAGTATACACCGAAAGATTTGGGGAAACTTTCTGTCACTTGATCTCCAATGATAACCGCCAGACATTTGACATGAGCATGTGAATGCATGGAATTTAATAACATCATAAATTAAGATCATTGCCAATTAACAATTGCACCAGGTAACGAAATTTTATAACATTCTGTTTTGTTACAGTTTTTTTGTTTCTGTATCAATCTTGACTTAATGCTTAATGCAAAAGTCACATCAGTTTTTCTACACTAACAAAGATATGCATAAAAACTATATAACACAATATTGTAGTAACACAATGATATATAATGAGATATTTTATATAATGAGCAAATAAAATATAATGTTATTAGTATAAAGGCTCACTGCATCAAGTAATATAAATAAGCTCAAAAGGGGAACGTTCAGCCATCATTGTCACTTGTGGCCTGATCTGTATTCTCAAACTAGACTCCATACAGTGATGTGCAGAGGTTTCGTTATGTCGGGGATAACTGCTTGATTATATGCCCCTAAGACTCAAGTAAGAGGTGGGGGCTATAGGGCCTGGTACTGAGAAATGTGAGAAAGGAAAACATTTTAAATATGCAAAAACAGAAGGAACATGAAATAAACACTTTATTCAAATTAAATATAAACTAATTTTTTATTTCACTCTTTGAATGGATACCTTTACCAATATGGATGTCCAGGGTCATTGCACCTTCTTCCCCCCACTTCTGCGTCCTACGGACTCCATATATAGCCATCATTGCTTCATCCAACCTTCACTTATATTGCTTCCCCATCAATTGCATGTCCTGATGAAATCATTCCCTGAGTGATATTTTGCACCCCATACTACAGTAAATGTCAAGCAGTTCTTCATTAAGAAACTTGTAATTCTCCACTTTGTTTTTTGCCAGAAAACCATTGGCAGTGTTCTTGAATGCATTTGAATCTATTTTTTTTTTTGTATTGTTATCGTCTTCATTTTGGATGCAAGCATATGCTTCACTTGTAGCCTAACAAACACACCAGCAGAAACTTTCATGTCTGACAATTTCAGAAACATTGTTTTTATTCTGGCATTTTAAAATTTTTTTTTTTTACAGTAAGGATCACCCTGTACAAGGATCAGGGACCACTTGAGGTTGTGTTAAGTGATAGCTTATATGTATAAGACAAGAAGATAATGGTTAACTCTAGTCTAGGGCAGGTTAAGATTTTAGTGATTGGGGAAACATCCCCCAGGGAGTCTATTCCGCAGAGCAGTGGTTTGCAGGAAGAAGCTGTTCAAGTGGAACTTACTTCTCACTGATGGAATATGAATGGAATGTGGGTGGTTTTCTACAATTCCTGTGACAGAGGCTTCATTATCGCAATCTAATGCTGCGATAAATTTTTTTATCAGTTTAATATTTAATGCAATGTAGCCAAAGGAAACAAATATGAGATGCACAAATAAAGTTACATATAACAAACTGATTTTTGATATGATTCACAAAATACTGATATTATAATAAAATAATGCTACCATCGTGTTCAGGCTGCCAGACATATACATGAAACATAAACAAATCAAGTGAAACAATTTTTTGTTACATAGTATTATAAAAATACATAGATTAATAATTAGAACAATAATTTAGAGGAGTATTGTTACATCCATTTATCTCTCAAGATAAAGGTAGAGTCCTATTTGGTCAAATTTCAGTAGGTGATGAGACTGGAGAGATGCAGGCTTGAAAGATGGTATATAGAGGCTGTTCACTACCCAGACTACATGGCTATACTGACAAGATCCAAAAGAATACAAAGCGTTATATTTAGAGTCACAGCTTCGTTGCAGGAGTTGCTGGAAAATTGTTAGTGTTGACAGTCAACTACATTCGGATCTTTCTTTTCTGTCTGGATTTACTTCCATAATTTTTTAACATGTTTGAATATGACTGCATGGCAGTCAAGGTTTAAAATCAGGGTTAAAATTGGTACATAAAGCTCACCATATCTGACCCAAAATTAAATTAATTATTATGTAATTAAAAATTTTATTTTCCTTTTGAATGGATTAAACATTTTTTGTATTTTTGCAGGTTCTCTATGTTGATGGCACAGTGGCAAAACTTGAATGCGTTTCATCAGATAAAAGTTTTGCAGAATTTAATACAGCTTCAAGTTTGTATTTGATTTCTTATGAATTAATTTTTTTTTAATTATTTGATATTAACTTTAAATAAGAAATTAGATCCTCTGTACATCAGCAAAAAAGATTTTGTTTTTGCATTGCTTTTGATGTAAAGTTTTTACAAATGTTCAGTTAATGTTTTGTATTGGGCATAAGTAATCTGATACCAGACAAATTCTTTGAAGTAGGTGTTATAAAAAATGCCTGAAATGTCTTTGTGTTCACTGCAGACATCAGGACATGTCCCAACCTTTTCTTTTGAATGCAAATCAAAAGTGATATTTTAGGAATGTAAGGAACAGAAACCTGGTGCTTCCATGAAGCACATCTACTGATGCTGGGGTTATCATGTTTGAAGTTTTGTGGGTATGTACTTTCATTAAAATATGAAATTAGAATGTAATAAGGAAAACATTTAACATCATTGACATTCCTACAAAAAAATAAATTCAACACAAAAATAAAAAAAAAATTAGTTTATGTAAAAATTCCAACTGTTACATTTTACCTTTGCACAAATACCCTTAGGAAAGATATAAATCCATCCCTTCTCCCTCCCTTGGTAGTGATAAACAGCCTAGCAGACTAGGCTCTCTGGCTTTGGTTTGGCAGCCTGTCTAGGAGAAGGCCAATTCTGAATTCAAAATTGGTTGTGTGTGGGACTATCAACTCTCTCTATGAAACCTACTTGTTATAGAAAGCACAACAGTAACACCTGCGAGGTGAGGCTGTGACCTTATACTCTATAGTGGAACCTACAGGGTTAACATAAATACATGCATTTCATTTATTTTTAAAATAATGTTAGATAAGAAAACAAGTTCATTTCAAAATACCATTGATAAGAGATGCAAAAAACCTCATTTACTTTGTTTTTAGTATTTACATTCAAGCTGAGCATTAATTAATTTTTCTGTTGTCATAAGGATTATTATGCATTCATTCACTTCACCTTCAATTACAGTCAAGCATCAATAATAATATGGAATTATTATAGCATTTTTGATTGTTTATATCAGGGCTGGTGCAAGGCTTTCACACCCACCTCCCCAAATCTATGATAAGGTCCCGGCCCACTCTACTTCATCTCAATTTTCATAAAGTAGTATTCATATAAAATACAAATTTTATTGTAAGCTAATTATGTATATTAATGGATCATATGCAATATAGGTGAACAATTCAGCTAGAAAAATTAAAAATAGATACAATGTATCTAAATATAAATTAGAGACATGTCATAATAGATTATTCCATCTTAAATCAACAATGTTTTGTAGCAATTTCAACATCAACTTGAGATTTTTCTTGTTAAAAAGTTGAATAGATTAACATTCATTATAGATAAAAAAAATATTGAATTTTATCTGGCATTTTTTTGAGACTTAACAGGAGCAAAAAAATGAAAAAAAAGACCCTAGAATGATATCAAAATCCATTAAAATTTTTCATTTTTTAATAGTCAGTTGAGCTTAGTTTAATTTGTAATGTATATGAATATTGATAGAAAAAAAAACATATGTTGATAAGATAGAGAGGGTTACAAAGCAATGCCCACAACTCCCCAATCAGGCTTCTCCCTATATTCCTTAAAGTATGAAATTACAATTTAATAAGGAAAACATTTAACATCATAAATATTCCCACACAAAAATAAATTCAAAGCTTGTATTTCAATTCAACACACAAAAAAGGATTTAGTTTATATAAAAATAAAATGGCATTTGCCAAGTCGGTAAATGTAAAAGGTGTTTTTTTGTTTGTTTTAAACATTTCAATGTTCACAAATTCATTTTCATGTTACATGAAAGAAAATTTATTCAGTGAAATCAAGAGAGAAAGATGAAAGTGATTTTGCCTTCTACAATATACAGGAGTAAACTTTATGTAGATAATCGAGGGTTCAGATTTTGTGTAGAAGAACAAATTATCTTTATATCTTATGCCTTGATCTGTAGGGATACAAAAGGTGATTATCTCCCTTGGCTTGTGATGAAGTCATGTGGATTATATGATGGCCTCTTAGTGATGTCACTTCATAGAGTGATGAAAGTGGCCAGTCCATCAATCACCTGCCAGGAGACAAACCAAGCAGCTGCATTTTTTAGCCTAGACATCAGATAAAGCTACTTACTTGAGCCAAGGCTAAATCTACCATGGTTTTGTTTTCCTTTGGAAGTATATTTTCACCAGATATAGAAAATATCTCCAGCTTGCAGTATTCATGTTGGGAAAAACCCATGACTTGCCATTTCTTATTTGAGAGAAATGTCTTCACTAGTGATATAGAAGATAAATCTGGCTCACTCGAATATTCATATGGAAACCTAAATATGGCTTCTCCAGGAACTCATAAGAATCATCTGGCTGCTCAAATTCCTGTTTGGAATTTTTACAAGTGAGAGTCTCTCTTTATGTATTCTTTTCACATTGCTTGTTGCATATATCTGTTATAGTTTCTCTGGGATGTGTAAATATATGTATTTAATTTTGTGTATGACTTAGCAGTATAAAACACTTTCTGAGAACAAAGTCTGTTTGTCATGTCTTTTTTTCAGTGATTCTGTTCTGTCCATGAAATAAGATATTATTATATCATGGATATAATAATGCTCATAATGGTAGAAGTTAATCCTGGGAGATTATTTCTTTCTTTTATAGCTCATCCATTCGATTCATTTGTATACATGGGTATAGAGGAAAAAAGATGAAAGTAATTAGACATTTACAATACACAGTAAATTTTTAGGTAGATCATCCAGCAGTCAGATTTTGTGTGCAAAACATGTTCTTGTTGACATATGTATAAGCATATGTGAACTTGGATTTGTATGAGTCAAACATTTCAGATATTTTGGCAGATGATTAAAGATATTCTGCTTCTGTTTAAATAAAGTTGCTGGCTCAAAAGTGCAAACTTGAAAGCAAAATTTGAAAAACTTATCATTTGTCCATAATTGTTAATATTTTCAAAATAAATTATTTTTATGCATGGATCCAATTGTGTAAAGATGAGTTTTGAATATTTTTATTTCTGTTTCTTGATGTAAAAGATCTGTTTCTTTCTGTTCTTGATGTAAAGATATGCATAAGATCCTTTGAAGGATCTTATGCATATCTCTACATTTGCTAACAGTGATAGTAGTAGTACTAAGTACAAACCAATATATTAATATAGAAATCTTTCTACTTTTATGTGCTGTGTTCTTACTGGACATGGTCCATTATGACTCTCCACAGCTTCCTGTTATAACAAGCCTATGGTTGTATGGGAAAGAACAAACAAGGATTAAATTTCAATAATGTGTATTGATCAAGTGTGAAGAATATATACATATTTGTTTGAAAAGGTGGAAAAATTGTTAATATGCAGTTCATTAATTGCTGTTGGTAAATAAAGTGATTTGGTGTAAGGGTGTTGTCGGTAGTGGCTGGGAGTTGACCGATCTCTTGGGTTGATTAGCAGAGAGGCCTTGTATGATTGAAACCGTTTAGGTATTTGATGGGTTGTTGTCATGTAATGAGATCGAGGTATTGAAGCTGAACTGCCTGTCATTGGTGAGAAGTGCTAGTTTTATATCTGTGGTTTAATAGGTGTGGGCTTCAACATTCGTCTTTGTTTTTTTTTTTTTTAGGGTGAGGTGAATATTCATGATTGACTTTTACATTTTTGATTTTTGCGGGGATTTGTTTTGTGGACCAGATGTGATGCTTGGAGTTCCTGAGCAGAAGATAACTTCTTTTATTTTGTGTTTTGCTTTCTTAGCTTTCACATCTGGCCAATATGTCTAGTGAAATGTATTTATGAATCAGAAAGAGATATTGATTAAAGTAGCATAATACTATCCTTTGTAGCTGTAATATCTGTCCCCTTATTACCCTTCAGTTCATGTTCTGCCATCTATTTACACAAACTTGTTAAATAGATTATTTTGACTGATAACTGAAAGTTGCTGGCTTAAAACTGCTGACTTGAAAGCAAAATTTTAAAAACTTGTCATTGGCTGATAATTGTTAATATTTTTAGTTTTAATAGTTTCTTTTCTATTTACTGAAAAAACAACCCAATAATTTTTCTGTGAATAAATATTAAAGGTGTAAGAAAATAGAATCAGCAAATAAAAAGAAATAAACTTCAATAAATAAAGCTGGTATAATTAAAATATTTAGAAACATTTATTCAAAGTAAATTGTCAGATATGTCAGGTTACTTCCTAATTTTCAAAACCACTACTGGAGACACTCTCAGGACTATAAATACTCTGCAATAATTGTTATTAGGTGTTTGAGTTAAATAATGTAGCAATAAGTATTTTTCACAAAATTATTTTGTGTGGTAAACATCTTGTCAAATATCCTTCAGTTTGTAATTAATAGTAGTTTTTAATTTAATCTTTTATATTTCATATTTTGTCTTTCTTTGATGTATTTTTCCCACTGTATAGAATATAGATGAATGCTTATATCTTTATGACTAGAAGTCCAGACTTGATTTATTGTAAAAAATGTGGAATATTGAAATATTTTTTCTCAAATAAAGTTTCCAACATAAACCATTCTAGTACAGAAATAGTTGAACTTACAAAGAATTTGCTCTATTCTTTTCTTGATTTTTTATTTGATTTTGTGCTACCATTATTGTATTCAATTTGAAGTTCTAATATGAAGTTTTGTTATTATTTAATTAATTATTCAGAAGAGTATCCTCATCAGCCAAAATACTATGAACAACAGCAGTTAGAATGCTTGTAAAATATTTCATAGAATAGTTGTTAAATGTTGTTACCATAACAGATGTCTATAAAGAAAAATCAATTGTATCATTAATACCAGTATTAATGTTTTTTGGCAGTCAAGTTTCATCCACCCTAGTATTAATTTTCTTGTATAAAATGGGTATTCTGTAACAAATTACCTGAAGCTAAATGAGTATGACGCTTTGCGTTTCACATGTAGGTGGTCATTTGCAATGCAAAAAGTGTGCATGTGTGATTGCAATCATTATATTACTATTAGCTAATGAATATTCCTGAATTGACCATGTATTTAAGGATTTGCTTGAAATGGCAGGAAGCATGTTGCATACAGCTGTTGAACAAAGGTTGCAAGTGCATTCCAAAGTGATCTACTGTAAACTGATCATTCTATGATTTATAATGTTAGTTACTTTCCATTCTTCTGCAGAAACCTTGTTTTGTCTTTCCTTGTGTTTATGTCACAATCAGTTCACTCACAAGAAGACATTCCCTGATGTCTGCAGTTATAGATGTAAGATTAGTAACCCTCATTTTTGGTATTATTTGTTGTTGCATATATCATAAATCGTTTTAATAAAAATGCCTTGAAATTATAATTTTTTTGGTATTTCAAGAAAAAAAATCATGTCATTATAAATTTGTTGTCTATTTGATGTAGGTTCTTGCGTAACAGGTGGTAAGAAAGCATCTATCCCTGAGAAGCTTCCTTTAACACCCATAGTGCAACCTGATGAAAAAAATCTTAAGCAAGAGAAATGGACCATCACCTATCCTTCTGGACAGAAGTTTATCTTAACTCCTGATGGAAAGAAAGTTAACTTACCTAGAGTGCTGTTCAGTATGAAATCAGATATTAAATCTGGCCAGGTAAGCAACATGTTGATTTTTGGATTTTTATTCATCTTTGAAAATTCAAAGTCATTGAAAATAAAGATGATTTGTATTTTTCATGATTAATATTTAAATAAATTTAACTTAAATTTCTTTTTATATTATTTCTGTTGCTTGGTTACACACTCCTATGCAGGTTTTTTTTTAACAGGAGTAACAGGTTTATCCCTTATTTCCTATTATATTTCCTATTTTTTCCTTCAATAAGAGTACATAGTTTCACCTATTATTCAGTACACACTCCTCCCCAGTTTTTTGAACAGGAGTAGAAGTTTATCCCTTGTTTCCTGTTTAGGATTGGGTTCTCTTTTTGTATCTAAAGTTTACTTCAACTCTATACTTCTAACACCTCCATCTGAACTCTGAAATTTTATTTACTAATTATTTTATTTATTTATTTTTTCTGTTCAATAAGAGAGGATAGGTTTGTCAGGAATTTTGAACAGGAGTAAAGGTTTCTCCCTTCTCTCCTTTTTAGGATTGGGCTTAGGTTCCTTATGAAGTCTACTTCAACTCTGTACTTCTAAAGTCTCCATCTGAGCTCTGAAATTTTATTTACTAATTATTATTTTTTTTCTCCTCAATAGGAGTTGATAGATTCCTTCTAAAATCTTTTAATTATCTTTCACACCCAGTAGCTCCTTGTGTCGTAGTGGCATTATAGTGTAATTACTTTCCAACACTCAAGTTACTCTTTTCATTGCTCCCTGGCCATCAGGCTGGAATCAAAGTGTAGTATTTGTTCACTTTATCTCTAATGGTAATACTAATGTTAGCTGCTTCTTTTAGCTGGAAATATTTGACATTCATGGACCTAGTAGTCTTGTGCTACTTGAGTTATGCTTTTCTTTACTTTCTGGCCATTGGACTGGGATCAAAGTGTAGTATCTGCTCTCAGACAGATAAACTACATTTTATCTCTCAACTCAATTGTGTCTCTATTTTTGAACAGAGATCAACTGAAAATATTATTGTGAGACGCCCAGTCTCAGGGATAGCTGCCCATGCACTAAAGAAAGAGAGGGGACTGGTAGTAATACAGATGCCAACTCAACCAACTGTTGAAGTGGCTGGGCTATTTTTGGAACTGGATCTGCATTAAACTGACCTTTTGCCACACTCCTCCCCTATCTTTTGAACAGGAGTAGAGGTTTATCCCATGTTTCCTGTTTAGGATTGGGTTTCTGGTTCCTTCAAAAGTCTACTTCAACATTTTTGATGTCTCCATCTGAACTCTTAGATTTTATTCATTAATTATTTTTTTTTATCTCCTCAATAGGAATAGATAGGTTTGTATATTGCCCAGCTATCACTACTCCCTGGCCTTTAAACAGGAGTTTATCTCTTGTTCCCTGTTTAAGATTGGGTTTCCAGTTACTTCTAAAATCTTTTCATTCTCTTTCACTCCCAGTAGCCCCTTTTGTCTTAGTGGCATTGTCACCTTGCTTGAGGTAAATTGATTAAAAAAATACATACGTTGAAGTATTTAAAGTGTTTTGTATTTACTAATTTCAATAATAATACTATTTATACATCTATCATTCAATAATATCAATCAGTAAATACAAATTGTTTAAAAAAAATGAAAGGTGATTTTCACAAAAGAACTTTGGTTTTAGACATTGCCTAATTTTGATATTTTATTGGCTTGTGTGTGTTCGTAAAGTTGATGTGAGTGTTTTTTTTCCCATCAAAATGCCACAAAAGGATTATATTTATATTTATATTGTAGACCATATTAACTCGAGATGACCATGTAATCCTAGTAAGTGAAACTACAGGGAAAACAATTGTGGAACATGAAGATGGAACACGAATTACATCTTACTACGAAGAAATGACTTCTCCAGTACAAAGGGACTGCGGAATAGAAGGAATGGAATCGTCAGGTGAAATAAATGACATTTTGCTCTCCTTTAAATCAATGCTTATTGGATTACAGGTTGTTATTAGTGAATTAAGATAAATTAGCTACCTCCACAGAAATACAATACCTAAGGTTTAAAATGAATTTTTAAAAATGAAAAATCTTTTTTTAAGTTTTTATTTTAGTTTTAATTTCAAGCTAATAGGTTAAATTTAATATTTCCAATGAGCAAAGTATTTTGCTCTGTTTCAGAACTAATTAAAATTGGCTGGAAGTAGTTTTTGTTTTGATATTGCTAAAATTGCTGATTTTAGTTCCATTTTTAGACATCTGTTATAATGATGTAATTCTCTTTATTAAATAACCTTGCAAAATAATATATACTTTTCTGAAACTATATTTGAGTAATAATAGCTGATTTAAAGTTTAATTAATCTGATTTGAAAATATTACTTTAAATTTAAAAATGCATTTTTTAGCATGGTAGTAACTGTTTGTTTAAGATGTTGACAGCTTGACTAACAGTTGGAAGTTTATCTAATTTTTTTCTACATTAAATATATCTGTAATAATTACTTGAGAAATATAACATTAGTGGCTTTTTATTTTATATAATTTTAAACTACCCAGTAATCTTAAAAATTTGGGAAAATATTCTCCAGAATCAAATGTTTTATAGAATTTTAGATACTTTGGCTTTATGTTTATTTTCTGATAATGTTGTGTATGGATGTCTGTATTTACAAAAATTGACATGTTTATACACATACAAAAAAAATTCAAAATTCTTTTTAAAATATTGGTGGTCGATGAATTGTATTTATGATTAGTAAATATAGTTTTTGCTTAATAATAATATCAGCTAACTATAATACTAAAAATTAATGTAGAATTAAAAAATGAAAACTTTATAAACTATTCTAATTAAAATTTAAAAAAAATGAATTCATTATTTATCAAAAATATTTTCTTTCTTAAGACAATAGTGTCCATAATATATCTTATTCATAAAAACAATTAAAAGGTTTTCTAATTAAATAATGTGTTAGCTTTATTGCATTTTTATTTTATGATTCAGAGCAGATTTTCAGTAACTCAAAGTCCTGTTTGAAAAAAAAAAAAAATGATGATTTAAATTCTCCAAGGAGTTCTATGTATAACTACTATAACCATTAAGCAGTGCAAAACTTCTTGAAATTTCATAAAATTAAATAAGTAGGGGGTAACAAATGTAAAAAAAAAATTGATTTTACCAAAATTTTCTAAAAGAGAAATATTTCTAAAATAATTTCATTCATTTGTGAATAAGTCCTGAAAGTTTCTTTAAAATCCAACAATTATTTAATTTTTGCAAGAATTTCCAAATCAATGTGTTTTTTACCACAAAAGAGATGCTAATATTTCTATATTAATCTTTGATCCCTGCTGCTGATGCAAGAAAAACAAGATTCTTAACCAAAATTTTGAACGTTCTAAAAAGGATAAAAAAATATAATTTAATAATCAAAAAATCCTTTGTCTTTCCTCTTTATAATAATATAAAGATTTAAGAAAAAAAAAGACCTCTTCATTCAGATATTTCTCTCAAAAGCCCATATCTGCTCAGTTTTCTATCTGAAACATAAACAAACAACTTTCTAAAGGATTAATGAATTTATTTTTAAACTGACATATCTTTATCACATCAAATTTTATTAGAGTGGATACTTGTATTTGAAAAAATGTCCTATTTATTTTTATTTATATTATTTTTAAACAGTGTGTATTATATCTACAGGCCTGCACATAAATGTTCGATTAAAAATAAATCCCTTAATTGTTTAGACATATATATATCCTTGCACAAATTAATTGAAACAACTTCTTTAGTTTCCTTTATTTCATCATACAGTCAGTTTTAGACCCATTGGAGTGTCAGGGTGTAATCAATTTCCATTTTTTCCTCAGATTAGGTAATTTGCAGTGATGTTTATTAATATGAATCTGTTTTCGGGGTGTATGATGAAATTTGTTTGGCCTTGAAAAGTATTGCATCATCTGTGATTGCATCAGATTTTAATCACACACAGACACTATTGTCCCAGCTGTTGATTAGTTGTCCTACAGCCATTGTCTGTGATAGATGTTACTTCAAGGATGCGTATGAAAAGTGTAACACTGCGTGAACACACTGGTAAGCCTTACTAGTGAGCAAATTAAAGTACTATAGACTGGCATGGAAACTTTCCTGATTTAAATCCAATTGAGAATCTGTGGTCAAGAAATGACTTCATGGAATGGAGATACGAAATACTAACATGTGCACTGGGTCATGTTTCATTGGAAAATTACAAAAGAAAGTAAATAATAATGGAATTATTTGTTTTGTTTCAATTCATTTGCACAAGGGTGTATATATATATATATATATATATATATATATATATATATATATATATATATATATAAAGGATGCGATGGGTAAATTGTCACCATATTATATTTTTAATTTTATGTATACATGTTGTTCGTTTTTGATTTTGTTGACTGCACAGTATAGTAGGCTCAGTTGGGCACTGTCTGTGAAAAAACAAGTACTATGACATAATTCATTCCGCCATGAATTTGGAAACATGCTGTACATGCTGTACTTGCTGGAAGCTCCAATATGAAAATTCCAGAGTGTTTGGGTGTCAATATGAAGACAGTGCAGAGGATTCAGAAAGAGTTGGATGAGTCTAATGGTGATTACGAAGGTGTTTGGAGTGATCCCTGGTGATAGTGACATTATGCCTCCATTAATCTTCCCACAGAACCTCAGAGGCCTACATCAAGTTCCTTGAAGACGTAGTGTGCCCTGGATCAAGAGTGTGGCTGATGGAAAACTCTATGTCTAGCAACAGGACAATGCACCATACCACACAAGCAGGAGAACTCAGTCATGGTTATCAGACAATTTTTGTAACCACATTAGCCATACTTTTTGCCACCTAACTCTATAGACTGCAACGCCCTTGATTATTTTATGTGGGGTAACACAAAAATGAACTAAAATCAAGGATTATGCCAGCATTCACCATCTTAAACAGGGAAACTGTCCAGAAGAGTTGCAGGAGATTCTGAATTCATCTGGAGGATGTGATTGAGCCAATGGTGATTTTATTGAATAAATTTACTCTTTATTATTTCAAGATACTTTTGTGTAATTTTGGTAAATATATCTGTTAAAATAAGATGTCATTGTTATTTTCATTTTTGTGTAATTTAGATGACAATTTATTCATCACAACCTATATATATATATATATGAATGATAAAATATAGTTTTAAGGTGTGTTGTATTTATGGAGTAAAAATGCTCAATATCTAGGGTAAAGTGTCTGTAAATATAACCAATGTGGACACAGAGATCAACACCAAAGGCTTAAATGCAATCTTCAGGCCATCAAAGACTGTCACTGTTTGGTGTAAATCTCTGTATCCATACTGTTTATAAGTGGACACTGAAGTCAACATCGAATGGTGACAGTCTGTTTCAGGCTTGAACACAATCTTCAGGATGGCCTGAATATTGCTTTCAAGCATGCAACAGACTGTCCCTATTTGGTGTCGACCACAGTGTCCACTTTTATATTTACATATATTTTATCCCTGATATTGAGCACTTTTACCTATAAATATATATGATAATTGAAGCATCCATATAAAACAACTGAATGCTATCTGTTCTTTCTCTTCTTACAGATGAGCCCTGCAAGAAAATGTTTATCATGGTAGAATGTCCCAGTTATGCAACTGTAAAATTTAACAGCAAAACAAGTGAGAACCTCACACTACTGGCCAATGGGACATTGATCAATGTCTTTCCTGATGGTTATTATAGTCTCTTATTAGCAGGAGAAAGTGCAGGTGACAGATTGTACTTAGATTTGGATGGGACTTTGACTTACACAAGTCCACTTTGTAATAACCTTGCTGATGACACTAACCAGCCAGAAACCTTCTATACTTTCAAGCATAATGCGCCGACTATCTGTGAAACTGTGGATCCTGATGGAATTACCTTCAAAGTGGACCATAAAGGCCATCACGAAATCATAAAAGAAAGTTCAGACAATAATGTTACTGAAAAATTTATTCATGTTGAAGAACCACCACAAATTACTGAGTACAAGAGACATGCCCCTCGGATTTTTTATCTTCTCCCTGATGGCAGTGGAGGAGAAATCCATCCTGGTGAAACCATTGATAACTACCTCAATTGGTCAAAGGAAGATCCTGCTTGTATTATTCTGAAAGATATGTTTCAAGATCAACCTGGGATTTATGGGATCACTTTGTTGAAACCATACAAGCCCTTTCCTGATAGTTGGCTGAGCCAATATGAATTAGAATCAATTATTCCAGAAAGTATTCGTCTGCAAACAGCTATTAACCCTGACAAGATCAAATCTGATTCTGTAAAATGTCCTGATATCTTGGAGATCCGGCAGTTCACTCAGTATCCATTGGTTAATGAAGAAGGAAGGGAAAGGTAAATATATTGACTTTGTATTTAAATCTCAAGATATTGCATCATCTTCTTTTATGTGTCATGCCCCTTCAAAGCATGATTGATCATAGCTCTCCACAACTTCCTATCTCTTCTGTGTGAATTTTTGGGATGAGGAATTATCCTCATTTACAGTCCAGTTATTGGTACTGTTTCCACTGAGTCTGAGTCTGTACTACCCAGTCCAGGGATTGAACTCACAATTACTTCTTTATTACTGCTCAGTTACTGGTACTCCTGTTCCCACTGAATCTGAGTCTGTACTACCCAGTCCAGGGATTGAACTGACAATTATTTCTTTATTACTGCTCAGTTATTGCCAGTCCTGTTTCCACTGAGTCTGAGTTTGTAATACCCAGCTCAGGGATTGAACTGACAATTACTTCTATATTTGCTGCAGCAATACAGAAGTCATTTTGATTTCAGTAGATTTCTTACTGTGTTCAGAAAAAAGTAAGGCAAATGCAATATTGAGCGATGGAAAAGGCTTTATTTTGATGAAAGGACAACACTTGGACTTCTTCAAAGCTTAATAAAAAACAAAGCTTTCAATACTTGAGTTAGATTTTTTTCAGTGGAAACAATGTGGATGTACTTATATTCAATAATAGCATCCTAAATTTCAAGGAACCAGATCTATAAAGGCAGGTGATCTTTAGGAACCTATTTTACTTATTTTCTTTTCAATCTGAGAATGGAAACAAATCTCTTTATAGTATCAAAAAGAATTAAACAATTTTGATAATTTAATAGAAAACATTTATTAAGATACTTACAGACTGAAAT
This sequence comes from Acanthosepion lycidas, assembly GCA_963932145.1. Taxonomy (NCBI): domain Eukaryota; kingdom Metazoa; phylum Mollusca; class Cephalopoda; order Sepiida; family Sepiidae; genus Acanthosepion; species Acanthosepion lycidas. Next base: position 108,057,996 of record OZ010581.1, read on the forward strand.
TCTGTTCTCATCATATTTCTGTTCAGAAGTATGATGCTTTTTGACTCTAGTGTCATCAGCTGTGTTATTGTTTCTTAGCCACATTTGAACTGAATTGATGCAGTCCCAAAGATCCAATGGAAGTACTATCAAATTTATGATGATAGATTTGCCACATTGTTACCTTCAAAATGATTTCTATTATCAGAATAAATTATGTTAATCACAGAAAACCCTCTTTCAGCCTCTGTAGGACTTACAGCAATGGTATTAATTTTTAGCTATTATATATTGGTTATTAATATATAAGATTATTTTCAGATAATCCAACAACCAGTTTGCTAAGCTTTTAAAATATTAAGAATTTGTTCATGCAAACTGGTAACATATTGCCACTTCTTATATCTTGTCATGGAACTTACATTGAACGTTTATAGTATTAAGAAATAGTGTTGAACAAAAAATCTTTTTAAAAATTTGTCGTATAGGAATAAAGTGTTGTTGCTGACACTGGAGTTTGAACACAGATCACCAGTAAGCAAACACAGGTGATTTCATTTCTACTAATATCACCATTTCTATTCTATCCTCCATTATTATACAGATCGCTATACTCTACTATATCCACTATTTCTATTCTCTATACTGATCACTATACAGATTACTATTTGGATCACTCTTTGGTGGTTACTATTTGAGCGAGTATTATCAAGCAAGTACTATTACTGTGAGTGATATTTGAAGGTGTCAGACACCAGTATTGTTCAATGGCGTTAATATAGTTGTATCTGCGATTACAAAGTCTCTACTAGAACAAGCATTACAAAAGTGACAATGAGTGTTTGCTGACATTACAAAAGTGGCAACAAATGTTTGTTGACATCACAAAAAAATTATTGTTTATGCTTTAGGTATGAAACTGAAGCTAGAAGATATATATTTGTAGATGTCCCAGTGAGAAAACATGCCCTACTTAATATGTAATTTCAATCTTGGCTAGTCAGGTTGGTCTCTGTGGCTGAATTGGTAAAAGCACATTTTGGCTCAAAAAGTGATTTTTGTGATAGAAAAAAGAGATGCAGGTTCAATTCCTGTCAGATGACACAATTTTTCTTCAGTAGGATTTCTCAATTTAGGCTGGTTGTTAGTAATTTCACTGCTTAAAAAGAACTGGAATAGCAACTCAAAGATGTGTACCACTAAAAAATAATGTTTATAGTAATAAGAAATTGCAGGCTGTTTGTGCATATATATTTTTTCAAGAAACTATGAAATGTTATTCCCTTGTGTTTGTATCATAAAATAACCAGCGGTTTGTACTGTTTTGAAACCTGTATAGACATATGGTAGTATACAATACAACCTGCTTTGTGGACATATTTTTATTGTATTGTGTTTTGTGAGTGTTGTTTAACTTAATCTATACTGCAGAGTATCTGGTTGAAAATGCTGTTACCCCTGTGTCCTTATAGTTATTTATTTCCAGTAGATGACAATTTCCTATTTTTTCCTAAAATGAGCCAGAACAGCCAAGCAGTAATGTTATAATAATGTAACAGTGAAAGTTGCCTGTCCTTGTTCAAATGCATGAAATTGCAGGATAGTGATTTGGAGGGACTGCTAACTGGATAATAATTATTAACATTCTCAGGAGAGTAGGTTGAATTGTTGGCAAAAAAATAGAAAAAAACAATTTAAGAATTATGTTTTTAAAACCATAAAATGAATTTAAGGCTTCAAGGAGAACCCAGAAATAACTAGTCAAGATTCAGTAAAATTGAGAAAAAACAACTATCCATTTCCTGCTGATAAGATGACATGATTATTGTGTTGTCTTAATATTTTGATCCTGAAAACTTAAGTTTAGGGTTTTGTTTACATTATACTATCTGTCCAAAACATGTTTATTCTTACAGAAAAGTGATTTCCAAATTCTTCTGGACAAGGAAAGCATCTGGGTTTTGTTTAATTCCCAAGCTTAGGACTTGTTTATATTGATGCTGAAACACCATTATCTTTACAGAGGGAAAGAACAAAAAATTTTAAAGACAAAGTGAGTGCTAGGTTGTTATTAACAGACTTCCTAAAATTAAGACAATTGTGGTAAATAAATTAGATATCAATGTCAAATTTTGGAGGGAAATCATCTATATAAAGGAGAACTCACCAGGCACAAGACACAGAAGATCAGGCACAACAAACACTGTTGTCAGAGCTTCATTCCAGTTACCTTACATGAACACATCTGCATTTTCAGTTGCTGGAGCAAAACACATGGACACACATATGACTGACAGTCTTTCTTCCACTATTTTATAACAATTTGTGGCTGGTGGGGAATAACTTGATTTTTGGTAAATAACAGAGACTTTTTAATCAACCAGTTTTTTTCATATTCAATAAATCTTGTTCCAGCCCTGATTTGCAACATTGTCCTTGGACACAAAGAGGCAAAAGTTACCGCTGTCACAGATGGGAATTACACAATCTTGTCTAGTCCACAATGTACATATTTGGTCACACATTAGACTTTGCCATCAATCCCAATATTGTAAGATTTTAGGAAACCTGATTTAACCATATTAAGATGACACACTGGGTCTCAACCAAAGTGGGAAAAGAAAGCTGGATGACATGTAAGGTCAGTATTACTCAAATAAGCTGTTGGAGCTAGGGACTGAGTAAGGAGAGATAGGAGAGACAAGTGCAAATAAGGTGGGAGTTATACAAACATGTGGATTTTCACAGAACCTTTTTATCTTCTCTTTTTCACACTCTACAATATTTAAATATGAGTTCCTATTATATAGGGATAATAAATTCTTTTGTGAGTATCACTGTCAGCAACAAGTCAGTCATTGATGTCTGTGAAATCCTATCTGAAGATTTTAGTTATCTTGTTAAAAAACAACAAAAAAATACATAACACAATCATATGACATGATGCCTCACCAGCAACAACATTGAGGTGTTAGTGCATTTGTGAAAAATATGTAAAATCCCCATCATTTTTTTGTATGTTCAGTTATTGATATTTTTATTAAGATTTTCTTTTTCATTTTTTATCTATTGGATATGATTATTCTCATATAAGAAACTTTTTATTTGTTTACTGCTTGAAATGATGACCATTTTATAAGCTCTTTCTGCCCTTTGAGAATTACCCTTGGAAACAGAATCTAAATAGCAAAGCCAACCATGTAGGTTACATTCCCTTATGCAAATAATTAAGTCTTATCCTTATCATAGAAAACTAAAAGGATTCCTTTTCCAGTAAAGCATATTGTTAAACTAAGAATTAGTTTATATGGCCAGGAATTGAATTCTTGTTGGTATACTAGAAAGATATAAGCAGTGGTGGACTGTGTCTAAAAATATTGATTGTCAAGAGACAAAAGGGGCACACACACACACACACACACACACACAACTTTTCATTGACCTCATGACCTTATGTACCGCTTGATATCCTTTTAAGTTGCCAAACATCTCAAATCCTGAACTGTAATGTTATCTTTAAATTCATATGCTCTTGCTGAAAATGTAGATTTCTAATTGTGTCCAACCTTACTGAACCATTCCCTCCACCTCCACTCCTTTTCATCTCCATTTAACACGGCTTCATTCCTTCATACACTGAATGATTATTTGATTTTTTGCCTTATTGCATTTTTATTTGTTATTACTCTTTCTTAAAAATAATTCTATTTTATTAAGTTAGAATGCAAAGCTTAGGAAAAAAGTTGAAGATTTATTTATCTAATTAATTACAATTTTTAAGGGCCCTTCAGAGATTCACACTACCCTTTTTGGCTCTCCAGTCCTTGGACTGATGTACCGGCTGAATCAAGACTATTGATTAATATACTCTGAAGTTACTAACCATCTCAAATCACTCTTGCTGAAAACATGGAATTTCCTTATGTCTGACACCCCCCCATTCCACATCCAGTCGTACTTCATTCCTTTTCAAGCACTGCTTATTTGTGTCCTCTTCTCTTATTTTTAATTTCATTTTATTACTAAAACAGTTAACTCTGTTTATTTATTGCATTTTTATTTGATATAGGGGGCCCTGACTGCATCAGTGGCCCACTTGCCATTGGGCAAGCTGATACCTTGGTCAGTCTGCCACTGGATATAAGTATTTTTTCTTTCCAGTATCCAGCAAGGACTCTCTGATTATATTGAATACTGTTTCAACCGATGTAGCCGCACTATTGAATCACAGGTACTGGATAATCGTTCAGAAGAGGAGAAGAAATTGGCTGATGTTCTGCAAGAAAATGTCAAGCAGTTTGATTTGAAAGAACAACTACGACCTCAGTTAAAGATAAGTATGTAATCTTGTTTTATAATCATTCACCAGTATGCTTTATTCTAATTTAATATAGACTTTAATTTTACTAGGTATACAACTGTTAGTTGTTGATTGATTGGTTGATTGATTTTTTATGACTTATCAACCTTTTGCAGTTTATTTAAAAACAGAAAATATTTTTAGATTGTATAAGTTTTCTGGAGATTTACTAATGGAAGTCCTACTATTTAACCCATAGGGATTTGCATGTAAGTGAATGTAATGAATCTGACTGGGATTGAAACTCAGCCCTCCAAACTGTTATTGGAGTTTAACATTATTTTATTCTACCAAATATAACAATATTCTGTAGTAGTGTTCTGTTATAATTTTTATTGTATTAATGAAAAAAATTATCATTTTAAAATCCTTCCATGATTTCATTTTTTTTTTAGTAGTAGTCAACATCCATTAGTCTTGTGAGATGATGGAGTCTACTAGAGTGTCCAGTAATGACTGTTGCAGAAGCATTTGTGTTTCTTCAACAGCCACAAAGCCAATCTACAGTTTATACTGTAACTATGTTGAATGGATCATAATTCTAGTTTCTGGGAGAGTGTACACTCTGGCATGATCACTAGTTGAAGAAAGCCTGTATGCTCAAACCCTTGCTCATAACAGCTTATGATTTTGTGCTACCACAACTGTTGATGGCTTCTTCACTCTTTCATCTACCCAATTTCATTTACAATGCTAGGATCAACCCATTGTCTGGTTTTCAGACACTTCCCAACACTGTCCCACATTGGGATTGTTTTCAAAGGCTGATATTATCAAGAAGTCCTCCTTGAGAAATCAACCATGGCAAGATTCAAACCCAGCCCTTTTCTAATCATTGGGTTAAACTATAATATAAGCATGAATAGGAAATAAGAAATACAAAAAAGCCCCAAAACTTTACACAAAACTCAAAAATATTAGGAAATTACATTCATTTATAAATTTCCAAGAAGGTCGTATACTGATGTTTGAGAGTGTTATAGTTTACAAATGTTCCTTACTGGAGTTTTGTTTGCTTGAGTATAAAATTAAGAGTATTGAATAAATCATTTTTTTTGTATTATTCTTTTTACAATTGAGCTCTGTAATATCTTGGAAACTTGGGATGTGTGTATTCTCTGTGACAATAAAACAATACAAGTAATGTAAGGTATGTTAAAGTGAATACACATAGAAGAAAACAAACATTGTGTGTAATTATCAAAGGAAAACTTTCAAAATGTGCTTTTGTTGAAGAACAGAATTGTCTAACAATTCTTATCAGTAGAAGATTGGTGCCAACAGCATTGTCTTTGAATAACTTTTTCTTGATAGAGTTTCAATAAAGAAAATGATTTAAGTGAATATATGTTGTCATCATTTTCATATTTGAAAAAAGTATAAAGTAGGAACAAGTTGTTTTTTTTTAAACCTCAGTGCAGATTCTGTATGATATAAATGGACACATTGTTAAACTAGTCTGAAAAAAAAGAGAGTGTAAGAAATGACTGCTGAATGTCACCTTAAAAACTACCTTTTTCTTTAAATCTTAATATTATAAAAATATAAAGGGAATTAATTTAGTCATAGTTTACTTTGAATATATAGTGTTGAATTGTTTTGCATGCTTCTGATTATGTCAACATTGTTCAAGAGAGATGATTTAAGTTTGTCTAGATGAGATGGTTTGTTGATGTTCATCCCTATTGATTGTAGAAATATTTCCCTTTTGCATGTGTGTGTGTGTGTGTGTGCTCGGCAGTGAGAGTGGAATGAACAAACCCCAAGGGCCTGAAATACTTGTTCAACCGCTTTTATTTCTGGTTGAAAGGAAAGTGCAAAATAGTAGTATTTCAAAAGTGGGGTTTTCAAGTTAACAAAGTTCTTGAGTAGTTGTTTTGTTGAGAGAGATTTCTTCGCTAGTTACCATGAGAAGAACAAAAAATCTAATTATGAAACTGTTAGGACAGGCCTCATCTTCTGCAGTAAGGGTTGAGTATCGCTTTGAGCTACGCTTGAATGTTGCTGCCACTGACAATGAAAAGTGGGAAAGAAGCCAGACAGGGCTTGGTCAGGGCTTTTAGGACCTCTGGGACTTCTGATTGTACACTGCTGATTATTTCTGATGTTGCTGCCATGGAACTGATCAAAATGAGGAATCCCACACATGTCACAATAGCCAACAAGCCAAGATAGTTTTTATAAGATGCTGTACTAAATCATGTTGGAACGCCAGTTCTTGTATGATCATCAAAGTTAAGTAACATCGATCCTGGTAAGTACCTAGATGGGTGACTGCTTGGGAATACCAGGTTCTGTAAACATGGATGTGCTGGTGATATAAAGGATAATGGCTTGAAATTGAAAATCAAAAAGTCAAGTTTCAATTCCTGTCAGGTTTCTTATATTCACTTATATACAAAATATCCTTCTCCTCACCTGTTATGGGCTAATTAATTGGACTTGTATTAGCAAATCATTATAGATGTTGTAATATGCGAACAAAGATTACTATTTAAAATATTCAGGTAAGGGAGCACCAGCAAAAATTTAGATGACTAGAACCTTGCAGCTGAACTCTCCTCTGATCTTGCCCCCTGCACATTTATAATGGAAGAGGAACTGGCTTGTAACGTTTAATACCTCCAAAACCAAGCTAGTAACATTTCATCATCACAGAGAAGAGCCTGAGTTTTCTCCTATGATGAATAGTTGTACCCTGAATGAGGTTCCTTTCCTAGAATGTCTACTGGGACTCAAGCTCACACCAGACCTCAAGTGGACCTCATATATGATCCATTGCTAAAGACGCTGGAATAATGGTCACTTCCCTGTACTACTCTAGAATGTATCTGACTTCTTTTTCCATTCTCTATTTTTTTTTATAAGAGCCAGATTAGACTAAAAATGGAGTATTGTTGCCACATCTTCCCAATCCTCACTCTCCTGCATTGAGTTTGAAATTGTTTGTGTGACTCTGTGAGTGATGAATTTTTTTCTACCATACCTTTCCCCACAGCCTTGTGTTACTCTGTTGCTATTTTCATGGCAAATGTTTTGGGTGAACTATATTCCTTGGTTCACAACTAGAAACCACCGTGCCACCTACACTGAGTCGACTCCCTTTTCATTGGTGAGAAGGAAGTTCCACTTGGACAGCTTCTTCCCCAGAATTGAGAGGAGGCTTCCTTGATCAGTACAATCTTAGCCTCTTCAAGTTGAGGGTCAACCATTATCTATCCTATATATTCTCATAATATACACGTTTTGCTTCCTTCCTGTATGTCCTTATGACAACCTCATTTGGTTACATTTTACCGAAATGGTTCTTGGGACTTGTATTGGGTGAACATTAGCAAAAAAATAAAAGAAAAAGAAAAAAGGCAACAAATAAATTTTATCAGCAGGAAATCTTGTATTCTTCTTGCAATATATTTAGAATGAAAATTAAAGATGGCTAAAAAGTGTTTCAGATTTTCTGGAGAAAAGTTTTTTTGTTTTTTTTAAAAATTTCTAACTAAAATTTAAAGAAGAGTGTTTCGTTTTTTTGTTTTTTAGGTGATGTAAAACAATTGTACCAACAAGGAATTACAAGAAATCAGACTTTACCAGTTATTGAACAAAAACAGAAAGAAAGCCAGAACATACCAAATATAGAGAAAATGCAGAAAGATAATCTTGAAGAGGAAATGGCAAAGAAAGCTCTTCGAAATCAAGAAATTCCAAATTATTTTGACAGCATGTTTGGTAAAGCTTTCCTAGAAACACAACAGGTGATGTAGAATTGTTTTTCTTTTGGTTATTCTGTTTTAAACAATTGTTGCTTGCTTATTTTTGCACCAGGAAATTAATCTTTAAATGTTTGTAGAAAACAACTATTTCAGATGAGGACAATAGTCTGAATAATGTAAATAGTATACATAATACCTCATCTCAGAAATATAGACAGATACTGAAAGATTGGTACGGACCTGATACACCAAAAATATATAGACAAATTGAAAACTGGAACAAATATTGAACAATCTGATGCAGAGATCTACAACTTATCCCTTCAGGCTTGGCACCAAGATTTCCCATCAATTCAAGGAGAGCCTCTCTGGTCGCAGAAAAAGTGGGACACGCCCTTGTCCGAGAGAGAATCCAGTACAATCGTTGGATAAAACGGATCCTACAAGCTCAAATCTCCCTGAGGCTTGAGGATTTCTTCAACAGAATTACCAATGAAGAAGACTGGAGAAGGATCTGAAATGATCTGGATAAATCCTTCAGGCATAAATTCGATGTAGTCAAGGCTTGCCAAGTACAAAAATTAAACAGATTGATGGATCAGAAGGTGACGCACAAGGTCCATCACTCACCAGTGAAAGCAGTAATCAATATCAGCCAATATCAGCTGAGTGCCTCTGAGGAGTCAGTATTGAATAAGGGTCTCAACTTCACCACAACCATCAGGCAAGTGCCATACTTGGACATCATTGCCAGAGTTGAGGAGGTTGCTTTGAACTTCCCTCAGGCTCAGGCAGATGAACTGAGATGGAAGGTGAGATAGACCTTGGAGACTGTAGTGATGGACAGATCAGATTATACAAGAAAGCTGGAAGACCTCATTAGCAATGGTAGCTACAGCAAAGTAAAAATGATCCTACAATGAAAACGGAATGCAAACTGTCACAGATACTAATCAAGAACAAGGATCACTTCGCACCTAAGTCATATAGGCAGTTACTGCAGCGTTACACCAAGTTACCTCACATATACGGTCTCCCTAATATTCACAAAGACGACATTTCACTCAGGCCGATTATTAGTTGCCAAGGCTCTGTGTGCCACCCTCTGAATTGCATCCTTGTAGATATAATTGACCCATTGATCAGAAAGTCTCCTTCATATGTTCAGAAATCCGCCAACTTCGTGGAAATAATCAAAGATGCTCCCATCCTATCCAACCAGATGGTGAGCTTGGATGTGGTGAGTTTGTTCACCAAGGTACCCACGGAAGAGGCACTCTCAGTAGTCAGAGACAGATTGGCCTCTGACTCATCCCTAGAAGAAAGGACCAGTATTCCAATAGATAATCTGATGGAGATGTTGTCTTTGTGTACACAATCAACACACTTCGGAATGGGATCACACACATATCGACAGGATGAGGTCTTAGCAATCGGCTCGCCATTATCACCAGCAATGGCGAATATATACATGGAATACTTTGAGGAAATGGCATTAGAATCTATATCTCTAAAGCCAACTCTATGGTTAAGGTACGTAGATGACATCTTCATACTCTGGCCACACCAGGAAGATGTTCAGGTTCTACTGGACCATGTGAACTCAATAAGACCTTTGATACAGTTGACAATGGAGAAAGAGAGTAACAACACACTCCCATTCCTGGATGTACTAATATCTCGAACAGAGCATGGGTTCAAGACATCTTTATACCATAAACCCACATTCACTAGACAGTACCTCCATTTCAACTCCCACCATGCATACAGCGTAAAGAAAGGGATTGTCTGCTGCTTACAACACTGAGCAAAAGTCATAAGTGGTGACCCAGAGACTTAGATAAAGAATTGGTCAGTATAAGTAGTACTCTACAGTGTAACAACTATTCTGGGTACATGGTAGCAGCCCCCAAAACTGGGATAGACAGGTACAAGAGGAGGACAACAACACTCAGAAAACAGTCTGCCTGCTTTATGTGAAGGGGTTATCAGAGAAAATACAAAGGATCTGCGGTCCATATAACATCAGGACAACCTTCAAAAGCTGGATGACACTTCGCAGATATCTCTCCCGAGTAAGAACTCTCTCATAGAGAAGATCATAACTAAAGACTGTGTGTATGCTATCCCATGCAGCTGTGGAAAGAAATATAAAGGGGGGATAGGCCGCCCCCTTAAGGTAAGGCTTCAAGAGCACCAGAAAGCTGTAACCCAAGGGCAAGTGGAAAAATCAGGCATGGCTGACCACATATGGAGAGAAAAGGGAGATCACCGCCCTCTGTGGAATCAGGTTGAGATCATAGACAAAGAACACCATTGGAAAATTTGTAAACTTAAGGAATCAGCACATATGCTAGGCCACAAAAATCACCTGAGATGACCAAGCATAGAAATGAATACAATATGGGAACCAGTAATAAGGAGTGCAAAAAAGAGAAAAGTGATAATAACAACAAAAAATTGCAATATGAGCTCTGGTAAAAACATACAATGATAACAGCAAAAATTGCAATATGAGCACTGGTAAAAAACGGTTGCTGAGACATTAGGTTTATAATACCCAGAAATTCATACACAGATGTCCTCAAGGACATTTGGCACAGTGGATAAAGGCATTGGTTAGATCAAGTGACAGGACCCAAAGTTCAATACCCGGTTAAGGCAATAGAAGGAAATTAGCAGGAGATAACTGATAGCTGACATCCATTAAAACATGGCATGTGGAACTAGAACAGTCTACCCCAGTGACCAAAATAAATGGTTCAGTTCAACATTCCAACGACCTGAAGAAGGCCGGAGCGTACAATGGCCGAAACGTTGTAATAAATATGGCAACAAAGATGAGGACAATAGTTCGAATAATGTAAATAGTGTACATACCGCATCTCAGAAATATAGACAGAAACTATTTCAGAGTTTGATTGAAGTCTGTGATTAAATTCTTGGTGTCAGGTTGACTAAATACTAACTTCATGAAAAATATTTCAATTTTATTTAAAGTTTTGTCTTGGTCTTTTAATTACTACCATTATATATGAATTGTGGATTTGTGGATGGTGTAATGAATAACGTCTTAGAATGAGAAAATGGAGAGCTGTGTTCAAATTTCCGTCAGGTTCCTTACATACACTTATGCACAAATACTCTTGGGAAAAGTATGAATCCATCTCTTCTCCCTATGGGTTGAATAACAGTACAGTCTGGGTCCTATAGATTTGGTGGGAAAACAGTCTACTGCAGGAAGAAATAGCCATCTACTGCCTAGTCAGTCATGAATTGAAAGAGACATGATCACTCAAGTGTGTATTACATATCATGCATGGCATTTAACTGAATGATTGATATATGATAGGTTCATCTCCTCAGGCTGATATTATGAAGATATCACCTTTTTCACAATTAGAGCATGGTGAGATTTGAACCTGGGTCTCAGAACATTAACATCCTAACCATTCAGTCATACAGCCAATGGTAGATGAAACTGTTCTGAAGCAATCAACAGTTGTGCTTGCATGAAGTCACAAGTCATTGTGACCGAGGGTTTGAGCAGGCTGACTTTGTTCAATGACTGATCATGCCAGATTATGAGCTCTCTCCCAGAAACTGCAATATAAACCACAGGTGTGTAGGTGAAAGGTGGAGAAACAAAAATGTGTCTAAGCAGGTGTCTTCAAGAGGGACTAGCTAGCCACTTTAGTAAACTCCCGATAGATACCTACTTGTATGTGCTGGAATGAGTTTTACCATCCTATTGAAATAATAAATACATCTATATAGAGTCAGGTAACAGTTAGATGCTTATTCTTATTCTTTTATATGCCATGTCCCTCCAGGATGTTGGCAATTGTGACTCTCCACAATTTCCTATTCTTTGTGGCTCTTAGCAATGTTTATTTTTTTATTCTCTCTCCCACTTCCTGTTCTGTCATCCATTTAAACAAGCTTGTTAGGTAACTTACTCATTATTTCCATCTGTCCCCTCCTGCCTTTCAATATATACTGTGGGTATCAAATTTTCTAAGCCTTCATTCTATGTCCCAAAGATTTCAACTGTCTTTTTCTGATTCTAAGTATAAGTGTCTTTTCTGTTTCGACTTTCTTTAAAACTTCCTTGTTGCTCACATGCACTGTCCATGATATTCTCAGCATCTTTCTGTAGAACCACATCTCTGTTACCTTAACTCTCATCTTCATCTGTGAGGAAATTGTCCCGATCACTGCCATATAGGAGGATTGATATTACATAGCATTCTTGGTTTCTAATGAAATTTTCCTTAATCATCACCACTATCATGATTGGGTGTGGTCATAGGTCACTGTTCAGCTGAGCACCTGACCAGGGTTGAAAGTATACATTCATGTGTAGTGTGTCTTGGGTAGGTAAATCTAGCAAATTCACAGAATACTCAAGACTCTAATCAATGCTGGATTAGTTAAGCATCTTACTTCACACAGCCTCTTTTCAGACATACAATATGGCTTCCATTTCTCCAGGTCTACTGCTGATGGGTTAATGGCCATCTCTGAATTTGTCTATCAAGATTTTGATAAGTATAGTGAAGCTTGGGCTATGGCTCTAGATATCACATAGGCATTTGACAGTGTTTGGCATGCTGGCCTTCTCCGCAAACTTAAGGGCTACAGTCTCAAGGGATATTTGGCTTAATCCAATCATTTCTAACAAATTGTGTAATGAAGGTTGTGTTGAGTGGGTATGAATTCAGATCAATTCATACTAAAGCGAAGATCTCTCAGGGCTCTATCCTTGGAATTATGCTGTTTCTGTTCTTCATCAATGACCTCCCTGATGTCATTATTTCCAAGATAGATATTTATGCAGATGATGCAAGCAAGTCCAATAGACCTGAGAAAATAAAATTGGCAACTGCTCTCAAAAAGGACTTTCAATCAGTGACCAATTGGGGCAAGAAATGGCTTGTAAATTTTAATGGCTGCAAAACAAAACTGCTTTCATTTAATCACCACACGAAACTTTTCTTACTGCATCCTAGTGGCATTATTGCCTTGCTTGGGACAAAATGATTAAAAAAAAAGAGAACATAGCTGATGTTCTTCAATTTGGAGGCTTCCCTGGGCCATGGACATGTAGCCATTGATTCTATTGAATGAACTGTCTTCCCTGACTGTTGTCTTCAGTGTAGGAAGTCCCCCACCCACTGATGCCATATTAGTAACACATTGGTTGTATAAAAAGCTATCGAGCCCAGTTTACACTATTGTACTAAATGACTGTTGACCTTACAAGAAGGCTCATCTACACTTTGGCAGATCTTGATTTTATTCCTGTAAGATATCTAGCTATCTATCTCACCGGAAATGTCTGGTGGCAGAACTGGTTTAATCACCAATTACTTGATAAGTATTGAGTTGCATGGTACAAGTAGCACTTGTAGAGTGACCTGACATATTTCTTCATACTTTGTATATAATCATTGTACAAAGGGCAGGACCAAACATTAATATATAGACAAGTATAAATGTATATTTCTTTTATTGAAATCTTTAAATATAAGGCACTTTGTACATGTAAATACAGGTATTTCGATTCAGTAAAATTAAATCATTTCTATGATTTTGAAAAAGGTTTAGCAAAGCATCATTATGAAAATGTCTCTTTTCAGATTAAAACTCTGGATGGGAAACTTAAGAAACTTTCAAACTTTCCAGTTTTACAAACAAATCCAGTGAAACATAACAATATTGATGTAAAGACAGGTAGAATGTTTTTTTCTGTGTTTTATTATACGTTTTAATGATTATATCCAATGATTGAGGAATGAGGTATCACATCTCTATATACTTGCCATTATTGTATTATAAATTATATTTGGATAGTTACACTGATATTTTCATTTTATTATATATCAGCATTTCTCAACCAGTGCACCTGGCAACACTAATGCTCCCAGTAAGGTAGTCAGGTGTGTTCCAAGTTAAAAGTAATTTATGAACTATTATTTTTTATTCTTATAAAATTATAAGCTCCACTGTCAACCATGTAAAACTAAAATACAGACTGTAAATGTAGGGGTTCACTTTTGCACATCTTAATTTTTAATTAATATTTTTATTCCAGCTTAATAAAAATCTTTGAAAGTGGTTGTAATTCTGTTAATAAAGGTTTTCTTAATGAATATTTTAATTAAGATTTGTTTATTATCTGGAAAAAAGAGAGTTTTTTTTAATATTATCTTTGAGGTTCAATCTTTCTTTTGTGAAGCACTGTAAATAGTCTAAATAAAGACATAAATTATATTAGATGTATGAAAAACATTTCTAGAAATTGCATATGCCTAATACTTATTTTCAATATGTCCAGTGAGTTTTAAATTTTCCAGGCCTTCTTTCCTCATAACATGTCCCAGAAATTTCAACCGTTACTTTCTGATTATAAGTATTCCTATTTTCTTTAGAACATCCTTATTTCTCACATGTTCTGTTCGTGGTTGCAAACATTTAATACTTATCAAACATATTTAATCATGTTTATAATATTTTTTTTGTTTTGTTTTTAATCATTTCATCCCAGTAAGGTAATAATGCCACTAAGATTTTGTTAAGAATCTTGAGATATAGAGTTAGAGCACCAGGCCAGATATGGCTGCAATATTCAATGCACAGATAAAATAATAGATTTATAAATATACAAGATGGATTCTGATGAGAAAAATTCCCTGGCATGACACAGTGAACCAACCTTCTTATCAGCAGTCCTAGCAACTGATTCAATATAATCGTTTCACTTCATATCAGTAGGAAATGTGAGATCAAGAAAGTGGAATGTGTTGCTCTCCTGATGATGGAGGTTAAAAATTGTTCTCTGTGATAATTAAAGGATAAAAGTTTTGTTATGGAGGTGTTAAAATTTACAAGCCATTTCTTGCCCCAGTTAACAATTGATTGGAGGCCATTTTTGAGAGCAGATGCTAGTTTTACAACCGTTACTTTCTGAATATTTTCCAACCTTTAAAATATATTGTACCTGACTGTTATCAACTATATATAGATGTAGTAATGATTTTAATGGGATGAAAAATTTTTTCTAGGTCATATAATGATAGTAGATAATTAATCAACAAAGCTTTTCAGCAAAATTTAAATATATTTCCAATATATTTAATCTCCTGATCGCTAATTAAACCCTCATATTTCTGATCTGTTATATTTTTCAGGTCCAGCCACTCACCAAAGATACATGACACCATTATCAAGAAATAGTTACATTGGTACCTATTCGTCTGAGATTGAACGTAAGATTTACATTGTATTTGAAATGTTCTATGCAAAAATTCTTACCATTTATCAGGCTAGATCAATAAGTCAGTAACCTGACACTGAATTTTGATCTGAAATTGTCACTGTATGATGCTTGATCTTACCATTTAATATTTGCTACCGAATTAAATTTTTTTTAAATCAAAATCACCTAATGTACGGTAGTAAATCCACAAAGACACAAAGGTTTACTGGGTGTGAGAGAATTGAAAAACAACCATTATCGAGGAGTGAGAACAATAGGAGATTAATAAGGAAGACAGATAACAATTGATACTGCATTTAAATTTTTGAAGATCAAAGTTGGCTGGAAAGCATGAAGCGAGAAGAGAGTCCCACAAGTGAGCAGTGTGAGAAAAGAAACTGTTAGCATAGAACTTATGGTGACATCTAGCCAATTCAACTGTAAACTGATAGGACCTTGTTGCTAATCTAGTACTGCGCTTAAATTCATAAAGCTTATATACCATAATGAAGAGCTCATCCGAACAATTACCAGTATTTATACAAAAGGCACAGTGAAGCTACTTTATGTTGGTGGGAAAGTGACTGGAGCTGAGATGCCAGGTCAAGATCAATGATATTGCTGATTCATTTTTGGATTTTATCTACATTCTCTAAATATGAAGTAGGAGCACTGGACCATATTGTAATATTCAAAGCAGAGACAAATGGTTGATTCATATATAAGATGGAGTCAGAAAAACTGTCTAGCATGACACAGTGAACTAACTTTTTTGACAGCAGACTTAGCAATGGATTCAATATAATCTTTCCACCTCATGCCAGCTGAGTGATTGATAAGGAAGGAGATTGTTGAAAATTAATATTTTTTTATGTAAAATAAATGTTTTTTTCATCATTTTCTTACAGACATGCACCTATGAAGTAGGATCAATAAATTCACAATCTGACATGTAATTAGCTGAATTTTGATAGATTTCAACTGGATAATGGTTGATCTATGATATTAAAATTCATCCTTGAAGTGTCTAGACAAGGAAAGAAATTATGTTGAAAAATAAATATTTCTTATTTTAAAAAAAAATGCTTCTTTATCATTTGACTGCACATTTACTGATGTACTTCTGTAAAATTTTTTATCTGTTATGACTAATCTCAGTTTCTTTGGGGTAGTGACCATCTCTATTGATATGTTTTTTTTTTACTTTTATCACCAGTAACATCATTTACTCTATTAAATATATATATTTACATTGAGCTCTCTGGAATTGCTCTGGTGTTACATTGAGCTCTCTGGAAATAACTAGAGATATGAACTGATGAAATGGGAAAAAATATATTTTCTGGGGTAATAAATTATAGTCATGGAACCTTAACATCTCTTTCTTAATTATTTAATTAATATTTGCTCTGGTGTTACATTGATCTATCTGGATTACGTCCTCTTTGGAATTATCCACATGGATTACCAAACCCTTCATTACCTTATGTGTGTGTGTGTGTATATGTTAATTTTTCCTCTTTGAATATTGATTTTCAGATGAATATGAGGTTTCTCATCAATTACGCCCAGTGAATCCATCACCATCACATGCAACAGGTAATGCTTCACCCAATACTGTTCGACCAACCAATCCCACCCCTAACTTGCAGAAAACTGAACCCACCCAGGAAAGGCCAGGTATATCATTGAAATTTTAATGATTTTTTTTTTAAATATTTTTTTCTTTTATTTAAAGAATAATAGTCAGTAATTTATGAAAATGTTTATAAAAAATGAAGAAATTAATTTAATTTTTCAAATTCAATGAAAATCTGATGATGGAAGTTCATTGTTGCTACATAAAAGCTTTTTGATTTGGTTTGGAACAAGGTTAAAAATATCAGGTTGATGTTTTTCATGGTGCAAAATTTCCTTGCTAATCTTTTATTTATTTATGTAAGGTTAAATTTTGTCTGTGAGTCCCCACCTTAAATTTGCTGAGCAAAACATCTCATAACAGTTTACTAAGTGTAGCTTAGATGACACACAAAGTAAGAGGCACCCAAAAAGTATCAAACTCACTACTCAGTTGTAATTGATCTAAAGAGACAAGATTGTTAACCATTAAACCATGTCAAAGCGCCCCCAAAAAAGATATTACATAGTGGGTATTTTTAGTGCACACACATTGCTACCAAATGTGATACACAGTTGAGGTTTAAAAGTGGTTTTGCTGGCTAATACCATGGAAAAATTGCCCAAGCCCCCTTGGTACTTCCCCTTTTTTGAATGCCAGGCAATAAACCCAGCCCCCTTCTGAAGGATAGGTATTACCTGAGAGGAAGGCCCCCTGGGTTTTGGGCTTAATATTTCTTAACCCTCCTGACCCTCTAAAGGGTTACAGAATATAAAATAATTTTCTAAATGTAGCTTAAATGTGGTTTAATTCTGAAAGTATGGAGCATCCAGTGAGGATCAGACTCTCTGCTCGGTCATAATTGACCTAGTGAGACAAGCTTGTTAACTGTTATACCATGTCGAAGTACACCCAAAAAGATATTATTACATAGTGATTACATAGTATTTTTTATATATTACTAACAAATTGCATTTACAATAATAGTGGAAATGTTTAATTTGCATAACATGTTTTAAAAGTATATTTTAATATCTTATCCAAATTTTAAAAATTGTCATGTATAATCAATTTTCTGTCAGTAAATAATTTCTAAAAGTATAAAATTTTTAGAGAATTCTATAAATTTTAGGCCTGCCACTGTTAGTTATGGTTTTATCTGAAGTATTATTATTGTTATTAATATAAACATTAGGAAATTCTTTCAATGTTTCTCTCATCTATGTAGCCAAGTCTAGAGAAAGAAATTTATGTGGAATTAGGATAATTTTAAAAGGAACATAGATGTTTTGCTGAAAATGTTGTTTATATAAAAATTTTAAACTTAAGAACTTCTTTTACTACTTACTTTTCTCTTTTTGTACAGCAAACTATTTTTTTGTTAATCCTGAAAATAATAAACAGAAACTTCAAATTCTTGAAGCCCTCTATATCAAAATCAACTAACCAACTCTCTACCAAATTTATTATGAATATAGCAACAGCATATTAAAATGCATATAACATTTAATGCCATTTTACATTTCTACCAATTTCCAGTCAGCTAACTTATATTGAAACACTTGTCTTGCACAAAAGTTCATAGCTACAATGGATAAATTTAAAAATTGAAAATAATTAGATCATGCAGTTACAATAAGTTTGTCTTTGTAATTTACCCCTGAAGATGATCTTGGAAAGATTGAAAGTATTTGGGTTAACAAAAACTACAGCACTTTCCTTGATGAATTTCATCTTAGCATCAAGAAACTGATTAGAGAACTAGAAAGGATCAGTATAAAATAAATATATGTAACATGTCTATATTATTCAATGAAACATGTTTGAATGAAGATATGCCGCCTAAATATATACACACACACATGCATACATACATACATATGTACATATTTGGTTGGATTGATGCGAGTTTGTGACCCTGGGTTTCATGCTTTTGCGATCGTGCGACAAACTGATTAATTTTTAAAAATTATTGGGTTTATGTAGATTGCGTGTATTGGTGTTATTATGGAAGTGGGGGGGGAATCATCGCCGTGATGTCACTCATGCTAACGCAAACATAGATGCATGTCCATACAACTGATGAGGTACGCAGACACACATACACACTTGCTCGTCTGCCGAGCTATGTTTGCATTAGCATGAGTGACATCACGGCGATGATTCCCCCCCCCCACTTCCATAATAACACCAATACATGCAATCTACATAAACCCAATATTTTTAAAAAATTAATCAGTTTGTTTAACGATCACAAAAGTATGAAACCCATGGTCACAAACTCACATCAATCCAACCAAATATGTTAGCTCTATCTCTGATATTGAGCGCTTTCCAATAAGTACCGCACATATAATATATAAATAATTATAATTACATATATATATATATATATATATATACACACACACTTTTCACACACACACACACACACACACACACACACACACACACACACACATATATATATATATATATATATATATATATATATATATGAATAAAGACAAAAGGAAAAATTATTTTAGCCAACACTTGATGAAGTACATCCTTTGATGGACTTTATCAAGCCATGTCCATCAGAGGATGAAATGTGTTGGCTATGATAAGTTTTCCTTTGTCTTCATTCCTATTGTCTTTTTTGAGATATATTTTTAGTTATATCTGAATTTATATATATATATATATATATATATATATATATATATATATATATATATATATGTGTGTGTGTGTGTGTTCATTGGAACCAGTAAATTCATAAATAAACATGTTTAGCTTTTCTGGGAACTCTTTAAAGGTTCTGTAAATTTCTTTCTATCTTTACTGATGAAAACTCATTATTAAGAAGTTTCAATTAAGATAATAGTAAAATAAAACCAAAGCAATATTTGCCAGTTTATTTAAAAATCCCAAAATCCAAGTACAATAAAACAAAATCATGTTAGATATCATTTCCAGGTACCAGTTCTATAAAGGAAGTTAGTCTTTAGGAATCTATTCTGCTTATATTTTCTTTTCAATCTGAGAATGGAAACAAATCACTTTATTGCATCAAAAAGAATTAAACCATTATGATACCTTCATAGAAAACATTTATTTATTAACCTTTAGCACTCTGCATTATGAATATTACTTCCCTTTCAACTGCATTCTTTTTTAGGGCCTCTCAATTGCAGTATCCTTATTGTTAATTTTACTCAAAGTTGTTTTCAGTTGCCATAGCTGGATATGACAACACAACTATGAAATTCAAACACACTATTGTTCAGGGATGAGAGTTGCCTTTAGTGGCAGGATAAACTTTTTGTACAGCAAATGAATTCATATACAGAGTGAGAAAGGTTAACATATTTCTAAATTGAAATTCTGTTCTCATCATATTTCTGTTCAGAAGTATGATGCTTTTTGACTCTAGTGTCATCAGCTGTGTTATTGTTTCTTCGCCACATTTGAACTGAATTGATGCAGTCCCAAAGATCCAATGGAAGTACTATCAAATTTATGACGATAGAAGATTTGCCACATTGTTAACTTCAAAATGATTTCTATTATCAGAATAAATTATGTTAATCACAAAAAACCATCTTTCAGCCTCAGCAGAACTTACAGCAATGGTATTAATTATATTTTTAGCTATTATATATCAGCTTTTAATATATAAGATTATTTTTGGATAATCCAACAACCAGTTTGCTAAGCTTTTATAATTTTAAGAATCGGGCAGCGTGAACTTGTTTGAACCAGTAGAATGCCAACCACTGATTACAAGGTATTTCCCGCTTTGGTAAGATTTTAAAGAAAATGAATTTATATTGTCTTGTTTTTCAAGGCAATAGAAACTTTTTTCTGATAGTCCATCAAAGATCTCTCTCTGTCTCTCTCTCTATTTCTCTCTCTCTCTCTCTCTATATATATATATATATATATATATATATATATATATTAGTTAACGATATATATTTTTTATATATCAAGAACAGTATTGGGGAAAATTGTATGACAAAGTGGAAAAGTTTTCTTTAGGACTGCATTGGACTAAATTTTTTATGTTGGTGTGACTATACATGTGCATGAGCGATAACATTTTAACATTCCTGACAGAACTTCTATTATCACAGTGTGAGATATCTACTAACAAAACTGATGGATAGAAAAAGAAAAAGAATCTAAATGAAATTGGGTGGATTAAAAAAAAAATTTAATTTTAAATTCCCAGCATCTCTTCTTTGTGCACATGTATAGTCAAAGTAATATAACAAATTTAGTCTGATAAAGTCCTAATGGATGAAACACATAAAAAATATATATATATATATATATATATATATATATATTAATTCTTGTAGTGTTGGGGGAAAAATACCTTTATTGTTATATTACTTGTTTTATTGTGCACTGGGCTTTCTCATTCAGAAAATCCAACAGCCAAAGGTTCAGATTCTGTTTCATATTCTGAAATCCAAAACCTCAGTGAGGAATCAGCCAAATATTCTCCAACTCCAGGTATTTTTGGTGACAACTTTTGTGTGATTTAAACGGACACACTTACTTTACTAATGAATCCAAAGGCTAGATTAGTAAAACATTAGAAATAGTAAACTAATTATATATGCTACTAACCTGGATTTAACTTGAACTAAATCAAATTTTGCACAATACAACATTTGTTTAACACTTACATAGATTGAATTTACTAACCATTCAACTTGACTAAATGTTTTTTCTACTAAACTAAGTGAAATTATATCTTTATTGCTGTAGAAGTGATGTTCTTGAAAAAACTGGTTTTAAATTAAACATTCAGTAGAAACAATGTGGCATTTATTTATATTAAAACATCTGTATTTGTTTCATAATTTTAATTAATACATTATAATAACTGTATGATTGTATTATATAGTTTTTAATGCAATTGTGATTTTCAGGGACATGAGGCTATTATTTTCAGTAAATAAGATTATATTTTTATTAATTCTGTGTTTGTAAAGAATATCTATATTTATATAATGCTTAATTTTTTCTATGTAACATTGACTTAAATTTCATTTTCTTTTGTAAACAGAATAACAGAAAAGAGAACATTCATTGACTAAGTAGCTAGTGCTACTTGTGTTATACTTTACTTGGCTCACTGGCCATCAGGCTGGGATCAAAGTGTAGTATCTGCTCTCCTCATATTTAAAAGTAATGATAATAGTAGCTGTGAAGGCCAAATGTTTTCTTATAAGTAAACATTTGGCATTCACTGACTGAGCTGCCAGTGCTACTTGAGTTACACATTTCGTTGTTCTCTGGTTATTAGGCTGGGATGAAAGTGTAGTATCTGTCTTCCTTATCTCTAATGGTAATTGACTGAACAGCCAGTGCTACTGTCAGTTGAAATTTATAAAATCATTCTTTTAAAACAGTTTTTCACCAAAATAGATTTCTCAAGTCTGTTAGCTGTTATTGCTCTTTCCAGTATCAATCAGGGCTTCCTTCCTAACCTTTTGCTTGAAATAGTTTGTCAGTCCTGTTCAAATATGCTTAGTGTCAGTTGGCTATGTGCAGCACTAAATAATAGCATTTATTAGTCATTAGTATTATATCAAAATTACATATGAAGTTGTGTTCAGTGATAATATTTTCAGCACTAGAAGATTGTATACCATGTGAAATCCACATATGAAAACTTGCAAGTGCCCAAAGAATTCATCTGCAGAATAAGGCCTTATGACAATACAATACTACATTGTAGTCAACAAATGGTGAGAAGTCTGAAATTCAGTTATATAGCAATACCCTAGTTTCAAGTTCATGCAATCGGACTTTTGGTCATTTCTGAGATAGAAAGTGGCATTAAATATTCAAAATTTTTTTTTTCTGAAATTTAAATTTTCTACATTTTGATACAAGTTTCATTCTTCTACCTGGTCTAGAACTTGTTTTATACAATTGGAGACCTTACTTATTAATCAACCTTTGTAATTTTGAAGAGAAATAAATTTCCTACATTTTGATACAAGTTTCATTCTTCTACCTGGTCTGGAACTTGTTTCAAAGGATTGCAGACTTTACTTATCCATCAACCTTAGTATATTGCTTGTGATAGCAAACTAGAGGAATGTTAAATGAAGTTCATTTGTATGCATCATTGTATATTTTGTACGTTGCGTATTATTTGGCACTTACTTGATTGTACATTATCTAATACAATGTACTGGTGTAATACTAAAATATGATGCAATTATTTATGTACAGATTGGCACTTTTGCCTAGGTCCAGAGTATCTATGCTCTCTAAAATCAGAATGTTGTGTTTGGGCAAGTGTGAAAAGTGTTTCCCGCTCCACACATTTCATTTTATATTTGTGTATTTTAATTTATTATTCATTCTGCCATGAATGGAAAAATGTTGAACTAACTCTGAATTATCTGGATTTGTTTGTGTGGCTTTTCTATTAGAATTATAATGTTTTAATCTCCTCAACAATGTGAAAGCATGGAAATGGAAATGCTTTGCAGCTTTCAAATCAATTAATAATTGACTAATTAATTGTCTAATTAAAATCTGCATCAATCTGCTTTTTGACATTTTTCTTTCATTATAATTCACTTTACTCAAAATGCATAAAGCTTTAATTGTTGATTTCAAACAGTTTAAATGCATCATGCCTTTGCATGTAATTATTTTGCAGCAGTTTTGTTGTATTTTAATTTTCAATGTTTCCTCATCTGTTTGATAAGGCAGCTTTAGATTTGTGCAAAGGTTCCCTGCCCTCCTGATTTTGAAAACTAGGCAGTGAATCCATTCATTTTTATTCAATTAGCATATTTTTGCACTGCCACTGTGGTCACCACTCCCCCGCTCCATCTCACAATTGTGGTTCATGGGTGACATTCAAGGCAGAATAGTGCAATGGTTTGCCAGTTCCTTTTTGCCCTGGGGATGTTGAAGTTACTCTATCCCTCCTCTCAGAGGTGGATTTGTTTTTGCAGTTATCTTCTAGCCTTTGCCTAAAGAGGCAGGACCTACAAGGCAGCAGGTGGTTTGAATTCAGAGTTTCATTCTCCTAGACTGGTTGTCACTCAAGGCTATAGAACCCAGTCTGTCCTAAAATTTTACCCATAGATGGTTAGAAGAGATGGATTCCTACATTTCTCAAGGGTATTAGCACATAAGTGAATGTAATGAACTTGGCTGGAATTTGAACTCAGCTCTCCAGTTTTACATTTTGAGATGCTAACCATTACTCCACTGTGTCTATACCAAGAGTGGATACACAGTTGAAAACCAGTTATGAGTTTTTTTTTATTTATCCTGTATTTAGAAAAAGAAAAAAAAATGATGGTGAACAAGATATACACTTGTGACATTGTATGTCATTCTCTTTTCAATTTAATCAAAACAGTAGCATCAGTTAAAAAAATGATTGATCAAGCCTATAGAGAGGGTTTGGTTGAAAGTAATACATATTGTGAATGGGTTATGAAGTTCCCCCTCCTTGTCCTGCATAGTTCCAACTCCCCTTTGGAGAATAGCCTCACTACTTTAGGTGTTGCTGCTGTGGTTTCTGTGGCAAGTACAGTTTTTACAGGATGGTGTTGTTGGCCCAATGCCCAATTGATTTTGAATTCAGAATTGTCCTTCTTCTAGACTGGTTGCCAGTCTGCCCTGATATTTAACTCATAGATAGGATGAAGAAGAGACAGATTCATACCTGATATAATGGAATATGTACACCTGTGTTCCCCCTCACTGGAATATGATTGGCTGGTGTCCATCATAAATACTGATGGACGTGTAGGAGGGTCAGAGCCTTAGTCTGAGAGCTAAGTCTATAACGACGCCCATTGGACTACGCTATTGATATACACTTCTTACCTGCGACTACGGCACGTACCAGTCGATTACTGCTACCATATTCTATGTGGTTATAGTAGCCAAAACCACTTACCTACCTTGATTAAATATATCCCTTTCTGGGACATATCAATACCTTTGCTAAGGATGTTTGTGTGAAAGTGAACACAATGAGCTCAGCCGGAATTTAAACTTAGCATGCAAATTCAACTTTCTGCACCATTACCTGCTCATCATGATGAAGTTCAAGAAATGTGGTTCATCCTCTGTTATGAATCACAGAAGATTAAGTCCCACTTCTTTGTTAATTCTTCATCTCATTGAAAAAGGATACAGGCATGTCTGAAAATTCTGATTTAAAACTTTTTCTGTACGTGCTTCAATTTAGTCATCAATTTTATTGCTAATATTGACAGTGTTTTTTGTCTTTTTATTCCTCAAATTTCATTAACCGGCCTATTAAATTTACATATTATAAGAAGCAGACATGGACCATCTTTTGTTTTGATATATATATATATATATATATATATATAATCTTAGTTATTTGGATGTATTTTATTATTTCATGATCAATCAAAGAAAACAAATGTTTTATTTTTATGGGGATTACAAACATATTAAAGAAATTTGTTATCCAGTTGAATAAAAATATATATCTATTCTTGTTTGTATGAAAGTTTATTTGTGTCAGTAGTGGACTAGCCAGGCTTACCAAATGCCAAGTGGGATCCCTATATCAAATAAAAATGTAATAAAGAAATGAATACAGACAAGTGTTTAGTAATAAAAGAAATAAGGACTTTATAAAGTCATCTGCACAATATCAGTTACTTAAGTCCAATGTGAGAAGATATTTTCAATGCTAAAGATCATAAAGACAAGGTTAAGAAATTTGTTCTTTGAGGAAAATTTGGAATCATACATGTTAAAAAAGATTTTTTTTATTACAGTTAGGTTTACCCTGTATGAGGTAGAGGGTTACAGAGTAAGAGGTACAGTTTTAGCAGATATTGAACAGGTTAAAATTTTAGTGATCAGGAAAACATCCTCTTGGGAGTTGGTTCCACAGAGCAGTGGTTTGCAGGAAAAAGCTGCTCAAGTGGAACTTACTTCTCACCAATGGAATAGATGAATTGGATATGGAAGCAATTATTGGCAGATCCGAACAATCATCTAGTGAACACAAACGATTGCTCTTAATATAGTGGATTGCATGCAATGCTCTATTGTGGTTTTGAAATATTGTAAATTGTCTAGTTCTTCATCTTCTTATCGAGTTGCACACTCATCCAGAGCCTGTCCTTGGGTGTTAAGGTTTCAAGGTCATTAATTGTGCATATCTATTCAAGATTGGGGCAAACTAGAAGATAACCCATAGTTTGTGATTGCCCAGTGACATATCCTGATTTCTGAAGGTTGGCTTTACAGGGACCAACAGCTGGTGATTCAGGCAGGACCAGAAGGGCCAGGTATCACTGGAGCTGGGGATGAGGATTCTGTAGAACTGAAAGAGAGCCTATGTTCCACATTGTTAAGGTGTTCAGTGTAGCATGGAGGAAAGATTGGCATCTTTTCAGGGATTCCATAAAGTTTAAGAATTTCAAATATTTTAGATCTGTCAACAGAGTTAAAAGCTTTTCAGAAGTAAATGAAAACCAAATGCAAGGCCTAATTTGCTCAGATCAGATTCCTCAATAAGTCTGTGCAGACACAGGATTTGGCTTATAGTAGATTTGTCATGTCTGAAGCCATTTTGGTCGTTCCGGAGTGCAGGCTCAATGAAGGGTATCAAGAGATTGAGGATGAGTTTATTGTATACCTTGGCAGCAATTGGCATCAATGAGATTCCTCTATAGTTGGTTACTAGAGAGAGGTCTCTCTTTTTGGTATAGGAATAATCTGTAATTTTTGCTAAATATTTGAACCTTTGAATGTTGAGAAGGTGTAGTTAGAAAGGTTGAGTGGGTGCTGTTGAAAATGCTCATCATTCCAGATAAGAACTGGGATGTTATCTGGACCAAATGCTTTGGAACCTTTGAATTGTTTGGTTGCCGCTTTAAGCTCACTGATCAAGAAGGGAGAGGATCCAAGATTTTAGCACTTGGGAGTGTACAGTTCTCGGGAAGCCTTGCTTCTTGGTAAGGTTCTTGAAATGGTTTCACCAGTTTTTGAGACATTTCCTGGTGGATTCTCCCTTGATTCTGATAGTGAAAACAGAATTTTTCCAGAGAGGTCTTTTACAGTTTTCCAGGCTAGATGGTGTTGTTTGCTGATGTGCTGTCTTGAAAGGTAATCTATCTTGCTGTTGATGTGGTTAGATTCAGCTTCAAGATAGGCATCATTAAATTTCTATTAGGCCATTATCTGCTGTATATTCTTTGCTTGAGATGTGGACTGGTGCTAGGATCGTGAAATAGCTTTGAGGTTGGCTTTTGACTCGACCACACAAGAGCATATTTTATTCGGTCTCTACTCTTCTTTTTGGGAAGAGCTGCAAGTGCTACTTTCTCAGTAGATGAAATAAGACACTTCTTCAACATTATCTGTGGTGATATCAACAGTGGAAAAATTCTGGAATCTATTGTATACTTCAAGAGTGAAGTTTTTCAAGAGGTCCTGGCTGCATGAAACCTCCTTCCAGTCAATCTGTTCCATGGGATGTGGTTTAGCTTGTTTGGATGATCTAAGGCTAAGTTTGATGGTAGCAGAGATGACTCTATGGTCGGAACAACAGGGCTGAAGAATAAGTAGGATCTAGAGTCTCAAACACTATTCCTCCACTTTTTCCCAAAAGATCAGATAATCAATCTGAGCACGTTTACCAAAGGGGTACTCAAATGTCCATAGTTGACCTCTAGGCTTCATCATGCTGGTGTTTGAGCTTAACAGATTGAATTCTTCCATGAAGTCTTTGAGATATTCTCTGTTGTGTTTTTTCACTTTGAAGGTGAACTTTACTTCATCAGGACCTAGTTTGGCATTCAGGTCACCAGCAATGACTAGAAAGTTATACAAAGGTACTTGCTCTACAGTGGCACGCAAAGTTGTATAAGTCTACTACCTCACTCAATTCAGAGGAATTGTGAGGGCGATAGACACATATCATGGTTGTTTTAGGATTGACTTCCAGCTCAAGTACTAGTATTCCGGGGGAGATTGACTTGACCCCTAAGAGATTGTTGCTGGCTTTAGATGAAAGAAGGAAACCAATACTTCCAATGGTGGCATTGCTGGAGTTCTTGTAGCTGACAAGTTGGTAAGATCCTGCTTGGTGTTATTTCAAGATGTCCTTAGAATGGTAGAAGTGGTGTTCTTGGATTGCAAGTATATCTATAGATAGTGATTTTGCATCTTCAGCTAGCTCTTCAAGGCGGCCTAGAGGGCTGAGTGTCCTTGCCTTCAAGGAGCTGACAATTGTATGCTTTTTACAGCTTACAATGCGAGTTTGTGAGGTTGATGGAACTAACTCATCACTATCAGGAGATGCCCATCTGGTTAGATTTGAGGCATCATCATCATTCAATACGCCATGAGATGCATCATGATCAGAGGCAAGACCCAGAGAGACAGGTGTTGGACCTATATCAAAAGGTATACCATAGAGTATGGTTCCCTGATGTACAGCCAACATCCAGATGTACAGCCAACAATGACCATCCTATAAAATCCCTTAATAACACCAATTTGAATCAAATTGAAGATTATAAATATCTAGGATCATTCATCTCCTCCTCTTTGAAAGACTTCCAAACTAGGAAGGGTATGGAATGGTCTGCATGCAATGGTATACACAAGATCTTGACATCACAACTGGACAGAAAACTCAAGATCAAAATATTCAGAACCACTGTTGAGCCAATTCTACTCTATGGCTCTGAAACAGGGATACTCTTTAAAGGCATGGAGAAACATCTGGATGGAATCTACACCCATCTTCTGATGAGAGCTCAAAACCTCTTTTGGAAACGCCATCTAACCATCCACCAAATCTACAGCAGTCTACCTCATGTTTTCTCTCTCATATGAGCTTGTTGAGCACAGTTTGCTGGCCACTGCCACAGTGTCAAAAATGAAGTTGTCTCCTCTCTCCTACTCTGGAAGCCTATGTCAAACTAAACCAGGGGCAGAAAACTATCATTCCCTGATGTCATCCTCAAGAGATGCAGGTATTGGTAGGCAGGACTTGAGGACAGTAATGGAGGACCAGGAGGTCTGGTGTACTGTTGTAGACTTCATGCTCTCAACTGCAGTGACACATGATGATGATGAAGATATACACCTTTTTTCCACAAAAATTTTAATGCTACTATTTTTTTCTATATGTTATTTTTTTTTTAATTTTATTTATTCGTTATGAAAATTAAATGATAACATTGTAGTTGTGGGTGGACCTCCTTTGTTTTCTGGCACCAAATATTTTTAGACCCAGTCTGCCACTGATTTGAGTTGAATTTGTTTACTTCTGACAGAGATCAAAATGGCACGACTTGAATTTGTAATGTTTCTCCTTTTTTGCAATCAATAAGAGATTGTTATATTCCGTGTGAATAGATTTTTGAGTATAGATCTGTTAGAAATGAAAATACTTTTGGTACATCCTGATACTCTGAATGTATTGTTTGTTGGGCTTCAGATTTAAAAAACAACTTCTTCAAACCCTGCATTTTTTGTCCTGCTACACACAAAATGTTTTGAGCTTTAAATCTGCCATCGTTTGATGTTTCAATATCCTCATGTTTATTGTTTCAATCATGATGTTTTGGCCTATGAGTTTACTTAACTTCCCCAGTTGTAGTTCATATCCAATAATTAAAATATATTTTTTTCTATCTTCACCTATTTACAGAATGAAACAGACAATATTCATCTATTAAATGAGAAGAGGTAAAATATGAAAAAAAAGAAGAAAAAAATCCTTCTTTGGACAATAAAATTGTTCAATGAGACTCCTGTTTATTTAAGCATTGCAAATGCAACACAGCAAACAGTCATAGAATCAAGATGGGAAGTTCTTCCTCATGTGGCATATTCTCCAAACCTTTCAGGCTATCACTTGTTTAGGTCCCTGCAACATCCATGAAAAATACTTATTAGGTTGGTGCAAAAATAATGACGTAATAATGTCATTTTTTGACATATTTTTTAACGTCAGAAAACGACATTATTATGTCATTATTTTTGCACCAACCTAATAGATGACTGGATACTGATGTATTTATAGAAATATAAGAATTTGTCAAATAAGTACTAGCATTTTTTGCATCAACTTAATATGTGCACTAGTATAAACACATACAATGGTGTTCTTATTATTTGAAGAGTAATACCTGAAGAAGTTCAGAGAGCTGACCACTTAAAATTGAAGCAACAAAGGTCATTATTCTAGTCCATATAATTTATCAAATAATTTATATTTCATAATTACTACAAATCCACACAGCTTTATCTTGCCAAGTTTTAAAACTCACATGGTTTTGAAATGAAAAATCTTGTAAAAGTTTTACTCTATGTTATTTCTGTTTAAATGTCCTTTTTCCTTTTTCATTTGTCTAATGTCAGTTTTCTAATTTTGTAATTTTTTCTTTTTCTCTTCCTCTTTGTAGCTGCAGATTCATCTTCAACACCCAGCTATCCAGGAACAGGTAAAAATCGACACCCTGATGTTACTGGAAAGTATCATTCCCAAGATATACGTTTACCTATTTCTCTTGTTGGTGGCAGACCAAATGCAATTCCCAATCAGAAGGTATTAATATTTCCACTTCATTTCCTTATATAGTGTGTACCTTTTTGTGGGTGATTGAATTTATCTTATGACAATGCCATTTCCCAAGATAATTGTTTAATCTTACGCAAACCACCATAGAGAACCTTTTCCACCAGCCATCAGCATGGCTGATACTAGACTTCCTGGTGTACAATACACGGCATCTTCTTGGCCTCATGTTTTCCACTGAATTGAAAATTTTTCTCATCAGAATCCATCTTGCACCTTTACAAATCTACCATTCTCTGATGCATTAAATACTGCTGCTATATGTGGTCTGGTTCTCCTGCTATTCATCTTGAGGTTCCAGACAAAATCCAAAGAAGGGTGTGTAATGTAACCGATCCCTACTTCATATCTCAACTTCAGTTACTTTCTCACTGATATGATGTGGCTTCTCTCTGTCTTTTCTACAAATATTTTCATGGCAACTGCTCTGACAAGCTTTTTGTGTGATATCAATGAAAGTGGAGGTGGTAGTAAGTGAGGATTATGAGAATAAGGAGGATAAATAATGACTGTCACATGATTTGAAGAGATGAAAATTGAAGTATTCAGGGAAGCACCGATGTTGAAGCCTGTTTCAAAAAGTTGGCAGTTCTTGAGGAAAAAAGCTGTCTTAGTGGAACCTTCTTTTTACATTTAGAACATGGAAAAAATGAGGGTGATTTAACTTCATGAACAAGACATGATGTGTCATAGCTGTGAAGGTCTGAACTGGTGGAACTAAAGAATAGATCCCATCTGAACATTTGTCATGGAAACAGCGATAGAGTAGTTATAACTTTGCAATGTTGTTTCTGTGGAGCAGAGTCTGTAGAATGAAGAATAAATGTCACCCCAAAAGATTATATAAATAATTTTGAAATCTGTTAAGTTTGGAATGTGAGGATTGAACAGCTCCAGCCAAGATACGGCAGAAATACTCCATTTTTAGTCGAATTTGACTCTTATAATGATAAAGCATGGAAGATAGTCAGTTTTTTCATGGAGCAATAGAATGAACTGATCATTTTGCCAATATCTTTAACAATATATCATATATATGAGTTCCACTTGAAGTCAGGAGTCAACTTGAGTCTCACTCAACCAGAAAACTCCAGCACAAAACTGCAAGTTTTTGATATACTTATTCATCCACAGTACTTTTATCATAAACTGCACTAACATATTTTTTTGCATTTGAGTTGCATTTTTACTTTTCTTAAAATAAAAATCATAATATGCTAAAAGTGTTGCTTATCTTCTGCTATCTTCAATATTTGAATCTGTAAACAAAAAAATTGACTAATTTTGGTAAATTTAAATTAAAAAAATTCATGCTTTTTGAATAAAGATAGTTAAAACTAAATTCTCCAAATAAACTCTAACAACAAAAACAGCACAAATGTTTGTATGTTGTTGTTAACCAAGTAGACTTCCTTGTGGAATATAGTGTTAGGTGTAGCTGCTGTGGTTTCCAAAGCAAATACGTTCTTACTAGATGGAAGGATAAATGTTTGACAACCTAATAATTGAAATTTTTCTATGATTTACAATCTGTTATACCTTAACTAATCATATATTATTACACTTGAATTTTAAATACTTGGGTTGTTTGGAATAAAAGGTATATCTGGAATTTTTAAAGTAATTTTTTAATAATATCTTTCTGTATCTGTCTATATTTCTGAGATGAGGTATTATAACTATTTACATTATTTACGTTGTCTGGACTGATATCCTCATCTTTTTTGCCATATTCACAATGTTTTGGCCATGGTATGCTTTGACCTTCTTCAGGTGATAATGTATATCACCTGAAGAAGGTCGGAGCATACAATGGTTAAAATGTCATGAATATGGCAATATGGATGATAAACAATATAAATAGTGTAAATAATGTTTTTCTAATTTTCAATAATGAAACACTTTATTCTAGAATGATTGCAGCCTAAATTAATAGGCGGGAGGAAATTTCTTGAATTTTTTTATTTTATTTTTTTTTGATAAATGTTAATCTAAGGCTCAAGAGCCACTCAATGTTACTGAATGAGGTTGTTGTATGGATGCAAGAGCAGGAAGTAAGTGCAGATGATGAGGATATGTTGGATAGATCTTTTGTTCTTTCCTTAATCCTCCCTATACTTTTCTCTTACTTTCACTCCCTGTAAACCCCTGTATACTAGTGGCATTTACACCTTGTTTGGGGTGAACTGTTTTAAAAAAATAAGAAGATAATGCTTGACTTAAGATGTTAAGATTGTAGTGATCAGGGAAGAAAAGTGGGAGCTGGAATAAAGATGTCCCCAATAGATTATTTTTCAAAAAAGATTAACTTTCTCAGCTCACCTACCTGAATCTCAAAGGTACCATTTAATGTTTTCATATTTAAATTACTCAGTAGGTTTCAGTGTGTGAATGTTTGTGTGTATATGTATGTGCCTGTGCATATGTGTCGTATGTATTTTAAATGTCACTATTTTTCATGGCTGATATGTTATTAGTTTCAGACAATTGAAGAGCCTGTGCGACGTCAAATTCGCAACAGTATCATGAAAGGATCAACTTCAGAATCACAATGGAGGCTCAAAATGATGAGAGGAATGAATCTGTATCCAGAAGAGATCAACTTTGGAGTTTTGCGTGAAGGCAACTCTTACATGATGCCTGTCTATCTGATTAATACGGGTGTAGATTCTTGTCATTTTAAAATCAAACAACCACCACCAGCAACCGGTCTCAAAGTGATCTACAAGCCTGGCTCAGTAAGATTTTATTTTCATAAAACTTTTATGTTTGGTTTATAAGTTTGTCTTTTGAATTTTATTGTTAGGTTGATCAAATATTTATGGGAAGCTTTAGTAGTACTTGCTATATGAATAGATATTTACTTAAAACATTTATAAGTAAAAAAAAAAAAATGAATAAAGATAGCTTAGCAGAAGTTAGGAGAATGTAAATTAAGGTTTTATTTCTTAGAAGGATAACATGCTAACACAGTGTAGAAATGTGTTCCATGCCTTCTCTCCAACCCTGAAATGGAAAGCTAGTGGATGTTACAAAAGTTGATCTTTATTAAGAGATGTTGCATGTTTTGTTGAAGGAGTTTGTGTTTTATCCATGTGTCAAGAAAACATCTCTTCCCTATATCTTCCCAAAATTTGTTATCTCGTCCTGGTTAAGACGATAAACTAACAGCAAGGCCTCTGATCAGGAGGTTTTGAGGAGTATGGAACCACCTGTTAATTGCTGGTGTTACCTGGACCATCCTAACCCAGGGTGGTAGTACCTGTTAGGATCCCAGGCATGGGCAAATAGTTAACCCCCAAACTGGGGTCAAAACACTATGAAAGTGTAAAAATAGGTTTTAATACCAGCAATACGTTTATGTAAAAAAATTACCATCAGTAAATTTTTGAAGAAAAAATTATTACTAGCAATACATTTTTTTTAAAAAAACATATTAACAAAAACATTTTGGAAAAAATATCTACCAGCAATGCATTTTTGAAGAAAAAAATATTACCAGCAATACATTTAAAAAAAAAAATATTACCAGCAATAAAAATCTTGTCAGCATTAAATAATCTATTGAGGTTGATATGCCGTAAAACAAACCAAACCAAACCAAACCAAACCAAAAATTTGTTATCTGTACAGTTTGGACTTCACTGGTTGGGTCACATGACTAGTCAACCACACTGTATACTAAATGAAGAGGAGGAAGGAAATTCAACCCAACACTATAACACCTTTGTTGCACCTGCATTAATATTCATAATTTGGTTAAAAAGTAATTCAAATGAAGTAGCTTTGGTTTATCACATGAGTGAAATTAAAATGTAAATTTATTGAGTTATTTAATATCAGAGTTTTGAAAGGTTTTGGAGGATCATTAGTTGTATTTAAATGTAATTATTAACAAAATTGAGTTGTAATAATTTTTCAGAAAAAAAAAAAGAAACATTTAGAATGCATTTGATTGAATATCAACTTTTTTTTCTGTGACTCTTAGGTGGCTGCGGGTTTGAAAAGGAAATTATTTCTTGAATTATTTGCTATTGCGGTTGGGGCAGATCAAGATACTGGAGTTGGAACCATCCGACATAACCTCTGCATCACTACAGAGACAGACATCCTTCATCTTCCAATCCAAGCTAGTATCCTTGCTTTGTTGGCTCTCTATTTTATGTGTCAATTAATGAAATTATATCTTTTACTCACCTTAAAAATTCTATAAGCGTGCACATATTTTATTTGCTTTCATCCATTATTCTGTTATAATTTTTATTTTAATTATTTTTTGCTTTCAGATCCAGGAAAAGACTTTAAGGAATCTTTGCAATTGACAAAAAAGTATAAAGTAATTCATATATTGTTCTGCTTGCATGCCCATACATGAAGACAGCTAGATAAGTGCCTCAAGGATAATTAAAACCCTGAAGACAAAATCCTGTTCATCAGTAGGTTTATTAAAGGCCAAAAGAGTACGACTAGAAAAAGAAATACAAATATAATAGGCAGGTGAAGAAGAAATGTAACAAAGAAGACAAAAGACTGAATATAAGTGAAACCAAGGGTCTTAATGGTTCAAGAATGTAGCAAGTTGTTTGCTATAGGAAGAAATTTACAAAGTTTCAGTGTAAGGAAGAAAGTTAAAATTTAGGAACAGTCTGTAAATTGCTAACATTTAGTGAAATGGGTTCAGCATAGAGGCAACAGTAAAATAAACTTATAAAAGAAGACTACCTTAAAAAATGTTCAAATAGTAACATGATATTAAACAAGACCAATGTAGAGAGAAAAGGTTTTAATGGTTACTTAATGGCAATACTATCATTGGTGGGGGTATATTTAGGGGGATGAGAGAAATATGAAACTTGAGTTTGAACCAATGCTTTATTGTGCCAGCTCTGGTGATAGTTAAGGGTTAACAGGAAGTAGTAAAAATGTTGACTAACCTAAAAAGTAACTTATCTGATAAAAGGACAAATAAAGGGTAAGTAAAGAAATACTGGTTTGTACTGTAGTAACAGAACATATATTTTAAATATCCTTAAAAAATAGAAACAAAATATTATTTTGTCTATAACTTTTGCAATTGAATTCATTTGTATTGTTAATATTAAAGCAGCATTTTGGCTGATTCATTCTACAGCCTCTTTAAGGTATCTAATCACTGAGGAAAGAAAAATATGCCTCTCTTCATTCCACCAATATGAGATGCACACATGATACTGTAGTGTGTTTATGTCCTGACACACATTATTGGCTGTAGAGGAGATATGCAGTGGCAACAGCCAGAGCTATCTAGTAGCAGCAGCAGGTGACTGGCACATTTAAAATCCCATGCTTTCTAAAAGAAACTCTTTTTCTTTTTTCCTTAGTTTTATGTATGAGGTCATTGACCATAACAAAAAGTACTCCTCTACAGCTGGTCATGTAAGTAGCATTTTCTTTGTTTTTAGAAACTTAGACACTTAGGACTCTGCTGCTAATGAAAGGTGTGCATTTTCTATAGCCGGACCTTTGCAATTTTGTTCCTATTTTATGGTATTAGGTTGGTGCAAAAATAATGACGTAATAATGTTGTTTTTTGACGTATTTTTAACATCAAAAAATGACATTGTTACATCATTATTATTGCACCAACCTAATATATATATATTTCATAAAATGTCAGCCTGTTTTGTATTTTTCTTCTGTATTGTTTCATTGGAAACATATAGGATAATATAGATACCATTGTGGTAGATGTACATACCACTTCAATTCCATTATTCCAGTTTTTTGACTATTTTGCATTGCTGGAATGAACTGGTATATTTTTCTAGTGTCTTTTGTTCAGGTAAAAAGAAAAAAAACATAAAACTAAAAATCTCTTTCTATTTCCTTAAAAATGATATACTTGAAGACCACTGTAGTATGGATTGATTGAAATACTGTGGTAAGAGCATCACCAGTACAAAGGAGTTTGTAATGAACATAGAACAAAAGGTGACACATCTCAGAAAGGAAAGTGTCCAGAAAGTGGATGATGTCATAAGTAACCAATCAAGAAACAGAATTAAGAGTTACTAGCTGTGTGCACCCACTATAAAAGGATGTTACATCAGACTCCACGCCTCTTTTAGTTGGTATGTTGGTCAGAGACCAATATCAACTGCCCCAGAGCAAAGATAAGTTTTACTATGAGGTGATAAGTGGCATGCATATTAATGAAAGGCACTAAAGTTTCATATTCACTTTTCAGGAGGTGAATTTATTCATTACTCTATTTCTTTTTTTTTTCCTCAATAAGAGTAGATAAGTTTGTCTATTGTCCGGTTCACACTTCTTCTCACTCTTTTGAACAGGATTTGAGTTTTATCCCTTGTTTCCTGTTTAGGATTGGGTTTCTGCTTCCTTCTAAAGTCTTTTCATTCTCTTTCACTCCCCATAAAATCTTGCATCTTAGTGATATTATCGCTGGTGTGATTGAGCAAAAAAAATTGACTTCATTCTTTTTGCATGCATTTTTCCTTTATTAATAATCTCCTATTCAGTTACTATCAGCAGATGCAACCACCACCACCAAGAGAAACTAGTATGTGTATCAGCCATGCAGAAACAGAACACATCTTTACTGTCCACTGTGATGACTACCAAATGCTACAAAACCATCACAAAGCCAAGCTACTGTGTACCAAAGCAAGAACCTTCAATACACATCCAGCCACAATGGATGCCTTGGCTTCTCACTTGTTCACTTGTCCAAACCAAGCTTGGAATGTTATTGTTGTTATATAAGGTCTGGTGCTCTTGCTATATATTTAGTGATTCTTGATAAAATCCTAGGAGAATCTGCAATGTTCTTGGTCCTGACTTAAAATCTCGGTTACAGTCAATTTCTCACTGCCTCAATGTAGCTTCCCTGTACCTTTTCTATAAATATTTTCATGGGGATTGTTCTTATGATCTTTGGTACCTAAATTTTATGAATTTAAGTGCAGTGCTAGATTGGCAATTAGGTTTCATCATTTTACAGTTCATTTGGCTAGATGTAACTGTAAGTTCTATGCTAACAGTTTCTTTTCTTGCACATTACACATGTAGAGCTCTCTCTCAGCTATTTACTTTCCATCCAACTTTGAACTTTAAACATTTAAATGCAATGTCAATTGTTATCTACTGTCTTCTTGATTCCTCTTGTAACAAAAGATATGATGAATGCTGAGAATACCATGAACAAAACATGTGTCAAATAAGGATGTCTTAAGAAGGATAGGAAATACAAAGAAACTGTTGTGAACAATCAGAAAGAGACAGGACACACAGAATGCAAAAGAAGCAGAGGAAGGTGGACATTGAAAAGTTTGAGCATTTTGATGGAGGAACAAATTCCACAAAGCACAGAAGGATTGTAAAAGAGCAAGTATTGCTGAGAACTGTGAAAGACATGACTGACATGACATATATATATATATACATACATAAAATAAAGTATTGGTAAAACTAACACAGCCTACCAGTTGAGCAAAGAAAAAAAAAACTAATAAACAAATAAACCAACATTCAATAAAACAAAAACCAAGACAAAAACCAAAAATAGGAAAAGGAAACCTAAACTAAGAAGAAAAGACCAAAAGACAGACACCTGTCGGAACTGTAATAAAGAGTGCTCCATGTCTAAATCACCAAGACAGAGCAAATAGCTTCCCAGTGTCAGAACTCAGAGACAACATTCAAACCTCTACTAGAGTTTCATGTTACTGCAATCATCATATATAAGATGGTATTTGTGAAAAGCAGTTTAAATTTTTTTTATTTTGTTGTCAACATTTTGCTCTATTGAAAAGATAGCATTGAACAGAATAAAAAAAATTTCATCATCCAACTGGCTTTCACAAATACCATCTTACATACTTTGTTTATTTCATATAATTCATTTTATACTCATAAATACATACACAATCCTTGTTGAAAGCACAACTATACTTAAACATGAAAACAATAAACAAAAACTAAAAATTCTTGAAGCTATATACATAAAACAGTTGAAACCTAACCTGAACAAAATAAACTATGAAATCTCCACAAATATACTGAAATGCCTATAATTGATAACAGAAGCCATTGGTTTATACCAACGACTTCCCATACTTAATACTTCTCGTTTTCACTCTTGCGTGGTCATGTGTGACGTCACGAGCTGCAGTGCGATTTTCACTTCCAGTGTCTCGTATGCATGAGTTTGCTGTTGCTTGGAAATCTTCCATGTAAACAAAAACAGACTATCATTATTGTTTTGTTCATGTATTGTTTAAAATATTCTAATGTAATTGTCATCTTTGATAATGGCTTATGTAAGTTGAAAGCTTAGATAGGATTAAAAATATGTATCAATATTGTGATTTTCTTTCATCTTTTAATGATAATGTTATTAAGCTTATCAGACGATATGAAAAGAATTTACATAAAATGAATAGACAACACTTGTCTATATTATTTAATGAAACATGCATCAATATATATATATATATATATATATATATATACATACACACACACACACACACACACACAAATATTAAAATAAAAAGAAAGAGCAGTCAGATTAATAATCCACACTTCTTTAGCATTTATTTTTAAAAAAATGCTTCATACAAAGTAGAGCATAATATTATTATTATTTAAAAATATGCTTTCATCACGACAGAGAAATTACTGTTTCGGAACTTAATTCTGAAACACGGTAATTTCTGTGTTGCAATGAAAACATATTTTTAAATAAAAATATAATAATATATACCTATATATTATAATATATACATATTACTTGCTGTTTTTTTTTCTTTGTACCATAAATTTAAGGTACTGTATGATTTCTTTTGCCCTGTTTGGAGGTTTTTGGTTCTTTCTTTTTTTTTTCCAAATTTTTTTCCTCGGATGCCAAATACGTTTAAATAGATTTACATTTTATTTATATATATATATATATATATATATATATATATATATATATATATATATATATATAAACATAACTATTATATCTAATGGATACATGTATTTGAGTAGACATCTACGTTTTTTAAACAGAATAATTGGCAGGTACCAGCCTGGATTTTTCCAATAAAAAACGGAAAATAAAAAAAATAGTTGGTTGATATTAATTATTCTGTTTTTTAAACAGAGATGTCTACTGGAACACATCTATCCACTAAATATAATGGTTATTATAATGAGAAATAATATACCTGTGAAATTATATATATATATATATATATATATATATATATATATATGTGTGTGTGTGTGTGTGTGTGTGTGTGTGTATCGAGAGAGAGAGCCAAACAGTTTATTATTTTTAAAGTGTAGCAGTATGAGAAGAAAAGGTGAAAGAGAGTAAAAGTGGGAGAAGAAGTAGGTTAGAAGGAGGGTGAGAATTGAAGGAGAGGGAGAGTGAAAGGTGGTATTAAGAGAGAGAAATAAAAGAGAATAGTTATTTTTATGTTAAATGATTTCACAGTACACTATAAAATCCTTATTCTCTTTTATTTGATGTTCAAGTGTGGCACATAAGAGTTTAGTAAATTTAGAAATAAAAAGCCACTTTGAACATTGATTTTTAAATTATATTTTAATAAATCCATATTCCATCATCTGGTTAATCCTTTAAGTTTTGTTACAAATTTCCTGTTCCTTATTTTAATTTGGAGTTATGGTAGAGAAACGGATTGATAGACATTGATAGAAATTGTATTATATACAGGGATAAAGTCATCTGTCATCAAGCACATGTTTTTCCTTAATGAGATCAGCCATTTTGACAGGTTTTGAGTATGATCGTCAGAAAGATGAAAATCAATTGGACCCAAAGAGTACATCTGCGCAACTGATTTCCACTCAAGGCAAACAGAGCCTCATTCGACCACCAAAGAGAACCATTTCTAAAGGTAAATGGATTTACTTTTTCTGTTTCATTTGTTCTAATTTTTTTCATTTACATTTTCTGTACTTTCTAAAATGTTTCCAGAAATAGTTTATCTAAGATCAGGGCCAATTTTAGGATTTCTACGACCCAGCTGGAAATATATTTTGCCAGCCTCCAGGTTCACACTTAAGCTCTTAGAAGTTTCCAGGTTCATGCACAAAGTCTTAGAAATTTCCATGTTCACACCAAAGGCCTTAGAAGTTCCTAAATTTAAACCTAATTTGTTAGATTTTTCAAGGTTCACACCCAAGGCCATAGAAGTTTCCAACTTAACACACAAGATTTTAGAAGTTCCTAGGTTTACACTTAAGATGTTAAAAGTTCCCAGATTCACACTCAAGGTGTTAGAAGTTTCCAGGTTCACACTAAAGGTCTTAGAAGTTCCCAGGTTCACACCCAAGGTCTTAGAAGTTCCTAGGTTTATACTTATGGTTTCAGAAGTTTTGAAGTTAATGTTTTAGAAGTTCCCAGGTTCACACCTAATGTCTTAGAAGTTCCCAGGTCTCCACAAAAGTCTTAGAAGTTCCCAGATTAATATTCAATGGGTTCAAAATTCCAAGGATCACAGAATTTCTCAAGTTCATAAACAAGTTCTTAGAAGTTTCCTGTTTCATAACCAAGTTCTTAAAAGTTCCTAGGTTCACATCTAAGTTTTTAGAAGTTTCCAGGTCAACAGTCAAGCTCTTAGAATTTCCAAAGTTCACACACAAGACCATAGAAGTTTCTATTTTCACATTTATGCTCTTAGAATTCACATTTAAGATGTTAGAAGTTTCCTGACTTACACAAACAATCTTAGAAGTTCCCAAGTTCACACTTAAGGTCTTAGATGTTTCCAGGTTCACACCTAAGGTCTTAGAAGTTCACACTTCAGAGTTAAGGTCTTTGAAGTTCCCAAGTTCACAATCAAAGTTTTAAAACTTCCCAGGTTCACACTTGAGATGTTAAAAGTTCCAAGGTTAACACTCAATGTCTTCAAAATTTAAAGATTCACAGAATTCCCAAGTAAGTTCTTGGATGTTTCCAGTTTCACAACCAAGTTCTTAGAAATCTTGATTCACACTCAAGGTCTTTGAAGATCCCAGGTTTGTATTCCTAGGTGCATATTTAATGTTTTAAAAGTTCCCAGGGTCACAACCAAAATAATCAAAGATTCCACATTCACACAATATTTCACACAAATTGATTCATAATAATTTCATGATGAAAACATTGACTTGCATAAAAAATATGATGTAGTGTAGTCAAATGAGACATTTTTTATGAAAAGAAGTGGTAAGAAATGTCGAAAAATAAGAATGGCCCCAAATAATGAAAATCAAGAATAATCTGTATTTTCTTGTTTGTTTATTAAATATTTGTTATGTCTAAGTTTTTCTTTAGAAGTTTTGAAATCAGTAAATTTATTGAACTTTTCTCAACTTTCTTCTTACATCGTTTCCATTAATTCTTCAGCTTTTGCAAGGAACCTTATTTACATGAAGTGTGTTGGAGAATGCATTATTCAAAAGAATAAAAAAAACTGCTTTGAATAATGGCTATTAAGTAACATATTAATAAATATTTGGAATTTCTTTGTAGGGCTCTGGTAACATTTTCATTGTAGACATTTAATAAAGTCAAAATTAATAACCTAAAAAGGTTTGCAAATGAGATAGAAACAAATTGTTTTTAAGTGCTTTATGCAAACCTTATAATAATGGTTAAACAATTTTTTTAGTTGACATTTTTAGATAGCCCGCCCAATGGCTGCATATGATGGTAATTTTTTTTTCATAAAGGTCAAAAGTTTGATAGCTAGAAAAACAAATTTGAAAATTAGCAATATTAATTTTTGAGCTGAAATTCAGTGATAAAACATTGCTGATTTTTTTTCTTTTGTAGGTCAGCTTCGTCAGTGAAATTTGGAAATGAACTGTGTGATTAATATTTTGAAACTATTTCTCCATTAAAAAATTTACATTGAACTGAACTGTGAAAAGGGATCAAAGGAATTCAGTTTAAAATAAAGTTTAATTTCATGAACGAACTTTGATAATCTTTTTTTATTTTTCTTTAGAATGGATTAATATTACTTGTACACTTGTAGAACAATTAGCCATGGTTAAAGGGAAATCATCAAAATGCTCAACAATTGGAGTTAATGAAGTTCTCAATAAATAAAAAATAAGAAAAGGAAAAAATTTATAACTTTAATTTTATTTGCGATAGAAATAATCTATAAAAAATGTTATAAAGTTTAATGTACCTAGTTTTAAGTATAGCTAAAATAACTAAAGTGATTTCAGGCATTTACTGTAAATCAATTGGCAAATGTTTTCTGTGAACTGCAAAATCGTATTACCCTTTGTATTGCTAATGATGGAAGACATGTGGAAACTTAAATAAAATTTTAATAAAACCTTAAAAAATATAGATTTACTTCTTTCTAATTCTTTTTACAAATTATTTCTATTGCAAATACAAATAAAGTTATAAATTTTTTAAAGTGAACACGAACTTTATGGACACCCTGTATATGCTAGGAAATATTAGGCAAAGCAACAGTAATAAGGCAAAATGCTCACAATGTAAGAATGGTGTTCACAGACAAAAGAAACACAGTCATGTTATTGTAGTGTTCTGACTTCACAAGAAAAAGACAAAAGTATGGTGGATGAGGCCAAGAAGTGGTTCATTTTTTATTGGTTAGGAAGAAATCCCAGCATTTATCTGTATAATTTTGAGGGGGATATTTTTAGCAGTCATTCCTCTAAATTGAAACCCTGCCCTCAATCAAATAGATGATTGCACTCAATACTATATGGATAAAGTTAAAGGTTTAAAATACTTGTTATGTTTTCATTGTTGTAAGCATATGAGACATGAGTCACATATCAGGTTGTAGTGATTTCACTAACATTGTCTCTAGTGTTTATTGGGTATCTGGTAACAAATATATTGACATTGATATTCTCAAATGCAGTCTTTCTGCCAGTATAGAGTCACAGGTACTTCAGCACCGGATATGATGGAGTGATCATGCGGACGTGATGAAGGACGATAGGATCCCTAAACAGTTTCTGTCTCATGATTTGGCTGAAGGAAAAATGTCAGTTCACAAGCTGAAACTGAAGCATAAAGATTGCAACACTGCAGGATGCCAACATGACTGGGAAGACCTAGCTCATGGTTATTCATCCTGAAGGAAAGCAGTGCCCAATAGTAAGAGAGACTTTAAAATTAATCAAGAGACATGTTCGTAAAGGTGTTGATGTTAATTTCTCTGAGAATGTGGGCACAGAATTTTGTATAATGTAGAATGAAGATGGTTGTGTTTGTCTAAGTAGAGCAGGCCTAAAAAAATCATCAAAGATGCCACATTGTTCAGAGAGAGAGAGAGAGAGAGAGAGAGAGAGAGTGTATAAAAAATATGCCCCTCAGTTGGTTGACTAAAATATTATATGAAAGTTTGCTAGAGTATTGCAAAAGATGCCCAATTTTGTCACATCTGTACAAGAGAATGTAAGACTCTAGCAAGACTAAGAAGCCATTTCCCATATTTGAGGATAAATCAAGTGATGACATTACTCAAAACTGAGTTGCAACCATTATATACTACATGTCTGTGTGTATGTCAAATCATAAGAGCAGTAGGAAAACTGACCTTTTATGAAATAATCATGTCTTGACAATTCAATGACAACAATTGTCATAAAGGAAGGAAAAGAAGTAACTGCTTTTAAATCTGCCTGATCAGATTGAATGATTGTTGTAAATTCTTTTTAGAAATTCAGAACAATGAAAATTCAAGGTTCAAAAGTGAATAGGTTAGTTAAAAACATTCAAATATTTTGCCTGTTAGCAATATCAACTGTTGAAGATGCTGTGCAATGATTAAATGACTTTATTTACATTCCATTTCTTAAAAGACAATCAATTCACTGGAAATGAATTGTATTGTAAATAAAGTGAGTGTAACCTCCAGAAGAGTGACTCATTGCGTATTCTTAGACTAATGTTTTCCACTGACATGTTTAACTGTTTCAACAGTAAAAGGGTGGGACTGATATGCCAACCTAGTAGCATGCTTAAATTCATGCAATTAGGACACCAGTAAAAATAGCTCATCAGAGCAGATGCCAGATGAGGAAAGCCACGTTAAGTTGGTTAGAAAGTGACTGGAGTTGAGACCCCAAGTCAGGACCAATCACATTGTATATCTGTCTTTGGATTTTGTTGAGAACCTTGAGATGAACAGC
Source organism: Acanthosepion lycidas (assembly GCA_963932145.1). NCBI lineage: Eukaryota > Metazoa > Mollusca > Cephalopoda > Sepiida > Sepiidae > Acanthosepion > Acanthosepion lycidas. The sequence goes on from OZ010581.1 coordinate 108,102,738, forward strand.
AGGGGCACTAGTCCATATATGTTAACAGTATTCCATGAGTGGATGAATGGTAGATGTGAAGGATGGACGAGAAAAACCTTCTGGTGTAACTCAGAGAACCAACTTTCCTTGCAGTGGATGCAGCAGTTGATTCAATGTAGTTGTTCCACCTCAGGTCAGTGGTGAACGTGAGACCAAAAAGGTGCAATGAGGCATTCTCATGGAGTTGAGCATCAACCATGCTGTTAGGAAGCAATGACATTTCTCTATGGTGAATAAATGACAGCAGTTTTGTTTTGGATGCATTAAAATTCACAAGCCATTTCCTGCCCCAGTCAACCACAGATTGGAGGTTGTTTTCGAGACCAGCAGCCAGGTTAACTTTGTCAGCAATGCCAAATTTACTATTGAGACAGGAGTAAATGGTTGTGTCATCTGCATAGATGCTGACTTAAGAACTGATGACATCAGGAAGATCATTGATGAAGATCAGAAACAATGTAGGACCAAGGATAGAGCCTTGAGGTACACCAACGTTTGATTGGATTAAATCAAATAATCATCTTGTTATACTTTATCCCCGAAGCTTATGTAGAAGGCCAGCATGCCAAACCCTGTCAAATGCCTCTGATATATCTAAAACAACAGCGTGAGCTTCACCGGTATTATCAACCGGGAAAAGTGAAAACCATATTGTTTGTCAGCAGATTATCGAAGGTGAGATGCTTAACTGCTTTGGCATTGATTAAAGCCTCGAAGACTTTGCCAGAGAGTGGTAGAAGACTGATGAGATGGTAGTTAGATGGGTCAGAAGGATCTCCAGACATTTTAAAGACTGGGACAACAGAGGAGGACTTCCAACAGGCTGGAAAGCAAGAATCGGCAAGGCAATAGTTGTATAGATTGGAGAAAACTGGAGCCAGCTCAGGGTGACATTTCTTTAGGATTACAACTTGTATCCTGTCACCACCACTTGCTTTATGAAAGTCTAATTTAGAGATGATGTCTAATACCATCGATAGGGTTATGCACATTTCACTCAGGTTAGGCTCAGTTCTAGGGGGGGAAATCAGGTGTGGGTACTCTATATGAGTCGAGTGTTGAGTTGGATGAGAATTTCCAAGCAAAGCATTCAGCCTTATCAGCTGAGGATGTTAGGACTTCGAACTGATTGAATAGAGAAGGGATTGAGGATTTGCTGTAGTTCAGCATGCTCTTGCAGAGCTGCCAATAATCTTTAGAACCAATCTTGTGAGATGTAATACATTGCTTCAGTCTATCAGCAAACGGTAACTTTGCTTCATTGAGGACATGCTTGCACTCATTACGAGCAGAGACAAAGAGATGTCTGTTGCAACCAGACATGTCACTTTGGTACAGATGGAAGAAGTAATTCCTATGGGCTATAGCGGCAGAGCAATCAGGTGAGAACTAAGGAGATGAGCGTGATTTAACTTGGTATTTAACATCAGAAAGAGATAGTTGACATTTCTAGGGCATATAATGAGGAAAGAGGGCTTGGAAAATTTGATACTCATGGGGCAGATTGAAGGCAAGAGGAACAGAGGAAAACAATGCCTCACCTCCCTAGCGAGCTTGAGTAAATGGATGGCAGAGCAAGCTTTATTAAGAGATACAAAGGAAAGGAAATTGTGGAGAGTCATGATCGTCAATGTCATTAAGAGACATAGTACATAGAAGAAGATGACTTGCAGATATTGCAGTTGGTTCTTCTAAGAACACTGGTAAATAAAATTTTCACATGTAAATAACGGGTTGTCATTATTTGCAGGGGTAAAATGAATCTAAGGAATGAATTTCAACAGGGAGATATTTTCTCATATTTTTATACAAACTAATAAAGAATTAACAAAACAAGAGAAACTTTATTAATGTGTACATAGCTAAAAGGAAAGAAAAGACATTCAACTTAGCTGAAAGGCAATATATGTGCACTTCTAAAACACACTTGTGTGTTGGGGGGGAAAATATTATCCTTTGTTGGTTTTTATACTTACCACATGCTAGGTGGAAAGGAAGAATGAGAGTGGAAGATATGGTTGTCCTTTTATAGTATGTAAACAGTGCTTGGCAGATGTATGACATATCCTGAGGGTATTAAGAGTAGAATATTTTATTAATACTTTGTTAAGACTTAAGGATGGCAGGGTTTTAGATTTGATTGGAGATGTGAGAATTGTTCCAAATAATTGTTTTACTCATTATCAAATGATTACTTGTAAAATCAATAATACCCAACTAGAATACATATGAGTCTTGACTATAAATGAATCCAGGTGCTTCAAGTAATAAAGAGATTTGAAGAAATGAACAATTAAGTAATTCTTATGTATTAGTATAAAAATCTACAGAAATTTAATGTCTAAAAATGCTTTTGCAAAGGATGGCTTAATTTTAATGCATCCATTTTAGTTGTAGGGATGTTGAAATACAGTCTTTATTTGGAATGCTGATTGGACAGAGGCTAAGAGGCTGAAATCGCGATGAGGTTTCCTTATTCAAAGCTTTTATTTTTTGCTGATAACTATGCATTTTGTCTTTTTGCAATTAATACTTAGTCCTTTCTGCTTGCTTTCCTCAACTACTTTTGTTAACATACAACTGTCCTCTCACAGTCTTTTAACTAAGTGGACAAATCCACCAACATTCTTTTTTTTTTTTTTTTTTTTTTTTTGATTTGTGACAGTGTGAACAAAAACTCTGAAAGGCCCAGTGTACATTCAGAAAGGAACAAAAGTTGAAAATATCACCACAGCAAGAACAGAAAATACAAATCTTGGTTTCAATATATTTGGTTAGTTATTCATAGATTCGCTTAGCACTATCTGGGTTGGGTAGGTAAGTGACACTTAGGACATCTTAGCTGCTACTTCTGCTATCTCTTATGACAGATTAATAGACCAGATCTTCCTTTTGACCAACAAGGATTCCCTCTGCCTTCAGTTGTGACTCTCTGCATCACCAACTGTCAGCTTGTCACCCCATAATAGCCAGTTCCTTTCTAGTGACTATCTTATCTCCCTTTACAGGTGGCACGCAACTGGCTATTCAATTATGTGGTCTGATTATATAAGCCTGTAAATGAAACTCCTTACCTTGCAACAAAGTAGCACAAGATATTGAAAGTTTGGCAATGTTTAATGTTTATGCCTTCAAAAAAATGGTCTGCTAAATGGTCGGTTTATCTTATGATGCCACTGTTACCATATACATTTTGACTCTCTCGGCAATGTTTATTTACAAGATTATAAAAATATGTGAACCAAGTTTTTCTTTTATGTGTCATGTCCCTTTAGGAGGTAGGTGATCATGGCCCTCCACATCTTTCTGTCCCCTGTAGCTCTTAATAAGCTTTGTCTTTTTGTTATTTCTCCCAAACCCTATTCTACTATCCACTTACTCAAACTTACCAAGTATATTATGAGTTGCTTTCCTGTCTCTCTTTTCCTTGACCTGTCCTGTGAGCATCAGTTTTTCCAAGCCCTCCTTCCTCATTACATATCCCAGAAATTTCAGCTACCTTTTCCTGATGTTAAATATAAGTTTCCTCTTTCCATTTTCTCTAAAACCTTATTGTTGCTCACATGTTCGGTCCATGGTATCCTCAGTATCTTTCTGTAGAATGACATTTCTGTTGCTACAAGTCTCTTCTTCATCTTTGAGGAGATTGTCCAGGATTCAATGCTATACAGAACAGCTATCCCACAACAGTTCAATACTCTTTTGTTTGTACAATGTGATATTTATTATTTAACTTTTATAAAGATTTATTTATGATTTTTTAAAGTAATAAATTTGAAAAGAAATTTTTTTATAAAAATTTACAAAATTTTCGAAATATGTAAACTAACTACAACACAATGTTTATTATTTACCATTTTATAAATAATTATGAATGTTATTAGCATATGCATCCAGTCCAAAGCTGGATGCATCTGCTGATAATTTAGTCTCTTTGTTTGGATTGTAATGAGTTAACACTGGTGTATTTACCAAATCTTCCTTCAATATGTTGAAAGCTTTAGTCTGGTCTTCACCTCAGTGCCAGTGATTTATTTTGGAAAACAAGTCTTGTAGAGGTTTTTCCTTTTCCGCTAGCTGGGGTATGGACTTTCCTAATTGGTTCACCATCCCCATAAAGTTCCGAAGTCCACTTACACTTGTAGGTTCCTGAATTTTTCTTGTGGAAGCTGTTGTACGTAAAATCAGGAACAAACAATAGGAAGGGAACAGGTTGGCCCAGCACCACCTACTTCCGGAAGAAAGAAACTCCTCAGCTTCAAGACAGGTTGCTCAAAACAACTTAGCTTCAACACATTGAGTGCTGAACAGTTCGATGGAATTACTCTATGTAAAATACAACCAGTCTCAGTTCGAAACACACAACGTAGTTATCCAAAAAAGACAATCGCCTCAAAACTCCACTGATCTTTGCACTCAATAACAACATCGCCTCGTAGTTCACTACACACGGTCTCTCGAATGGTCTCCCACTGTCACCTTTATGCCAGCGAACACCAACCAATTTGCATACGGCCAAGTTCACCTCTCGCCAATCCTCGCAGCTACGAGATCGTGTTTCCCATAAGACCGACTCACCGTAATGGCGGTGTTTCTTCCTTCGGATCAATTACTGCCCTGCACGCCAGACACAAACGAACTCTCTTATGTCGAGAGCTAAGGTTAGTCTCACTTTCATGTCCACAGCTGTTTTGCTTGGATCGGTCTTAATTCTTTCATCTAAAATAATATGGCCAAGGAACTTTACTTCACTTTTTGAAAACTTACACTTGTTCATATTGAGTGTGATCCCAGCCTTCTCCAGCTTCCATAACACTGCATGTAGATGTGTTCTTCCTGAGATTGTTCCCATATCAGAATATTATCTATATGGCAGACCACACCTTCCAAACCTTCAGTAACCTCTGTTGCCATTCTGCTCTGGAAGTGCTCTGGTGTTGATGCTATCCCAAATGGTAGCCTTTTAAAGTAGAACCTCCTGAAAGGTGTGATAAAAATGGCCAGTTTAGTTAACTCTTTTACTAGTAGAATTTGCCAGAAACCCATGTTAGCATCTAATTTGCTAAATATCTTGGCACCAGTAAGTGATCCAAGAGTTTGTTCTACTGATGGTAGGAAGTATTTTTTCTCTACATACTGACTTGTTCATGTGTTCTCTTCCTTCCATTTTGGAGTATGATATTCAAAACCACTTGATCATCCAGTGGAACACATCCTTGGCCATACATTGCTTTTGTTGCTTTTAAAGCATTATTTCCATAAATCTGGTTGAACATTTTGTCTGAGATAACAGTCATGTTGATGCCTGTGTTGATCTTAAATTTTACTCTTCTGCCATCCACTTTAAGGTCAACCATCCATGGGTCTCTGTTCCAACCTTTATTTTTAATTTTGTCTTTGTATTTTTGTAGAGGTTTCCCTTTTTGTATTATTCAAGCCACAGTCAGGCTATATACCCTGAGATGTTGCTGCCTGACAGCTTCAATCTGTTATTCCATCTCAACAATTGTTTTTGCCAGCATGAGATTTCTTTTTAATTGCATTCTTTCAGACAAACGCGAATCTGAAAGCCCAACAACCAAACCGTCCATGATAAGTTTTTCTTTTTTTTTTAAACCTCATAGTTACAATATCTGGTCATTGTATATAGAGGTGTCACAAAAAAAAAAAATCCACAGACTTGTTGGGTCCTAGTTGTCTCCTATTAAAGATTGCTTTTTCATAAATTGTATTTTTCTTTCCAATAAAAACCGCATGAAAACTTTCTTTAATCGTGTCATAGTCATTTATTTCCTGTTCAGACAACTTAAAATTTTGCAGAATATCAACAGCCTGATCTCCCATACAATAAATTAAGGTATACCTTGTTTGCTTGTGTAGTAGTATGGAGATTACTTGCTTGCCGGAATCTTTTAAAATGAGGGATCCATTTTTCCCATTCAAGTGGCTTTCTAAAATTGAACGATTTCAGAGGTTGAATAGTGAAAGACACACATGGTTGCTGTTGAGTAGGGATAGTCAGGTTTCTTTTTTCCAGTTCACCGCCTTTTTCTTTTTAATCTTTTTCCCATTTTTTCTTCAATGTCCTGAACACGGTAGGAATACTACAGTCTATTCACTGAAACCAATTCTGACACCATGTCGTGTTTTTTTTTATTTCAGATAGATGGGTAAGGAACAAGTGTTCACATTAAATAGGAATAATTAACAATCTTTATTTTCAAGGTCTATACACATTGGTTCCCTAACTGGAAGTTCTCCCCCTCCCTCATGAAGAGTCCCTTTTACCCTTGTGTCTGCTCAGGGTTATTCCCCTTAGACCACTTTGCTAAGGTATCACCACAGAGCCCACTTGACTACATAGGTGTTTTAATCATGGCCAGATCCCACCTTGTTGAATTCTAAAAACCAGACTTCATTCAAAGATAGTGATGCTTTGTATATGAGGGAGATTGGAAAAAAAAACTCCACTATGAGCTTCTTTCAGAGAACCAAACAATGTATTTGAATCACTACTGCTTTTAATTTGACTAATTAAAGACAGATCATGGTGATCATGGCTCTCCACAATTTCTTATCTTTTGTAACTTTTAGTAAATTTTGTTTTTTTGCTATCTCTTCTAAACCCTGTTCTGTTGTCCATTTACACAAGCTTGTCAGTTAGGTTTTCCTCTCTCCCTATTGATACATATAATCTGTAAGGATCAAAAGGAGAATATAATGAGGAAAGAGGGTTTGGAGAAAATAAATGACAAAAAAATCACATTGTACATTTATTTAAAAAAATCTTCTATGTGCCATGTCCCTTCTGGATGTTGCAATCATAGCTCTCCTCAACTTCCTGTCCTTTGTAGCTCTTATTAAAATTTTGTCTTTTTGCTACCTCTTCTAAACCCTGTTCTGCCATCCATTTACACAAGCTCATTAGGTAGCTTATGCACCATTTTCCTCTCTCCCTCGTGCTTTCAATCTGCTCCATGAGTATCAAATTTTTCAAGCCCTCTTTCATCATTATGTGTCCTAAAAATGTCAACTGTCTCTTTCTGATTTTCAATGTGACCATTTTCTCTAAAACTTTGTCATTACTCACAAGTTCAGTCCATGATATTCTCAGCATACTTCTGTAGAACCACAATTCTTCAAATCTCTTTTTATCTGAGGAGACTGTCTAACATTCAATGGCTGGGTTATGTATATAAAATGTATGGTGACTATCTCATGTATGGTGAGCTTAGCCATGGGACACTGTCTGGAAGGCTGCCCTGCACTACCTTTAAAGAATGCCTGCAAGAGGGACCTGAGACTCGTAGGCATCGACCCTGGTAGCTGGGAACAGCTAGCACACTGCAAAAGCTGGTGCCATACTGTCCAAGGATGAATCATGAAGGTCAAGATAAAGTTGATCCAACAGTTAGACAATGCAGAAAGCAGAGAGAGAAATCACAGACCTTCAGCCCACATTCCAGCTTTGTCTGCCATGCCTACAGAAGAGAGTGCCTTGCAAAGATCAAACTGTTAACCCACTCCAGATACTGCTTATAAAAGGACTGAATTTTGATTAAACAGCTACCATTATCTATTTGTAAGATGGATGGTGCCTACTGCAATCATTTAAGTACATGAAAACAATATTCAATTATTAACAGGGAACAGTAGAGATCACACAATTCCAGTTGTATTTCTATATCAAATACACCAGCATTGTTCTAAGGAGACATGAAAACATGAGTTGCAGTTATGCTTGATCTGCAAAATAATATTAACAAGATATTGATAAATGAAAAGAAATATAAAAACTAGAGATCATTTGCTTTTTCATAAATGTTTTATTTATCTTCACGCTCTTCCGAGAGGGCACTATACAGATGCATCAACAGTTAATCAGTAAGATCAGGATGATGAAACACTGTTTTTCATAACAGGTCTGCAACATCATCTCAGAAGAGATCCGAGTTTTTCACTGACACAGCGTGTTGACAATGTGAATTGGAAAAAAAGCTGCCATTGAATTTGAAATGGTTTATCACAATGATTCTAGTGTTAAATTACAAGGGGCATAAAATATATGGACAAATTTATGTGGTTATAACAACGAGGTATTTCAGTGTGTGTTGATGAGCATGCACCTGCAAATATATCCATACATCTGTTCAATTGGGCTTTTACACTGAACATTATATATATATATATATATATAATTCTAGTAGCAAAAAAAACTAAAGACAGTACAAAATAGTCAACATAGCAATCAAAACCTGATTATAAGATGAACTTGTAATATATCAGTTTAAAACCACAACCCATGAAGACTGAAAATTTTACCAAGAAATTTTGAAGTCGGGCTAAAATTGATATTTAAAAGTTAAGTAATGTTTTCATATAATATCATTAATGCTCTATTTTTAATATTATTTTAATATTGAGCACTATATATAAAAATATTTGCTGTTTCTTAAATCTTTATATATATATTTTATTAGTTTTATTTATACAGCAAGGATTCATTCAAACATATTTGGTTGAATAATATCAACAAGTTCTGTTTTACTAAATTTTTTATTAAATCTTTCAAACTTCCAAATTAGTTGTTTTATATAATCAGTAAATTTATCAAAGTTATTTTTTATTCCTCCCACCTGAGTACTTTTGAATGTTGCTACATTTGTTTTCAAGAATTGCATATATTTACGAAAGTGTTAATTCTAGCATTACTACATTTGCTGGAAACAATTTCAAGTCACTGAAGGTGACGTCATTTGTAACAGTCAAATTGAATTTTTACTTTTTTTTTTTTTATTATTATACACACACACTTCAATATATGATTCCTATGCAGAAACATATATATTGAAGTGTACATAAAAAAATTAAAATACACATAAAAATTCAGTTTGATTTAACCAAAAACAGTTACATAAACATGCACAAAACAATCCTTGAAAATAAATATAGCAACATTTAAAAATGAATATAGCAACATTTAAAAATGAATATAGCAACATTTAAAAGTATATGGAGTGGGTGGGGGAACAAAAAAATAAATATGAACTTTATTACCAAAGCTCATATTTTATCTATTTAGTGATTATATAAAATAATTAATTCAGAAATTAGAAAAATGTTAATGAAAACATTGGATAGACAGAACTTGTTGATATTCAGCCAAATATGTTTGAAAATATATTCCATATTTCCAGGCTTGGAAGACGCACCCTAATATTGGAAAGAAATTTCTAAAATAAAAAATAAAAAATTGTCATTCTCATACAACAACACATTCACCATGCGTCCCTCACATAGTGGCACCATGTATTGTTTACGTTAATCATTCGTCCGATTTTGTTTGTATGGCAATGACATACTAGTTGCTGGTTAGTAAATATAATACACATCTTTCATTGTCCAAAGGTGGTTTTATTTTTATAAAAATGAATTAAAAATTTACATCGTATAAACAGCTGAATTAGATAGCTAAATTTATAATGTAATGACTCAGCATACAATAAATCTATGTCCCTATCAGTCAAGCCAATTAGGTGACTGTCTGAGCTTACTTGAGCCTGGGCATTGCCTTACATTCATCTTGGAAGATGCATATGTATTTTTTTAGGCTATTTTTTTTTTTTTTTTTTTTAAATGTGTCTTGTAAGCTGGAAAATATGGCCATATTATGTGAAGCACTTGTTCATGTATGATCACCAAAGTTAAGCAATGTCAAACTTGGTATTCCCAAGCAATCACCTATCTAGCAATTGACCAAGTGCTGTAGGCTTGAATTTGTGGGTCGTGTAAAAGATAATGGCTCAGAATTGAAAATCAGAGAGCTGATTTATAATTTCTGTTAGGTTTGTTATATTCACTTATGTGCAAATATTCTTGGGAATGGTGTGAATCAAGCTCTTTTCCCCTACTAGATATGGGTTAACTAGTAAGTTAACAGTAAATCATAATTATCTCCCCTCAAAATTCTTACAATCTAAAAATATACTTCGACTTTAAATAACCTGCAAAAGGTTGATAAACTATAAAAATCATATTATATATATATATATATATATATATATATATATATATACTGATCATCTCATTATAGGGTGATGATTTTTTTTTTTTTTTTTTTTTAACAGCTTATCAACACTGTGTTATTGAAGCCTGAAATATATTCTGGATTGTGAGATTAATTCTATTTTTTTTTTGCACATGAATGTTGGATTGACAGTTTTTTTAAGAATAACAAAGATTTTTCTAGATACAAGTCCTACCATTTAACCCATTGCTGGGGGGGAGGAGATGGATTCATAACTTTTCCAATGATATTTGAACATAAGTAAATATAACAAATTCAACTCTCCGATTTCTCACACTGAATTGCTATCCGTTACACCACAAACACAACTCCTCTCTGTATATGCTGATTCCTTATTTCTGTAAATGCTATATTTACTTTGATACCTGTGTTTTTAATGTAAATCACATTTTTTTTTTTAAATTGTAAGATTAATGCCAACTGACTTAGAGATTCTACTAAAAGAAATATTCCACTTGACAGGAATCAAACCTGTATTCCCCGTTTCAATCAGGGAAATTACTTAAGCCAGGTGTACCTTACCAATTAGACTACAAGAAACATGACAAAGCAAGGATCAATTACCCTATTTAAGAAATGCACATCTCACTTTAAAAAAAAAAAAAAAAAGATGTCTATTCAAACAGATGACCTTGCTAAATATAATGTTTATAGTAGTAAGAAATAATGTTGGATTAAAATAAAAAAATTGTTTATTAATTAAAAAATTATTTATTTTTAATTAAAAAAAAAAAAAAAAAAAAAAAAAAATCAGAATTATTAAATTCTCTAGTTATCTACAGATTAAATAGCATTAGTGGTGTGTTTGTTTTATCCTTAAATGACAATGCCCAAATTTTGATATCATCCTGAATTATACAAAACTCCAAAATAATATCAACAAAACTTTTCAAACAGAAATCTTCATGAAATTTGACCCGTACAAATAAACCTACATCAGTTTTGTATTTAATAGGAAAAAACCTTCACATTTCTTTCCTAAAATGCCTTTACACCAAAATAAATCTTCCAACTGCACACCATATCATCTGATGATAACTAGAGAATCTAAAGGTAAAAAAAACTGTTAAATCTTTGAACAAAGATCAAGCTAATAATCTTTATACATTTCAATATTGTTGGGGGTTTTTAGCTGCTGTTTGTAACAAACAATGTATTTTTGAAATATAAAAATGACAAAAAAAAATGGAGTTATAAAATGTATAGTCTATAGTTTTAAGTTTTTACTGAGACTGTTTCAAAATAAACAATTCTTACAGAAAACTCAATTTCTATTCAATTCCAGAATCCTACAGATTTCATATATTTAATTTACTTAGGATTTAATCAGGTTTTGTGAGGGGAAAAAGATTTCCCAGATATAAAAGTTTGTATATAAATATCTTCAAGAATAATACAGATAATCCCACATGTTGATTTGAATATTTAAAAAAAAAAAAAAAAAAAAAATTTTTTTTCTTTTTCAATATTTGGGAATCAGGCTGAATTTGAATCCTCATTAGATTTTTACGCAAGTGTTTACTTGTAAATTTATCTTTTCTTTTTTAAATCAGTTCACTCCTAGTAAGGCAAATAATGCTGCTAAAAATATTGCAAAGTAATAAAAATGTTTGCTTATATTTCGGTTTTGAGTGTTGTTAGTCCTGAGTTGAATTAAGACGAAGTTAAATTTCAGTTGATCTATATTAACATCAGGAATATAACTTGAAGAAAACGTTTTAAGAAAAAAAAAAAAAATTTGGCTTCACAAGTCATTTTCATTAAAAAAATTTCAACTCTCAACATTAGAGAAAATAGATTTCTAGTTTAAAAATATTCACTAGAATTTAATAGCAAAAGTTTTTTATAGGAAAATAAAAATGTTTTCTAAAGTTACATCATATCAAGATTTTTAGTTTGCAAACATTAGCTTTATCAATAAAATATTTCATTGAATTTATGCTTAAAATAACTTAGTTAAATATGAGAGATATATGGAATATATATCTGCCACAGAATGCCTACACAAACAAAATACAGAACAAGACAAAATTTAAAATAGGAGTCCCATTCAACGTAAGACCAGAGTGCCTAAAATAGTCCAGTCTCTCAGCATTTCCTTTTTAATGATGCTTCAGGCACCAGGGAATTTACCTTCTTAGCCTTTTCCAATTTTGGAGGTACTGCTTGAATGGGTGGCCCTGTTCGTCACACGACACTTAATTTATTGCTACAATCTGAAAGCAATAATTACAGGTAGTTAAGTGAATACCCACTCAAACGGAATATGGCACAAGGTCGAATTTAGAGTGTGATGCCATTGCATACAGGCAGGGAACCAGAGATCAAAGATAGACTAGCTCTTTTTGGGATGCATCAGGTGCCAGGGATTAAAACTATCATTCCGCTAAGGAGGAGATACTATCTAGGGATATAGTCTTATAGGACAGGACTGAATTAATTTGTATATCAAAACTGATAAATAATTAATATAGTAAAATATAAGAGTGTAGACTTAAAGAGGTTAAAAAAAAGGTTTGAGAATCTGAGTAATAGGCAAAAGGCAATAACAAATTTCCTGCAAAATGTCCGAAAAACAAATATTTTGAAAGAGGAAAGGTCATACCAAATTGAAACTTAACAGAATTCATTTCATTATGAAACTTTATATAATTCCTATCTATGATTCAACCATTTTGATAATCTGTGAAAAATTTTTTATTGTAGATGGAATATAAATAGAAGATATATATATGTTTTTTTTTTTTTTATTATTAATTGATTACACCCAATGCAAGGCATTAAAGCCACTAAAATGCAAGGGATTACTGGATATGGAAGAATTAGGAACAGAAACATTACTAATAAGTGGGAATAAAAAAGAGTAATCAAGAGGACAGTAGATAGTGATTAACATTGCATTTAAATTTTTGATGATTAAAGTTGGCTGGAAATCATAAATAAATCTTGCTTAATATACTGAAAACATTCTGACTGATAGTCAAAAGTACTTGAATATAACAAGAAAAAAACTTTGGAGAATTTATTCACGCCTTCAATCCCAAAGTACAACACCTCATTTGGAAATTGGAAAGATATAAAAAGTTGAATTGCCAGACCTTGTCAGTGGAATTTAATAGAACTTGTTATATATGTTCAATAACTATTAGATTTCTACAGCTGATTATAGCTTATAAGATATCTTTATATGCAATGTATTCATTTCGTTTCCATATGAAAATAAAAAAAGTTTCTTGCAATTAATACAATGAGGCAAAATTAAAAATAATTTTGAAAATATAATCATTTTGTCACTATATACGTGTTTCATTGAGGCATGCAGAAATAATTTTCTGCATTTTCTAAAACCCCTTGATAAAAGAATAAAAATAAATGATTATTAAATGATAAATCAACTGCTTAAATAAAAACAAAGCATTCCAATCTTATATGCATACAAGAAGACTTATTTGCATAAGGTGTGTTTTGTTGAAAAAAAAAAAAAAAAAAAATGGCTGCACATTACACCTTCATTTTACATATATATGCATTTGAATACACACTCACAAACACACACTGATTTATTTTCTTATATAACTAAACTAAGTCTTACATCAACACACAGTAATGATGCCAAAACAATTTCTCTGGCAAATACACTTTCTTGGCATTAATAATATCGCAGACAATGTTCATATTCTCTCTATAGAGTTTCTAACATATTGGCAGAAGATACACAAGATATCCATAATTAATCTAATGTCTCTGTAGGCTACTTTCTACATTTGTATTATTTCTACCTTTACAACTAACACAAAGATTCCCCAAAAGATGAAATGAAGATCTAGACACACACAAGACATTCCCTAAAGACCGATAATCACACAGTGACATTTGTAGGCTTAAATTGTTGTGAATACTGATTGTATCTGGCTGATCACCCATTGGACAAAAAACAAAAAACAAAAAAAAAAAAAAAAAAAAAAACAAAAAAACAAAACACCACCAAAAATAAAATAAAAAAACTGCACAAAACCCCTCAAAATCACAGAACAAAATTCTCTGCTTGTAAGGCAAACATATAACAATCATAATTATACTTATCAGCATATAATAATAATAATAATAATACAACAACACTTAGAGGAAAGTGCAATTTAAGAAAAGAAAAAGAAAAGAATGTTCAGCAATATTTTGACATTATTCTATTGAACATTATCAAACACTGTTTCTTTTCTTTACTTTTCTTAAATTATACTCTTCTCTAAGTGTTCAGAAATATTGAAAGATTTTGTTTTTATAATAATAATTATGATGATGATAATAAATAAAATGGGAAGAACCAATATTGGTATTTTTGAGGAATCAAATCTAATAAGAGTTATCTGTGACATCCGTTGGATGTGTATATATATATATATATATATATATATTTTTACAGCAAAAATCCCAAATTACCTTGTGTGCCATACCACTTCCCCTTAAAGGGATACCTTACACCCTCCCTCTCTCTCACCAACACAAGCCCCTTATCAAAATCAAGGCGTCCCTTTGAGTAGGACTGGTATCTAAAATAAATTCAAAACCCCCATTCCAGACATGCATTCAAGGGCCGATGAGGGTTGGCATTAAGTTGTGCCAGTCTGAAATAGACTATACCACTTGAGGTAATTTGGGATTTTTGCTGTTATATATATATATATATATATATATATATATGCACTGTTATAATAAGTATATTGAACTCTGTGGATAAGTTTTAATATTACTAGGATCCACCTGGATTATATACCAATGGATCTATTACCTGTACTATATATATATATATATATATATATATATATATATATATATATATATATATACACACACAAACACAGGTATAGACACTGTTCTAAACAGCTTTGCTATATTGTGGAGATAAATATTTTTTTTGTTTTATTTTAAACTTAAACTGTTAAGTCAATTGGATTAGTTGGTTGGTTTGGATTAAAATACTAGTTTCAATTAACTGGACTAAATATTGAAACAACAATTAAACATTTTAGATACCAATTTGTTTAGTGATTAAAACTGTTGTTTTAGGAACAATTTTCAGTATTTAGCACATTATTGGTAGGTATCAACTTTATAGAATTTATACTGTATTGAAAAATTGGATTTACACCAGAGATATTATATATATATATATATATGGAGGTGGTGGTAAAGACCCTAGTATTGTGGATAAGTAATTTTGTTATAAAGTTTGTATTTCTTGTACATCTGGTATAATAGCCTAAGAAAACACTGGAACAAAAAGGTTGAGTGAAAAACAAGTTTAATCACATGAGAGACATGGATTGAGAATTTTGTAGGTAACTGCGGCAAAGCATACAACTCAAATGCTATGCCTTGTGACCCACTTTGAAAGGACCACTACTATGAGCAAACGGTCTACTCATAGCATATGAATGAATCCATGTGCAATAATTAGTTTAGAGAAGGTGGGTTGTTTTTCTTCACAAGAAATTTATTTTCAAATTTTGTAAATAGTGTTATGATATATATATATATATATATATACACATACATACATACACTTAATGTTATCCTAGGCTTTATATTTCATTGTTTATTAATCTAAGTAAAAACATCAAAGCCGTGTAGTTATAACGAAGATAAGATATTTCTTCAATAGTTTTTTTTTATGTATTAAATAATATAGAAAAGAATATTCAATATCTTAGAATTTTAAATTCTAAAGAATTAATATTAACTAGACTCCTTTTACTGAGTAATATATTAAAATTCGTAGAGTAAAAATGCATTTTCTGAATTTAATTAATGTTGACTTTGATTAATAATCCAGAGTAATATTTTAAGATACCAGGCCTTATAAACAAAGTCCAGTTTTCATAAATGACCATCTTAATCTTGGTTAAAAAGAGAAAGATCTGGGCTTTTATATATATATATATATATCTTTCTCGTAAAAAATCAGATTCTGTTATAGAAATAAAATTAGCTAGATCTTACAAAGACTTTTGATTATTTTATTTTTATAAAAAAATTGTCTTGCCTATACTCGGCTGTTTTGTACAGTACTTTTTTAGTACAAGGGTAGGGACGATTTGAGGAAAGTTTGCCTCTGTGCTTGAGGCATGTCAATGGATTTTTTAGTTGCCAATGATCTAGCTGAAAATGGACGTAACAAAATATTAGCCACCATTATGAACAATAGCAGGCAAAAATAGCAAAGAGAAGAAAAATTCAGCTGCCAAAAGAGGAGAGAATAAAATATTTTACAAGGCTTTCTGGAAAATCTTTGATCAGATACCAAAAGTTATCACTGGGAATGAAATCAGGATTTCATATTATAAACACACACACAAACACACATTTTATTTATATATATATATATATATATATATATATATATTTTACTATGAAGCTGAGTAATTCCCAAACAATTTATTATCTTAATAGAAAGTCAGTTACCAACCATAACCATTGTGCTGCATCATAGATTAGGAGCCCTGTATCATAGATTCAGGAAGGTGGGGGGCTCTATAATAGGGATGTCATGAAAGATAAAAGATGAAAGAATAATCTTGCAAAGTTTCAAATAATTTAAGCCATTATTTTGAGCTCTATGACATTTTAAAAATGGCCCACTCCTACTTTTCACAACTCTAATATAGCTTGCTTTGGATAGAGTTAAATAAAATGAAATTGTCTTTAAATGATTTTCTTAAAAAATTGGTCTAATCTCTTTAAATTTACTTATAAAAAAAGTAGATTGACAATCTGATCTCACTGTAAGTATCATTATCACAATGTCCTTGAAAAATATGGCCTTGTGTCAAACTTAGCAATAATAATCTCATGAGCAACTACTCTTTTTATTCATTCTTTTTCTATTCATTAATCCATATAAATTTATTTATCATTTTATCTATTGAATCCTTAATTGGTCATGTTATTAGAATATTGAAGATTTTTTAAGAGACATCATTTTTCTAGTAGGAGGAAAATTTGAGACTGGAAAAAGTACAACTAAATACAAAGAATATAAAACATTCAATCAATTTATCATTAAAGAATGCACACACACACACACATTATATATGTGTGTGTGTGTAAGACAATTTTGAAAATGCCTATTTTCACATGTTTCACTGATGAACTAGTATCATCAGAAAAAAAAGTTTTATTTCAACAATTTACTCAATGTATTAAAAATGTCATGATCAATAAGTCCTCTTAATAATATTAATAATTTTTTATCTAGATTATTATATAAGATTATTTATATATTTTCATATAGACTAATTTACAACCAGGCCAGTTCAGTTTATTGCCTGTTTTTACTAAGTTGGTATTGACACAATGTGGGATGTGTAAACTGGTAGACTAAATAAATGAATGAAAATAGTGTTAAAATGGGTTATAACCTAATTTCTTTAATGCTACACTTTAAGTAAAAAGCAACTCAGTGACTTAATGTTAATCATGTTTTGTCTTACTAATGTAGATTTTGTTAAAATAAATAAAATTTTTTCTGATCAGGCCATCAAAATGTGTCAAAATAGAAGTTTTACAAATTCTCTTATCTATTTGTCTTTATGATTCTGTCACATTCTCATCCAAATATATATATATATATATATATATATGAAGAAATATACACTTAAGGTGTGCTACATTTATGGGATAAAGTGCTCAATATCAGAGATAGAGCATGTGTAAATATAAATATAAAAGTGAACATTGAAATCAACACTTAGAGGCGACAGGATGTTTCACGTTAGATGCAATCGCCAGGCCATTATTGTTGTTCGTTTTTCTCGGCTATTTATATATATGGGTCAGTGATGCATTGTGGGTAGTCTATTTTGGCGGAAGACGTTTATTTGTTTATTTATATATTTGGGTTAAATTATTTTGCTTGTTTTTATTTATTTTTTTATTTCTTATCTTATTTATTTTTATTGGTGTTTTATAATGTAGTAAAAATTAATAAAACAGATGAAAATAAATAAATAAATAAATAAATAAGAAAAGAAATAAAAAGAAATAAAAACAAGCAAAATAATTTAACCCAATTTCAATGTTCACTTTTTATATATATATATATATATATATATATATATAATGTGTGTGTGTGTATGTTATTTTAGTCAGGGTACAAATTTACTTTAGATGACCTTGTGATCATGGCACTCTCTATACATTTATGTTGTAGTGAATTATATTTCTTCTTTGATCAGAGTAGTATTTTTTTTATGTCAAAATTGTGGTCAGTCTCGCTATGGTGGGCAACCAACACATTTTACCACTTAGATATATATATCTATCTATATCAAGTTGGTTGTAATTATTATTAAAACTATGTGTACTAGTAAAATGTATTATTATAGTGAAAACTTGATGTGAAATTTGTCTGAAATTCATTGGTTTTTTTCCAAGTATTTTCAGACTTTGTTGATACACAATTTGATAAAATGTTGATCTTGCTTTCCGATTGCATTATACAACTATATTTTCTATGCATTTATTCAATTAGTAGAAACAAATTCATTATTTCTGCAATATCATACAAAAATGTTCTGAATTGTTGGTGAATAAAATGATTTTTTTTGTGCATTGTGTTTGTAGACGAGGTTAGTTTCGTTCTTTCTTTTGTACATTTGCATTTATGGAAATAGTCAATAATTGTTATATTTGTAAGATGCTTCCTAATAATGGTTATAGTTGCTAATTAACTAATTACTAAATATTACTAACAAGTTCCTTGCTAAAAATGTTCTCAGAAATATATTGTTATTTAGTAATAATTTAGCTCATTACATATCTGCCCCCAGTCATGAACCTGAGTTGCATAGCTGCCAGGCCTCTTATAGGTATCACCTTGATTATATATGTTCTATATATATATATATATATATATATATTACACACACACAAATACACATAATAAAAAGATAAGAACACTGACTGGAACCCTACCACAGTTTTGACCACCAAGGTCTTGTCAGGTGATTTGTTCAGCAAATCAATTAGAAGCAACTCAACAACTTAAATGCCTTCGGTCGAAACTGTGGTAGTATTCCAGTCAACATTCTTATCTTTTTAAGTTATTAAATCACTCTGCAAATTTGGTTATCCTACTTGAAATTGAGCACTTTTTAATGTGTATAATTTAAACAAATATTTCAGTGTTTGCTTATTTCCAGTGTGTGTGTGTATATTATATATATATATATATATATATATATATATATATATATATATATATATATATATATATATATATATATATATATATATATAAAAGGCTCAAACGCTAATATTCCATGGTTATAATTTATTACATTGGAATCATGATCCAATTTATCAGACCTACAAATGAATTGGAATATTAGTGTTTGACCCTTTTATTTGATATTCTTACTCTGTCTTGGACATTGATCGAGTTCTACTTGGATTCTATCCTCTTGGAAATATAATATATATATATATATATATATATATATATATATATACACGCACTAAGCTATTAGGTTGGTGCAAAAATAATATCGTTTTTTGACGTATTTTTTAACGTCAAAAAATGATAATATTTTTGCACCAACCTAATATTAGGTTGGTGCAAAAATAATGACGTTTTTGACGTTAAAATACGTTTATTTTTGCACCAACCTAATATCTCAAAGTCAATTAACTGATCTATCAGCCTAGTTATCTAAAATTGTAGATTCTCTTAATACTTCAAATCCAACTATATCCAAACAACTCTACTGTTTAATGATAGGGAAGAATAATTGAATGCTTAAGGCAGCCTTTTGGTGAGCTTTTGGAAGAACTAGGACCAAAAGTCAATCATGAAATGAGAGAATATGAAAGAGAATTTTGGACGAAAAATGCATGAAATAAAAGAAATTCTGCAAACATATCCTCTGGCAAAAGAATAACATTCCAAAGGCATATCCATTCTAAGATATTATAATAACTGTATAAACCAATTGACTCTACAAACAAGAACATGAGCAACAACAAACAGAATTGTTTAAATATGACACAAGAGGAAAACAAAAATTCTCAGAATCCATCAGTCATGCTTAGTTTATTGGTTGTGTTGCTAAGTGCTATATATTCTTGCAGATTAATCAACTTTTAGAATGTCATTTGCACTGAGTGCATGTTATACATCTTTATGAAGTTTTTGTTTGATAATTTTGCATTTAACTTTTGTGATTTTTCTCACCCAACCTGCCTGTGGTTTTAATCATACTGAAAACATTGAACAAACTGGAACCAAAGTTAAGCAGCATTTGGTCAACACCAGGTCAGTACTTAGATAGGGGACCACTTATGAAAACCAGGTACTGTAAGCAACCTTCGATGATCCGGCATGTGTTTTGGCTTTAAATAACCTGGAAACGGTTGATAAAACAAAAACTCAAGTCAATTTCTTCCAACTGCCATGGCAGATTGTAGCAAAGAATTTAGTTGAAATTTTTACTTTTAGTTTGATAACACTACTGAACAAACTTTCATATATCAGGTTATGAAGAAACTCAAGTAAATGTGTGGTATATGCATTTTGGTGAATTTTTGGCAGATATGGTTGGATTTTTTTCTTTCAGAGTTTTCTCAAAAATGGAATACGGCAAGCAGATTTTAGACATCTTATCCAATGAACATGTAATAAACAAACAGGTCCATAAAAACATCAATTGGACCTCATGAATAATTAGTTGTCCAAAAAAGAAACCTAACATGGTATAGTTACATCTCCCATTCATCAGGCCTTGCCAAATACATTTTATTGCTTTAAATGTTATATTTAGGTCTTACACGTGTTTGAGTAGATATCCGTTTTTTTCTTTTTAAACAGTGTAAATTTATGTCTACTGGCTTGTGTATTTGAGAGTCTTAATAAAGAAAATGTAACTTTTTTTTTAAGACTCTCAAATGCACAAGTCCAGTAGACATAAATATACAGTTAAAAAAAAAACAGTAATATCTTCATGTAGCCACCAAGTATAACATTTAAAGCAATTATAAATAATGTCAGATTATAAATAAAATCTATTAAAATCCATCTTTTATTGACCATTCCAAAAATTTGTAGATGAGGAAATCCGAGAAAAAGATGGGAGGACAACATGGACCTGGTAGAGTCTTAGAGAGTGGTGGAGGACAGAGAGGCATGGGGAAGAGGGATGACCATGTCTTCAATGGTACCCCAATAAAGTTAAGGAATAAGTGAAGACTTGCATCAGGAAAACTGTCAGTCAAGGATTCATCACATCTTTGTGTTTCAAAAACTGAAAGATGACAAAAATGGAGAGAAAATTCAGGAAGCCATCT
Organism: Acanthosepion lycidas; assembly: GCA_963932145.1. NCBI lineage: Eukaryota > Metazoa > Mollusca > Cephalopoda > Sepiida > Sepiidae > Acanthosepion > Acanthosepion lycidas. The sequence continues at coordinate 108,124,183 of OZ010581.1, forward strand.
TGGTTGAGTAGGTTGTACTATTGAAAAAAAAATAAATTTATATTATATATATATATATAGAGAGAGAGATATGAGATAATGCTTTTGTTATTACTTGCTAATTTATTTTGAGCATTTATATATCTTTTTGGTAGAGTGATTTCTTTGTCTTTTGATTAAATGTAGTAAAGATTGTATAAATCCTTTTGTGAATTCACTCATTGTGTTTGTAATTCCAGATGATACTATTGGTAATATTTTTTTGATCCCAATAGCAAATTTTAATCTGCAGGGGGGGGGGGGGGGGGCTTCAATTATTGTGGATGTGAATTCGAAATTTGGTTCTGGATAAATTTGGTTTATCTGATGGATTTACATTTTGTTACATGAAATTGAATGTGATACTTTCTGTTTTAACTTGTGTATGTCTGTATTACTGAATCTTTTGATTGTTATGTGAAGATCTTGTTTCTCTGAAGATTTCGTTCCAGTTTGTTAAAAAGAATTGCTGCATGTTGAAAACCATAAACATTTGATTAAAGATTAAAGCTGGAAATTATAAACTTGATCCACTTGTCAGACTGACTCAGGAATTTAAAGGCATTCATTGAATGGTATATTGAATAACTAAGCCATACTCCCATGTTAATGGTGGATTCTGGGAATTTTTATGTCTTCCATCTTTGTATGAGGTACCATTGGTATTTAAATATTTATTTAAATCAATTCTTTTTTTTTTTTCTTTTTGTAAGTCTGTTTGGTATCCATAAAGGGGTTGTTTTTTTGTTTTTTTTTATTTGAATAATAATCACCCTTTTTATGTTTTGCTAAAAGCACAGGATATAACAACAAATATTTGAAGCATATGAAATCTTTTTGATCTTTGTATTTAGTTCAGACTAATACTTTCCTCTGCAGTTTTTTTTCTTTTGTAATTTCAATCATTATTTTTTGGTTTTCTTTAACAGAACAGTTAGGTTAGTTATGAATTACTAAAAACCATATTTGGCGGCATATAAAATATACAGCCCCCTTCTTACTCTTTTTCACTCTCTGTAGCCCTTATGGTCTTAGTGGCATTATTGCTTTGCCTTGGGGGAGAAATGATTAAAAACTCCCCTTTCGCTTGTAACTATCCATCACAATAAAATAAACGTTTTTTTCAACACTGAAGCAGAATGAGTCAAATAAAGCTTCATAATAATAAGTTGTTGCTTATTACAATCCATAATATTTGCTCAAGACATTTTTTTTTTTATTCTAACAACAATAGAATTATTATTGCTATTAATATTATCCATAATATCATTTATCTAAACAACATTAATATTATTTATCTTTCTTAATGCCATGTCTCTTCACAGCTTCCTTTGGGAAAGATAGTGGTTTCCTGTTTTGTTACATTTTGGAATTCAGAGTTTTCTTTCTCTTAAACTGATTGCCATCAAAGTATAGAAAACCCAATATACTCTATTTAACCCATAGCTAAGGGGAGAAGGATTCACGCCTTTCCTAACGGCATTAATGCCATGCCCTTTCAATACGTAAGAAATGATGACTCTTCAGATTTTTCTTTATTATATGTGAACTGCCATATATTCTTGGGAACGTTAGCAGAGAGTCTCACATGCCTCCTCCATGATTTCAAAGTCAGAGTTCTCCTTATATTAGCTGCCACCTAAGATTACCCTGCCTACCCTGTTATTTAACACATTTATGTGAAAGTGAATGTAACAGATGCAATGAGAATTTGATTCCCCTTTCTGTGCCAATGTCTATTACATGGACCACACTTTCATCATTATTATTGGTACTGTAAAAGGAATTATCATTCATCGGTACCAGTTGATCCATCACACCAGAATATGCTTCAACACACATATCATTAACCAATTGGAAACTACAGAAGAATGAGATGCAACTAAAAGAAAATACTGATAATGGTAAAACACTAACTTAGGAAGCATAGCATCAAGACCACAGAAATATTTGTCATTTAAAGTGTCCAAAAGAAGAATGGCTGACAAAGGAGTGGGTCTATTTATATTGTGATTTCTTGTTTTATGCTCATTTGCACTGCTACCTTGCTTTTTATATACAGCAAATGTTTTATTTATAGATAAAGTGTTTTGGTAATGTCTTGATGTGCTGATAAATTTCTTTAAAATATTTCATAATAAATATTCAGTAAGATGGCTGTGCATCTAATATGCCAGTTCAGTTTTTATGCCGTCAAATACTGTAATCGGGAAAATGTCTAATTGGATGGCATGGTTTTCCACCTTATTTGGCAACCATTTTTATTTTTAAATTATTATGTGTGCAAACATTAAGTTACACATGAATTAAATTTATCAGAAACAGGCTGGAGAAAATAGAGGTTGAAACATGGAAGCAAAGAAGAAGAGGATGTTAGTCTGAATAAATAGCAATGACAAAAAAAGAACAATAAAAAACAAAAAAAACAAACTTGCATAATTAAAAAAAAAAATTATGGAAAATATAGTATTTTTTGTGGGGATTTTCATTGTAATCACTTTTTTTTCTTCAAGGCAAAACAAAAAATAAAGATCTGGGCAAGAGATTTTTTTCCCAAACCAACCATTAGTTAAACCAATGGTAAAATGACAGAATCAAAATTAACCCAAATTGTTTCTAACATTTCCAATGTGAAGATTTTTTTTTTTTTAAACCACAATATCTCAGCAGTTGGTTATGTCAGTAAAAATACTAAGAAAAAACATGTCTTCAACCTGAAGCAATTAAGACACATTTACAAACGGATGGAAAATTATGCAAAGAAAAAAAATATTTGAAAAAACTTAGAATCTGAATAAAGCTGCCATCAACGAAGCCCAAAAGTTTACAAAAAATTGACTCAAAATTCAAAAAAAATAGCTGTATCGCTTTATATCATGGTTCAGATTCCTATCTCAGCATGCTAATATCTATCTCTCTATCTATTTATCTATCTAAGCATGTTTATATCTATCTATCTATCCATATTAGTTGTGGATACTTTGTATAATTTATAAAATGTGGAATGGCGGTGATAGAAATATTTTTTTTAATAGAATTTTGGGACAAAATTTGCAAACCTAAATGTTGGGCTCTAAATTATTATATCTTCAATAACAATTCTGGCACAAAGAATAACACAGGTTTTGGGTGCTGGGTTTTCTTTTGCAAACCATTAAAATAGTTTATGTATATTTTTTCAACACTTATGATAAAAGAAAATAATGTAAACAGTTAAAATATAAAATGAAGGAAGCTGCCATTTTTTGTCAAATGGGCTAAATTTGATTTTTTTTTTTAAAGAAAGAATTAAAAAAAGCCATAATATATTCAATAAGTGAATAGATTTTTGGCTAAACATTTCTAATTCAATTTTTAGTTCAACAAATTCAGTAAGCCCGCATTAAGACATCACTTTAAAGCTCACCAATAAAAAATATTCTTCAAGGGAATATGTATAATCAAAAGATATACACTATTAAGTTCTAGAGCCTTGCGTAGATATTTACTGACCTTCATACAGCACAATTCCACAGAGGAATTTTCCAATGAAGTGTGTGTTATGCTAAACTTTCAAGTGGAGTTGGGTCTACCTGCTGCCCAGAAAATCAACATTCAAAATTTTGAATCTTTACCTGGGCTCAATCACTGACCATTGGAATGCACTGGGAAACTATCACAGCCAAACATTGGCCTAGACTGCCTATGTTAGTTTCTGAAGAAGTATAAAAAAAGCATAACTAATAGTAAGAATAATATTCATAGGTTTTTTTTGGTATTTCCAGAAAATTCTAGCATTTTTTTCTGTCTAATTGGATGCACATTTTTCATGTCTAGTTTCATTGTAGCTGTTTTTCTATGGCTTAAAATGCTTGAAAGATTTTAGAAAAACAGTCACATTTAAGACATTCATGACAGTAACATCAAGCTGCTTACATATACATTTTTTTTTCTCTATGGTCCATTTAGATGCAAAATTATTAACACACATATGCACAATTTGATTCAAGATAGCTTCCAGCCATTTTAAATACCAGCCATATTATATCATGTTATGAATTATTGATACCTCCTCCATAATGTAAAATAAATTCGTCTGTTCTTTAGTTATTCACCAAAAATGGGAGAAAAAGTGTATTGATTCAAAATAAAATGGCATTTTTTTATGGAGTTGGAAATATTTGGCTGATATTTAAACATTTTTAAAAAAATATATTTATATCAGTCCAATTATAACTGGAATCTGTTAAGCTTAAATTCAAAAACGGCTTCTTTTGAGAAGTTCTAAAACTGTTAGGTTATATCGAAAGCAGTTTTAACAAAGATTTTTTTCTTTAAAAGATACTAAACTTTGACTTTAGACAATATTTGGCTTTTGTGCAAATGGGTGTGAACTATACTATTTTATACTGCTTTTATAGTCATATCTTTTAATATAACTGTATCAGATTGTACTATGAAAAGAAGGCTGCATTAGACTTTTTTTTTTATGAATTATGCCAACAACTTCAAGAGAGTTGACTCTTATAGTCTTAACGTAACAACATTAGTTGGCTGACATTAGGAATAAAATTAACTGACGTCACACAAAATGGAGGAAATAATTATATCATAAGAAATGAAAGACATTACCACATAAAAAAAAAAATTGAAGCAAGCTTAGTTCTTAATATGAATTGATATTTGAAGATGAAGCTGTAGGTTGAGATTTAATATTCTGAAAAAAAAAAAAAAAAAAATCCTTCTCCAAATTGGATTTTTAAAAAAAATTATATTAAGGAAACAAAATATGGTGTTAGACTAACTTAAGATATTTATTACTATACAAGGTCAGAAATATCAAGAATTATTGAATTCTTTCATTGAATTTTCTTATTTATAAAATTCAAACACTTTTACTGATGATTATTAATCTTTTGACTGGCATTTCTTTCATCTTATTTTTTGAGACTTTTATTGCAACTCATAGACCAACATCCTGTAGTTGTTCATAAGTAATTTTAAATATTTTAGCTTTAAACAACAAGAATTATCTTGCATATTTGTTTTACCATAGCTTGGAACAAATCTTTCAGCAATTCTTTGTGTTTATTTGTTTAAAAACATTTTAGTCTTCAGCAAAATTGTAATTTGTTTATATTGAATTTTATAGAAATTGTTTTTCTTTTCAAATATGTAAAATTATTTGTGAAATTGTTTATAGCCTAATTTTTTTCAGGTGCCTTGAAGAACAAGCATTTCAGAATTAACGCTTTTGGTTTTCATTTTTTTTTTTTTTTATTTGAAAATCTTACATCAAATCAAGTTACCAAAATTTTTTTTTTTTTTTTTCATATCAAAGTTTAAATGTTAATTTGGGGAACTATTTTGTGTCAGGTTTTTGCTAATGATCTTTTTCCAGATAAGTTTCAAAGTCATGTAAAGTACAGAATAAATCTATCTTCGGTAATTTTCTTAAAATAAAATAACGATTTAGTGCTTTTAGAATGGAACTAATTCTTAAACTTTCTTAGAGTGTCCAAAAAAAAAAAAAAAAAAAAAAAAAAAAAAAAAAATAAATATATATATATATATATATATATATATTAAATATGCAGCCAGAGCAACGGTTTTAGATATAATTTTTCTACTTCGGCATTCAGGGTCACCAGTCAGATATTTGTACAGACTGGCATCCCCTACCTTAAAATTGCACTGGTAAATGGAGCAGAGTTAATACAATAGACTTAATGTCATGTGTTTATGTTTTTATTTATAACAGTGCCAATCACTGGAAGTCAGCTGTGGCAGGAACTGCCAAACAGCAGTCACCAGGTCAGCTCACAGAAGCACCTGAATTGGCTAGTAGGTTTTTGCTCTATCCACATATGGCAACTGCAGTTTAAATGTTTAAAATACATCTAAAAAATATTAGACAAAAAATAAACAAATGTGTATATTAGATATGACTTGTTCTAGTCAAGTTCCAAAGGATTGAATCATCCTATTGCCCTGTTAAAATTATAGTGCCCCATCAACCCCTCACCCAAAGACTTACTGTCCCCTTGAGAGTTCATAAGACACTGAATGGGGTCATTACCACCCATGCTGTGAATAACTGGTCTATAGAATATTAGATTTTAACTTCTTATATTAGAAGTTTTCAGTTTAAGATTTTAGTCAAAGTTGGTGCAATTGTACTCTTGTGTCTTGATCACTAAAATCATGATTCATGTCTAATTAATGAATAGGAAAATTCCGTACGATCCTGCCAGTGTAGTTAGTAAATTGGGAAATCATTATATTTAAAATATTATAAAATTATTTCTCATTTCTAATAGATAACCACAACCAAACGTCATTATTTTGTGAATTCTCAAGTAGAAATGTTTGTTAGTGAAAGAGAACTCAGAAGTCCGAGTCGAATATTTTAACAAAGTTAAAACCATTGAACTTACTTTGCTAAATATATATATATATATATATATATATAATCATTTCACCCCAAGCAAGGCAATAAAGCCACTAAGACACAAGGGGTTGCTGAGTGATAGAGAATATAAGAAAAATATAATATTAAGGAGAGAGGACAATCTTTAATATATCGTCAACATTCTTGTCTTCATCATCAAATATTGTTTCTGTGTTTAAACACATTTCTTTTTTTTTTTCTGTGCTTTACATAATTCAGGTTACTTTTTTTTTTTTTAAATTGTAACAAGTGTATTCTTTTTCATATTAAAAATCTACTATTCATAACATTTTTTTTTGTTTTTGTGAACTTTTTTGTACATCAAAAATGAAAGTTAAAAAATAAAAAGTGAATCAAAAATAAATATTTTTGAACTAACAAAATTGATTGTTTGGAGAGGATATTAATATGCATTTTCTTTTTCTCTTAAGTGAAAAAAAAAAAAAAAAAAAAAAAAAATAAGATTCATTAAATGAGGTTTTATATTCCCCCCATTTTTTTTTTTTTAATACCAAATGTAAGAGGTAATATAAAAGAAAGAGCTGTCAGAATCGAATTATATACCATCAAGTTAAGTGAGCTACTGTGCAAGGTTAGTTTTGGAGAAGTTAACACTTGTGATTTTTTTAATTTTATTGAAAAATAATTCTTCTAAAAATTTCAAACTTTTCTCATAAATTGGAAAAAATACATTTATGATATTAATACGCAAAATACCTTGCTACCAAGGGGAAAATAGTAAATGATTTCATTGCAATCCAGTTTATTTAAATAACACACAATAAGATAACTTGATTATAAGTATTACATTTGAAATATTAACATGTGTATATATATATATATATATAAAATTTTCAAATCAAGATTCAAATCCGAATTGTGGATAAACTGTCTGTACTTCAAAACAACACATTGGACAGTTTTTCCCCAATTTTGATTTGAATGAACATTTTATTTGAAAATTGGGGAAATACAATAAAAAAATTTGATATATCTTGTCAGTTGAATTTTAACAAAACACACTATATATATATATATATATATATATATATATATATATATATGTGTGTGTGTGTGTGTGCATCTTTCCTAGGATTGATCTAGAAAAATAATTAGGTGTTACTTGATGGTATCTCATGAAATAATTTTAGATCTTTTTTCTAATATAAAAACTCAATTATTCTTTCTATTAACCCGGTAATAATAAAAACGGTAATAAGATTTTCATGAAAAAGAAATTTTCATGAAAATCTTATTACCGTTTTTTTTTCAACAATTGTACAAATTCTTATTTCATTTACAAGACATGCACAAAAACTAGCATACACTCAAGCATGCCCAATTGTTCTTGCATTAATTTCTTTTAGAAGTATAATAATTTAACAACAGGTAACAACAAGAGTTTTTTTTTTCTTATTCTTTTTCTAGATTTTGGTCACTAAGTCCATCTGCTTGTATCAGGAGTTGTCGGTTGGTAGAGCGGTCATTAATAACTTAGCTGGACACTGCTATACTTTGTCCAGTAGGAGTGGTCATAGGTGAAAGAAGACCTCCAGGTCCAGGGAGATAGGTACCTCCACTTAAATCTATGTCAACTTGGCGGGCAGCTTGTCGACCTTCATGTATAGCCCAAACCACAAGAGACTGACCACGACGACAATCTGAAAAAAAAAAAAAAAAAAAAAAAAAAAAAAAAAAAAACATTTGTTAGGGTTTTATTTATGTACATAATCATATAAATTTTGTTTGTACAAATCCTATATGAACAACATGTTTCACAAAGAGCGTCTGCTCTCTTTGACATTTTTATTCTAACCTGAGGAAGCCAAAGAGAGCAGAAGCACTTGGCAAAATGCGTAGTTCATAAATTTTCCACTTTGTTTCATCATTATTACAATATATATACATATATATAAAATATTGTGCATTGAGTGCTGGTGTTAATAATTCTTCCCCCCTCACTGTAAATAAAATGGACTGCTCCATTATCATTATTGTATGGTGTGTGTGTATATATATATATATATATATATATATATATATATATATATATATATATATATATATATATATATATATATATATATATATATATAGATAAGGTTGGTGCAAAAATAATGACGTAATAATGTCGTTTTTTTTGACGTATTTTTTAACGTCAAAAAACGACATTATTACGTCATTATTTTTGCACCAACCTAATATATATATTATACAATGGTCAATTTTCAGTCTGCACCTGACGATTGTTTTGTGCATACTGGTGAAGAAAAAAAAATGTACATTTATTATAATAATAAATTTGCCATTAATTACATTAACTTTCCTGATTTATTCCTTGTATAACAACTATTTTATAATTATACTGCACCATTTTATATATATATATATATATATATATATATATGTGTGTGTGTGTGTGTGTGTATCTATTTACTTTTATACTGATCCTTTCTAGTTCTCTAATCAGTTTCTTGATGTTAAGATGAAATTTATTAAGGAAGGTGCCATATTTTTTTATCTAGATAGTTTTGAGCTTTTCTAAGATCATCTTCAGGGATAAATTTCAGTGGAAAGGTGGGTAGGAAAATATTCATTGACAACACCAATATTCTACAGCTTGAAAATAATAAACAAAAACTTCAAATTCTCGAGGTCCTCTATATTAAAGGCAAGCAACCAAAACTCAAAATTTATTATGAATATAGTAACAAAATATTAAAGTGCATATAATATTCATACACTAATGCCATTTTACATTTCTACCAATTCCTGGTCAGCTCCCTTACATTGAAATGCTTATTTTGTAAAAAAATTCCATAACTACAGCAGAAAAATTAAAAACTTTAAAATAACTATAATAGAACAGGTTTGTGTGTATTTTAAAAAAATCATTATGTCAATGAAATGCAGATCTTATAGTTATATATATATATATATATATATATATATATATATACACACACACAGTGGGAGGAAATAAATATTCGTACACTTGAAAAATTGTATTTTTATAAATGTAAAAGCCTTAACTAAAACAAATTTTGATACATTTTATGTGTAAAGATACATTTTATTAAAAAATAGTAATAAACTTAATTTTATTCTAACAGAAATTAATGCATTTTTTTCATTTTAACTGATGAAAAAGTATTCGTACAAAACAAAAAAAGCATATTAACTTAATTTAATACTTTGTGGAATATCCTTTATTGAGTTCAACAGCTACCAGTCTATTCCTGTACGCCTCAACTAATGATTTGCACACATTGAGTGGTATTTTGTCCCATTCTTCTTGGCATATTGTCTTCAAATTCTTGATATTTGTTGGTGCTCTTTTCCCAATTTGAATTTTCAAATATCGCCATAAATTCTCAATTGGGTTCAAGTCTGGGGACTGACTTCGCCATTGCAAGACATCAACGTTACTTTCAGCTAACCATTCCCTTGTAGATCTAGCGGTATGCTTAGGATCATTATCCAGTTGGAAAACCCAATCAGGAGGTAGCCGAAGTCTCTCAACAGAATACATTGTCTTCCAGGATTTTCTGGTATCTTTCGGCATTCATCTTGCCATCTATTATTGATATTCTGCCAACACTGTTTGCAGAAAAACAGCCCCAGATCATGAGACTGCCACCACCAAACTTTACAGTAGGCAACGTGTTCTTTGGCTTCACCATCCTTCCTCCACACATGATTTCGATAATTATGGCCAAACAACTATTTTAGTTTCATCTGTCCATAGTACTTTTTCCCAAAATGAATATTCTTTATCCTTATCCTCTCTAACGAATTTTAGCCTAGCATCTCTTTGTCATTTCAAAAGGAGTGGAGTCTTCCTTGGGATGCGTGATTTCAGACTGTTTTTGTGTAGTTCATTACTTATTGTATGCTTGGTTACTTTAATCCCTAATGCACGCAGATGTTCCTGCAGCTCTTCTTGGGTAACCTGTGGATTTTGTTGGATCTGGCATCCTAATATCCTTGCTGATCTTGGAGAAATTTTCCTTGGAGCACCTGTTCGTCTTTGGTTTTCAATGCTGTTACGAGTCTTAAACCTTGCAATGAATGAAGCAATTGTAATAAAAGGAATATTCAGGTTGTTAGAAGTTGTTCTGTAACTGTTCCCATCTTTCCAAAGAAACAAAATGTGTTTTTGTGAAATAGTCAGTTCTTTACCTTTAGGCATTACTAGAATCTTCTCGTAAGACTAGAAATTGCAGAATGCTCTGATAATGGCTAATAGCATTAACTATAATTACTGATAACATTACTGGAACATTCTAGAATATACTTTTACTTATAATTAATTGAATATTTTATTTTAATAATTGATTTGTACAAATACTTTTTTTTACCAGTTAGAATTAAAAAAATGTATTAATTTCTGTTAGAATAAGAATTAATTAAGTTTATTATTATTTTTTAATAGTATATGTCTTTATACATAAAATGTGCCGAGATTTGTTTTATTTAAGGCTTTTACATTTATAAAAATACAATTTTTCAAGTGTACGAATATTTATTTCCCTCCACTATATATATATATATATATATATATATATATATATAGAGAGAGAGAGAGAATTAAGTAAATGAAATAACTAGATATTAGCAACCATGTATGCATGTGCTAGCGTGCATAGATGGGTAAGCAAATTACCAAATTTTGCCAAGAGGTGTAGACAGTTCTTGATGTGGTGAGACAGACGAAGAAATATATATTAATAAATACACATATACCTACGTTTGATGTGTGATTTAAGCTTAAGTTTTGTTGGTTTCCCAACTTGTTGGGCACACACACATATATATATATATATATATATATATATATACACACACAAACACACGAGTAGATGCCCTGTTTGTTTAAACAGTGGGAATTACATCAACCAGCTTGCAGAATTGAGACTTAAGAAAATGTGCTCTCCAGCAGAGTTTGAAACAGTATCCCCCTTTGTAGGAGAAACCATCATCTAATCTGATATGCTTTAGACTACCTGGCCACAGAGAGAATCACGAGCCAACATGATGCAAAAGATTACCCTTTTGAAGAATGCACATCTTTTCGTAAGCTCAATCTGCTCATTTTTTGTATCCAAAACAAACGAATACAAAATTTCCAGTTCTTACCCCCAGCTGCATAGACTTTTGGAATATTTGTTGAATACTTGTCTTTTGGAGTTTCACAGTTGCCTCTAGCATCAAGCTTTAGGGATAATTCAGTCAGAATATTCTTTTCTGGTCCCAAAAATCCCATAGCAATGATAACCAAGTCACATTCAAATATCTTTTCACTTCCTGTAACAAAAGAAAAGGAAATTATTATTTCTTTGTATTAACAATGTTGATTCATAAACGATGTTTGCTAACCAGATAATAAACAGCATTTTTATTGCTATTTTTAAGTGTGGTTTTTATTAAGAATTTTACAAAATAGTCATTTAGTTCTTAAATAGCCTAGTGGATTAAAGTGTTGGTTCATGAATTTGGTGATAGAGTAATTGTGAGTTCAATCTCTGAGCTTGGCAGTTTATACTTGGGCTCAGTGGAAACAGGGTGAGCAATAACTGAGCAGTACTAAAAATAATAAATGTCCCTAGACATGAATAGTGGAACAAAAACGGTCTCCCTCTCTGGATTAAATAAAGGGTTCTGTTCAGAATTCCCTGTAGCTTACCCTGATGAAGGCTGGAGCACACAATGGCTGAAATGTTATAACGTCAACAAAGATGAGGACAATAAACCACATATAGAGATAGAAAGGTTTTGTTCTTTAATTATATGAAAGTGACTTTGTAGGTTAAAGTTTAATTGGGTTGCAAATATTGTATTGATCAGAGAATTGTTCTCTTAAGAATCCCCACAAAATGAAAATTCTGGGGAAGAAGCTATCTGAGTGGAACTTCCTCTTTACTAATGGAATATGAAGGAAATGAAGACTCCTAGGATTGAAGATTTGAACAGGTGGAATGTAGCAATGGAGTAGCATGAAGCTAGCAACATTTTATCTGTGGGGAAAAGGGTTGCAAGGTGGAACATAATTCATCTCTCACAAGGCCATTGTAAACACTTTTGAACTCTACCAAGACTGGCAAGTGAGGACTGGACAGCTTCAACAAAGACATGACAGCAATACTCCATTGTTTATCTCTTAAAATTATCTATTAAAATCTTCTAAAATTACTATATATGTTATTTTGAATTTATTTTATTTTTTTAAGCATTTTACCCCAAGCAAGACAGGGATGCCACTAGCATGCAAGGGGTTACAGAGAATGGGAGCAAGAGTAAAGAAGCATGATAGAGGAAAAGATGAAGAGAAGGACGGGGAATTAGATCAAGACAATGAATCTGTAACTTTTTATTGCAAAATATGGAAATTAACAGAATTGCATGAAAACTAATTGAAATCTGCACAAAGATTAATGTAAGGATCCCAGTGCTTGGGATTAACAACAAGAGATAGAAAGAAGTCAACAGATCTAGATAAGAAGGATATTATCAAACGACAAAAATGATAATGGTGTGGGAGATATAGTAAGAAGAAAGGATAACAGATGGAGCAAAAGGTTGCAGGATTGCTGATCCAATAAAACATTACAGCAAAGCAAAGATCAATTACCCCACTTAACAAATGCATATCTCTTTGGATCTTTTGAAGTCTATATCTGCTTACTCTTCATACCCAGAATGTTAAATTAATTTTTAAGTCAATAATGAATTTTTTAATCTGACATTATTTCTTGTATATAATAAATGTGAATGTCAGTGTGGTATTATGTCAACTTTAATGCCCAACATATCATACCATTTTGGAATCATGCCAACTCCATGGGCAAATTAAAAATATTCCAGGATGGATCCAGACCCGCAATCCTGAAATTTTGGATTCCCAAATTTTCATTACTGCGATTGTTTTTAGTGACTTTTTATGAGATTTTTTGTGATTTGTTTTGCATGATAATTTTTATAACTTGGAAATAAATTTGGGAATAAATGAAATCAATTGCGAAATCCAGTGAAAGTCACGCATGAAATAAAATTAATTGTTTGTATGGAAAGTAAGGACCTACGTACATCAAATTGTCTTTAAATTAAGTGGCAGCAGAAGAATTATCGTTGAACTTTTAAAAGGTAAGCTTATATATTAATGTAAAACTTAAATGCAGCGATCAATTTTGAGTTCTTCTGCAGTCTGTTGCCTACTGCATCTACTCCTCCCTACCTATTTTGATGAAGGCCCAATCAAGATCCTTCTGCAGGAAGTAGCTTAAAAATGATTTAGTGGATACACATGTAACCACTAAAAATAATATTTATAGCAATAAGAAATAATTTTCTATTAAAAAATCTATTTATTGCTTAAAAATTGTATATCTTACTTATTATAAAATGCAGATTGTGTGTGTGTATCTGTTACGTTTATATATTGGATCGGATTTCCTACACTTTTCAACCAATTTCAACAAACTTCACAGGACTATGTAAAATTACCTTGCAGTGGTTCTAACAGTTCCTAAATTTGGAAAAACAATTGTTTTTGCACAAAATCAATTTGAAAACATGATTAAGAGGCATTAATGAAAGAGGGACAACTCACTTCGAGTTACACTTATAAAACCCAGGTTGGTTGTTTGTGTTCGTTTATATATGGGATCGAATTTCCTACATTTTTCAACAGATTTCAACAAAACTTCACTTTTTTTTGGTAGGTAGTGTTTCTTATTGTCTTGCACACTTTTTTCTTTATTTTTACATTCAGAATGCTTAAAAAATTCCATTTACAAGACAATTGTTTATGATAAAATTCTATTCAATCGGTAGACTCATAATGACTGAAAACAATGTTTTTGTTTGAGTTTGGGTTTGACCAATTCATAAAAAAAACCCAAAAAACAAACTAATTGAGAAATGTGTGTCCGTCAACCTTAAACAAATAATCTTTGTCAATTTTATTTTTCAGTCTTTATGATGGTCGATACTTGATCAATCTCTTACTGTTACATCCCCGGGCAATGCCGGATTCTACTGCTAGTATATATATATATATATATATATATATATATATATGGTTGCTACATATATTTGTCTTTTTTCTGATGTTCTGCAAATTATCTCAAAGAATAATCTTTTGTAGCATTCTTACTTCTTAGTAACTCTGGTCATCTTGTGAAAATGTTTAATGTTATTGAAATTTTATTTCAGATTAGACAAGCCTTTGAGATGGAAAGCCAAGTAGACAGGAATGAGTGTGTTCGACATCTTTTCTTTTAATCAAGGCCACAAAGATGTGTGAGACATTGAACCAGTCTATTGTTAGAAAAATTGGTTCACTGTGTTGTGCCAGACAATTTTTCTTGTCTGAATCCATCTTGTACATTTATAAATCTAAAATTTGTCCATGCAGAGAATTTTATTAACATATCTGGTCTTGTACTTATACTATATATCTTGAGATTCTTGACAAAATTCAAAGAAGGATCTGTAATATAATCAATCTTGACCTGGCATCTCGACATTTTCTCACCGACATGACATGATTTCCTTCTGCTTTTCTACAAATATTTTCATGGTAATTGTTTTGATGAGCTTTACTCCTTGATGCCTTGACTTCATGAATTTAAAAGTGTCACTAGCTTGGCAACTAGGTCTCACACCATTTTACTATTGAACTAGCTAGATACCACCATATGTTCTATTCTTAATAATTCCTTTTTTCACACTTCTTGCTGTGGAACTCCCTTTTATTTCTTGCTTTCCTGTTAATTACAATCTTCAAAAATTTAAATGCAATGCCAATCACCATTTTCTCTCTTCTTGAATGCAGTTCCTTTATTGTTCTTTCCCTACTTCTCACTAAAATCTTTTCACTCTTTCACTGCCAGTAACCACTGTACCCTAGTGGTTTTATCACCTTGTTTGGGGTGAAATGATTAAAAAAGAATATATAGGTCCAGTAAATGACCAGTCATGTTCATTCCCTACCTTCAATTTCATTCATTACAAAGCGGCCATTTTCATTCTTGGTCCATTCTACAAGTTTTGTTCTTACTCCGCACACGTGTCCTTTGCCATCGCTAATAAATTCCTGTAAAGAAACAAGGATGTATTTTTTACCTTTGTTGATTGTTATTTAACTATCGGGATCCTATGGTAACATATAATACAAATTGTGAAAGAAAACAAACAAATGCTAATTGTGAAGTGTGGCTTCTAGAAAATAAGGAAAATAATAAAAAAAAGAAAAATAATAATGAATTGCCTTATGGCAATGAATGCTGTTTCCACATAGATGAAGAGATATGGTTCTAGCAATAAATACTGAGAATACCATAGACTAAACATGTAATCAACAAGGAAGTTTTAAGGAAAATAGGGACAACAATAAAAAATTATTTCCACTATTTACATTGTTTGGAGTGTTGTTCTTATCTTTGTTGCCATATTCACGACATTTTGACTGTTGCATGCTCCGGCCTTCTTCAGGTGATTGGAATTTTGACCTGAAACTTATTTCATCTACCGGGGTAGATTGTTCCAGTTCCACGTGCCATACCTCTTCTGGGGGTCACAGAATCAGTCATCTGCCTTTAATTCAACTCTCCAAGTTGTTGTTCAACTCTGCTGTAGCCAGGTATTGAACTCACAACTCTTTGGGTAAAGTCACTAGATTCAACTAATGCTTATATCTACTGGGTCATGTGTGCTTGAGGCATGGCATGTGGAACTAGAACAATCTACCACAGTGGACAAAATAAAGGGTTCAGTTCGAAATTCCAATCATTTGAAGAAGGCTGGAGCATACAATGGCCAAAATGCCATGAATATAGCAACAAAGATGAGGACAACAATTCTAACAGTGTAAATAATTACAATACCTCATCTCAGAAATATAAAACATTTACAAGCAGAAAGAGACAAATGAAATTTCTGGGACACATTATGAGGAAAGAGGGTGTAGAGAATTTAACACTCTAAGGACATATTGAAGGTATGAAGAAGGGGAGAAACAATAATCTATTTAATGAATTTGTGAAAATGGTTGGCAGAACAAAGACAATTAAAGGGTCAAAGGTTACACAGCAACAAAAAAAAAAAAATGGAAGTTGTGGAGATCCATTGTTGTGATTTAGAGATGGAAAAAAATCAGGTCTTACCTTGCTGACAATGTTGTAAATTCTTGGGTCATTTCCAAATTTATGTGCAACCTCAGCATGACCATAGTCCACTTTAAAGACTTTAGGCCACAGTGGCCAAGGATTGTCATCTGCTCGAGATGGGGGTGGAGGTGGCAGAATTTCAAAATTGACCACACTTTTGGCTCCCTGGTATTAAAAAAAAAAAAAAAAAAAATTAGGTTTTAAATTTTAATTAAATGATTAAAAAAAAAATTACAAGGCTTTAAATCTATTTTTTTTAACACTTGTAGAAAATATATTTTCAATTCATTAAAAAAATGTGTTATTCCAATGATCGTGTATTAAGTGGCCTTTTTATAAACTGGATATGGCTGAAAAATAAAATATAAGAAACATACATTGGAAGGTAGATCTTTCTGCAGCCACTGGGAGAAGTGTGGGAAAATTAAATAAAGCCAATAAATAAAATAATAAAGAATTAAAAACCAAAAAAAAAAAAAAAAAAAAAAAAAAAAATTAATTTTCCCATGATGCAAGTTATAAAGAAACTAGAAAGGGTTTCTGGTCACATGCACTATTTTATGACCCGGCTTCTGGAAAGGACAGAATCTTTCTCTTAACCACTTTCCAATGACAGCATTCAGACATGTTTTGGCAGCCCTACTCAAGAAGTGAATTGGTCATTCTAACTCTGTGCAAAGCCGACTTCAATTTGACCATTTTAACCATTGTTATTTGTACTTCTGAACTAAAATAGAAAATGGACATACCAAAGAGACATTGAGAACTTTGTTTCACTAAAGTCACCATAAAAATAATAATGGTCTGTAGTTGAAACTGCTACTATCTTCGTTTATATATTGAACATGCACTCATATAAAATACACACAACTTTTTAAATTTCACAGATGACAACCTGTTTTCAAATTTTGTCAAAGAAGGAATAAGATATACCTGACGGAGAGAAGTACCAATGCAGTCGACACCAGTGTCACCACCTCCAATGACCACAACTTTTTTACCCTGAGCAGTGATTGTTACTTGATCGGTTGTCTTAGATTCTTGATTTTTCTGCCAGGTTGAGAGAAAAGTCATTGCAAAATAGATGCCTTCTAGTTCTCGGCCTGCATTAAAAGAAAAATAAGATTAAATGATAAGGCTTGTAAAAAATGGAAAAATGAATGAAAAATTTAAGTTCTTTTTCATCATAGAGTATATTGTTTGAAATTGAAGAATTTATCTTTGAAGTCTGGCATTTCTTCAGAAATACCTCTCATCCCAAAAACAAATTTTTTCAAAATCTTTTTTCATAATATTATAGAATAAAGCACTTCAGATCACAAACATATATTTTAAAAAAATTTTGAAATTTCAAGAGTGTTTCAGTATTCTATGTAAATTCATTTTAAATTGATCCCCACCATGTAGGCCAAGAATGAAAAAAAAAAAAAAAAAAGAAAAAATAGAATTTATCTTTGATACCTGGCTTACAGAAATGTCTCTCCCCCCAAAAAATAATTTTTTCAAAATCTTTTTTTCATATTTCTATGAAAAAAGCACTTCAGATCACAACTGTAATTTTTTTAAATTTGAAAAAATAATTTTTTTATAGTAAGGTTAACTCTAGAGTTGAACAGGTTAATATTGTAGTGATTGGGGAAACATCCTCTTGGGAATCTGTTCCACAGAACAGTTGTTCATGGAAAGAAGCTGTTCAAGTGGAACTTCTTGCCAATGGAATATGGAGGGAATGTGGTTGTTTGCTACTATGTAAGTGATATGGTGGATACTAACTCTGAGGGTTAAGATTGGTAGACCCAAGGAATGTAGTTCATCCAAGCACTTTCCCTGGAAGTAGTGATTAGTTTGCTATGTAAATTCATAAATTTTTCCCCCTATGCAAATCAAAAATAAAAAAAAATATGGTCATACTATGTGATGAAATATATTCCTATCAACATTACAAAATTTTAAGTTAAAATAAAAAAGGAAATTCTTGTTACACAGTGCAGAAACCATATTATTTCCCCTTTTTTTGTCCCTTTTTTTTTTTTTTTAGGTTAGATACTTTTTACGGTGTCACCGTTTGACCACTTCAGGTAGCCCTGAACACACACCACCACCACCACCACGACAAAAAAAAAAAAAAAAAAAAAAAATGTCACCGTACAAAGCATGCTGTCGATATTTTTATCTCCTGGTTTGATCCCTTCAGTTAAACAATCATCGATTTGTAGCTTTTTTTTTTAACTTTCTCCTTACATATGTCTGTTTTCTTACCATGTTATTTGTTTCAGTTCAATGTAGCCTTTATTTCCTACGTTTATTTAATGTTTGTACCTCTCAGTGTAAAATCTTTTCAACACGTGTCCTCGTACACTGTTGCAAAATGTAATCTTAACTTCCCTTTCTGCAACATTAGAATACATACTCGTAGCAAACTTTATACATATTCATGTATATGAAGTACTCACTACTTTACTCATTTATTAGACAAATTGTTTCAGTTCTATGTCTTTATTTCTTGTCAACCTTGTTTGTTTCTATTTTCAGACCAAATTATTAATTAAATCTATATGTATTTATTTCTATCCTACTTTTACTCTTTATCAATAAATCTGCCAAACTTTGTCTTGTGAGTTTTAATTGCCTTAAGGCATTTTTATCTATCTTAGACTGTGTATGATATGGATGCATGCTTTCCGGTGCAGTAGAAATGTTATTTAAAAAGTGTATTCTTACATGTGTTTTTTATGTGTTGTGTTAAAATGATAAGTTAATGAATTAAAAACAAAAAAATGTTTGAAAAATATTTTACCAGGAATTGGAAGGTCTCGTGGCCAGGTAGAACCAAGTGCCAAGACCATGGCATCACAATTCTCATGCAAGTCAAGAGCAGAAACGTCTTTTCCAATGTTACAGTTGGTAATAAACTCAACTCCTTCAGCAGCCATTAGATCAATTCTTCGTTGCACAACCTGGAAAAAAGAGAACAAAAAGGTTTCAGCAAATTCATTAAAATTTAACTGTTCCTTCAAGATGATATCCTTGGAAAACTCCAATGCTATTGAAAAGACAGAGATGCCAGGTTGAAATGTGTTTGTGAAAATAAGGATAAGGAAAAATTGGATTGGGAATGAGTATTATGGACAAAGGAAACCAAAACTGAGTTGTTTGGATGTAATTGTAGAAATCATGTATGGAGGAATGATAGCAATGTCTTCAAACAAAAGAACACAGTTCCAATAGTGAAATTTGATGGTGGCAGCATCATGGTTTGGGGATGTTTTTCTGCAAAAGGTATTTGCTAGATATAGATGGTAGAATGAATGTTGTAGCTTATCAAAATATTTTGGTTATATTTTGGAAGCAAATTTAATGATTTCAGTTGAAAATTTTGAACTTTCTTCTGAATGGATTTTCCAACAAGACCATTGTAAATTCTACAAAGAAATGGCTTGCTGAAAGTAATGTAAATATCCTGAAGTATCCAAGTTAGTCCCCAGATTTAAAACCAATCAAGAATCTGTGGTGTTATTTGAAAATTCAAATCCAATCAAGATTTCCAATACAAATCCCAGACCTGATAACCATATGTGAAGAAGAATGGAACAAAATACCAACTAAAATTTGCAAATCATTAATCAAGAACTACAAGAGGTCAGTTGCTGTAGCAGTGAATAATGGCTATTCTACAAAGTATTAAATGAAGATTATGTATTCTTTTTTTGTATTGTACAAATACTTTTTTCGCCCATTGAAATAGATAAATGAGATTTATTTCTATTAGGTTGGTGCAAAAATAATGTCGGTTTTTGACGTTAAAAATTACGTCAAAAACCGACATTATTTTTGCACCAACCTTGTTTTCTCTGCATACTAAGTTATTATGCATCTGTGTACAGTTAATTATATGAAAAGTATGTTTATTCATTAGTTAGAAATACAATAAATTAGAAATTTGTATGTGTACGATAATGTTTCCCTCTACTATATAGAAATGAGTAGAGTGATCACACACACACGTATATATATATATATATATATATATATATATATACACACACACACACACACGTGTGTGTGTGTGTGTGTGTGTTTTATTTATTTGATATGTAAAATTTATAGATTCAAACTGATTATATAACATTTATGAAAGCAGATTTACTAAAGTCATTATAAAAAACTTTTTTTCATTTTAGCTGTTCATTTTCAAATTTTGTTTTACCGATATCAGTAGGATTGAAATTGTTTCATAAGATTAGAATTCAAGTTTATGACGATAGGTTAATGTTGACTTAAGTTCAGTTACTTTAATTGTAGTGGGGGAGGGGTATGCATCCTATACATCCTGCTAAATCTGCCCCTGTTTTTACTGTTATGTCTTGTAACATACTAAAAAAAAACCAACAAAGACTCACCAGAGGAAGCATTTCCAGCTACATGAATAGCATTTTAAATCAGTTCAACATCAATGTTTTTCAGCCAATGAAAAGCTTCAAAAAGAAATTAAAGAAACATATCTATTGGCTGAAAAGTCTAGTACAAACTCAAACAAATTTTAAACTGATTTTCCAGACAATGAAAAGCTCTAAATTCTTAACCCACTTAGTAAAAATAATAACTGAATTATCCTCAACAATCAGCTGAATAAAAATGGTGAAAAATGTGAAATACATGACAAAATATGAAAACTAACCAATATCTGTGAGAATTATCCAACTTTTAATACCAATTTGAAGAGCAGGTGTATGACTTTCTCTATGTGCCTTCAAGACATGAGCGATCATAGCCTTTCCATAATGTCCTGTCTTTTGTAAGGTTTGTCTTTTTCCTCACTCTCCTAATCCCTGTTCTACCAACCATTTACACAAGCTCGTCAGGTAGTTTATTTGTTGCTTTCCTCCATCTCTCTTGCCTTCAATGTGTCCTCTGAGTATCAAATTCTTCAAACCGTCTTTTCTCGTTATGTGCCTGATAAATTTCAACTGTCTCTTTTTGATTTGAACTATGTGTCCTTTTTGTTTCTATTTTCCCTAACACATCATTGTTGCTGATATATTTAGTTCATGCTATTCTTAACATCCTTCTATGGAAACACATTTCAGTCTTTTCTTCATCTGTGTCCAGCATTCACTGCTATATAGGAGAATTGATATTACATAACAGTTCAGTAAGAATCATGATCTTGTAAACTTACCTGTTTACTTAGTTTCATAGAGGGGATTCCATATCTCAAAAGTCCTCCAATTCTGTCATTTCTTTCATATACAGTGACACTGTGGCCAGCCTGGAATAACAGAAAATATATAAATAATTGAAAATGTATAAATATTTGGTAACTTAACATTCTAATACTTATGAAAGGTTAAACATCTTTTCCGTCAAACTGAACATTAACAAAATAGCAATAAATCATTTCATCTGAAGCCAAGTTAACATTTTTAAGCATCATGGTGACCAAACACTGGATTGGATTCCATAATGCTTGTTAAGTTTCAGTAGCAAGTCAGGGGAGATAATTATAGCATAAGAAACTTTATATATCCATAGCTTTCCTTCCCCATGTCTTTTTGATAAATATTTTCATGGTAATTGTTCTGATAAGCTATGGCAGGGGTTGGCAATCTTTTGCTGACTATGTGCCAGCTTAGGGCTTTAAAATCATTCAGTGTGCCAACAGTATATGTATTTTTATATGAGTCAAGGTCAATATACCTGTTCTACGATATATTTTATATAGTAATATATACAATAATATATAAACCACATTAATAGAAATAAACTGGTTTTAAAAGTTTTCTTTCTAAGTTTTTATTATTAATGGGATTCCAATGAGTGAGCAGTTTTGAAATGGCTAAATATCTTCTTTGCATTGTAGTAGTTATTGGTTTGGACTTTGTGATATCATTTATGGCTGTATGCCATTGGAAATTGATTGCCATGCCTTGTGTGGCACACGTGCCATAGGTTGCTGACCCCTGAGCTATGGTATGAATTTAAGCATACTAGATTGGTAGCAAGGTCTCCTCATTTTACAGTTAAAATTACTAGATGTAACTAAGTTCTATGCTAACAGTTTCTTTTCTTGCACTTTCTGCTTATAGAACTTTCTTCTGGCGTCTCGCTTTCCAGTCAACTTTGTTGGATTACTGCTCCCTGTCAGGTAGTGCAATATTTGAAAGGCTCTTCCCCTTATCCCTTTTAAAGTGACAACATCATTTCCTTTTGCTCCGATAGAGATGAGGCATCAACCATTCGCCCTTGTCTGGAGTATTGCTGCCATATAGGGTCTGGAGCCCCTTCTGTTTGTCTCAAGGTTCTTGATAAAATCCATAGATGGATATGCAATGTATTTGGCCCTGATCTAGCATCTCGTCTGCAGTTGCTCTCTCACAGATGTGCCATCGCCTCCCTCTGTCATTTTTTACAAATACTTTCATGGTAACTGCTCCAATAATCTGCTGGATTTCATGAATTTAAGTGTTCTACTAGGCTGGCATCTGACTCACACCCTTTCACTGTCGAAACTGTTAACTGTAGCAGTCTCTTCTACTCCAACAGTTCCATGTCTTGCACTTCTCGCCTGTGGAACTCCCTCCCCATTTCTTGTTTCCCTGTTAGCTATAATCTCCAATTATTCAAATGTAATGTCAATCGACGTCTCCAAATGCTTGGATCTATCCCCTATCCTTCTCTTCATCCTTTCCTCTATCACTCCTATTTGCTCTAGCTCCAACTCTGTAACCCCTTGCATGCTAGTGGCTTCCTACCTTGCTTGAGGTGACACAGATTGTATTAAACTATTTATAATTTCATTTCATTTCTTTCTTTATTCTACTTTAAAATGTCTTGATAAGGCATTTGTTTGTTTTTTGTTTGAATATCATGTTTTAGTTCCCTTTTTTTATCCGGCCTCACATGAGTTCACAAAATGTTTTGCAGGACCAGGAGTCATAAAATTATGATACTTTCCCTTCCTGCAACAACTTTGATCTTCAAAAATTTAAATTCAGTGTTAATTATTTTCTGTCTAATTCCTGTTCTTTGATTGTTCTCTCTTCTTAATGTTTTCTTTTTCTCATATTCCCTCATTCAGTAACACCTACTTTTAGTGGCTTTATTACCTTTATTGGGGTGATATAATTAATATATATTATATATATATATATATATATATATATATATAAAAATTCAAAATGACAACTCCATCTGGTAACAGTAAATAAAAACCTGAAATAAAAATCATTTCAAATTTCATGGCCCCAAAACATGATTTGAAATTACTAGATTTGATTGCATATTATACCAAATTTTGAAAATGTGAAATAAATACATTTATCAGCATTTAAAAAAAAAAAAAAAAGTAAAAGATATTCCCTCGTGACTTTTTCATGCAAGAAATTTGAAATATATATATATATATATATATATATATATATATATATATATGCAAATAATGAGAAAGTGGAAGAGCATCTGCTCCTTCTGGCTTCTTCAAGTTAGAGTGAAGGACAATATTGTATGTCAGGAAAACTGTGTTGGAATCTTTCTCAAAACAAATTATTTATGACTAAACCTAATAACTGATTTAACAGTTGGTTAATAAAGAGAACATTGCTATTTTCTACCATCTTTAAATTGTGACTAGCATCAGCTAAATTCTAATAGCAGCTTCAATTGTCTGTCACTCTAAATACCAGACAGTTATCTCCAATGACTGACTTATAAAGCAGCCCAATTACTCTTAGGATTATCAACCAACTTTTGAAATAAATAAAATTCTCAGATAATCAGTAACTGACCTTGTTCAGTTGGTGTGCTGCAGCCAGGCCAGAAGGCCCACTGCCAACAACAACAACTTTTTTAGCCGTTCGATGTTTGGGAATAACTGGCTTCATCCAGCCTTCATTAAATCCATGGTCAATAATAGCACATTCGATATTTTTTATGGTTACTGGAGAAGCATTGATTCCAAGCACACAGGCACCCTGAAAGACAAAGAAACAAGAAATAGAATTTAAAATTTCATAATTCCTAGAGTTAATGGTGGATTTTATTGGAAAAAAATGTATGGATCAGAAAAGAATAAAAATAGGAATATTCCATGTGCTATTTGAATTGAATGTGGTACAAGGATAAATTTAAAGTGGACATACTATGCATACATGGGAGCCAAGGTACAAAGTAATCCAGTTTCCTTCACACCTTGGGGATGCCTCAAGTACTAGCGATTAATCCTAGGTTTTCCGTATGAAGGAGATACAGACCGAGAGGAGCTTTCATTGTGACTGGATTTAATTGCTTCAAAGCCAAAAGGACAATAATGGTTATATTTCATTGGACTCTAAAAGACTGAAGCTTAGAGATTACTTTGAAAAGAGATTTTATATATATATATATATATATATATATATATATATACACACACACACACACAGAGTCTCAGTTACAGTGGACTGGTCATGTCTTGAGAATGTCTGATGACAGGATACCCAAGATCCTAATGTACAGCCAGTTAGATCAGGGCTACAGGAATGTAGGATTCCGATAGTTAAGATACAAACACAAGCTGGAAAGCAACTTGTCAGCTGTCAATATACCACATAACACCCTTGAGCGCTTAGCCTTGGAGTGCGTAGAATGGAGATCAATGGGTTTTAGTGGACTCAGCAGTTTTCAGTATGCTTGTCTGAATCATCTTCAAGAAGCAAGAGCAAGATCTAAAAGGTCATACAATCTAACAGTGATCTCATCCCACAATCCTCACACTTGCTTCATATGTAGCCTCCTTTGTATATTACTAGTGGGTCTTAAGTGCCACTTAAGATTATTGCACAAAATTTCATGACTGAATCAACTAAGCTGTCAGATCCTCATATGTCAAAATCATCCATGATTCTCTCACGTACATTCATATCGGCTCGATCTGTATCCAAATGTAAAAAAATGGTGTCACACATTATAAAATGGACAAAGTCCGACATTATTTTAAGACATTTTTATGGAAGATTGTAGTTTAAAAACAGTAAAATCGACCTTGCTAACCGAATGCTCCTCTGTGGTGTAAAAGCACATCAGGCTATATGACTTCTGTATAGGATACAGGTTTGATTCCTGTTAGAGGATGCATATTTTCTATGACAAATTCTCGGACATTCAGGCTGGTAAATGTTAATACTGTTTATTTTAAACAGAGCATTTACTTAAATATTTGTGTCTATAAAAAAGAATATATAAACATAAAAATCTCTTAAAATAATTGTTGGACTTTGTCCATTTCATAATGTATGTACATATGTTACAATGATTGATTCAACAGTGACATTTATTTAGCTTGATATAACTAATATTTCCAAGCAAGTGTATTATACAAGTGAAAATATGAAAAACATGAAAAGTGGTTAAATATTAATAACTATTCAAAATTTCTGACCTCACATGGCGCTGGGCAGACTCGGCCAGTGAATTCTGGAAAATTGTTAGTCTGCAATAATGTTTCAAGGGCTTCCTTCCAGTTTCCCTGTAGAAAAAGAATGGAAAGTATTGGTAATTTTAATGGCATTTATAAAAAAAAAAAAAATGAATCCAATATTTACACGTTCATTTATTTATATATATATATATATATATATATATATATAAAAGAATCTTCACTGTTATTGGTCCCGACATCTTGGCTTCAGTCACTTTCCCACCACTGTAACATTACTTCCCTGTGCCTTTTCTATAAATACTTTCATAATAATTGTTCTGATGAAATTTCCTGTGGTGATGGTGGTGGTGAATAAAAAAAATAAACATTTAAAAAAAAAAAAAAAAAATTGAGGTTTCATTTTTAAATGTTATTTTTATTGCCCACTCTCCCACGGACAAATTGTGCATATGGGAACTAGTTAGGACTTTATAGAGACTGTGGTATTATGGTGGCTGTAGTAAGAATGGTAAGTAAGAATGTATTGTTTTGCTGTAAGGAATACTGTGGTATGTTTGGCTGGATGTGGAATTTAACGGCATGTCAACTCCTATTTGGGTCATTTTATGCCGAAGCCTTATTTATTTATGAATTTAAGATGGTTATATTCTATATATATATATTCTATATATATATATTCTATATATATATATTCTATATATATATATATTCTATATATATATATTCTATATCTTCTGTTGGATTTCATAATCTACTGTATTTTTGGGGATTGCTTTTTCTTGTGATTGTTTCTGTTTGTATATTTTCATATCTACATCCATACATCCATATATATGTCTATAAACACATATACACATACACTATTTGAAAGGGTTATATTTTATTGAGGATCTTGATTTCTTTGAGAAAGTTGTATATTTTATCTGTGTCTGTATTTTTGAAAATTTCTTTTAAACCTTTTCCATTGAGATATTTTTGTCTTATTTTAATTATGATTTTGCATTCCAATAGGATATGTTTTATTGTGATTAGGCTTCCACATCTGCATTTTGGTGGATTTGTCTTTTTTAATATATAAGAATGGGTTAAGTATGTGTGTCCTATATGTATTCTGTTTATGACGACTTGTTTTTTCCAAGTATTTCCAAGATTATTTCCCCATTTTCCTATTTTAGGTTTAATTTGAAATAGTTTATTTCCGGTTTGGTTTTTCCATGAATTTTGCCATTTGTTTCTTGTATATTTGTTTATCTTAGGTTTTAAGTCTGTATATGGAATTTGAAGATTTTCATCTATTGTCATTTTTAAAGATGATTTAGCAGCAGTATCTGCCTTATCTCCTCCTTGGATGCCAACATGGCTAGGAATCCAGCAGAAGATTATATTTTTGCTTTTTTCCATTGAATGTAGTTTATATAGGAGACTTTGTATTAATGGATTTTCCAGTTTTTTCCCCTTTTAGGGATGTTAATACAGATAAGGAATGTGAGAAAATAATATAGTTTTCTCCTTTGTTTTTTGATATGAATTTTAGTGCTAGTTTTATTGCGTAAGCTTCTGCACTGAAAATTGATGCTTCATTTGGCAAGCGTTTTTTGATAAATTGTTTTTTTGTTATTGCTGCACTGCCTGTTTTTTCTTCGTCTTTTGAGCCGTCCGTGTAAATACTTTCATAGTTTTGATATTTTTCTTTGAGAATTTTTCAATGCATGTTGTGGGGTGTGTTTTTGATTTTGATAATTTGTTTAAACTTAATATGTTTGGATTTTTGATTATCCATGGTGGTATGTTTGATTGGTTGGTTTTAAGTATTTGATTAGACTGTATATTATTTTCTTGGATGATTCCTTCCATTCGGAGTTCTAATGTTTTGATTTTATTTGTGTTAAGATTAAATTTCTCTTTGTGATTTGGTGTAAGTACACAGTCGTGTGTGGGGTTAGAAGGACAGGAAGAGAGTTTTAGATAGTATTGAGTTGCTAGTTTTTCCTTTCTTAGTTGTAATGGGGGTTCATCTGCCTCTACGTGTAGACTCTCTACAGGTGAGGTTGGATAGGCTCCTAGAGCTATCCGAAGGCCTTCATGGTGTATTGTGTTTATTGTTTTTAGATAGGACTTTCTAGTTGATTGGTAGACCATGCTGCCATAGTCCAGTTTGGAGCAGATCAATGTTCTATAAAGTTTAAGAAGGGTTTCTTTGCTAGATCCCCATTCTGTGTGGGCTACTGTTCGCAGTAGTTGGAGAGTTTTAAAACATTTTGTTTTTAGGTAATTGATATGTGGTCTAAAGGTCAGTTTGCTGTCAAAGATCATTTCTAGAAATTTGTATTGCTGAACTACTGGTATTTCTTCATTTTCTAGTTTTAGAGTTGGATTATTATGTAATTTTTTCAGTTGGCAGAAGTGTACAGATTTTGTTTTTGGTATTTTAAAACCGTTTTCAAGTGTCCATTTGTTTCTTTGATGTAAGCATTGTTGAAGTTGTCTTTCTGCTGTGTTGATGTTTCTCGATCTGTAATATATTGTAAAATCATCAACGTAAAGGCTACAGTGTATTCCTGGTTTGATGTTTTTTATTATGTCATTTAATTTTATTTTGAAAAGTGTAGGGGAGAGTACACTTCCCTGTGGTACTCCCTCTTCTTGCTTTTGATAATCAGATAGTGTAGCATCTATTTGTACTTGGAAGAGTCTATCTGTTAAAAATCCTTTTACAAAGTTTGGTAGTTGACCTCTTAGTCCTAGTTTATGCAGATCTTTCATTATACCATGTTTCCAGGTTTGATCAAATGCTTTTTCTATATCAAAGAATATGGCTATTAGATGTTGTTTGTTTAAATTGGCTTCTCTTATGGCTGTTTCTAGTCTTATTATATGATCTATTGTACTTCTTCCTTTATTATATCCACATTGATATTTTGATATATGTTTTCCTTCTTCTAGAAACCAACTCAATCTGGCATTGACCATTCGCTCCATTGTCTTACATAGACAGCTTGTTAATGCTATTGGTCGGTAACTTTGTGGATTGTTTCCCTCTTTTCCTTCTTTGAGTAAGGGAATAATTATTGATTCTGTCCATATTTTGGGAAATTTCCCAGTTGTCCAAATATTGTTGAAAATATTCAAAAGGTATTTCAGCGATTCTTGCGGTAGTTATTTAATAAATTCATAGTGGATTTGATCTGGACCTACTGCTGTATTGTGGGATTTTTTTTATGGCTTCTATTAGTTCTGCTTTGGTGAATAGGTTGTTGTAGGCTTCTGTATTTTTAGATGAGAAATTTAGTTGGTTATTTATATCTTTTTGTTTATACTTTTGTAGGTTTTGATTTTTATTCATTTTAGAGTTTTCTGCAAATGTCTGCTAGTAGGTTTGCTATCTCTTTTTTGCTGGTTGCTTTAGTGTTCTTTTTAAGATGTATTATTGGGGATATTTGATTTTTTCCAGCTATTTTTCTCATCATTTCCCATATTGTTTTGGTTTTGGAATGTGTATTTAGGCTGTTTACATATTTTTTCCAACATTCCCTTTTGGCTTCTTTAACAGTTTTCCGTGCTACTTCTTTGAGTTTTTTTCATTTCAATCAAATTTTGGGTTGTGGGTTCCTTTTTGAATTTTTGCAGTGCTATTTCCTGGTTTCTGACTGCTTTTTGGCAGTTTTTGTCAAACCAGGGTTTAGTTTTTTTTATAATTATTTTGCTTTTTTGGTATATTTTCTGTGGCAATGGTTATTAGTGTTTTGGTAAAGTATTCTATCGAGTTGTCTGTGTCTTTTGACTGTATCAGTAATTGTTTATATTTGTTTTTGAAACCCTCCCAGTTGGCTCTTTTCAGTTTCCATCTGACGGGACCTATCTTTTCTTCCTTGGTAGGCTTTTGATTTTCTAGAATGATCGGGTAATGATCACTGCCACATCTGTCGCTATCCGTTTTCCATGTATAGTCCATACAAATTTCTGGATCGTATATACTTAAGTCTATTGACGATTCTGATCCACTGGATGGATTAAGGTAGGTTGAGGATTTATGATTTAATAGACATAAGTTATGGGTGTTAATTATTTCTTCTAATATTTTACCTTTAGTATCTAGCTTTTTGCTATTCCAGATAGGATTATGACTGTTAAAGTCTCCTAGTAAGATTCTGGGTTTAGGAAGTTGTTCCATTAAGTTGTTTATTTCTGTTGTATTTATTGGTTCCTGTGGGGGTATATAAATGGAAAGAATTATGATGGTTTTATCTAGTGTCACTTGTGTTGCTATTGCTTGTAATTTAGTTTACATGTGTACTTTACTTTGCGGTATGTCATTTCTAATCAATATTGACACTCCTCCATTAGCTCTATGTCCTGTATTGTGGTTATAATGGTATTGTTTATAATTTTTAAGTTGGCATTTTCTTGTAAAAAAGTTTCCAGTAAGCAGATGACGGCTGGATACAATAGTGACATAAGTATGAGTAAGTCATTGTAATTAGATTTTATTCCATGACAGTTCCATTGCAGGATCTTATGTGCCATAGTTATATTTTCATTTTTTTTTGGGGGGGGGGTGAAGTTACCTTCTAGGTTTATATCATTTGTCCTCTCCAGTTTTTTTTCCATCTCTTGAGTTTTTAGAAGCTTTGTCTTCAACCGCTTGTGGTGTCCTTCGGTCAGATTTTGGGTTTTGTTTTGGATTTTGTTTATTTTCTTTCTTTTCTATTTCCATATATTCCATAGGTTCAAATTTATTTTCATTTGATATATTGATTCTTGATTTTGAGTTAGATCTTGACTGAGTGTTTTCTTGTTCTGTTGTCACTTTTTTGTCTTTTTGTTTATTTTTCATTTTCTTGGTTTGGGTTTGGGAAGAAGAGGGTTCGCTGGAGTTTTGTTCTATGTTTTCTTTCCAGAGTTTTTTGCCTTCTTCTGGGTTAATTCCATTTGATTTGGGTTGTTGAGTTTTATTTTTATTTTGATCTGATTTAAGTTCAATTAAAAAGGTTTTTAATTCTTCAAGGAAAGCTTTTAATTCCTTACATAAATTTGTTATTTCAGTTGTATCTTTTATTTTATCTTCATTGTTTATTTTATTTGCTTTTTGTACCATGGAGGCATAGGTGTTTTCTTTTATGTTATTTTTAACTTCTTTTCGTGCTTCTGAGAAAGATATTTTTTTTGTATTTTATTATGATTATTTCTTTTTCCTGTTTGTAGATACTACATTGATTTGAGAGGGCAGAGTGGTTTCCCAAACAGTTTGAGCATAGGCTCTCATTTGGACAGTTCTCTTCTTTATGTTCTGGTTCTTTCTCACTACATTTTCCACATGTTTTTTTGTTTCGACAGAAATCTCTGTGATGCCCAAATTTGTGGCATCTATAGCATTGAAGAGGGTTTGGTATGTATTGTTCTACTTTTATAATTTCATATCCAATTTTAATTGTTGTCAGAATTTGGGGGGAGTTGAAGGTTAGAATGTAGGTATTAGTTTGTATCTCTGCTTCATTTTTCTTTGTGATTCTTTTGACATTTGTAACATCTTGAGTTTGGAGTTCTATTTTTATCTCCTCTAGAGTGCACAGGGAGAGCTCCTTGCTTTTTACTACACCCTTTGAG
Organism: Acanthosepion lycidas; assembly: GCA_963932145.1. NCBI lineage: Eukaryota > Metazoa > Mollusca > Cephalopoda > Sepiida > Sepiidae > Acanthosepion > Acanthosepion lycidas. The sequence goes on from OZ010581.1 coordinate 108,155,819, forward strand.
AAATTTAGGGTTTGGTGTGGGTAGGATTTTATTTCTATTTCTTGTAGTTTTTTTTTTGTCGTATTAGTGTATCCGCATATATCTTTTTTTCCACTTCCACTAGTAATGTTCCATTTTGTAGTTTTTTTTTACGTTTTTTGGTATGACTATATTTGATATAGCTTTTTGGATTTTAAATGGAGATATTTCTGTTAGGGCTTTGTTGCTTATTGCTTCAAGAGCAATAAATCGGGGAAAGTCTTCACTATCATTTTCTGTTTCTGAGTCATTATCCACATGTGGTGTCTTGGAAGATTTCTGTTTTTCCATCGATTGTTTTTATTTTTGTTCATCCACGCTCCCTACCCACCGCGGAGTCCAGTATTGGGACATGACAAGGGGGAAACCCATTCGCCTTGCCATGTCGGGGCTACGTGAATGATATACTCTCTTTGGGAGGAGTTTTTGAGCACGCGTGTTCCTTTGTTTCCATTATCCAAGTTTTACGGCTGTGAAGGTTTAGCAGGTGTGTCAGATCCTTTTTTTCTCCCAAATTGATTGACCCTCAGCCACCGCCTTCCATCACATATTTAGGGTTAAGTGTTAGTTTTGGTTCGGAAGAGGAGTGTCAGTTATAGGTTTGGGGTGGATTATATATGATGGGGCTTGACATGACCAGCCGATTGATCGATATTTTGCTGACTGGGGTAGACTGTTCTAGTTCCACGTGCCATGTTTAATGGATGTCAGTTATCAGTTATCTCCCTTTAATTCAACTTTCCAAGTTTTTGTTTACCTAAGCTGTAGCCAGATACTGAACTCACAATTCTTTGGATCAAGTCACTAGATTTAACCAATGCTTTTATCCACTGGGCTTTTATATCAAAACTTAAACAACATCATTGTCAGAATTCCCCACACACAGGCTTCAAACAACCTTTATTCATTTTGGGTTGTCAGAGTTCTGACCAGTAGTTTGGCATTTCAGGTCAGCCTAAGCATTCTATAACATTTGTAGTGGAATTTAGCACTACTTAGATAATGGTTGGTGAGGCTAGTTTGGTTGACCATTACTACTTAGTAGTGATTTTACTCATCATTGGCTGCCCCTATACAAAATTTGACATCACCCACAAGGCTTGATATGTTGTAAAAATCAATCAACCTAACCATAGCATTAATTAGGTCTATGATTGAGTCTTGGCCTCCAAAATTGTTTTATTATTACAAAAAAAGGAAGAAAAATTTGATTCAAACAGACTCTCATACTAGCCAATCAGAACATTTTTTTTCACACACACACACACAAATATACATTATAATCAGAGTCCCACACAGACAAACTAGAATTATGATACAGTTACATACATAAAGCAATATTTACATTTTTTCCAGTTAGACTTTGAATTTGTTAATTTTTTGAGCTTTGAAAGGACATCATCTCTTGTTGAGTTTAGAACCTGATAAATTATACTAACATTGCTTTTAATCCGTCAAATGCACAGAAAACCTGAACAACCAAAGAAAATCAAATAACACAAAAATAAAAATACAAAAATTTCTCTTTTTTTTATCTATTTCTCCATCCCCTGATGAAGCGTTAGTAAAAGTGAAACATGTTAGATTTGATAAATGTTTGCTATGTGTTCTTTATCCTATCATCTGTTCTTCATTTCCGTGGCACACTTTTGCACTGATTCTGTGTTATCAGTACTATCAAAAAGTGTGGATGAGCCTTCACCACTATAATCAAATCCTCCATGTTGGTTTTCTGACAACTTTCATCATCTTAGTTTTGGAGGTGCAATGAAGTAATGGAATGCAGCTCAGATTGAGAAATCAGTGATTCCTCAGTTATGAGTAAATAACAGGATAGACTGGGTTCTATAGCCTTGGGTGGCAACTGGTTTAGGAGAAGGATGACACTGAATTCAAACCAGCCTAAAGCCTTGCTGTTGCATGATATTTGTACTTGTATACAAGTCACTAACAAGATTGAGGTGTCACCGAGTGAGGTTGTTGGATCCTCATACGTCAAAATTAATGGGAAAGTTCATCATATATACATAAATCATAATCAAATATACAGAGAAACTTTTGGTTTCGATTTCTCATGGGTGTATTATTTCACATTTTGTACACTGGGGTCTTAGGGCTTATATGCACCAACACAAGCAAGAAACAACATGGGGTTAATTTGTCCAGTTGGGGAAAGACTGTAATGACCAGGATTCATGTTTACAATAATATGGGAAAAATTTTGTTTCCTTTAGCTTAGGTGTTGGATTATGATTTTTTTCTAAGAGATGCCTACTTACACGATAGACCAAATCATTCCATTTTGGTATAATATTGCTCAAAGGGCAGCCATTGTTGGACTGACAGAAAGGAACACCACAATCCATACATCTGAAATGGCAAAATAGAAATTAAACATGAAATGAAGGCTGAATAAATATAAATAACTTTTTAGAGGTCATGTACAGACAAATGAATGAATTCAGTTTTAGAAGCAATGACAGAGTCCAACATTGTTGAGAGCATTTTCTAGATCATGTAGGAGAACTGTGGCATTGTTAATGGTGTCTGCAGTGATAGCAATGTCATCTGCATAGTCAATATCGGTCAACTTTTTTGCAGGACATCGATTTGAGAGTCTTCGAAACCTAAAAATGCTAAATTAATGCTAGACTTGAATCTATTGGCACTAAGGTGGAATCTCCTCCTCCCTGACTCCACATTCCTCCCTGACCTCCCCCCCATCATCTGAATCTGGTGGACATTTTACCATGCATGAAACATGAAACTTGCTGTCATCTAAGTATTTTGTAACAATTCGTGCTGTGTGTTTGTAATGCGCCTCACTGGCAGAAGCCTATGAATTCCATTTTAGAGGCATTGACAGAGTCAAACATTATTGGCAGCATTTTCTAGATGATGTAGGAGAACTGTTGCATTGGTAATGGTGTCTGTAGTGATAGCAAGGTCATTTGAAGAGTCAATACCGGTCAACTTTTTGCTGGATATTGACTTAGTTTTGGTAAAACTTAGATGACGTTTGTCAAGGGAAGTTCTCAATACATAGCGAAAAGGTGATCAAAGAGAGCAAGGCTCAATACAATCCGTCTCAGGTGAATTAACTAAAATCTGTCGAATCTTTTACATGCCTTGGAAGCAAAATAAAGGCTACCGAAAATGATGTAAGAATTTGCATAGCTAAAGTGTGGGCCACCTTGATTAAAATGGATGTAATCTGGAAATCTGATCTACCAGACAACCTCAAACAAAGAATCTTTTGAGCCACTGTTGAGGCAGTGTTGAGGCAGTGTTAAATGAATGCTGCCACTGCTTGTACATTAAGTAAAACCCTAGAGTCGAAGCATGATGGACACTACTCTTGGATGCTGAGAGCTATAATTATCTTTTTGCGACAACATCCAAGTAAATCACAGATCTATAGATCTATCTCCAATATTTCTAGAATATCATGTGAATGCACAGGGCAGGACACGGCTTGTGAGCAAAACGAGAATTTGTGAGTGATCTACTTCTCTGGATGCCAAGCCATGCTATAAGACGGGCTTGTTGCCCAGCAACCACTTACATTGACCAGCTTTGTTATGACACAGAATATCACCCTAATGACCTTCCGACCTTGATGACTGGCATGATAGACTCATGAATGTCCAAGCTAGCTTGACCAAATAAAGAATAAAAACAGTTTATCTTTCAAAGTCATGAAAAATCATAGACAAAAGTAATTCTTTAAGGATTAGATATTGGTCTTTAGTCTATCTACATGCAATTGCATTACAAGAGTTCTGAGTGCCTGGGAACAAACATCCTCTTGGTTTCCTCTTCTCTTAGAGGGATAGTACATTTGTTATTTAACAGGAATTATAGGTTAGGAGAAAGTTTGTGCTCCTTCACACACTTCATCCAGTGAGCATGTTCCTTATTCTTATCTTGCTACACCCTGGTCTACAAGAGTTCAAGTTAGGAATAAAACAATTTGAAATAGTCTGATAAGGTATTGCATAGTGTGATGAGGTGGATTGGTGACCCACTTATATGCAATGAATAGAATGCCAAGGATGCTTGATAGTAGTTGATGAAGAGAAAAATCCCAGTTTTATGATACAGAACTGAGGAAAATGTAAGAGAAGGGTTGACTGTTTAATTCTTATTGTTATTAAATGTTGAATGAAGAAAATAGTTTTGAGAAATTGGATCAATTGAGGAGTTCTTAAGGAATTGAACTTGAATTACAACTTGAAGGTAACTATATAGAAACTATCTCACTTGTTGTCTATTGTGATATGTGGGGGCTTCCTTACTTTGCTTGATTCAGCAGTAGTAGCAGCAACAGATGTATTCAGCAAGGTAAGTCTCAGAAGCCATAAAAATGCTAACCAAGCCCTATTTGGCCTTCTTTCCATCTATTTCAGCTGCCTCTACCTTCAAGACCAGCTCTTTTCCACTTTTTCTTTCCAGCAGCATCTACCTTCCAAGTCCAGCTCAAAGGGCTACACACAACCCTTGCTGGAGAGTTTCAAACTCAGATTGCTCATTCCTCCCATTAGAACAGGTGGAGAAATCTCCCTTCAAGACACCTACCCAAAAGAAAAAAAAAAACACACACTTGCTGCAGAAGACTCATACCAGTCCTAGCAGTTTCACTCACAGATTTCTTGTTCCTCCCATGGGAACTAGCAGAGAAATCTCTCTCAACCAAAGATCTACTCAAAAACTTTGTTAACTGGGAAACTCCACTTTTCTTTGCAAAATACTATTTTCCACTTCCTTTCAACCAGAAATAAGAGCTGTTAAACACTTATTTCAAACCTTGGGTTTTGTTCCTTCCACTCTCACTGCTGAGCATGAACACACATGCATCTGGGAAAAATTCCTATTTAGGTAGGGCCATTTACCTCTCCACTATTCTTGTCAAATCAGACAAAAATCAAATTACTTCAGCTGAAATAAAAATTATCTCTGAGATTCCTTGAGAACAAGTTCCCAAATAAAGATTTATCTATCAGATTTGTATGGTTTCTTAGCCAGAATAATTTAAGAGAAATAGCTGCACAAAACCTCATGCTGACCAATAGGCTGTGTGATTTGTTTATATAAAACCATATTAACTAGTGGTCTTAAGTTAAGACATATTGAGAGCAACAGATAGCGAAAAGCAGTGGATCAACTACTTGATGAACTTGTGTGAATGGATGGTAGAATCAGATATAGTTGAATTTTCCAAGCACTTCTTATTCGTTATGTAATTGAAAAATTTCAGCTGTCTCTTGATTGGAGAATGTGATCTTTTTGTCAACATTTTCCTTAAGACTTCCTTATTGATTACTCACTCCATCCATGAAATTCTCAGTATCCTTCTGTAGAATCATTTCTGGAGCCTCCAGTTTCCTTTTCATTTAAAGAGCTTGTCCAGCTTACACTGACATACAATTCAGCAGTCTTTTTTTTTTTCCTAACAAAATTTTCTTGTTTCTTAATACTTGTTTAGCATGCATTTTTGGCTAATCTGATGTACGTTCAGATTTGGTGTCACACTTTCCATCCTCTGTTACCCCCGCCCAGATATTTAAACTACTGTACTTGTTTGATGCTGACATCTCCAATTTGTAACTTACATCTTGGGCTTTTTTTTTTCTCTTGCTGATAATCATGCATTTAGTCCTTCCTTTCTTGGTTTTCTTTAATACCTTGCCTATTGTAGCTGTCTCTTCTACTCCAATAGCTTCATGTCTCGCACCTCTCGCCTGTGGAACTCCCTTCTCTATTCCAGTTTCCCTGAGAGCTATAATCTCCAACTATTCAAATGTAATGTCAATCAGTTGTTTTGATCTATCCACTATCCTTGTCCTCATCCATTCCTCTATCATTCCTATCTGATCTTGCTCCAAATCTTCTGTAACCCCTTGCGTCCTAGTGGCTTCTCGCCTTGCTTGGGGTGAAATGCTTAAGAGAAAAGAAGAAATTAAATCCTATAATTTTCTTTCTGTGTCTGCCACCAACACAGTGTCATTTGTACACTATGTGGTGTGGGGTCAGTCTACCAAGATTTTAGGTGGAAAAATAAAATCCAAGTGTCATGCCCACAAATATTAGGTTGGTGCAAAAATAATGACGTAATAATGTCATTTTTTGACATTACGTCAAAAAACGACATTATTACGTCATTATTTTTGCACCAACCTAATACAACATAAAATTCTAAAGAGCACAAAAAATGATCTCTGCAGAAAAATGAGAAGACCAAGCTAAATTTATACAGGCAGGTACAATATGTTTACACATTAAGATTCAATTGTTCTTTCTTGTGACCATGAAGGGTTCAATAGTTTGATTGTTCAAAATGATTTGTCTCAAATAATGAAAACAAGCACGAATATACGCGTGTGTGCGTGTGTGTGTAGGAAGCACATGCTAATGAAATATGTATGACTGCTGACCGATGCGTGTATTAATGGTGATTTTAAATATGGTGAACAAATAGAGAGGAGACAGGACTTTCGTCATGGCTTTGTTTTTCAGATTGCTGACCGACACATTGTCATGATGTGTCCATGCTGTTGATCAACACAGGGCTTGGCTTGTTGTCTTTCACAGATCTAGTCACTAATTGTTTTTATCTGTTGCAAGTGAGCTGTTTTTATCTGTTGCAAGTGAGCTGTTTTTATCTGTTGCAAGTGAGCTGTTTTTATCTGTTGCAAGTGAGCTGTTTTTATCTGTTGCAAGTGAGCTGTTTTTATCTGTTGCAAGTGAGCTGTTTTTATCTGTTGCAAGTGAGCTGTTTTTATCTGTTGCAAGTGAGCTGTTTTTATCTGTTGCAAGTGAGCTGTTTTTATCTGTTGCAAGTGAGCTGTTTTTATCTGTTGCAAGTGAGCTGTTTTTATCTGTTGCAAGCGAGCTGTTTTTATCTGTTGCAAGCGAGCTGTTTTTATCTGTTGCAAGCGAGCTGTTTTTATCTGTTGCAAGTGAGCTGTTTTTATCTGTTGCAAGTGAGCTGTTTTTATCTGTTGCAAGTGAGCTGTTTTTATCTGTTGCAAGTGAGCTGTTTTTATCTGTTGCAAGTGAGCTGTTTTTATCTGTTGCAAGTGAGCTGTTTTTATCTGTTGCAAGTGAGCTGTTTTTATCTGTTGCAAGTGAGCTGTTTTTATCTGTTGCAAGTGAGCTGTTTTTATCTGTTGCAAGTGAGCTGTTTTTATTGCTTATGGCTAGCTGGTGCTTGGCTTTGAATCACTATACGTGTTTTAAGTGGGAATATAGTCAATAATCTGAACTGATCTTTTTCCAGGTCATTTGAAGTTTGACCATGTGGACACTGGAGAAAGCACACCACGTGAGTTGTCCTATCCAATCAGGTTTCAGAAACCTTTTTACAAATCTGTACAGAGCTTCACATTAAATAAATGGTTTTTGTATCTACTGAATTTGGTGAAATTTATTTGTAGGCATCTGTTTGTGCTTCACTTATCTGTCGTAAAAGAAAGGAGTTTATATCTTATAGTTGTTAAGATTGTGCCTACTGATAATAAATCCTGGAAGAATCTTCTGTCTTAAGATAGCCTTGCTGTAGAGTTTGGATAAATCTTATGCCACTTTCTATACTTTTGCATTCATAACTAATTTTCCCTCCATACATAGGCTGTTTTTTTTCCTAGTATAACTTCTGGATTATTCTAACATCTATCCCAAATAAATTTGTAGTTTGAATCTTGGTTTTTTTTTCTCTTGGTGACAATCATGCTTCCTGTCTTCTATGGTACCTCGATGCTTGTTTTGCAAGAGCAATTATGACTGAATAGCAAGTTCAATCCTAACTAGGTGCCCTATATTTTTGGCCTTGTGTCACATCTATGTTTAGAAAAGCATTATACTTTGTTTTCTGATAGTTGATGGCTAATCCATACTCTCAAGAATAATATAGCATTTTTTTTTATTTTTATTAACTTACAACCAATGAAGATCATTCAACAAAACTTACCTTGCTGCTTGTTTCTGTAAACCATCTTTCACTTTATCATGGTTGAAGATTTCACCCCAGTCCTGCAATCTCTCTGCTGTTTCTCTGTATTGGATATCTGCCCTCTTGTATTTTACAAAACCTCTGGAAAAATAAATAAACAGAATTTTTTTTCTGGATCTTCCAATTTTCTTAACGAATACAAAAAGTTAAATAGGTTATTCTAGTAAAAAGAAATTTAGAGAGGTGTGTGTGTGTGTGTGTGTGCATGCATGTAAAGAGATTGGGGAAGGGCTTTGAAAATGTATATTTTAAGGGTGTATATATATATATATATATATATATATATACAAAACAAAGGTGTGTTGGGAATAAGGACATAAATAAAAGAATTACTCACTGTATAAAGTGGTGTATCAAAAAATATAATAAAAAAGAAAACAGCAACAAAAAAATATTTTTACATGCGTACAAAATTTTATTACAATAAAAACAGACATTTAAAAAAAAAAATGTTCATAACAAAAAACAAAACAACCCCCCCAAAAAAAACAGTAGTAACAAAAAAAACATTAACGTAAATTGATAATACTAAAATATAATGACTGAAAAGTAACTACTAAACCAGTTAGTATTAAATACTCAAATTGAAATATAAACCAATAATATCAATAGTAAACCAGTAAATTGGTAATAATACCTAAACTGGTTTATATTTTGGTAATATTACAAAATTAATGAGCTAAATACTTATAACAACAATGAAAATAAAAGATAATTATAAAATACTTTACCTTAATTTATCGTAAGTCTTTTCCAGGTTCTTTTGGTCTCTGGCCACATTTTGTATGGCATCTTCTATGTCCACTACTTTGGGTTCTTCAGGCTTACCCTGGATAAGAGAAATGAGGGAGAAATATCATTAATATAACAAATAATTTGCTGCTATTTACACAGGAGCTATTTTTCATTTCAATGAATTCTTATTAAATAATATAATTATACATAAAAATGGCAAAAGTTTTTTTGTTTGATAAAGTTTATGAGAAACGATAAAAGACAAAGTTTATGAGAAACGATAAAAGACAAAGTTTATGAGAAACGATAAAAGACAAAGTTTATGAGAAACGATAAAAGACAAAGTTTATGAGAAACGATAAAAGACAAAGTTTATGAGAAACGATAAAAGACAAAGTTTATGAGAAACGATAAAAGACAAAGTTTATGAGAAACGATAAAAGACAAAGTTTATGAGAAACGATAAAAGACAAAGTTTATGAGAAACGATAAAAGACAAAGTTTATGAGAAACGATAAAAGACAAAGTTTATGAGAAACGATAAAAGACAAAGTTTATGAGAAACGATAAAAGACAAAGTTTATGAGAAACGATAAAAGACAAAGTTTATGAGAAACGATAAAAGACAAAGTTTATGAGAAACGATAAAAGACAAAGTTTATGAGAAACGATAAAAGACAAAGTTTATGAGAAACGATAAAAGACAAAGTTTATGAGAAACGATAAAAGACAAAGTTTATGAGAAACGATAAAAGACAAAGTTTATGAGAAACGATAAAAGACAAAGTTTGTTTGATTAATTTTGTTTTAATGATCATTTTTACTTTCTTAAAAAATTACGTTAAAAATTAAATTTATTGGGTTTTCTTGTCATTATTATCCTTCATATGCCCCATGCCACCATAAATCTACCAAATTTATTCTGAAAAATTTTCCCCTATTTTTATTGAGTGGACCTCTCTACTTAAGTGGTGCCAATGAGTTAATATAAACACACTTTCAAAAACATTAATAAAGACTTATTCACTTATAGAAAACTTGACAGACAAGAATGTCCAAATATTTATTTTTATTGCAAAGAGAAACGAAGAAGAAAATGGCAACTTACATTCATCATGCCACCATCATCTTTCAATTCATTGATAATCTCTTCTTTGAAATCATTCTTCAGGGATTTGCTTGGGGAGTCAGTTACCAATTGTGACATCTTTATCTCTTCTTCAACTGCAGCTGCAAATTTGGGCGCCAGTTCTCGTGCCTCTTCTGCCTGCTTCTCAAGACAGCGACGATATTCATGAGGGAATACCTGCAGGGAAAAAAAACGAAAATCAATGCCAAATATTTGTAGTGCATCATAATTAGAAATTAGGAATCAATGCACACCTGGAGTTTAGCTTTGAAACTAGGACTCCTGGAAGTGAACAAACATGATATTGTCAGAGTTATCTCCTCCTTAATTCCCTAACCGTTCACTAGGGGTCGCTCTCCCTACACTATAAATACTGGGCAACTTCTTGCCTCGTTCTCTTATTCATTTCAGCAAACACATTTACAATGTAAGCTCTCTTAGAAGATAGTGTCTCCACTTGTGAAAAAACACTGTGGACATTATACATACATACATTACGTGTACGTACAAACTTTCACCAACATACAAACTCTTTATGTCCACACAGAAACACAAATGTTGATATCTTTGTCACTTTTAAATTTGTTGTTTAATACATATATTTGTTGACACACACACACACACACATATATATATATATATATATATATATATATATATATCTCTCTCTTGGTCTTGTTTGTCTTCTTCACATCTTCGGTTGAACTCAATTTGAGTCCAGCATTTCCTTGTAGTTGGACCTTCTTCTAGCAGGAATAAACAGCACGTGTTTCTAATTTAACAACTCAAATGCACACGGTTCTCTACAATATCAATAAAAATAATCCTGAAAAATTCACCCAAGAAAAAGAAATTAAGAAATTTATGGAATTGCACAAGATTTTGCTGTTTGTCTTGAAGAAATTCCGGATTTTATAGAAATATTTGCTTTGACTGGGATATTGCTTCTTGTTTTGTGTGTGTGTTTCTGTTGATATACAGGTATTGGAATTTGCTTATCTACGTGTATGGTATGGACTTCATTTACCAACAAATATGTTGGTTTGCTTTTTTTACCATATGTACCAGTGTTCACCAATACCAGTAGATTTATTTGTAACCATTATAAATTTACTGTATGTGCAAATATTGTCCCCTGAAAAACAACTAAAACAAATTTTAATAAAAGCATGATGAAATTTACTAAAATTTTTTTCTAAAAAAAATGTCCTGGTAATTAAACCTTACCTAACTTTTATTAAAAAAACAAAAACAAAAAAAAAACGTATCAATAGTATAATTTGTGCTACTGTAAATGTTTCTTCATAGTTAATGAGAATGTCATAAAAATAAGGTTACAATTTTGATTTTTTTGGTTGTGATGTGTGCATTTTTTTCCCAGATATTCCATGACAAAATATGGGTGTATCCAATAGGCCAGCAACTATAGTTATTAAAAACTATGATTATTTGTACCTATGTACTATAGCATATATAACACTTCCTACATTCTCCCAAAATCCAAACAGTTTTACACTTAATATTTTATCTTACTACAAGTGGATCTCTTAATAATTTTCCATACCTAACTTCATAAGGTGTCTTTATTTGACATGATATACTACAAGAGAGCTTTCTCTATAGTAATTGCTGAAGTATAGAGGTTCCACTGTCTATATTAGCATACATTGCTTGCACTATTCCAATTACTTTACTAAACCAAAGATTCACCAAAAAAAGTTTGCAAGGGTAGAAAACCTTTAATAATACTATTCAATGAAAATAAATGAAGTCCAACATCAAATCTGGGCAACATTTGTAAATAGCAGTTAAACAAAAAGTAAAATTCAGTAATAAAACAATTAGCAATAATGAAGAGTGTATGGACACCGTGTGTTAAGATAATACTAGTAATAGTCATTTTAATTTAAAGCTTATATAAAGATATTAAGAAGAAAATAAGAATACTTAAAATACCAAAATTCATACAAAAAAAAAAAAAAAAAAAAAAAAAAAAAGGAATTAAAATAATTTTTTAAAATTTTAAAATTAATGAAATTTTAAATTTCTATAAGTTGAAAGATTGGGAATTATTGATATACACTATACAGTGTTTCTTTTTTTTTTGTTTAAAAAAGAAAACCAAGACAAAAGAATATTCCAACCATCGAGATACGAGGTAAATCAAGGGAGGTAACTCGTATATCTCCAGTTAATTCCCTTGAACTAAAAAAAAAAAAAAAAAAAAAAAAAAAAAAAAAGTAAAAAGGTAGATTTTATAAGCAGATAAGGTACTGCCAAGCTCTCCATCTTCCCAGAAAAGGTGCCTGCTTTTATAGAGCCTAAAACTTTAGCGGTTTGCTAGCAAATGAATCATTTGCATAGCTAACATCACTCTACTCACCATCCTAATTATTTGATAGCGAAGTAGGTAAACACTTTCATCATAACCAAATGTTTCCAGGTTTCACACTAGCTCTGTTCTGGCAAGGCAGCCATGTGCTTTCTTTTGGCAGAGACAGCACACTAAACAGTTTCTTTAACTGACAGGGTGTGGGTACTGTTATCAGCATCGGCTGCTTCATCTGCATTTTGTTTTCCCTACAGTCTCAAAGAACACAGAGCTTGCATTAAAATAAATTCATTGGTTAAAATTGGACTCACCTTGATAAAGTCATGCTGTTCTGAATTCCAGTGATTAATGATGTATGTGGCAACTTCAGAGCCTGTCTTTATTTGGAATTCACTGAGCAGATCAAAAACAAAGTTCAAGTCTTCTTCATCCACAAGTGGATCAAGAGAGACAGATTCGGTATTACACCTCTGATGGAACAACTTTTCCCTGTAAAGAAGAAATGAGCTGAGCATTACACATCAGAGTAGATCAAAATGATACTGTTATTGTAGTGATTTGTAAATGACTGCCAAATTAGTATAGCTTTTAGGTTAAGAAACCATTATCCCCAATTTATTCAGTTCCATGAAGGACATGGAAAATATATTAGCTTTAAATATTAAAAATCTGCTTACACGGAGAACCCCCCCCCCCAAAAAAAAATAATCATCAACCTAAAACAAATCAAGCCAACAGACAACATGCCCTCACCTAAAACTTAAATACCTCGAACAATAACAAAAAGGTGGTCACACTGTACATTGGCCACATTTAGAAACATACATTACAAATCAGATTTCATAAGAGAATTTTCTTCAATTTGGTGGGAATATTGTTGCATCAATGCCTCACAGGTGGTGAAATTTTGGAATTACCACCCCTGATGATAATTACATGTGGCATGACATTTGAAAGAATTGATCTCTTTCTTGGAGACTTTTCATAGCAAAAAGACATTTTTTTTGCTCCTGCAAAATTTAAGTTCCTCAACTACAGACAATGAAGTTGCTTTGAACTTCTCATATTTCATAAAATGAAATGTCAATATATTTGATAATATTTCCTTGTTCAAATTCTGTGTCTTATTTTCCTTTGGACTTCCACAAGTCCACCAAAAATTGGGTAAAATGTACCAGGAACTTATAAAATCCCATCAAAAGTATTGATACCTGCTACAAGCTAATGAATAGCGACTATATAAAGTTCCCAAGCAGTAAGGAGAAGGACAGAATATGATACGCAAGATTAATGACTATTGACCAGGCTTGAAGTTGCTTCACTTTGGTGATCATACAAGAACCAGTGTTTTAACATGATGTGGCTGTAAGCCTTATTTACTAACGTCTGCATCTTCATTGTTATCATCACGCTGTTTCAGCCATGGTACCCTTCTACCTTCTTTAGGTGTTTGTCTATTAAGGTGACCTTCAGAGGATTTTGAACAGAAGCCATTGTTTAATCCATCTATTTTGTTCTCATTCTGCTGTCCATGCTTAGGGATATCTCATCTTTTCCTCTTTTTGAAATAATTTTGGCTTAGTGATACATCTTAATACATCATAGCTTGGGGGAGAATAGATGGATTTATACCTTTCCCAAGAGTATTTACATGCAAGGGAATATAAAGAACCCAACTAGTATTTGAACTTGGCTCTTCTCATTCTGATCTGTTATCCACTGCACCACCTGCACATCCAAGCTTATAGCACCTGGTATTCCCAAGAGGTCACCCATCTAGGTACTGACCAGGCTTGATGTGGCTGTAAGCCTTATTTACATTAGGACTAATGTCTGCATCTTTGTTGTTATTATCACACTGTTTCAGCTATAGTGCCCTTCTACCTTCTTCAGGTGTTTATCTATTCAGATAACCTTTGAAGAATTTTGAATTGAAGCTATTATTTAATCTATTTTCTTTTCATTATACCGTCCAAGCTTAGAAATCAGAAAGAGACAGATAAAATTTCTTGGACACAATGAAAAAAGGCTTCGGGAATTTGACACTCATAAGACAAATTGAAGACAAGGATAGAGGGAAATATTAACCTAACGAGCTCGTATAATTGGATGGCAGAACAGGAAGCGGGTGGGATAATAAAAAGATAAAAAGAGCTACGAAGAACAGGATGTTATGCAGAGTCATACTTGCAGACATCCTGAAGGAACATGGCACAAAGGAGAAGAAAAATGTTTTTGCATGTGAACAGAATGGAAATGAGAGAAACTTTAAAGGCTTACTTGTCATAAACATAGGCCAGGCCACCAGACATACCAGCGGCAAAATTGCGACCTGTTAAGCCCAATACAAGTGCTTTCCCACCAGTCATATATTCACATCCATGGTCGCCACAGCCCTGAGAAAAGAAAAAAAAATGTTTGTGAATAAGGAGAGAAGAATTGAAAATGGCGTTGGAAAAAGAAAAGTCAAAGAAATGCGGACAAAAGGAGAAAAAGATTTATATTGTGAAAAGCATACGCACACACATTCTCATGCATACACATACAATGTATACAAGTATGTATACAGTCTGTAACCTGACACATAGTTAATCATGAATTTTCATGCGAAATTTTCACTGTATAATATCTGATCTATAGGATTAACACTTGTCACTGAATTAAGTGCATTAACAAGAGAGGAGAAGAGGGTCAAATTTCTTGTTCTCTCATTATATATAAACATTCAGGCTGGTAAATGTAATTAATATTGCTTAATTAAAAGAACAGTATTCATTTAAATAAGTGTATCCATAAAAAAAATGATGTATAAAATTATATATATATATATATATATATATATATATATATATATACACACACACGAGTACAGAATCCTTAACAATCCATCTGGTTAAGGATTCTGTACTCATTATTATATTGCTCTGTTACTTACATTGAGCTCTCTTTGGATTAATAGCCTCCTTGGAATTATCCCTATTATTTATCAATTGATATATATATCTCTCTCTCTCTATATATATATATATATATATATATATATATATATATATATATATATATATATATATATATATATATATATATATATATATATATATATATATAAGGTTGGTGCAAAAATAATGACGTAATAATGTCGTTTTTTGACGTTAAAAAATACGTCAAAAAACGACATTATTACATCATTATTTTTGCACCAACCTAATATAAGTAAAAAATATGTTGGATTAAAAATAAACACCCATTAATTCTTTACATGTATACAGACAGACACAGACAGAAGGGTGTGATGGATAAATTGTTACCATTTTATATTTTTAATTTTGCGCATGTATATTGTATAGTAGGGTCAGTTGGGCACCGTCTGTGAGATAAAGAGCACCATGACATAATTCACTCCACCAGAAATTTGGAAATGGCATGATGTATTGTTTGGCATTTGCACCAGAAGCTCCAATACAAACATTTCATAGTATCTAAGCATCAATCTGAGGACAGTGCAGAGGATTTGGAAAGAGTTGAATGAAATATCCAGTCAACATCACGGTGTTTGACGTAATCACTAGTTATGGTGACGTTATACCTCTATTCATCTTCCCACAGGACCTCAAACACAGCATGGAAGCTTACATCAAGTGCCTTGAGGTGGTAAGTGCTGCTCTGAGTCAAGAGGGCAGCTGCTGGGAGACCCTACGTCTGCTAACAGGACTCTGCATCATGCCATACAAGCAGGTGAACACAGTCATGGCTGTCAGACAATTTCTGCAACCACGTAACACTTTACATCTGGCCACCTAACTCCCCAGACCTGCAACTCCATTGATTGTGTGGGGGTGCAGTTGAGTGAGCGACCAACAAAATTCCTTGTAACACCAAAGATGAACTGAAGGCAAGGATAATGGCAGCATTTACCAACTTAAACAAGGAGAGCATAGAGATGAGTTGCAGGAAATTCTGAAGTCATCTGGAAGCCGTGGTTGAAGCCAATGGTGATTTTATTGAATAAATTTACTCTTCAGTATTTCAAGATGCAATTTAGATGACAGTTTATCCATCACGCAGTGTATTTCTTTAAAAATAAACATCCATTAATTATTTAGAAATGTTTATTATATATATATATATATATATATATATATACTTACATGCATTCAAATACAATTTAGCTAAAAAAAATATACACAGCTAATATATATTTTCAAATATCATTCACATATACAAATATATACATTAACTATGAACACGGTCACAATGTGCTGACCGTGTTTGGAAAATAAAACATCCCTATAATACTAGATACATACATAAGCCATACATTCTGTTAAAAAGCAAAAATAAAATCATCCTTGATAATGGTTAAAAGTATAACTGAAAATGCTCAGAAATGCAGAACATTTGGACAGTTTTTGCACACTTTAGGTCCAGAAAAGAAAACACTTCTACAAACACATGAAAAATTAAATAAAAATCTTAATCGCAGTACCTTGTCAGTCATCTTTAATAAAACATGTATAAAAGAAGGTTTGCTGCCTAATTATGCAAATTGGAGGCATGGTGGAGTAATGGATAGTGGCTTGGATTGAGGAATCAGAGAGCTGAGTTCAAATTCCATTCGAATCCATTACATTTACTTACTTGGGAAAAGTATGAATCTTCTCCCTCCAGCTATGGGTAAATAACAGGACAGACTGGGTTCTATAGCCTTAGATGGCAACTGGTTTACTGCAGAAAGAAATGGCAACCCACTGAGCGGAAAAAATCTGCCTCATCAGTCATGTATCGAAAGATACATGACCGCCTAAGTGTTTAACATAAATGGCACAGAACTGACTGATATACATCCACATTTACATATTCTATTACAATTTATATCTACATATTAACATATACACAACTACATACTTATTAAATGTAAATACATACACAAATAAACATGCATCCATACACATCTATTCATAATATATATGCACACAAACATTTTCTGTAAATATTTTCATGGTAATTGTTTTGATTAACTTTTCTGTATGGTACCTAGACTTTATGAATTTAAGTGCAGTACTAGATTGGCAGCAAGGTCTCATTGTCTTACAGTTGCAATGGCTAGATGAGGCCATAAGTTCTATACTAACAGTTTATTCTATCACACTTCTCATTTGTAGAAGTCTTCAGGCTTCTTGCCAGTTGTTATATTCTATCTTAATTCCTGTTCTTTCATTGTTCTCTCTCCTTAATGTTTTTTCCTTCATCTTCTCACACTCGGTAATTGCCCCCCCCCCCCCCGTGTCTTAGCGGCTTTATTGCCTTGCTTGGGGCAAAATGATCAAAACAAAAAATATACATACATAGATATATATGTAAAAGGTAGATAAACAGAGAGAGAGAGAGAGAGAATAATTAAGAATACAGATATTGGAAATGAAAGATATAGATGAAGGATAGAGAAAGAGGAGAAAGGGAGATAATGTAGACTGAATGAGTGAGAAGAATCAGACTAAAAGAAAGAAAGGAAGGAAGGAAACAAAAAGACAGAGTAAAGTTAGAGTGGGAGTTAAAAAAAAATAAATCTTCATATAAATAAAATAAAGAGAAAAAGAGGAAAAGTACATTGATAGTAGAAAGTGAAAGAGAAGGTGTGGCAATGTTTAATACAAGAGAAAGATACATAAGTAACAATTTTATTTATTTAATTCTCTTACTTCACAAACTGCTACAGCGCCTGAATTTCGAACACAAAATCTTTCTGCAGCTTGACCTCGGAAAAATGCTTTGCCGGAAGTGGCGCCATAAAGAACAACATTTCCAACGATGATGTTATTTTCAGATTTGAATTCCTCTGATACTGTGAGTGGTGGATAAATGACAATTTCTCCACCTGAGAGACCCTGAAAGGGGGTAAATAAAACAGAAATAATTGTTACATCATTATTTATGTTTCGGCTTTAGTATGTACGATTAACTGAATACATTTTTCCTCTCTTTCATTTCTAAAGTAAAAATCTATGTCATCGAAAGTAGTTTATTATAAAATATATTTATTAAATATATTAAAAATAACAAATATAAACTGTTTATATTTGTTATTTTTAATATATTTTTTATAATAATTGTTAATATTTTATCTTAATGTTTTATTTTAATATATTTTATCCTAATATGCTTTATTTTATTTAATACAATTATATTCTACTTTTTTTTAATTTTATTATGCTCATTTTTTAATTTATAATTTTTTGCAATTTTATATTATTTTTTATATTTTATATTTTAATATATTCCATACATAAATATTTTGTCATATTATATTCTAATATATCCTCTACATATTTTGTCATATTTAAATATATAAAAGCATCATTATAACTAAAATTATATGTTCACTTATCTTGTCTGAGTTTCATTAAACTATATCCATTCTTAAGTAGACTTTAAACTTGAAATCAAGTCTCCTGAATAGTGAATCTAGTTTTACAAAAGCTAGTGTAGAGACAAGTGAACATATAGTTTTATTATTAATAATTGATATTAATTTTGACAAGTATGACACATAGCTACAGCAGCATTTATCAGCAGGTAATTTAGGTTTAAGGCTCCAAGTTCACCCCAGACAATAGCTCAGTGGATTAAAGCATTGGTTTGTGTATTTAATCAACATAGAAGCGAGTTCAATCCCAGGGCCAGGCAGTGAGTGGAAACAGGATGAGCAATAAGTGAACAGTACTAAAAATAAGAACTAAACAAGATATTCCTTGGCATGGGCACTAGAATGAGAACAGTCTACCCCTTCTTTTTATGTGCCATGTCCTTTCAGGATGTAGGCGATTATGGCTCTCCACCTCCTCTATTCCTTGCAGCTCTTAACAAGTTCCTTCCCTCTGCTTCCTCCTCCAGACCATGTTCTGTCATCCACCAGCCTAAGCCCGCCAGGTATGTCACATGCTGTTTTCCCTCGTCACTGTCCCTCTATTCGACCTGTGAGCATCAGATTCTCCAGGCCCTCCTTCCTCATTATGTGTCCCAGAAACTTCAGCTGCCTCTTCCTGATATTAAGTATAAACCACTCCCTTGTTTGCAACCTCTCTAAGACCTTATTGCTCACACGCTCGACCCATGACATCCTTAGCATCATTTTGTAGAACCACATCTGTCACCTTGAGTCTTCTTCATCTTTGAGGAAATCAGCCAACATTTGCTGCTGTAAAGGACAGATGTCATATAACAGTTCAGTATTCTTTTCTTTGTTATCAAACCCCAGTAGATTAAATAAAGGGCTCAGTTCAAAATTCCCAGCATGTTACCAGGATATACACCTGATGAAGGCCAGAGGATACAATGGTCGAAACATTGATAAAAAAAAGTGAAGACAATAGTGTGAATGTAAATAGTGTAAAAAAAATGATATTGAATATTAAGGCTGATTAACTTGAGAACATCATCCTCTTCAATTAATCTAATCAAATATATTTGTGAAAATACAATATTTTATTATAAGTATTATATAAAGATACAATATGCAGAGCTTTACATAAAAAAGTATTCCAATATATTTACTGGTTGTACAGAGTTTGTGTTTGTGAAATGTTATAAACATATTTTAGTTAAATCTGATACGAGGTCACAATTGTTGGGCATTTTGGAGAGGACTAAATGCACTATACTTGGAAATTGTTTTGAGCTTTTTAATTGCTGCACTAACTCGTGTTATAATTTGGAGAAATAAAAATTTGTAAAGTAAAAAAATATTAGATTGGTGCAAAGATAATGATGTAATAATGTCGTTTTTTGACGTTAAAAAATACGTCAAAAAATGACATTATTACATCATTATTTTTGCACCAACCTAATAAATCCTGAAAAGATTGAAGAGCAATCAATTCCAATTACTTACTTTGCCAACATAGTCATTGGCATCTCCCTCCAAATAAATGTGGACTCCTCTTGCCAGGAACGCTCCCATGCTCTGACCTCCAGATCCCCTGAGTTGGATGACAATGCTGTTTTCTGGAAGTCCAACCTCATGGTATCTCCTACATTGGAAAGACACACATTAGAATATACTAGATTTTATATATATAAGTACACATTGTTAGCTGTCAATATACCTCATGACACTTGAGCACTTAGCCTTGGAGTGGGTAGATCAACATGTTTTAGTGGACTCAGCGTTTTTCAAATTGCTACTCTGAATTGTCTTCAAGAAGTGAGAGCAAGATCTAAAAGGTCAACTAATCTAACAGTGACCTCCATCCACAATCCTCATGCTTGCTCTATATGTGGCCTCCTTTGCAAATGACTTGGTCTTTAGTGCCACTTAAGATTATTGTAAAAAATTCACAACTGAATCAATTGGTTAAGTTGTCAAATCTTTTTACATCAAAACCAATGGGAGAGTCCATTATAAGTACAAATAAGATTGTGTCAGTGGGTAATAGTAGTAGTAGATATAAATTATGAAACTGCATTTATTTTAATGTCAAAGTTTTACATAATATTAGCAAATGAATAAAATAGTAAATTAATCATCTCCATTAAATGTGAAGTCAGGCAGGATATAAGACATGCTTGTAGACATAAAAGATTAAACTGCATTTATTTTGATGTCACAGTTTTATGTAATATTTGCAAATGAACGAAATAAGATAGTCATTACGATTGATTGATAATTTGTAAAAATGATGAAAATTTTAGGACCAAATAAAGCAGCAAATAGATAAACAGATAAATATGAACATTTCACCTGGAAATATGGTAGCTTAGTGTACTTCCAAATGTACGATCTTCATTTGTTATCTTCAAGTCAATAATTCTCTTTTTGGCTCGGCCTTCAATGACATCTATGGCTTCCTCAATGACTATATTGTCCTGTGATAAAAGGCATGATATTTCATAATTACAAACTTAGCTAAAACAGACTTTCATACAAATTCTCCCTCTTTCACATGCACACACATATATAGTATATCAATATATTAAGGGATTCTTTTGAATCTGTGCTTCATGCACAGGGTTGAAAAGTCCTTGATCTGACCCACTTCCCAAAACCTTGTGGCTTATCCCACTTGACTTTGCCTAAAACTGTTGCTAGGTGGCGCTCTTTAAGCCTATCAAATGTTGTGCATTTCTCTCCCTAGCCTCTTTTAGAGCTTTTCAACTCTAGTTTTAAGATTTATTCACATGTGGGTAAAGAGTTTCCTACTGGGGAACATTCATTTTCATGGTTTTCTCTCTTGATTTCTGTACTTTCTCACATATGCTTGTTATGTGCATATATATATATATTTTTAAATGTTTTTTTTCCTTTCGCCGCATGTAATTTTTCATGTTAATACATGCATTGTTGTTCGTTTTGTATTTATTGTTTAGCGTTACTCATTTTTACTTGGACTCACAGCATTGTTTGTGGGATAAATTTCCAGGAGCCCATAAATATTTACTCTTCAAAGTGTTACTGCAACATAATGGTGACTAAATATATACCCAAACACACAAGCATTCCTCCCCACAACAATCTGACCAAATGATAGAATTATTTTTTTTTTTTTTTTTTTTTTTATAAGAGAGGGTGTTGATAAATCCTTCATCTGATCCACTTCCCAAAATCTGATTGTTATTTTGTCATTTTATCTGGTTGGAAGTAATGTTTACATAGTTTCTAAATAAATTTGATTTAGAAACTGCAGGAACTTTCCTTTCAACCAGATAGAAAGTGTTTTTCTTTTATATTGTAAAGTACCAATTTACAGAACCCTTGCATTTATTTTAGAATCTATTTTAGATCATTGTTCATGGAAAATGTAGAATTTTCAAGTGTTGAATTCAGGTTTGGTATGAATTTCTGTCTACTTCAGAGGCTGCCTAGTGTTCATTTTCCAGTCTCTCACTTGAGTTCAAATAAGTCTCCAGGTCCTTGTGGGTGATGAATCATTTTCCACTCTACAATCCCTTACCCCACAGACAAAACGTTACAAGCCTCTTGTTGCTCTGTCGCTATTTCTTTGGAAAGTGTTCAGAACTACGTTCCTTAATTCCACCAGTTCTAACCTTCACGGCTAGGACCTGCCATGTTGCGTGCATTGTAGCTAACAACCCTCATTCCTATTTTATTCTGTTGGCAAGATGTATGTTCCACATGGACAGCTTCTCCTCATGAACTGCCGCTTTGTGGAACCGATTCCCAAGAGAATGCTTCCCTGATAACTACAATTTCAACCTGTTCAAATCTAGGGTCAACTGTTATCTTCCCAACATCTCTGCATAAGCTGAACCTTGTACTCTCTACCTTGAGTGGCTCTTGGGCCTTGTAAAGTAAACATTGTAAAAAAAAAAAAAAAAAAAAGTGAGATATATATATATATATATATATATATATATATATCTACAGACACACACAAAGAAAATCTATGAGTGTACAATGCAAATATTGGACAAAAAATGTTTGCCACCCAAATGTGAAGAAGTGGTATACAAATTTCCAGCATAGAGATTGTAAAACCCAAAGTGCAGAATTTTGGGCAGATTGGACAGAATTCCTGAAGTTGTTGCAAAATGAACACGAGAGTGATGGACATGGACATTGAGAGGTGGGAAGACATTGCTAATAATCAGTCATGTTGGAGATGCAATTTACACAGAGGACTAGATCCAAAAGAGAAGAAATGGAGACTTGTCACTGGGGAGAAACATGCTCAATGGAAAGAAAAGGTGACATTGGGGGAGAGCATCTTCACTGCCACTCCTGTATGGTCCTGTACAGCCATAACAGATGCTGTGCTGCCATCAGTAGCTGACACATAACTCTTTGGCTGCAGATCTATCAAGATCAATGGATGCTACATTAAAACTGAATTAGTCAGCCAAAACTTGATCAAATTTATATATATATATATATATATATATATATATATATATATATTTTACCTTTGTATTAGAAGACACTAACTAGTTATCTATAGCAGTCTAGTGAGTTATGCACCCCTGGAGAAAAGATACAGTAACCAGTAGTAGCAGCATAAGCTAACCTACTTCAGAACTTTAGTAATCATGGCTCTCCACAACTTCTTGTCTTTTATAGGCCTTAGCAAAATTTGTCTTTCGGCTATCTCTCTTAAACTGTGTCCTGCCAACCATTTACTCGAGCTCACTAGGTAGGTTATACACTGCTTTCCTCTGTCCCTCTTGCCTTCAATATGTCCAGTGAGTGTCAAATTTTCCAAGCCCTCTTTCCTCATTATGTGCTCTAGAAATTTCAACTCTTTCTTCCTGATGTTAAGTGTCCTTTATCAGTTTCTCTCTAAACAGATGTGGCCAACAAAGCTTGCCCTTGCACTCTTTTCCCTGACCATACAAGTTGTATCTTTCTTGTCTCAAATATGGACACTTGGACTGTCTGAACAATGAAAAAGTAAATAATTTCAAACTAGTTAATGCTTGTAAAATACCAAACAACAAACTGATGTATTACATACCAATCGTTTTTCAAATTCAAAATTCTGTGGGACAGCTCTTCCAACAATATTGGCTTCTGGGTTGATATCTCGAGCATTTGTGAGAATCAGTTTAAAATCCAACATCTTAGCCTTGTGATTAGAAGGGTCAGGGTTAAATTCCAGCTTGTCAGTACGACCGATCATTTCTTGGAAAGTCCGGAACCCAAGTTTTGCCATTATTTCTCTCACCTGTGAAATTAAAAGAATGTAAATATCAGAATAGCCTTAATGAGTTTTTAGTTTTTTTCTAATTAAAAATCTTAATCAGGTGACAAAAAAAACAAAGACAAAAAAAACCCCAAAAAGACAAACAAAAAAACAAAAAAAACAAAACAAAAAAGACAACCCCCCCAAAAAAAAATCTCCCAAAAAACCCCAAGAAACAAAAAAACAAAAATAGAAATATTTTTTTAATGATTTGTCGACTTGTTTGAAGCTATTCATTTGATTAAAAATTATGAGGGTTGATTAATAAGTAAGGTCTTCAATCCTATAAAACAAGTTTAGTCCAGATAGAATAATGAAACTGGTATCATAATTTATTTCTCTTCAAAATTATGAGGGTTGATTGATAAGTAAGGTCTCAAATTGTGTAAAACAACTTTTCGACTATTAGAATAATGAAACAGTTGATGAAATAAACTAAATTCATTTAGTTTTGATTTTTGAGATGAGTAATTGTCAGATTAATTTATTTGAATAATTTTTCACATCCTGATTATTATAGATGTTGTTATAGGCACAACATTTCAACAAGTACCTTTTGGCCATTTTCAGAGGGTCCATTATTCTGGCTGATATGAGATATCTATATTGTTTATTAGGTTATTTATCATTACAGGAAAAAAGCACATTAACACATCCAATATAAAAAAAATATGTAATTAATTAGGATATTTAATATATTGAATAATACAAAGAATAAGATAATACTGAATCTGTGGAATAGGAGAGTGATATTAAGTCTATAGAATGACAATATGAAATCTATATAAGAGGAGTATTAAATATATGGACTATGATAGTGATATTAAATCTGTGTAATATAATCAGGATATTAAATAACATGGAATAAGGCAACAATATCACATCTACAAACACAAAATGAGAATATAATACAGTTTAATTTTAATGTGGATTTTTTTTAACTTTATAAATTGAAAAGTGAGGAATGAACGACAAGGTTTTGTAAAATAGAACAAAATTTTAAGGAAGAAGATTTACAGATAAAAATGTTATTGTCAGCTTGAAATATATATATATATATATATATATATATATATATATAAAAATTGTTTTGCTTTTTTTTTTTTTTTTTAAACAAAAAAAACTTTTTTTTGTGAAGAGGAAAGGAAAAATTTGAAATGGAAAATAAGAGATTCTGGTAAATTTGCTTTTTACGCACCACAGAGAAAATCTATTATAACTTTCCCAAATCATCATATTTCCATGTAAATGTATATGCTGAACTTTAAAGTAATGCCCAAATTTTGATAAAACCTACTGTTTTGAAGTTCTTGACAATAAAAATTCAGACTCAGTCACGTTCATTACCTTTATTCTTATTGTATTGGTTTTTACAATAAACATTTACTTATTTTATCCACTGTGTTTTTCAAGTATATATTCCTATTAGCATGGAATATAGTATAAACACATGACTTGATGTGTAAAAATATTTTTCATTTACAAATGTCAGTTGGAAGGTAAAATTTAACTTAATTATAAATGTTCAAAATATGAAACTTGGCAACATGATAATTTCATACAAGTTTTAAATGATGTGTAAATGTTATCTTTTTATTTAGATTATAATCTGACTAAATTCAGTTTTGTTTTCTTAGTCAGAATATCCTGTTTCATTAATAACATTTAATAAAAATAAGTTACTGGGTTTGAAATTGTAAAATATGTTTTTATGATGTATGTGTTACAATTTAAGTGAATAAAATTTGTTTTATCAGATTTTAATTTATATAGATTTTTCTTGTTATTAATGATACACATGCAATAATTAGTAGAAATATATGCATTCAGGTAAAGGGGAGGTACAAACTAGAGTGCTACTGAAAATAGGCAAAATAGTCAAAAAATCTTGAATATTTAAGATGGTTTGCTGTCAGTATGCTTTGAACAATAAAAGGAATATGAGAAATATATTAAATGTGTGAAGAATGACAGTGGTAATTAAATCTATAGAATATAAAACCAATATTAAATACATCTTATATCATTTTGACCAGGCTCTGAGACTGGCATGAACATTGGTTTCAGCTAATATCAAGTCATTGTGTCAGATTTTTTTGATTGGCCAAAATTATTTTATTTTCTGGCGATCCTTTTTCATTTTTTTTATTTTTTTTTTTTTATTTTATTTTATAATGGAATTTATGCATGGAGCCTCTCCAATAGTTTTTAGTCATAAATTAGTAGGCTCTGTTCGGCAAACTTCTGACATTTTTTGTCAGGGGTAAGTCTGTTCTACTTCTTCCTCTTTATTTGAAGGTTGCCTTCTCTTTATTTGAGAGAAGTATAGGAAGAGAAGTTTAGAGAGAAAGAAAAAGATAAGGGTTTTAAAGGAAAGTGCACACTCCTTATTTTAATTTGAATTCTTTTTTATTTTTGCTTATATATTTTATTTTTATATTTTTATTCATTTATTTTTTTATTGGGATTCACTACAAACGTTTTGTTTTGTAACATCTTGTGGTGTTGGGTGAAACTATCTCTCAAGCAGCCTATTCTGCATTCAGTTAGTGCAACTGAAAATAGCAAGGAAATTTAGATTTTTTGAGTTAAGATTTTTTGCTGTCAGATCAGTGTTTGAACAAAAAAAAAAAAAAAAAAAAAAAAGAAAATTGCTTTGAAGAGAAGCAACATAATGACTTCAGTTAAAACATTTTAACAAATAAAATCTTTACTCAGTTGAAAGTAAACCAATCTTTGCAAGGGCTTACCTCAGATAATGCCAGAGTCCAAACCAATACCTGTGATTGAAGATGGTGTGAGAAGAAGACTGGAGTGTAAAGAAAGACTTACCTCTTCGGCAACATGGAAAGCATAGTTGACAACATGTTCTGGTTTCCCTGCAAATTTTTTCCTTAACACAGGATCCTAGCATGAAATATAAAGTGAAATTAAAAGGATGAATAATCGAACAAAAATGCTTTTAATTTATTAATTAAAATGCTTTTAATTCAATTGACTTTTCACTTTTACTTCACAGATGTGCCATCGCCTCCCTCTTTTACAAATACTTTCATGGTAACTGCTCCGATGAGCTGCTTTTTCTGGTTCCCAAACTTCATAAATTTAAGTGTTATACTAGGCTGGTATCTTGCTCTCACCCTTTCATTGTCGAAACTCTTAAATGTAGCTATCTCTTCTACTCCAACAGCTTCATGTCTCGCACCTCTCGCCTGTGAAACTCCCTCCCCTTTTCCTGTTTCCCTGGTAGCTATAATCTCCAAAATGTAATGTCAATCGACATCTCCAGATGCCCTGATCTATCCCCTATCCTTCTCTTCATCCTTTCTGCTATCACTACTATTTGCTCTAGCTCCAACTCTCTGTAACCCCTTGCATGCTAGTGGTTTCTTGGCTTACTTGGGGAGAAACACTTAAGAAAATCCTAACAAAAAGTAAAATATACTTTTTGTGACATATTCTGATTCACTTACATACGAGACATTCCAGAAAAATAGAAACATTCTGTGATCAAAAGATGTGAAGCAGTTCATTCAAATATAGAAAAAAAAAAAAAAAAACTGATGAAAAAAATGTTTCTAGTAGAGTGGTATCAAACGAGTGTGAAATGTCTAGTGAGACATGGAAAACTCTGGCTAACTTGACCAATGAACATAATGATCTGCTTGTATCAAATATATAAATACTAATTTTCTTTTTTAATCAACTGAATGATAAGCATGGCTGATGCTAACCCCCAGGAGAGTGAATCATTGAATCATTGTGCCTTCTCAGGCTAATCTTTTCTGCTGATATGAAGTGGAAAGATTATATTGAATCAATTGCTAAGTCTGCTGCTAGGAAAGTTGGTTCACTGTGTCACGCTAGACAATTTTTCTTCCCAGAATCTATTTTACACATTTATAAATCTACCATTCGACTACACTTTGAATATTGTTGCCATATCTAGTTTGGTGCCTCTGCTATATATTTAGAGATTCTTGATAAAATCTAAAGAATCTGCAATGTTATTAGTTCTGACCTGGCAACCTGGCTACAGTCACTTTCCCAATGTTCTTGTGCCTTTTCTATAAATACTTTTATGGTAATTGTTATAATGAACTCTCCTCTATGGTACATAGACTTTATGAATTTAAGTATAGTATGAGATTGGCAGGAAGGTCTTATTTTAGAGTTGAAATGGCGGCTAGATGTAACTAATTTCCATGCTAATAGTTTCTTCTTTTGCTTGTGGAACTCTCTTCCAGATTCTTGCTTTCCTCGTCAATTTTGATTTTCAAAAATTTAAATGTAATGTCAATCATTATCTTCCATTTCCTTAATTCCTGTTTTTTTATTGTTCTCTCTCAATGTTTTTTTCTTCTACATATTCTCTCTCAATAACTGTAACAGAGAAAAAGGTAAAAGACTCCGAGTTGGTTGTATGTGGTGCTGTAAGAACCAGAAGTTGCATCCCCTTCCATAATGGGCTATGGAGAGAAGACCTACTTAGAGTAGGTGGTGCAGATTATTTGCATATAAACAGGCAGGTATTAGCTTATAGACAGTGTGGGGTCTGGGAGTGGGAGAGCTATATAACATCAGTGTTTTTCTCAGTCGCGAGAGGTACTCTCGACAAGTGGACGTGTGAAAACCAGACAAGATGAACACAGTAATCCATTGTGCCTTATTGCCTTGCTTGGGGTGAAATCATTTAAAAAAAGAAAAAAGATGACACTGTGTTGATGGCATAGTCAGAAAGGAAACTGTAAGAACTCCCAGACATGGTAGTAAAGGAAAGCAAGAAGAAAGGACTATCTATTAACCATAGGGAAACAGAATGTATGGTCATTAGATGTCAAAATCAAGCAGGTACAGAATTTGTCTTGTGTAGTATCATAACAGAAGAGAGAAATTATAATAAAGTGATCTGAAGGCAGACTGGAATTTTTTTTTTTTTTTTTTTTTTTTACAGTAAGGTTCACCTTGTACAAGATCCAGCAGAATACTTGAGGTAGAAGGATACATTAAGTAATTTATGTGGATAGGAGAGGAAGGACAGGTTAACTCTAAACATCAACAGGTTAAGATTGTAGTGATCATGGAAACATCCTCTTGGGAGTTAGTTCAACTGAGTAGTGGTTCATGGGAAGAAATTGTTCAAGTGGAACTTACAGTGGAATACAGAGGGAATGTCAATGGTTTACTACAATGTGAATGGCATGGCGGGTCCTAGCCATGAAGATTAGAACTGGTGGAACCCAGGAATGTAAAATATAGCAAAGGATATCTTCCAGACGTTTAACAAAATATTAAGGGATAGAAATATTTAATTAAAAACAATGAAAAAACGTGCTTAACTGCTATATGATATCAATTCTCTTATATGGCAGTGAACGATGGATAATTTCCTCACAGATGAAGATGAGACTTGAAGCGAGAGAGATGTTTTACAGAAGCACACTGTGAATACCATAGACATAGCATGTAAAGAGCGAGGAAATTTCAAAGAAAATGGGAATGAAAAAGCCTCTTATACTTTAAATTAGAAAGTTGAAATTTCTAGGAAACATAATGAGGGCTTGGAGGATTTAACACTCACAGGACATATCTTTTAATACAAAAATTCATCCAATATAAGACTCGAGAGCCCCTCAACAAAGAGGGTTGCTGTTAAATGTTATGAGTAAGATGTGCAATGTGAAGAAAGAAGGTTGTAGGAAGTGAAGGATAAGGAGGATAGATAACGATTGACTTTTGACTTGAAGAGGTTAAGATTTTACTGTTAAAATCGTTATGATGAATGAGAGATGCGATATGAATGAAAGAGCAAGTGGTAGGATGTGAAAATTATGAGGATAGGGAGGATAGATAACATTTTCAAGTCATGGGTCAATTTTTAGGATTGCAGTGTTTAGAGAAGAACCTATGTGGGAATCTTTTCCACAAAGTGACAGTTCTTGGGGAAAATCTGGACCTTTCTCTTTATGTTTGGAAGATGGGAGACATGAGGGTGATTTGAATCTGCAGAAGTATCATGGTGTGACCTAGTAAATGCTCTCTTTGGCATCATCAGTTCAACTAAAAGAAGACAAACAAAATTGTTTATTTGGAGAGTGTCTTAGGATCTCTGAGGACAAGTTGGTTTTCATAAATCACATTAATTACTCTAGCCTATCACATTCTGGCTTTGACACTGGAGTGCCTATATGTCTCTGTGTCTGCTTGTTTTATCTATATCAGAGCCATTTGCTGTTGTAGGATTTTAATTCAGAGTCTTATTTTATTTTACATGTGCACACACACACACACATATATATATATATACACATTATATATATATATATATATATATATATATACATGTGACTAAATATGCATCCACCTAGGCATTAGAGCACATGTATATAAGAAATATATATATGTAAGACATTTTTTATGTTTATACATTCTTTTTATAGATACAAATATTTAAGTAAATGCTCTGTTTATAATAAACAGTATTAACAACATTTACTTTTCATAGAAAATATGTGTCCTCCAATAGGAATTGAACCTGTATCCTATATGGATCTGTCATATAGCCTGACGTGCCTTAACCGATTGGGCTACAGAGGAGTGTTCGGTTAGCAAGGTTGATTTTACTGTTTGTAAACAAAATTCTCCATGATTTTCTCTCATTCATTCATATCTGCTCAATGCGTATCCAAATTTAAAAAAATGACATCACACATTATGAAATGGACAAAGTCCAACAATTATTTTAAGACATTTTTTTATGTTTATACGTTCTTTTTATAGATACAAATATTTAAGTAAATGCTCTGTTTATAATAAACAGTATTAACAACATTTACCAAGCTGAATGTCCAAGAAATTTTCATAGAAAAAAATGCGTGAACCTTTATCCTATACAGAAAAGTCATATAGCCTGACATGCCTTAACCGACCTTGCTAACCGAACGCTCCTCTGTGGCCCAAACGATATATATATGTGTATGTATGTACATATGTGTGAATATATAGAAGTTGTTAAAGGATGATGCACATCTGAACACTTGCCATGGAAATAGTGATAGAATAGTGGATGGCTTGCAGTGTTGCATCTGCAAAAAACAGGCTACAGAGTAGAGAATAAATCTTCCTCACAAGACTGTGGAAATGATTTTGGACATTATCAAAGTTGGGAAGTCAGAACTGAGCAGGAATAGTAAAAGTAAGAGGGAGCAGAAGGAAAGATAGAATAGTCTACCTAAACCATTTATAGAAATAGATGACAATGCAGAAAATAATGAACTGAAAATTATATATGCAGAAAATTAATATATACAGGGTGCGATGGGTAAATTGTCGCCAGTTTATATTTTTAATTTCATGCATTCTTTGTTTTTGATTTTGTTGACTGCACAGTATAGTTGGGTCAGTTAGGCACCATCTTTGAGGAAAAGTGCACCATGATGCAATTCACTCCACCAGAAATTCGAAAACGGCATGCTGTACTGCATGGCATTCATGCCAGAAGCTCCAATATGATAATTTCTGTGTTTGGGTGTCAAACTAAGGACAGTGCAGAGGATTTGGAAAGAGTTGGCGGAGTCTAATGTTAATTATGAAGGTGTTTAGAGTGATCACTAGTGATGGCAATGTTATGCCTCCATTCATCTTCCCACAGGGCCTCAGGCTCAACACCAAGGCCTACATCAAGTGCTTTGAGGAGGTAGTGCTGTCATGGGTCAAGAGGGTAGCTGTTGGAAGACCCCATGTCTGGCAACAGCACTCTGCACCATGCCACATAAGCAGGAGAACTCAGTCATGGCTGTCAGACAATTTCTGCGACCACATCACCCCTTATATCTGGCCACCAACTTAAACAAGGAGAGCATCCAGATGAGTTGCAGGAGATTCTGAAGTTGTTTGGAGGCTGTAGTTGAAGGTAATAGCAATTTTATTGAATAAATTTACTCTTTAATATTTCAAGATATTTTTGAGAAATTTTGGTTAATATACTTGTTAAAATGAGATGTTAGTGTTATTAGGTTGGTGCAAAAATAATGACGTAATAATGTCGTTTTTTGACGTTAAAAATACGTCAAAAAACGACATTATTACGTCATTATTTTTGCACCAACCTAATATTTTCATTTTTGCGTAATTTAGTCGACAACTTGTCCATTACATCCTGTATTATTTTAAAATATGAATATACTATGAAAATATGAATATACTATGAAAATATGAATATACTATGAAAATATGAATATACTATGAAAATATGAATATACTATGAAAATATGAATATACTATGAAAATATGAATATGAAAACACATATTAATGTTATATAATATATAAGAAACTATGTATTATATAAAAATGATATATTATGAAAATCTTGGAGAGGAGATGGGTGCCACCAAATTATCTAAAAGGATTATGAAAATATACTAAAATATGCAGAAAATTAATAAACTGCAGAATGTGGGATGGTAGAGAGATGAATATTGCTTAGGGTTAATAAGGATAGAAAGCTGTGGAGTGCCATGATCATATATCCTGAAGTAAAGCACATTATCAAATAACAGTGAAATCCTTCAAGTTAAAATGTACCTGTGTAGCAATGCCAACAGGGCAGGTGTTCAAGTGACATTTTCTCATTAGTGTGCATCCCAAGACAATCAGTGGGGCTGTGCTGAATCCAATTTCATCAGCACCAAGCAGTGCCGCCATGACAACATCTCGGCCTGAAAAAGAAAGAAAAGCTGTAAATCTTGTACCAAAAACAAAAAGAAAGGTCACATTTCTTACTGTTACCAAATAGAAAGTAAAAGGTCACCTTTCTTACTGAATAGAAAAAAAAAAAAAAAAAATGGTCAAGATTCTTTTTCTGAATACAAAGGTCACATTTCTTAGTTACCAAATGGAAAGGTCACATTTCTTACTGAATGGGGGGGGGGAGTCAAAATTCTTTTTCTGAATACAAAGAAAAAGTCAGTTCTTACTATTATTAAACAGAAAATCAATAAGCTTCAAAGCAACTTAGCAATATCTCCCCTTTGAGAGGGAGCTAGGACATTCCCAAAAGGGAATGTGTGAAAGGTAATAGCATTTTTGTCTCTTGAATATGTATGCATAGACTTCCACTTTGAATTCAACCTTATTCATCCTTACATTGAATACTGCTGCCATATATAGGCTGGTACCCCCGCTGTTCATCTCAAGGGCCTTGACAGAATCCAGAGAGGATATGCAATGTGATAGGTCCTGATCTGGCATCTCATCTACAGTCACTTTCTCACAGATGTGTTGCTGCTTCACTGTCTTTTCTATAAGTATTTTCATTGGCAACTGCTTTGATGAGCTACTTTCACTTGTTTCCAAACTGTATGAGTTTAAGTATGCTACTAGGTTGGCCTCTCCTGTCCCACCCTTTCACTGTCAAAACGGTTAAGTGTAGCCGTCTCTTCTACTCCAATAGCTTCTTATTTCTCACTTCCTGACAGTGGAACTCCCTTCCTCTTGCTTCCCTGATAGCTATAATCTTCAAATATTCAAATGTGTAATGTAATGTCAATTGACATCTTCTGATGCCTTGATCTTGATCCCTGTCCTTCTCTTTATCCTTTCCCCCCAAGCACCCCTCTTTACTCTTGCTCTCTCACTCTGTAACCCCTTGCATACTAGTGGCACTCCTGCCTTACTTGAGGTGATATGCTTAAAAATTTCATATTCTGTTCAAGTGAGTGTGTGGATAACACTGATAGTAAAGGATGTATAATCATAAGTTTCAAATTTTACATATATTATTGATTAATTGGTTGATTTGTTTTTTTTTAATCCATCCTTTGTGGTTTATTTAAAACATGAAACATATTTTGGGTCATAAGAATAATTCTCTTTTTTAAGAATTTTGAGATAATGATTTTTTCAGGTGCAAGCTTTATTTAATCCACACCTGAGAGGGATGTGGGAGAAGAGATGGATTCAACACTTTCATGTGAGTGAACCCAATTGGAATTTGAACTCGGCTTTCTGATCTCTCATTTCAAACTGCTGTCTTAACATTAAATTGAATCATAATTTCTGTTTTGGAAAACCAAACTATTCCTTAAATATATCATAGCAGGTGATGAAAAATGGGTTGCATACAGCAATGTTTAGCACAAAACAGTGGATTAACAATGATAAATCTCAACAACCGACCACATAAGCCGAGTTCCATAGAAGTAAAGGTGATCTTGTCAGGGGTATTATTAACTTAGAGCTTTTAAAATACAATGGGACTAACTGCTTCTTAGGCTAAAGTTTTCCACCAACATGAAGTGGAAAGATTAAATGTATAAAAGTAAAAGTACTTTTAAGTTACTTAAAATAGTTAGGTTGATACATTTGTCATTTATCAAGCTTTAAATCTTGGTAATTATAGTACATTGAGTCATAAGTAATTTCTATTTTAGGAAACCAATTGTAATGAAAACTGTATCATCCTGACTAATTGTTCATTAAATCTTGGTAATTATATTAGGCTGAGTCTTAATTTCTGTTTTGGGGAACCATTTTCTAATAACAAATGTATCATCC
Organism: Acanthosepion lycidas; assembly: GCA_963932145.1. Taxonomy (NCBI): domain Eukaryota; kingdom Metazoa; phylum Mollusca; class Cephalopoda; order Sepiida; family Sepiidae; genus Acanthosepion; species Acanthosepion lycidas. The sequence goes on from OZ010581.1 coordinate 108,190,292, forward strand.
TTGACTAATTGTTCATTAAATATATAACAGGTGAAGAAAAACAGGTTACAAAGGACAATGTTCAATGCAAAAGGAAGATTGACAAGAATAAATCTCCACAAATGACACGTAAAACCTGAGCTCCATGGAAGAAATGTAATGTTTTGCATGTGTTGGGATCATCAAAGCATTTATTCATTTAAAATTCTTAAGACACAATGAAGCACTAAATGCACATTTATACATCCAGCAGTTGCAACATGTCCATAAAAGTTTGGCCAAAATCTCCCTGCATTCATCAATAGGGAAACTTGTTCTCCCCTATAATAATGCAATGTAACACACAGCAAGAATAACAAAGGAAAAAAAAAATTGGAACTTTGTTCCATCCCATTTGCCATAGTCACCTAAGGATTACTGTTTTGATCATTGAAAAATGCCTCAACAGGGATAACCTTCTCTAATGAAAACCAAATTCAATAGTTCAAAAACTTTTCCACATCAAAACCTGTGAAATTTTACAAACAATGTATCAAAGAGCTGGATGAGAAGTGTCGACATGTCATTGTAAATAATAGGAAATACTAGCAGGAGAGCACGGCATTGCCCAGGGATGTAACAGTAAGAGATAGATCAAGTATCGACCATCATAAAGACTGAAAAATAAAATTGACAAAGATTATTGTTTAAGGTTGACGGACACACGTCTTAATTAGTTTTTTTTTTTTGTTTTAGTTTTTTTACAAATTGGTCAAACCCAAACTCAAACAAAAACTTTATTTTCAATCGTTATGAGTCTACCGATTGAATAGAATTTTATTATAAACAATTGTCTTGTAAATGGAATTTTTAAAGCATTCTGAATGTAAAAATAAAGAAAAAAGTGTGCAAGACAATAAGAAACACTACCTGCCAAAAAAAAAAAAAAAAAAAAAAAAGTGTGGTTTTGTTGAAATCGGTTGAAAAATATCCGATCCCATATATAAATGAACACACACACACAACCAACTTGGGTTTTAAGTATAAGTCAATATGAGTTGTCCCCCTTTCATCTTCGCGATGCCTCTTAATTGTGTTTTCAAATTGATTTTGTGCAAAAACAATTGTGTTTTTCCAATTTCTGGCACTGTCAGAACCACCACAAGGTAATTTTACGTAGTCCTGTGAAGTTTTGTTGAAATCGGTTGAAAAATGTAGGAAATCCAATCCAATGTACCTGGGTTTTATAATAAGTATGATTTAATTGAATAAAATGGAATTGTGGTTTATTTTTTTGAAGAATGAAGTTGATAACTGAAAAAAGAAATTATGACTCAACCTAATAATTCAAACTTATTCACACTAAGTAGACTGATCCACTGATATAAAATAGCAAAAAATTTCTTTTGAAACAGTTTTTTTTATTAGTCTTTGTTAGAATTGAAAAATATTGATTTATTTTTAGAAGTGTGTTACTGTTCATAATATTGACAGTGCAAAATCGATCCCTAACTGTTTTACAGAATTATCAGGACTTAAATTTTTTGCATATGAAAACAGCCTATTATGTTTTTCTTCAACAAAAATATTTATTTCAATTAAGGAATAAATGAATATATATATTTTTAATTAAAGAATGAACATTTACATAAATTAAAAGTATATATCCATTTATTTGTCATTTAAGATAAATAATTATCCAAGTTTTGTGCTGGTGCTTCTGAAAAATCTCCACAAAAAAGAAAAAAAAAAAAAAGTTAAAAATCCAGAAAATTAATAAAAACAAATTAAAAATATACAGATATCAATGTAAGCTGAGTTTTAAACTTGACATTTGTAAATCAAAGCTAGGTCCAATAACTGTAAAATTTAGGGATTGATTTAATACTACTATTCCTATTATAAAAAGGAACCCCCTTCTAAATCAATGAAAATCAGTATTTTTCAATTTTAACAAATGTCATAGCTTGAGGAAGGTCTAATGAATGCTAATCTCCAAATGAAGGTCTAATGAATGCTAATGTACAAAAATTTTTCCCCTACAAAATTTTTTTTTTTTATACACAAGTTGACCAGTCTATTTAAGGAGTGCCTGTTAGTATATATGAAATATCTTTCAATAAAAAAAAATTGTAGATATTCTCCCAGATTTGATCCATTCTCAATGGGCCACCTTTCTCTAAAATGTTTTTGAAATTCATTGAAAGCTTAGAGATATTGTGTGAACAAACAGACAAACATAAGTACATATATAATATTCCTTGGCAGAGGTAAAACATTCATTGACTATTAAGAACTCATTTATAAAATCTCAAATGAAAGCATAAATCCCATATCCAATTTGGAAAATTGAGAAATGTTTTCTGATCAACAAACTTTAAGTGAACAAATAAAAAAAAAAATTGTAAAATAACATAATTCCTCCCAGCTACATTACCAAAGATCTGGCACTATGAATCCCAGACACATTACATTAAGACCCCACAACCAATTCCTTCTGCTTACAGAGGGAAGGTTGCTTGGATCTAATATACAGGGACACAATCATTTTCAAATGGTAGTTTTAATGAGTCCTGCTGATGACTGAGAAAAAGATGAGACATAAATCTGATTACTTATTAGGTGTTCTGCTGTCACAGATCTGGATATATTGACAAATGTATACATAGTGAAATTTTGACCAGTACTGACCTGTTCTTATCTGTCCATCAGCTTGTAGCTTCACTCTTGACCGGAGATCATTCAAGACAAGTGTTTGATGAGTCTCTGAAATTCCTAATTCCCATGGTAGTCCAGCGTATTTGATTCCTGTCCAACTGCTGGCTCCAGTACCTCCGTCATGACCAGAGATTGTAATATGCTCTGCTTTTCCCTGAAAATTTATAACATTTGTGGAATATGTGAAATAAATCCTTGCTTTATTTAGTAAATTGCTTGAAAAAAAAAAAAATAAAAAAAAAAAAATAAAAAAAATAAAAATAAAAATAAAAAAAAGGAAAAGATGATTGGTATTCTATATAAATTTCTTTATCCTGTCACAATGCAAGTTAGTCTGTCTTTGAACTGAAAAAATTTGAATCTTATATCTTATTAGTCTAATTTTTCTTTCGATGAAGTATTTTCACTCTTATTTTTTTTAAACTAGTTTTATTCTATCTATTTGTTACTATTGACTTATGGCTGCATCACATTGAAACACTGGTTCCTGTATGATCACCCAAGTTAAGCAACATCAGGCCTGGTCAGTACCTAGAGGGAAAACAGCTTTGGAATACCAGTGCTTGGCTGTGTGGGTAGTGTAATGGATAATGGCTTGAAATTGTTAATCAGAAGGTTCCAATTTCTGTTAGGTTTATTATATTCCCTTATATGTAAATACCCTTAGGAAAGGGTATGAATCCATCTCTTCTCCCCCAAGCTATGGGTTAATTATTAAGATGTATCGCTAAGCCAAAATTATTTCAAAAAGAGGTAAAGGTGATATATCCCTAAGCATGGACAGCAGAATGAGAACAAAATAGATGGATTAAACAATGGCTTCTGTTCAAAATCCTCTGAAGGTCACCTGAATAGACAAACACCTGATGAAGGCAGAATGGTGCTATGGCTGAAACAATGTGATAATAACAATGAAGATGCAGACATTAAGACTAATGTAAATAAGGCTTACTGGTTCCGATATGATCGCCAAAGGGAAGCAACGTTGAGCCTAGTCAGTACCTAGATGGATGACCGCTTGGGAATACCAAGTGCTATAAGCTTAGATGTGTGAGTGATGAAAAAAGCTTGGAATTAATTGGAGAGCCAAATTCCAATTCTTGTTGGGGTTTTTATATTCAGTTATGTGCAAATAGAATTGGGAAAGGCATAAATCCACTTCTTCCTCTAGCTATTGGTTAATTAGTAAGATTTGTATCACTAAAATCATTATCTAATAAAAAAAAAATTTCTTATGACCTAAAAATATTTTCTGGATTTAAGCAAAGAGTTGATAAACCATAAAAAACAAAATCAGTCATTATCACTTTTTAGACATAACATTTTTTTTTTGCTAGTTTTTCTGCATCTTATAAATGTTGCTTCTTAGATAAATCTATTATTTTACTTATAGTTTTACATAATTTTATTATTGGAGCATTTTAGATAAATGATTTTCATTATTATTTTTTTATCTTGTTTTAAAACATTTCATCGTGTCATTTTAATTGAAGCATTTTAACAACTGCTTTATTACAAGTTTTAACCCATTTTATTATTGTTGAATATTTTTCTGCCTATGCAAATGAAAATTCCTTAATATAAGTTTTCAGAAAATATATTCAATCAGTTTCAAAACATGATAATTATGTTGAGTGTTTTTACAGCCTCTAAATGAAATGTTTAAGTGCTTACTTAAACATTTCAAAGTTGGAAGGCAATTTCTGTAAATAACCAAATTAATAAGATACAAATTGGTAGAAAAGTTGTAAAATATACTCATAATTTCCCTCCATATCTTTTTTTAAAGATAAGAAAATTAATTTTCAGTTTAAATATTTGTAAAATTAACCAACTTTTCTTTAGGCATTTCATTATAAGGAGTTGAAATTTGTCCTCTTCAAAATTTGTTTACAAAGCCATAAAATGGTAAATTTTCTTTTTAACCAGAATATCAGAAGAAAATTAACAGCAAAATAACTGGATTCTTTTTTTTAATTTTTTACCTTTGCTACTCCTGCTGCAATGACACCTACACCCACTTCAGACACCAATTTCACACTGATGTAGGCATTTGGATTGGCACATTTTAAATCATAGATGAGCTGAAAATCATAGACAGAAGAAATATATTAAAAGCTCTTAGAAAAAAATAAAAAAATAAAAATAAAAAAACAACAAAAACCGTGATTATAAAGTTGATAATTGTTTAAATTGATATTTGCTATTTATTTTTAGGGTCTAAATCACAATTTCTCCGATTTAAGACAAGTTTTCCAAAGCATAATATTTTAATGTTGTGAGTCTCCCAAATTTTGGCAACTGTATAGCAGATGTGTAGTTACCATATGATGATAATGAAGAAAGTGAAATTAAAGAGCCAAGATTAAATTCTAGATTAGTCAGTTGCATTTAATTTCACACTAATGCTCTTGACAAAAGGTATGAATTCTCTTATTCTCTTCCTGCTATGGATTAAATACTAGGGTGGAATGGGCTATCTTGCCCTGGGTGATGAGCAGTATAGAAGAAAAATTCTATTTTACTCTGCTTCAAATTAGATCTCTTTCTGATTTGCTCCATATCAAAACCTGTCCGGGTGTGAATGCTACAAAAGCAAAAAAAAAAAAAAAAAAAAAAAAAAAAAAAATTGCCTTCAAAATTTTTAAACTTAATTTTTTTAAACATAACTAAATTTAGATTTCTTACATACATACACACACGGTATGATGGGTAAATTATCGTCATTTTATATTTTTAAATATAAATGTGCATGGTTTTTGATTTTGTTGATAGCACTGTAGAGCAGGCTCAATTGGGTACCATTTGTGAGAAACAGCACCATGATGCAATTCACTCTGTCAGAAATTTGAGAACACCATGCTTTATTGCTTGGAATTCACACTGGAAGCTCCAATACAAACATTTCAGAGTGTTTGAGTGTCAATTTGAGAAGGGTACAAAAGATTTGGAAAGAGTCTGATGAGTCTAATGGTGATTTCAAAGGCATGGCAGCTCAGAAAACTTTCACTGATCATTCAGATAAGAAAAGAACTCCCAAATTTGTTGATAGTGGCCTCAGAGTCAATACCGAGGCCTACATCAAGTAGTGCTGCCCAGGGTCAAGAGGCTGGCTGCTGGAAGACCCTGTGTCCAGCAACAGAACTCTGCACCATGCTACACAAACACAAGAACCTGACCACATCACCACTTAACACATCTAGCCACCTAACTCCCAAGACTGTAACCCACTTTATTATGTTTGGGGCACAGTTGAGTGAGAGACCAACGAAACTCCTTGTAACACCATAGATGAACTGAAGGCAAGGATTATGGCAGCATTCATCTACTTAAACAAGGAGACTGTACAGAAGAGTTGCAGGAGATTCTGAAGTCATCTGGAGGCTGTGGTTGAAGCCAATGGTGGTTATAGTGAATAAATTTACTCTTTAGTATTTCAAGATATTTTTGTGTAAGTTTGGTAAATATATGTGTTAAAATGAGATGTCAGTGTTATTTTCATTTTTGTGTAATTTAGATGACAATTTATCCATCCCATTCGGTGTGTATGTGTCTTATTTTCATTCGTCAAAAATATATTTCTGTATTTGTTTTCATTAAAATCAATTTTGATGCTTACACTTTGGCAGACAAAGAACTTAAAGTAATACAAAATAGAGATTTTCATGATTTGTGAGATTTTTCCATGAATCTTGAATATTCCTTGAAATTTCAACCTTCTTAAGCTGCATATCAAATATTTAGGCTAACCTAAATTTTCTTTCAGTATCAAGAGATCGAACATATATGCATTAAAAAAATTTTGCATTATACCTCACCTGAAGTTAATTAATACCTGAAAGGTCAACAGAAAATGATCAAATGAACAGAATGCGCTACGGAAGAACTGAGAGTATGATGAATGTCATATGTCAATGGTTCATTTTAGTTAGAATGTAGTCAATCAAATGCCATTCTTTTGACTTTGGATACATTTAATTATATATATATATATATATATATATATATATATATATATATAGATGGCCAGTTGTAATCAAGGATACCCATCTACTAGAGTGGCTAGCCAATCCCTAATTCAGACGCTCGCTCAAGCAAATTTGTGTTTGTTCAACACCCACAAAGCCCACATGTGGGTTATACTGCAACTATGCTGAGCAGACCTTAGTTACAGTTTCTGGAAGAGAGTGTGTTATCTAACGTGATCAACAATCTGAACAAGGCCTGCACACACAAACTCAGTCACGATGACTTGTGACTGTGCTAGCACAAATGTTCCGTCTGCTCAAATTCACTTACAAGGCTTGAGTCAACCTGTGGTATGGTTTTCAGATATTTTCCAAAGGTGCCGCACATTAGGATTGTCTCCCTCCAGACTGATGACATCAGGAAGTTTCCTTCTCAACAAATTGAACTTGGGTCTCATGGTCAGAAAGCAAACATCTAACCACTCAGCCACACACCCGTGAAATATAATATATACATATATATCCACAGGGTGCATCAAAAAATTTTTTTTTACAAATTTTGGGGACGCAAATACAAATAAAGTTATAAATTTTTAAAAATGCACCCGAACTTTATGGACATGCTGTATATGAGGAGTAGTGAAAAATATTTTGCTCACATACATTTCACTAAATCTGCACATATAGGTAAATATAACTTTTGGGCACTCATTTATGCATCATACCCATCCAACACAAACATGCATACACACTCTTGCATACATGCATATGTGCACACATGGAGCCACAAATACCCTTGTGCATACACACATACTAAGGCATATAAACTTAACTTTAAATGAGTTATTTAATTTTTTATTGCATGTAATGACAGTAGTTACTGCCTGTTGTGGTGTAATTTAAGTATATTAAATTACAGGAGGGGGAAAGAAGAGAAGATGAAGTTGTTAACTGTTTGTTTTGATGTCCAAAGTCATCATAACATACAATTTAAATTCTCCCCTCCTCATTCACGATCCATTTTATATAGTGAAGGCTGATACCATTTCTTGACAAGGGAGGTAACCGAGGATTACTCCACAACTTAATTCAGATATCTCGTATCACTGAATTCACTGAAATTGAAAAATGGATGGACTGACGGACGGACACACATACAATGCACTTTATTATTATAGATAAATAAATGAGATACCTCAGCAAGATCTTCAATAGAGTAGATATCATGATGGGGTGGTGGGCTGATTAGCCCCACGCCAGGGATAGATTTTCTTGTCTTGGCAATATCTGTTGTCACCTGTGGAATAGAATTATGTTCAATTTTAAAAACAATATGAGTACAGATTTAAACCTGTTAAAATTTAAAAAGCAAAATAGCATTTGATAAGAAATAATTTTTTAAAGAGATTTAAACCTAGTTACTGCTCTTACATTAAAAACAGGCATGCCAGTTGATAAGTAAGCTCTTCATGATTATGGGCATGGCTAACAGCATAGGTAGGAACATATCTTACTATGGTATATAAAATCTTGTTCAAACAGGTTTAGTTCCCAGTGTGATGACATTGAGTCATAGCATTTATTAATCATATATATATATATATATTATATCAGAATTTTGCATAAAGATTTGTTCATTGATAAAACATTTGGTATGAGGAAGTGGCACATCAATTGAAATTTACAGATGTATAGCAGCAATTAAGACTTATAAGTGCCCAAAGAATTCATCTGTAGAATAAGACCTGAAAAGAGAACATTTTCTTGCATAATGACAACATCAGGTCGCATTGCTGTCAACAAATTGTACAAACAATGAGAAGTCTGAAACTCAGTTTGTTGCACACCTCAGCCCTAGTGCCCCAATTTGACATCATTATTCGATCTGGTCTTAAAACTTGTTTTATGACAATGGATACCCTGCTTATTAATCAATCCTTGTAATTATTCTACCCGATACAAAAACTTGTTTCATAGAATTCGAGACCTTACTTACCAATTGACCCTTATAATTTTGAAGAGAAATAAATTTACTTCATTTGGATACTGGTTTCATTATTATATCTGGTCTAGACTTGTTTTACAGATTTGTAGACCTTACTTACCAATTGACCCTTATAATTTTGAAGAGAAATAAATTTACTTCATTTGGATACTGGTTTCATTATTATATCTGGTCTAGACTTGTTTTACAGATTTGTAGACCTTACTTACCAATTGACCCTCATGATTTTGAAGAGAAATAAATTTACTTCATTTGGATACTGGTTTCATTATTATATCTGGTCTAGACTTGTTTTACAGATTTGTAGACCTTACTTACCAATTGACCCTCATGATTTTGAAGAGAAATAAATTTACTTCATTTGGATACTGGTTTCATTATTATATCTGGTCTAGACTTGTTTTACAGATTTGTAGACCTTACTTACCAATTGACCCTCATAATTTTGAAGAGAAATAAATTTACTTCATTTGGATACTGGTTTCATTATTATATCTGGTCTAGACTTGTTTTACAGATTTGTAGACCTTACTTACCAATTGACCCTCATGATTTTGAAGAGAAATAAATTTACTTCATTTGGATACTGGTTTCATTATTATATCTGGTCTAGACTTGTTTTACAGATTTGTAGACCTTACTTACCAATTGACCCTCATAATTTTGAAGAGAAATAAATTTACTTCATTTGGATACTGGTTTCATTATTATATCTGGTCTAGACTTGTTTTACAGATTTGTAGACCTTACTTACCAATTGACCCTCATGATTTTGAAGAGAAATAAATTTACTTCATTTGGATACTGGTTTCATTATTATATCTGGTCTAGACTTGTTTTACAGATTTGTAGACCTTACTTACCAATTGACCCTCATAATTTTGAAGAGAAGTAAATTTACTTCATTTTCAGACCTGATTCCTTATTCCATTTGATTCTGAAACTTGTTTGATAGGAGTTAAGACAGGTCATTTGCTGACAATATATATTGTGGATTATTCTAATATATTTCTTAAATAAATCAAGTTTTCCTAGCAGTTCAAATAGATCTTTGTCATACCTTAAGTGCTTCTGTGTAGTCTATGAAACATAGGTATACATCCTTCTGCATTTGTATTGCTCACTAAATAAAATGACTTGAGAAATTTCTTTTTCAATAACATATCAAATTTTTAATGTTTTTTTTATACTGTTTGTTCATCCAACACAGTAGTGTCTCCATTTGTCCTCTTGTTGCCTCTTCTGAGAGGTGTCAGTTTATATCAGTTTTGTCCAGGCTTTGAGACTGGCATGAACATTAGTTTTGGCTAACATCAAAAGTCTCTTTGTGTCAGTTATTTTATTGATGAAAATTATTTTATTTTCTGGTGTTTCTTTCTTGTTCATTGTTATTTTATAATGGAAGTTATGCATGGACCCTCCTCAATTTTTGGTATTTTTCATTCACACATAAACAGGTTCTGACCCTTCAAAAATCCAGTGTTTTTTTTTCAGCCAAGTTTTTTCTTCTTCCTCTTTTTATTTGAGAGTTGCCTTCTCTTTATTTGAGAGAAGTATAGTAAGATAAGTTTTGAGAGAGAAAGAAAAAGAAATAAAGGTTTTAAAGGAAAGTGCAAATGCCTTATTTTAATTTGAAATCTTTATTTTTGTTTATATATTTTATTTTTTTTATAGTTGTTTCCTTATAAGGAAACATTTGACATTCATTAATTGAGCAGTCAATACTACTTTTGATTGAAATTTATAGACTTTCTCTTAAAACAATTTTCCCCCAAAATAGGTTTCTCAAATTCAGTAAGTTATTGCTCTTTCTAATATTGATTGGCGGGGGGGATTTTCTTCCTAACTTTTTGTTTGAAGCAATGTGGAACATGAACATTTTGACTATATCATTATTTTTTTTCTTCAAGTTACATGTGTTATCCATTTTAGTTGTTGCTGTTGAAAGTCCTGAAGTGATGTAGTTACAGTCATTTGGTACAATTCTTTGTGATTCTATAATGCCGGTCTACAAGGTTAAAAGAAGAATGTTCCTCCTTGAGAGTTACAGGTTTCATTCATTCAGTGTAATTTTTAACCATTGATCCATGAAAGTGGTTCTACACAGCTGACAGTTTAGATATTTCTGAATGAGTTTGATACTATGAAAGTCTCAATCTGATGAGGTTGTTTAAGAGAATGAATTGAAGTTTTAGTTTAATGTGTGGATATAGTTTTTGTAGGATTTTCTTTACTTGAAACTTTGAAATAAAATGAACTGACTCAAGGGTATAAAATAAATAATATACTTTTATTTATTTTCTTTAGAGTGATGAGTGAACCCTTTGTCACAAAAATGATGAGAGGCTAGCAACATTTTGTCTGTGGGATAAAGGTTGATTAAATATTTATTTATGATGGACTGATTACTTATTGAATGTAAGCAACTTCTGACATGTCAATTCCTACAATCAGAAAGATTTTCTGAAAAATGAGAATAACAGAATTTTGCATTTTTCAGTCAACTTTAAGTGAAAGGATTTAATCTGGAAATATGAGTTAGATGGGATCATGTTTAAAATGTAATTATTTGGGAATCTTTTTATACTTCTTGCAGGAGAGAAAAAACACCATAATAATGATAATACTCACAGATCTGTAATAATCATACCCCTGTACTTCTTTTGAAAAAGATACCCTCCTTCCAACTCTTCTACCAAACATCTCACTAATTTTATTTTTGTGTAAAATTCCCAGAAAAAAAAATTCTACTCCTTCCTCTTGTCCTTGGTATAATAGTAAACTACATCTAGCAGCAAGGCCTCTAATCAGAAGATTAGAGTCTGGACAATCATGGAACCACCTCCTAATTGCTGTTTCCAGATACACCCTGACTCAGGGTATAGCACCTATTTGAGCAAATAGTGAACCCACAAACAAAAAGCAGTACATTTTTATAGCAAAATGACAATCAATGCAACACTAAAAATATAGAAATACATTTTTATAGTAAAATTACCAACAATATATTTAGATTTCAGCATTAAATAACCCATAGAGGTGTTGATATGCCACTAAATAAAATCAAACAACCAACATGAAAGAACTCTTTCCTGACATTATTAGATTTCAGCATTAAATAACCCATAGAGGTGTTGATATGCCACTAAACAAAATCAACCAACCAAACAACCAATATGAAAGAACTCTTTCATGACATTAATCTATATAATATCCTACAATATTTTAAAGAAATCAAACTGTATTTCGGAACATAACTTAAAAACTACAACATAAAACACACATATCACTGCCACTAGTAATTATGTCCACACAAATATGTTGCATTCTGTGTTATTTCTGCATCACCACGCTAATACATAAAACGGTCTCAATGAAAAGAACCATATCTTTTTTTCTCATTCGTTTTATTAGAAGAGAATGGTGGCAGCAAGAGCAATGATGTCACAGGAACGTATGTTGCATGTTGACTCAGCATCCCACTGCAAACGATCTTAGCTATTCACTAAACTGGGTGTGGGAAGTGGATTGACACCTCAGAATTCTTTTGACCCTCTGTTCAATTCATGCTGTTTTTGACTTTTATCCAAAACCCAGACAAAGGCAATCTATTACTGTCAGAATACCCCACCCACAAGGTACTCTGGTTAATTGCTGACCATTCTGGCCTTGGCCTTCACATTCTTTAACAATGTATATGCCCAAATGCTGAGTATCATTTACCATGTATTCATTTGTGAAAGCAGAATAACATCTTTATTACTTCAAATCTCTTAAGAAAATCAAATTCTGGCATTAAATGACCCATGAGGAGTTGATGTGTCATTAAACAAATGACTCAAATACTTCTTCCTCAGATTTTTCCAACACTCCCACTTATTGCAACACCCCCAGCTTATTAATTTTTGAGTCCCCACCAATACTCATTCCAGTTCACCTTTTATTTAAGAGCCAACAGTAATGCCCGAGAGAGATAAAGATGAAAACTTTTTTTGTAACTGTTCAAATCATGTTGAGGGTTGCCAGTTTGAAGGGACACCAAAGTTAATATTTATGTGGACATTGTAATGGAGATATTATTGCAGTAGAGATATTATTATAGTCACATAAGACAGTGTCATGGTAGAATTGTGTTATATGTGATGCAATATGTGATTCTGAGACAAAGGGGATATAGGCTTACGTCCACCTTATGTTGAAACACAGATTCCCACATGATCACTGAAATTAAGCAACACTGAATCTGGTCAGTACCTACATGGGTAACTGCTTAGGAATTCCAGGTGCTGCAAATTTGAAGGTGCATTTGGTGTATTGGATAATGGCTCGGAATTTTTAATCAGAGAGCAGAATTCTATTTCTTGTTGTGTTCATTATATTCATGTACATATGAATCCACTTCTCCTCCCCAGCTATGGGTTAATTAGCAAGATTTCTATCACTAAATCATTATTAGCTCAAAAAAAATTCTTACAATCTAAAAATATTTTCTGACTTTAACCTGCAAAGTGTTGATAAGCTGTAGAAAACGAATCAAAATCAAAGGGAATCTATATATCCCTTGTTACTATGACATCCTGTGGTTGAAGAAAGAAAAGTTTAGTTTCTTTTCAATATATATTGCTTTATACAATGCCACCTAGCAGGCATCAAGAAAAGTTCCCTAGCAGACAAGGTGGGTTAATTCCACATAATGCACGTAGAGTTTAAAGGTTTGGCACTTAAGAATCATAAGAATGCTTACCTTGTATCCAGGTAATTCTCCCCCTTCTCCAGGTTTGGCACCTTGAGCCATTTTTATCTGAATATCATCTGCATGTGCAAGATAGGAGCTTGTCACTCCAAAACGGCCAGAAGCAACCTAAACAAAAGGAAAATATCACATTCCGATTTGCATGTATATGTATGAGCTGGTGAACTGTACTATCCCTGAAGAGATAGAAAGGTGAAAATGGATCCAAGAACAGACTAAGAAATATTATAGAAATGGGAGGGATATATAGTAAGCAGTAAGGATAACAGATGGAGCAAAAGATTGTTTAAAGAGATATCAAATGGATTAATATACAGAAGAAACAAGACAGAAGTTAGAGAAATTAAGTAGATGGTAAGACAGCAGAGATGTGGAACTATAGTCATCATGGAAGGCAATGGCTTTTTTTTTAACCATTTCCAAATCAGGTAACTAATGTGACCGAGATGCAAGAGGTTACTGAGAGTGAAAGAAAATGAGATGTTAGTGTGGGGAAAGGACAATAAAAGAACAGATTTTTAGAAAGATAGGAGATTGTGACTGAAGTTTCATTTAAATTATTGAAAATCATAGGTGACAGGAAAGCAAGAAACTGGAAGAGAGTTCCACAAATGAGAAGTGCGAGAGAAGAAACTATCAGAATAGAACTTATGGTTACATCTAGTTATTTCAACAGTTAAACATTAATGATGCTTTTTTGTATATTATCAGGAATCATGAGATATATAGCAGGAGCACTAGATCAAATGTGGCAGCAATATTCAATGAATGGTGTATGTGTGTGTGTATATATATATATATATATATATATATATATATATGTGTGTGTGTGTAATTTTTATATATATTATTTATATATTATATAGGTGTGGTATTTATTGGAAAGTAGTCAATATCAGTGATAGAGCTAACATATTTAGTTGGATTGGTGTGAGTTTGTGACCCTAGATTTCACACTATTTGCAATTGTCAAACTGATTAATTTTTAAATTTTGGATTTACATATGGGTTGTTATATCGGTGTTTTTATGGAAGTGGGCAGAGAAATTGTTGTTGGAACACCACTCATACTTATGAAATCATACATACACACACGTTCACTCATTGACTCAGTGGCATTCCGATGACAAGTTTCCAAATAGCATGAAACCCAGAGTCACAAACTCACATCAATTCAACTAATATATATATATATATATATATAATTATTTATTCGAAAATTATAACAAATATGTTGAAACAAAATTTGTAGTGATTTTATAACATATTTCTGTTATAATTTTCAAATAAATAATTATATTTGCTCTACTCTGTATTGAGCACTCTTTTAAGAATAGTATATATTAGTTATTGGAATTTATTCCGTATACACCAATCCTATACTTGGGGATATATATATATATATATATATATATATATATATATAGCAAAATTTCTCCAGTCATAGATCTCATGAACTTTTTCATATTTGCAAAGTTTTGTATCCAAACACAAACAAACATAACTTTAGAATGGATTTTTTTATTAAATCCCACAGATTTTTATCACTATACACTAAAAGTAACATTTAAAGTGATAAAAATCTGTTGGATTAATAAAAGAATCTATTGTAAAATTCTTTGTTTACATTTGGATTTGAAACTGTGCAGATATTAAACTTTGAGAGATTTATGACAAGAAGAATTTCTTAAACAATGGAGTATGATGGAAACAAAGAGGATTCGACTGTGCATGTGGTATGGCCGGTCCTAAATGTAAAGGTCTGAACTGGTGCAATTAAAGAATGCAGATTGTCTGAACATTTGTCATGGAAGTAGCAATTGGTTTGTGATATTTTGTATGTGGGGAAAGGGAATGTAGGGTTGAAAATAGTCACCCACAAGACCATGTAAATGCTTCTGAACTTTGTCAAGGCTGGAAATAGAAGACTGGGCAGCTCCAACTCAGATATGAAAGCTGTACTCCATTATTACTCTTACCAGACTCAGTAAGATAGAGCATGGTAGGAGGACTTTAGTACTTTACAGAATGGTACAAGGAACTGATCATTTTGCCAACATCTTTAGTGATGGATTGTAAATATGAGTTTCACTTGAGATCTGGGAGGAACATAAAGATGAGCATATTTGGTCTGAATGTAAATAATGATAAATCTTAATCCCAGATATTCAGAAAAGATTTTTTTTTTTTTTTTTTTTTTTTACAATGATGTTCACTTAGTCCAAGGCCCAAGAGTCACTCA
Organism: Acanthosepion lycidas; assembly: GCA_963932145.1. Lineage (NCBI taxonomy): Eukaryota > Metazoa > Mollusca > Cephalopoda > Sepiida > Sepiidae > Acanthosepion > Acanthosepion lycidas. Next base: position 108,205,936 of record OZ010581.1, read on the forward strand.
AGGTTACAAAGTAAGAGCTACAATTTATAGGGAAGATAACAGTTAGACCTAGACTTGAACAGGTTAAGATTGTAGTGATAGACAAAGCATCCTCTTTCGTCGTTGGTTACACAAAGTAGCAGCTTGTGGAAGAAGCTGTTCGAGTGGGACTTAAATCTCATCAATGAAACATGAAGGGAATGAATATGGTTCACTATAAGGTGTAAAAGGCATGGCAGGTCGTAGTGGTGAAAGAATTGGTAGAACTAAGGAATGTGAACACTTTCAAGGGAAATAGCGATCGAGCAGCGAGAGACTTGTGATGTTTCATCTGTGGGAAATGGGTTGCAGGGTAGAAAATAATACATCACACACAAGGACATGAGGATCCTTTGGGACCGTATCAAGAGTGTAAAGTGAAGACTGGACAGCTCCTGCCTATATATAGGAGCAGTATTCCATTTTAGGCCTGAATCTGGTTCTTATAAAGTTAGAGGATAGCAGGAGGAGGCAGGTACTTAGTGGACCTGTACAGGCAATCAATGGGCATGTGGCCGATGGTTAGAATGTTTGCATTTTGGCCATGAACCCAGTTTCGAATCTCATTTTGGTCGATTCCTTAGGAAGGAGACTTCCTGATGTTATCGGACTGGAGGGGGTCAATCCCCAGCATATGGCACCTTTGAAAAATGCCTGAAAACCATGCCACAGGTTGACCCAAGCCTTGTGAGTGAAATTAGGTAGATGGGACCCTTGGGCCTGTCGATAGCTGTGCTAGCACAAAGTCACAAGTCATCATGTCCGAGGGCTTGAGTGTGCTGGCCTTGTTCAAATTGTTGATCATGCTAGATAATGCACTCTTTCCAAGAAACTGTAAGGTCTGCTCAGTATAGTTGCAGTATAAACCACAGATGGGCTCTGTGGTTGTTGAATAAACACAAATGTGCCTGAGCAAGCGTCTGCAACAGGGATTCGCTAGCTCCCCTAGTAGATGGGTATCCTCGAATAAGAGTGGCCAGCTATATACACACAGGGAACCAACTGTTTTTCCAGTATCTTTAGTGATGGATTGTATATACAATTTCCACTTGAGGTCTGAGTTGGGACTTAATCCCAATAAGTGCTCAAGGTTCTCTCAGAGAACACCCATTCATTGTGATAGATGAAAATTCAGTTTGATGATGAAACATCACTATAGTCTGTGGTGAAAAGGAAATAAAATCGATAAATAATAAAGAATAAAGAAAAATAAATAAGTTCATTTTCCCATGATGCAAGTTATGAAGAAAATACAAAGTGTTTCTGGTCACTTCTATAATTTTATGACCCCACTTCTGAATAGAACAGAATCTTCCTCTTTCTCCCCTTGGCTTCAAGATGTGAACCACGTAATAATGTCATTCCCACTGGGTATTGAACTCTTTTCCACTTTCCAACAACCTCATTCAAACATGTTTCAGCAGCCCTACTCATGAGGTAGAGGTTCAGTCATCCCAACTCACTGCCAGGCTGACTTGAGTTTGATCATGTTTACCCGTTCAAATTCTTACTTCCCATAAATCAATGCAGTCAACATAAAAGGAATAAATGTCCATAGCAGGAGCATTTTTTTGTAAGCATTTATCTTTGTTTATATAGTGAACACACACCTTCACTTAAAAAAAAAAAAAAAAAAAAAAAAAAAAAAAATAATAATAAGGACAATGATGAAAATCTTACCTGTTTTATAGCTGATCGAGCATTCATTTGTGTGCCTTCATTTAAATATCTCTCTGGATTTTCACCACCTTCACCTGTATTGGATTTTCCTCCAATTCGATTCATTGCAATAGCCAGAGCTGTATGTGTCTCATAGGATATACTGCCAAAACTCATAGCACCTGAAACAAAAGAAATCACAATTTTAATTTGGTACTGTTGTACAGAGCTTGCTTTCTATCCACTTACAAACTACTCATCAATAATCCAGTCATATATATATATATATATATATATATATATATATATATATATATACTTGAAATTGTTTATTTATTCAACTCCTGACTTTGTTAATTAATATTGATGGTTGGTGTGTGGTTTTGGGTGTTTTCTCTGAACAGGGATTCTTCTTCTTGTGAGAAAGTGAGAGACTTATCTATTCCTTTTTGTTTTTGTTATTATTAGTTACTTTGTTTAAATAAATTCATTTCGTTTTTTGCTTTGAGAATGTCCACATTGGACGAAACATGTCAGCAATAATTAGTTTTCCTATTGTCATTTATATTTAAAAATATGAAGAGATATAATGTGACCAAAATGTAAGCTACACCCTCACCATAGATACATGATTTTATTTCTGGGTTGGAGAGTTGGATCATTCAGCATGGATTTTATTATGTTCCAATGTATAATTTTTATTACCTATAGCCCCTTCCTCAAAGACAAAACATTGCAGGCCTGTTCAGATTTTTACAACTAGGAACCACCATGCCATGTATAAAGGGTTGGATCATCCTCATTCTGTTTGTATTCCATTAGTAAGGAGAAAGTTCTACTCAGCTTCTTACCAGAACTTCTAATGATTCTCTTTATTGGGATCCCAATGAACATAAAAAATAGCTACCATACCTGGGATAAACAGTGTGATAATAACATCAAAGATGAGGACAATAGTCCACATTTAAAGAATAACACCTCATTCCGAAAAATTCAAATAGAAAAAAAAAAAAAAAAGGACAGAATTAGAACACAACAGCTGAAATTTCTTGAACACAATGAAGAATGGGGGCTTGGAGAATTTGACACCCACAGGGCATATTGAGAGAAAGATAGACAAAGGAAGGGATCAGGTTAACCACCTGATGATTTTGTGTGAATGGATGGCAGTAGGGGAAGTCTGGTCAAAGGAGAAAATGTTGTGAAAAGGTACAAGGGATAGGAAGTTGTGGAGAACCATGATCATCTACGTCCTGAAGGAACATAGCATATCAATAGTAGCAAAAGCCAGAATTTGAACTTGTTTTGCTGATTTTGTTTCTCCATATAAGTGTTACTTCACACCAAATGAAACCAGGCCCTATTAATAAATGCAGAAAAGGGTTTTTCTTGCTAGACTTTATCTTACCCATTTACAATTTAATATTCTTCCATGCTTTGAATATTGCTGCAACATCTGGTCCAGTGCTTCTACTATGTATTTAGAGATAAAGTAATAGGAAGAATCTGTTATATTATTGGTCCTGACTTGGTATATAGGCTCCAGACAATTTTCCATTGTCATAATGTAGCTTCTCTCTGCCATTTCTATGAATAATTTCAGTGTAATTGTTCTGATGAAATTTCCTCTTTGGTAACTTGGCTTTAGAAATTTAGGCATACTACTAGATTGGCAACAAATTTTCATAATTTTACAGTTCAAACAGATAGATTTAACCAAGTTCTATGTGAACAGTTTCTTCTCTTGCATTTCTAACTTGTGAAGCTTTCTTCCGGCTTCTTGCTTTCCAGTCAAGTTTGATCTACAAAAATTTAAATGCAATGTCAATCACTATCTTTTGTTGTCTTAATTCCTGTTCTTTTGCTGTTTCTCATTAGTAATGATTTTTTTTTCTCATATCCTCCTACATTCAGTAACCCCCTTACATCTTAGTGGTTTTATTGCCTTACTTTGGGAGAAATGATTAAAAAAAATCTGCAGTTTGTTGAACTAGATAAATTTCAAATTATATTAGCTGTCTGGATTTGTGGTAGAACCAGTTTAGTGGTGGCATCCAAGTCATGGAATCATTTGCAACCAATCAGGTTTCATTGACTTTCACAAAATTAGATTTTTGTTTTAAAAATATATATTATATATATATATATATATATATAAGAATCATTTTTATCTGATATGTCAGTCAAACTTGATATAAAAATTAATGGAGGTATTTGTATCTTTTTGTAATATCTTCCCTAAATAATAAAAATATAAATTAAGGCAAAATATTAAAACTGAATGTATTAACCAGATAAAAAAATGTCTGCCTCCACTTAATATGAATGAATGTGAAATAACATTCACGTCAACATTCCAACCACCTGAAGAAGACCAGAGCGTACAACGGCTGAAACAACATGATAAATATAGTGACAAAGAGGAGGACAATAGTCTGAATAATGTAAATAGTGTACATAATACCTCTTCTCAGAAATACAGACAGACACTTCTGTAAAGTTTGAAAATGGTTATAGTTTCATTTTTTAGTAGAGAAGTTAATGCTTGATTTTACTAGATTTCTTTTTTTAAAAGATTCAAGCATTTGATGACAAAGATGTCTGTATAAAAAGAATTGACATCTAAACTAACTATGAGTTTATCTTATATTTATTCCACTTAGTCTTACAATCAGGTCACTGGAATTTGTAATATGTGAAAGGCTGTTTCAAGAAATGGTAGTAAGATCTTTAATACTACTTAATGGAACAATTAGAGCATGAAGTATTTTATTGCAATTCCTAAAGTATAACTCCATGATTTTTTTATTAAGTGGTTTGATTCATTATCCATTTTGTTTTTGATATGTACTGTGAGTAAATAAAATGAAAAGTATGCAAATGGTATTTATTTATATATATATTTTTTTTAATCCTTTCATCTTAAGTAAGGTGATATTGTCACTAAAACATGGGGGAGGAGGTTACAGGTATTGAAAGAGAATAAGGAGACCGAGAATGGAAAGGATAGAAAAAAAACAAAAAAACAAAAACATCAACGATCAAGAAGAAAGATGGTGACTGATGTTGCATTTAAATTTTTGATGATTGTAGTTATCAGGGAAGCAAGAAATCAGAAATCATAAGTGGGAAGTGCAAAAGAAATTAAGATTAGAACTGACAGTTGCATTTAGCTAGTTCAATAGTAAAACTGAGACCTAATTGCCAATCTAGTAGCATACTTAAATTCATGTAGTCGAGGAACCAGGTGGACAAAAGCTCATCAGAGCAGTTGCCATGAAAATATTTGTGGAGAAGATAGAAATAAGCCAAGTCAGAAAGTGATTGAAGTCAATAATCTCTGGTCATTATAGACCCTTTGTCAAGAATCTCAAAATGTACAAGAGAGCAACAGACCAGATATGGCAATGTATTCAATACATAGACAAATGGTAGATTTATAAATGTGCAAGACATATTCCAACAAAAAAAAATTTACAGGTATGATACAGTGAACCAACTTTCCTTGATTAGACGTAGCAATTTATTTGATAAAGTCACTCCACTTCATGTCAGTGGAAAACATGAGGCCAAGAAGGTATAAAGTAGTGTTTCTCAACCAGTGTTCCCTGGAACCCTAGAGTTCTGTAAGACATTATTAGGGGTTCTGCAAGAAACAGTGATAAATAAGCTAATGTATTTTTGAGTAATTTTTGTTCAATTTTATATTTGTAATTTTACTACACACGTACAGCATATTGGTGGAAAATCCTTGGTTATAAAGGTTTCAACATTTAAAATTATAATTAATTATATGGGATGTATTTAGTACTGTCTGTATGGTGTTAGAGTGAAACAATCTTCATTGGTTAATGGACAGAAGTTGTATGTGGTGGATTGAGTCACTGATTCGAGTACAGGCTGCATGCATGGTGTCTAAGTTTACCAGGTAAACCACAATATAAATGTAAGAGATAGATATTAAAATGGTATATAAAAATATTTATGCAGGGGCTCCCTGAGGCATGAAAACTATTTCAAGGGTTTCACAAGGGTATAAAGGTTGAGAAATGTTGGTATAGAGAGTTGTTCTAGAATTCAGCACCATCCATGCAGAAATGGGTCTCTCTCATGATTAAATGAAAAAAGGTTCTTTAACTCACTTATCCAAAAAAAAAAAAAAAAAAAAAAAAAAACACATTTTTTTTTGTTAAAATTTATCTTCAAATCTTATTTCAGGCTGTCCAGATCTTTGAGGCTATTGGTCATTGTTTTGTAAGGACTGCCTCAAAAATTAAAGGGATAACGTTCAAAGTCCTTGCTCAAAACATTAAGCTATATAAAATCTATTTTGTTCACATGAACTCTTGATTTTCTTTCATAATTTACACAAAGCCTGTCTTTAATGTATGAAGGGGATACAACATCATCAAAGTGTAAGTCATGCCCTCATCATATATGCATCACTTCTTCTGGGATAGAGAGCAGGTTCATTCAGTACAAACTTTGTTATTCACCAGTGTATAATTTGTATTGGATCATACCAAGTCAAACCATTACAGCAAGAACATGCCTTGCTACTTACATAGTAACAAGGCACCCATATTCCCTCCATATTCCATTGTTGAGAAGTTCCACTTGAGCAGTGTCTTACCATGAAACCACTGCTTTGTAGAACTGACTGCCAATAGGATGTTTCCTCAATCACTATAATCTTAAGCTGTTCAAGGCTAGGTTTAGATGTTATCTTCCACTCCTATACATACAAAATGGCCTCCTAACGTAATCCTCTACCTCGAGTGGCCCTCAGGCCTTGTAAAAGGTGAATGTTACTGTAAAAAAATAAAAAATATAAATATAAAACATAATTATTCATTATTTTCAATCTATAGTCCTTTTTTTCAAAGACGAAACATTGCAAATCTCTTGCTACTCTATTGCTATTTCCATGGCAAATGTTTAGACAAGGTTTCATTTTTTAGTTTCACCAATTCAGACCTATATATCATCCACAGAGACAGTTTTGCTACATTTTGCTCCTCAGTGTGGCTAGATATCTGATTGCTTCAAACTGGGATTGAACTCGACCGATTTGACATGTCAGAGACCCTTGCCCCTAGGCTATCAGCACATGGCAGAGAAAAGGAATTTTTTAATGCATTATATGCATGATATATAAATGTCATATCAGCTGCCATAGTGCTCAATTCTTACAAAGACTGATGGATTTAAAGCAGCAGCAGCTGTTAAAAATTCCTCCCCCAGTGCTCAATTGCTGAATGAGAGCATAGTGTGTGTGTATGTATATATATATATATATATATATATATATATAAAGTGTGTAATTCATGTGTGTATGTGTATCATAATTCTATGCAAGAATCAATCAATAACGTATGTGGGCGTCTAGTGGGTTTTTTTTTTTTTTTTTTTTTGGATCTAGTAAAAGTCCATGTTGTTGATTGTGGAAAATTTTATGTGGGAGTAAAAAAAAATTTAGGTTACACTGGTCATGATTGTAGGTTATTGGCATAGATCAACAGCAGTGGAATTTTTAATCTGGTCTAGGCATGGAGAATAAATTGCCAGTAAGATAATTAAAAAAGAATAAATCTAGTTTAACAGTTATCATTTAATTTTTTACTTTAATTTTATGTGGTAAAAAAAAAAACAAAAAGAATAACAAACTCATCATTGTTGTGATTCATAAAAATAAAAACACAGAACAATTTGTGGTATATATTGAGGAGATTGATTGTGTTAAGAGTTTTTTTTTTTATATAAGCTTACACATTTTTGCAGTCAAATTCTATTTATTACAAAAACAATTCTAGACACAAACATAAAACAAGTAACCTTTTGTGTGGTTGGTTACAATAAATATTTTACAATCACAAAAAAAAAAAAAAAGAAAAGAAAAAGTTTTTTTTGAATCTGTACTGTATTTATTCAAGAAAGATAGAATAATCCAAGACTTATACTGGGAGTAAACTGCCTGCATATGGATAGAAAATTATTTCAAATACACAAAAATAGTAAGGGACCAGATTTATTCAATCTTTATAGTGAGAAGATCAAGAGAAAAATAGACGTCCTAGTAGGATTTATAGGAAATACTAGGATGATACAATCGTAGCAACTTAAGATATGTATATGACACACTGTCGATAGCAGACATGGGAAGGAAACAGCAGGAATTGCTACAGGTAGTAGTAAAGGAGAATGAGAAGAAAAACATCAATTGTAAAAAAGACAAAATGAATGGTTGTTAGCAAGAAGAATAAACCAAAATGTGAGCTGCAAATTGGAAATATCAAAATTAAGTACAAAAATTTAAATATTTGGAAAATGTTTTAACAGGAGACAGAAAATGTAAGCCTGAAATCTGAAGGCACAAGATACCTTCCAAAGCTAGACAAATTATTAAGAAATAGAAAATTTCATGGGAAAACAAACAAATAAATGCTAAACTGATATGTAATAAAAGACCTCCTATAAGGCTGTGAATGGACAATTCCCTCACAAATGAAGAAGAGATTTGAGGCAACAGAAATGTGGTTCTACAGAAGGATGCTGAGAATACCATGGACTGAACATGTGTGTAATGAGGAAGTTTTAAGCAAAATGGAAACAAAATGGACAGTTATACTTAACTTCAGAAAAAGAGAGTTGAAATTTCTAGGTAATATGAGGAAAATGGATTGGAGAATTTGATGCTCATAGGATATATTAAAGGCAACAGGGACAGATCTTGTGTAAATGGATAGCAGAGTGGGGATTGGGAGAGATCATGAAAAGGCAAACATTACTAAGAGTGACAGAAGATAGGAAGTTGTGAAGAGCCATGATTGGCCACATATTGAAGGAGCATGGCACATAGAAGATTGTCTTACCAATGTAAGGATACAGAAAGCACTTATCTCTCTTTGGTGGAGATAAGTCACATCACAGCTGCTTAGTGATATCATGACATACAGTGACTAAAGCAGCAGCCAAATTCAGTTTGTTTTCAGCAGCTAAACCATAAGGTTGTTTTCTTTAGCCCAGGTTCCCCATGACTCAGACAGAGGCTAAATCTATCTCCCCAGCAGTTTACAAGTCCATTGTGCATTTTCCTTATGGGAATATATCTTTCCTGGATATAGAAAGAAACTAGGTCGCAGTCCTTAATTTGGGAAACCCGAGTTGTTTCCTGTTGGCGGAATATGTCCTCACCTGGGACAGATGAATCTAGCCTGTTAGAATCTGGATTTATAAACATGGCTTCTTCAGACACAGGAATATCTCCATATTACATGTAAGACCCTTTTTGTTTCTCCTTACATTCTACTTTGCTGTGTAGATACATGGGATATATTATTTTCCATGTGGGACACGAGTATATATATATATATATATATATATATATATATATAGTTTTGTGTATATCTTAGTGTTATAAAAATCTCTCTGAAAACAGAGCATGTTTGTCATTTCTTTTTCTTTCAGCCATTCCATTTTGTCTGATTGATTGAGTGTTTAACAGCATCTTAACCTTAGTGGTCATTTTATGCTGGAAATGATTTTGAGTGACTTTAAAAGTCAAAAACGCATAGTTGGCAACACCATTGTTTCAAAAACATACAGCTAGCAACATTATTGCTTCAAAAATGCACAGCTGGCAACATCATTGCTTCAAAAACGTACAGCTGGCAACATTATTGCTTCAAAAACGTACAGCTGGCAACATTATTTCAAAAACGTATAGCTGGCAACATTATGGTTTTAAAACATATAGCTGGCAACATTATTTTTTACAAAAAGCATATAGCTGGCAACATTGTTTCAAAAACGTATAGCTTACAGCGGTATGGTTTCAAAAACGTATAGCTGGCAACATTATTGTTTCAAAAACCTTTATCTGAGGCCTTACTGTTAGATGTAGTTTATTGTCATACCCAGGACGTCATTTTGTCTGAAGTATGACCATTATTATATCATGGATATAATAATGGTCATAACAAAGGGAATACAAACGAGAGAATAAATCTTTAGCATAGAATTATAAGAAATAGAAATTCATGGGGTGTTATGACAGGTGTGATGCCCAGAAGAGGATACACAACATGAAAGAGGAGGTATGTCTTACCTGTTGCAAAACGTTTTACAATATCAGCAGCACTTTCTACTTCATCCAGAGAGAGAACAGGATCAGTTCCATATTTTAATACCAACTGACCACGAAGGGTGCATCGGCGTGTTGTGTTCCAGGCTGAATCGGAGAAGATCTTGAAGGAATTTTTGTTGTTGTTTTTGGAAGAATGCTGTCATTTTCAAAAGAGTGGAGGGGTAAACTTTATTTTTTTTCATATCTGCAAATTGTGCAAGAATTAAGACACAAAACAAAACACTTTGCAAAGAAGCAAGAAAGAATTTATATTTCTGTTTTAATCTACAGTAAAAGAAATAGTTCCTTAAAATAATTTGAGTTTCATGAATTTGTGATACTTTTTGAAATAGAAAAAAAGTTAAATAATTTAAAAATATTAAACAAATTTTAGCTTCAGAAATAAACACAAACATATAAGTTGATATTTTAAAAAGAGTCTACACTGATGAATTTGGTCTATAATTATGTTGACAATAACAAAGATACAAAAATAAGATTCAGTTGTTTGTAAAGGAGTTGGAGTAAAACTGATAATGCTTTGATATTATCCGTATTAAGGTGGACTAGATTTTGAATAAAATCAATGCTTTTTTAGATTAAACATTTTCATTATGATTTAAATCCTAGTTTTGCTCCATCTTGTTGCATTCAAGATTGAAGCATTTTCATTGCTATAGTTTTATTGCTACTTTTTACTCCATCATATTGTATTTGTTGAAGAAAAGCTTGTTTAAAATTTCCTTCTCTCAATTACATGTTGAATAATGCTATATCATCCTTGTCTATAGATAATTGGCATTATTTTGTTTATAAATTTATTTTCTTTTGAGAATTGTATAAACATTTTAAATTGTTTTCTGAAATTTTGAAAAGAATGTTAAATGAGGTTTGAAAATTTGAAAAGCAATTATTCATAATCTACA
>OZ010581.1:108219163-108244163 GCA_963932145.1 Acanthosepion lycidas
TTTCATATCACTGTAGAATTTGTAAAATATCTGACTGGTGATAAGCTGTCAAATAATGCAAAAACGTTCAAAAATGGATGATGGAAAATAGCATTATTTAGACGATATACTAAAATAACTATTTGACTTATTGGCTATTGTGGCATGTGGGGGCTTCCTTACTTGGCATGATTCAGCAGTAGCAGCTATGGAAGTAATCAGCAGGGTACAACTGGAAGTCCCAGAAGTCAGAAAAGCCCTGACTGAGCCCAATTTGGCCACTTTTCCACTTTTACCTCTCAGCAACCTCTACCTTCATGACCAGCTGGAAGGGCTACTCGCAATCCTTGCTTCAGAAGACATGTGGCTTGTCCTGGCAGCTTGACTTTAGATTTTTCATTCCTTGTAGAACAAGTGGAGAAATTTCACTTTGAGAACCTACCTAAAAGTAAAAACTACACACAACCCCTGGTTGCAGAAAACACGTAACAGCTCTAGAAGTTTAACACTCAGATTTCTTGTTCCTCCTGAGGGAACAAGCAGAGAAATCTTTCTCTAAAAAACATTTGCTCAAAGGAAGAACATACTTAACTGGGGAAAACTAATTTTTTACCCCTGCAAAATGCCACCATTTTGCAATCTCTCAACCACAAAATAAAAGCTGCTAAGCAGTTATTTCGAGTCTTGGGGTTTCTTCATTCCATGCTCAATGCTGAGCATGCACACAAAACCAGGGAAAATTCCTACAATACCACCAACTGAGAAGAAAAATGTTCAACCAGATCCTGCAGAGTTTGTACAAAAACACCCCCCACCAAAAAAACAAAAAAAAAAAAAAAAAAAAAAAAAAAAAACACAAAACGACCAACAAAAACAACCACAAAAAACAAACAAAAACAAACAAAAACAACCACAAAAAACAAACAAAAACAACCACAAAAAACAAACAAAAACAACCACAAAAAACAAACAAAAACAACCACAAAAAACAAACAAAAACAACCACAAAAAACAAACAAAAACACAAAACAACCACAAAAAACAAACAAAAACATAAAACAAGTACAAAAAAACAAAAAACAAAAACACAAAACAAGTACAAAAAAACAAACAAAAACACAAAACAAGTACAGAGAGAAACAGTACTTTTGTGTCATTTGAGGAGAATCTTCATTGTTGATCATTTCAAAAATCATCATCATTCAAGCATCCAGTTTGGATATTGCATTTTTCTGTTGCTTTCCAAATGCTTTGTTTATGCGTTATATTTTCAATTAATTTTTTCTTTCCTGCCTGTGATACCAGTACTAAAACCTGTGGAAGAAAACTTGTGGTTGCAGCTCTGATGGCAATACTACAAGAAACAAGATAACATTGTCATCATGATAAAAACTGCCAACCATGAGTTTATTTCGTGAGTGGCAGTTAATGTGTTGAAATGATCATAAAATCTCACCTCTTCAGCAAGGACATTGAATGTTGCACCTCCAATTCTTGAAGCAGTCCCCACAAAACATTTATCAATGACCTCTTGGTGAAGACCAATGGCCTCAAAGATCTGGGCACCCTGAAATAAAAGATTTCAAGATAAATTTCAATAAATATTTTTATTGTTTTTATTTTGGATAATAAGTGAGTGTTGTGAGATAAATGACACAAACACTTTGAATTTGATATTAATGAGACCAGAAATCATTTGCATAATTTTCATTTTATTTATTCAAGGTACATATAAAAAAATAAAATGGATAAGGGAAGGTGGGGGTTGGCAGGCTTAAATGAATGGATGCCAGAATGGGGAATGGAAGGGATGTTAAAAAAAAACAGACATTATTAAGAGCTACAAAAGATGGGAAGTTGTAGATGGCCATGATCATTTGTCTCAGAGATATGGCAGAAGAAATTAAAAGCCTTATTCGTTCTTAAAAGTGTGGACTTTTATAATTGAATTTTGGATTGATAAACTCCTTGATAATAGAAACATGAAAATAAAAAGTTTTTTTTTTTTTTTTTTTTTAAATCATTTTGCCCAAAGCAAGCAAGAGTGAAAGAATATGAGAAAAGAAAAACATCATTAAGGAGAGAGTTGTTGTTGTTGATAGTTTCGTGTCCAAAAACAGGTCTCCAGGTAAGAGTGAAAGTTCAAGTCAGAATACATTTCTTCAATTTTAACTTGCACAGTTTGTTACATCAGCTGAAGAGTTTATTGACCACAAGTGTTGCATTAAAAGCAATGCTATTTATGATAAAATTTGTATTTAAAAAAAAAAAAAAAAAAAAAGAAAAGTGTAACTGCTTCATGCAGAAAATGTATAAAATAACTTAATTGTTCAATGATATTTTAATCTTTTCTTCCACATATGTAGCTTATAGAAGTTAATAGGATTAGTTTGATTAATAAAAGACTTGTGAAAAGAAAGAGGATCCTGGCAAAGGTGTAAAAATTTATATAAGGTGAATAGATGTTCAAGGCCACAAAAAAAAACAAAAAAACTACATGTGTATGCGCACACACATACACATTATATATATATATATATATATATATATATATATATATTATATATATTAGTTGACAGCGAGGTCAGCACCGAGTTGTGATAGTGTTTCATGCTTGAACTCAATCTTCAGGCTATGTGTGTTGTGTAGTAGCTCAACTATTTATATATGCAATAAACAGGAAATATTTGGTACCTTGCTGACCAGCACATATAAACAGTCAAGCTACCACACAAAACACATGGGCTGAATATTGTTTGAACATGAAAAACTTGCACTCGGTGTTTTCCTTGGTCCACTCATATATGAAAACAATAAACAAAAACTGAAAATTCTTCAAGCTATAAAAACAGTTGAAACCTAACCTGAACAAAAGAAATGACAAAATCTCCATAAATATTCTTGATATAATTGATAACAGAAGCCATTGGTTTATATCAACAGTTCCCATATTTAATACTTCTCATTTTCACTCTCACATGGTCATGTGTGAAGTCATAAGCAGTGATGTGATTTTTGCTTCTGTGTCTTGTATACACGAGTTTGTCGTTGCTTTGAAATTTTTCATGCAACAAAAACAGACTATCATTGTTGTTTCATCCATGTATTGTTTGATATATTGAAATGTAATTGTCATCTTTGATAATGGCTTATGCAAGCCGAAAGCTTAGATTGGATTTAAACATGTATCAATATTGTGATTTCCTTTCGTCTTTCAATGATAATGTTATTAAGTTTATCAGACAATATGAAAGGAACTTACTTAAAATAGACAACTCGTCTATATTATTTAATGAAACATGCATCAATATATACATGCATACACATGTGTGTGTGTGTGTGTGGCTATAGATCAAATATGAATTAGAATCTGACAGAATGATAGGATAAAGAAACATTTCCTATTTATTCTTTTCCTCTCATCGCAAAAATTCAACTCTCTGCCAGGTGTCGATGGTCTAGGAGTTAGAATCTCCGACCGACACCAAATCTGTCAGGTTTTAGACCTGGCCTGAAGTGATCAGAAACAGTCTGTGGATGATGAGATTTATAAATGAAGAAATATAGTTTTAAGGTGTGCTATATTGGTTAAAGGACTTAATATTAGGGATAGAGTGTATGTAAATATAGAAGTGGATATTGAAGTCAACACACAGTGGCAATAGCATTTCATGCTTAAACGCAATAGTCAAGCCACATATATATATATATATATATATATATATATATATATATATATATAATTAAATAAGGAATGAGTAGAAAAAGTTTTATAAATTCATCATATTTCACGATTTATTTAACTTTCTCGGAAATTTTTGGAATTTGAATGATGCAGAGTTGCTTCAATATTTAAATTCTATGTTTTGATTTCATTGGTTGTATATATGTCACATGTTCATTCTATGATTTTAAAATGTATGTATGCCTGTATGCATCAATTTATGCAGGCATCAGTAATTTGCCACATGGCATCTATGTTTGCTTAATTCTTTAAATGTTAGCAAAATTCAAGTTTGTATTAAAACAAAGTTTGGCCATATTAATGTATTTTAATTGCATGATACTTAATACATACAAGATCCAGATGAAGTAACCTAATAATAATACATATTCACTTCCAAAATTCATCACATTTATCATTCTATTAGGCCAAGGTCAGTTAAATTCATAAACCCAATTCTTAATAGACACTTAAATTATGCTAACATATCAAGAATTAAAACACACACGCAGACATCATGTGATGTCCATAAAAATTGATACAGTCATACATACTAAAAACATACTATAAAATGAACAACCAATGAAAACAGAACATGATAAAACTTCAAAATTGGAAACACCTCTTTCTGATGAAGAGAAATATATAGCAAAACATTAAATTTAGAAAGACTTTTCTACTATTAGATTTAATGCATATTTTTATTATATATATATATTAAACACTGTATATACTCATGTATCAGGCAATATTTGAAGACCTAATTTTGAAGCTAATTTTAAGGGGGGTGCATCATACATGAGATAAAATTAGCATATGTATTGCTGGCCTTGGTTATGTTGTAGACCAAACTATATATCTGTTTACTGTAATTAAATTAACTTCAAAACTAGGTTTTCAAAATTCACATGACACGTGAGTGTATATATATATATATATATATATATATATATATATATATATATATATATATATAAAAATAAAATGTGTGTATGTATGAGAAGATTCAAATTACAGTGGACAAATATTCTATTATAATTGTGCTCGTCTCTCCCTCTATTAGTTCTCACAACCATTATGCCCTGCCAATACCTCAAGTAGTGGAAATATTTTGTTTAGATCACGTGGAAAGAAGGGCAAAGACACTACTTGGTTTCAGTGCGAAAATCAAAGAAAGAAAAGAAGAAAGAGACGATAGAAGTGTTTAAAAGCTGTTTCAGTGAAATGGTCAGGTACTTATCACATCAAAACCCAGTGTTCACACTAAGTGCAATATTAATTCTTTAAAAAAGTGAAAAATCAGCCTGCCCTCTTAGCTCAACTGTCAAACCCAAATTCTATTTTTATATCCTCATGGAGTTGTTTGACCATTTGAAGAACCCTTTGCAGTCAATTATTTTTTACAAAAATGTTTTAGGTAGTCCATTTGGAGACAATATACTTCTTTTATAAGCGTTATATTCACATTTTGTTGCATTTAAGACCTTGCTTAGAGGAATTAGCGTCAAACAGTACAACAGAGTCACTTTGAAAGAATCCACATTTAATGTCGACATCTCCAGAATTTATAGATGTATTCTCAAGTGTTCAGAATTAATTCTTTTTTCTAGAGCTTGGAGATAAAATTTTTCTGATTACTGTTGAAATTCTAGATGTCTTTAATTATTTCTCTATCATGCTATGAAGAAGACTAGCAATGACCTTTTTCTAATCTATCCAGGCTACTGAAAGGTTTCAGTGTCTTATGACAATCATCAATAATCATTCTGTTAATTAAACATTTTGTTCATTACATCCATATCGCCATCATTTATTGGTAATTAGGAATATGTACATGTATTCAGTTAAAACAGCAGACAGAATTTTGTACAGTTTATAGGCCTATAGTTCTTTGTGATTTTATTTTCATTATTTTTTGGGGAACAAAAACATTTTCCAAACTCTAAAGCTTATTTCATGTAGACATCCAATGATTAGCTATGATTCTATTATATTATTAATATTATATACTAGAGTGTATCAAAAGTATTTTCCTTTTTTTATAGTCCCTTACTCTGAAGCTTTAACATATACACATCCAACGATGAGCTATAATTTTATTACATTATTAATATTAAATAAGGTGCATCAAAAGTATTTTCATTTTCACAGCCCTTTACTGTAAAGGGTTATTTCATGTAAACATCCAGTGATTAACTATGATTCTATTACATTATTAATATTATATACTAGGGTGTATCAAAAGTATTTTCATTTTTTACAGTCGTTTATGCTAAAGCTCATTTCATAAACATATTGAGTCATTAGCAATGAGTCTACTACATTATTTATATTATCATTATATATTAAGATGTATTAGAAGTATTTTCGTTTTTTTACAACCCTTTATTCTAAATCTTATTTCATGTTCTCATCAATAGACTATAAGTCCATTATATTCTCATTATTTCAGGTTCCTCATTTGCTGTTTGATACAATCCATTAGCAAGTCATTTACTTAAGACCTGGAGTAAAGAAAGTTTATTTTTTAGAAAGTTATTGAGAATATTACATTGAAGAAGTTTTTCTTTTTTTTTTTTTCCAAAATGAACCTCACTTTTGCATTAATTTTTACAGAAGTTGCGTATTTGTGATCCAGAATTGTAGTTGAAAGCAAAGATGTAAAATTCTTCGACAGATATACTGTGTAACTTTGATCAAAAATTGTGATAAAGATTTTGTTGACAAATATGATCATAAAATTTGTGATCAAAAATTGGAATCATAAGCAAAGGTATAAAGTTAATTTAGAGATTTGCCTTGTAACTTTGCTAAAAAATTGTTATCAAAAATATAACATTTGTCATAACATTTGTAATCAAAAAATTGAATCAGAAACGAAGATATAAAATTTACAGATTTACCTTGTAACTTTGTAGTGTTGATATTCCCATTTTAGCCATAACTTTGGAAATACCACGGGCACATGAAGATCGGTAACTACTGAAAATTTCATGATCAGTAAGAAGCGTGTTGATTTGTTTGTGATAGCAGAGATCACGGATCAATTCATAAACTAGATAGGGACATATTGCATCGGCTCCATAACCAACTAAAGTGCAATGATGATGAATTTCTCTGGAAATATAAAAACAAGTTCAGATGACGAACAGCAAAATGAATTATCAGTTTTCTACATTTGTTATTACAACTCACAGAATAGCATTTGCCTTTACCTCTCAGAAATCTTTTGTCCTTCAGAATTTACATAAACACTATTTATTAGATTGTTTATTCACAGGAATCATTTTATATTTACAACATTCTAAAAAATAATAAAATTAAAACTAATGCAATATTTATTGTTTACCAATTTACAAAGAAATAAATACAAAAACAATTTTTATTCATAAATTTATAAACATTTACTTATTAAATTATATGGAAATTCTTACCATTTTATAAAATTTGAATCAATTGGCAATTAACCAAAGTTTTGCCAAACATTCCAATAAACAATCTAATAAATAAATAGAGTTTATTATTTTTGTTGTCAATTGTCAAAGAACAAAGAAAATGTATAAATTTGTAATTGAAAAATTGTAATAAAACCTAAACATATGAAAGTAAATCTTTCAGATGTTTAGGTTTTATTACAATTCTAATCATCGCTTTTTAAGAGGACAAACATTACCAAAGAGTGAAGGTAGTTAAAAGGCTAGTTCTTTTGACACTTCGATATTTTGGTGTGGCAAAATGTTCCAAGTTAGCCAATGTAGGCATCCTTCAAAGCTCCTCTTTAAGCCCTACTCTGTGTTTTTTTTTTTTTTTTTACTAACAATCTACCATGAAATCTTCTCAGATCTTGAGTAAAAATCTATGCAGATGATACCACCATTTACAGATCCACTTCCAAAAACTATAATGAGCAGTGCTTTGTAGCCAATCTCTGCACTGATCTAGCTCTAATAAACCAATTAGCTGGTTATGTTTAGTACCTGTTGTGAGTGTAAACACTTTTGATGAGAAGTTGTAAAAACTGGTAAATTTGACTCGCTAACAATTTTAGTGGACTTGTGTAAGTTCAAAGGAAAAATAATACAGAATTTGAGCAAAGAAATATTAACGAATATATCGACAGGACATTTTACAAAAGAAAAATGAAAGTCCAAAGCAATCTTAAGTGTTTGTAGTTGATTACTGACATTTTGCAGAAGTGAAAAGAATACGTCTTTTTGCTATTAAAAGTCACCGAGAAAGAGATCAAGTCTTTTAAATCTCGCGTAAATACTGTCAGGGGGCGATAATTCAAAAATCCTGCCGCAGTGAGATTTCCTCATCAGGGGGCGGTAATTCAAAATGCCTCAAAATCAAACTAGTATCATTTCATTACGGTTCTGACTCCAAATTTTCTCCATGCTTTTAACCTCTATTGGGTTTCAAGTTTACTCCACACCTCAATTAGAACATTATATATAGTACATTGCTAAAGAAGATGGAAAAAATGGATGTGTTGTCCACTCTACAACCTCTTTACCACAGATGCAATATTGCAAGCCTCTTGGTATCTGTCACTCTCTGCATGGCAAAAGTTCAAATGAGCTCCATTGAATGTGACCAGCCAGTCAACCCTAACTGAGCAGTTAGAACTAGATCAGAGGAGAGATAAGTTGCCAGACTCTGGTCATCTAAACTTTAGGAGGTGCATCCATATACCATTGTATCATCAGCATTTGTATTCAGATAATAAAACATGACAGAATTGCTACAGATGAAAAGGAAGCCATTCATATATGATCAACTGCTAAAAGATGCTGGAAAAATGGCTGTCTTATTATATCACTCCAGGCAATACCAGACTCTTTCCAAAAGAGTCAGATTAAATCAAAAATGGATGATTGCTGCCTTATCTGGATCTGTCCTCCTGTATGACAGCTAGTACTGAATGATCTCCTCAAACATGAAGAGACTTGAAACAGCAGATATGTGGTTCTACAGATGGATGTTGAGGATACCATGGCCCAAACATGTGAGCAATGACAAAATTTGTGAGAAAACAGAAACAGAAAGGAGACTAATACTTAACATCAAAAAGAGACAGTTGAGGTCTCTGGGGCATATAATGAGGAAGGAGGGCTTGGAAAATCTGATACTTATTGAGGGCAATAGGAAAAGAGGAAAACAACACATAACATACTTAGTAAGCTTGATTAAATGTATGGCAGAACAAGGCTTAGGTGAAATAACAGAAAGACAATGTTTGTTAACAGCTACAAAGAACAGGAAGCAGTGGAGAGCCATGATCGCCTACATTCTGAGTGGGGACACGACACAAAGATCTGAGCTGGAGCTGCTCAATCCTCATTTTTTATGCCTCGATAAAGTTCAAAATGATTTGTGTGTGTGGAGGGAAACTTTATTCTCCCCTCTACAGCTTCTTTCACCCACTTGCAACTTTACAAGCCTGTCCCTATTCTATCAGCAATTCCATAGCAAATCTTCAGAGGAGTTTTATTCTTTAATTCCACTTGTTCAGACATTTATAGCCAGGAAATGCCATGCTACATTCACAGAATCAAATCATCCTCATTTAACCCCTGTTCTAAAGATAAGAAATTTCCACTGAAACATTTTCACCCCCCTGAAAACTGATTTTGTTGTCCCTCATGGATACATATTTGAATGCTACAATCTTAACATTTTGAAGTTGGTTCTTTTTGTCTAGTGGCATATCAGCCACTAGGCATTTTTTTTTTTTTTTTTTTAAGGCAATTCACCCCTAAGT
Organism: Acanthosepion lycidas; assembly: GCA_963932145.1. NCBI lineage: Eukaryota > Metazoa > Mollusca > Cephalopoda > Sepiida > Sepiidae > Acanthosepion > Acanthosepion lycidas. The sequence goes on from OZ010581.1 coordinate 108,228,631, forward strand.
AAGGTGGGAGTGCCACTATCACGCAAGGGGTTACAGAGGATTGAGAACAAGGGAAAAGAGGCGCGTTTGGGGAAAAGGATACAGAGAAGGACAGAGAACAAGCTCAGGGTGTCAAATGTCGATTGACATTACACTTGAATATTTGAAGATTATAGTCACTGGGGAAGCAAGTAAGGGGAAAAGAGTTCCACAGATGGGAAGTGAGGAAGAAGAAGCTGTTTGAGAAGAGATTGTTACATTTAACCATTTTCACAGTGAAAGGGTGGGACTGAGATGCCAGCCTGGGAGCTCATTTAAATTCATGTAGTCCAGGAACAAGTGAAAGTAGCTTGTCAGAACAGTTGCCATGGAAATATTTGTAGAAGAGACAGTGGAAGGGAGTTTTTAATGCTGAAATCTAAATATTTTGTCCGAATTTTTTTTGATGAAATAATGATTATAGTGATACAAGACTTACTAATTAACCCATAGCTGGGGGAGAAGAGGATTCATAGCTTTCCCAAGAGTATTTTGCATGAAAGTAAATATACCCGACAAATTGGAACTTAACTCTTCGATGAACAATTCTGAGCCATTATAACCATTACACCACCCACACATCCAAGCTTACAGCACCTGGTATTCCCAACTGGTCAACCATCTAGGTACTGACCAAGCTTGACATTGCCTAACTTCAGTCATTGTATAGGAATTGGTGTTTCAGCATGATATAGGTAAGCCAACTTCTTCAAGCCATGGGTCAATTGTAATCTATCCTCATTATATTTTTTGCTTCTTATCACCTTCTCTCTCATTCATATCACACATCTCATTCATCATTATGATTTCAACAGTAACCCTCTACCTTGAGTGGCTCTTGAGCTTTGTACTGAAAAGTAGGAAAAATGTTTTTTTGATGAAAAATAATCCCTTTTTTCAAACACACAAAATTTAATGTTGAATATTGTATTGAATCACCACTTGATAATAATGGTCAACCAGACTAGACTCATTAACCATTACCCCATGCTGAGGTGCCTCCAATTTAAAGAGGTTGCTTTGAATAAATATAAGTAAAAACTTCAATCATTTTTGTCAAGTTAATTTTTTAAAAATGGTAGAAAGATAATTGACTTTAATAATATTTATGATAGCAAATCTCAGTTTTTTTCATATTTTCATGACACACAGTATGATTATTCTAAGTTTGGTGCCAAGATTCATAAAATGAACCTTTCTAAATACTATCTTTGTTTTTTTTTGTTTTTTTAAAATTTAAATGATAATGAGGTAATTTAAAACAACACTCACCTTGCTTCTCCAGTTTCTATAATAAGTCCAACTTTCAGTCTGAGTTTTGTTTTGATCAAATGGTGATGAACACAACCAACTGCCATCAAGGCACTGTAAAAAAAAAAAAAAAAAATAAAAATAAAAAAAGTACCAAAAAATAAAAAAAATCAACTAAATTCTTTAACAAAATGTTAGAAAAGTTTGATTTTTCAACAGGTTAATTGTGAAATATGGTTCTACACAAGGATGCTAAGTAATGTATTAAGAAACAGGAAAATTTTGTTAGAAGCAAAGAAAAGAGTACTAAATATCAATCCTCCTCTATGGCAGTGAATGCTGGACAGTCTCCACAGATGAAGAGTAGGCTTGAGGTAACAGATGTAGTTCTGCAGAAGCACAATGAGAATATCATGGACTGAACATGTGACTAATGAGAAAATATACTTAGAAAGTTAGTTAAAATTTCTTGGGCACATAATGAGGAAAACCTACTCTCAAAATTTAACATTCCCCTAATGGAATCAATGGCCTTGTGTCTGACTAATGGCAGCCTTCAAATTGGAGGACATTGGCAGCGGGTTTATATGAAAAGAGATAGGCTCTGCCAGACCTATTTGCCAAAGATTTGTTACACATGAATGACCATTGCTCTGACTTTCAACAGAGATATATGAATAAACTTGTCAGGTGCCCAGAAACTCTGCAAACATCTTCATTGGACTGATGATCGTGATGATGTCAGACATATTTTATTTTGTCTTTAGACAATGTTCTTGAGAAGCTAAGCTATTACTCTATTCATTTCAATTTCTATTTTATTAATGCTAACCTTAAATATTTTGAAGCATGAATATTTGCATATTATTCACTTATAAGAAATTAAATTAAGAATTCAGTAAGTCATTTTATTAATGTTCCTTCTGTCAGTAGCAGCAAAAATGGAACAATCATGTTTTTAATGTCTTACAACATAACATTTACATTTGGACAAGTGTCCTAATCTTTGTTGTAGGGATGCAAAGAGTGATTATCTCCTTTTGGTTGAAATGAAGTCATGATAGCCATGCGACAGCCAGTGAGTGATGTCAGCTCACAGAACGTCAAGTGTTGTTATTTATTTCATCTGGAGACATGAATTGTCAACCTAAGTCAGTTTCAGTTGCTATTTATCACACCCTAGAGGCAAGACATGTCTGTCCACACCAGTTGTGATGTAAAACACAGAGGATGGGTGTTACAAGCCCACAGCAGTAGAGCATATAGAGAAAACCATATAGTCTTAGCAGGTACATAAAAGACAACACTGACTTGCTTATTTTCTTGTTATGAAAGTTAAACTCCTTTCTCTTTTCCTCCCTTTCACACTGCTTGTTGTATACATCATTTTTAATCAATTCATCCCAAGCAAGGTGATAGTGCAACTCAGATGCAATGGGCTACTGGGAGTGAAAGAGAATGAGAAAACTTTAGAAGGAACTCAAAATCCAATCCTAAACAGGAAACAATGAGTAAACCTCTACTCCTGTTTAAAAGACCAGGAAGGAGTTTGAATCTGACAATAGGTGATAAGTTATAATTTCTCTGTGCTGGACAAATTTGTGATAAGTATGTATGGAATACTGTTGCCATATATGGTCTGAAGCCCTCACTGTTCCTCTTAATGTCCTCGACAAAATCCAGAGATGGATATGCAATGTGATTGGCCCTGATCTGGCATCTCGTTTACTGTTGCTCTTTCACAGACATGCCGTTGCTTTCCTCTCTCTTTTCTACAAATACTTTTATGGTAACTGCTCTGATCTTAGTCCCACCCTTTTACTGTTGAAACTTAAATGTAGCCGTCTCTTCTACTCCAATAGCTTCATGTCTCGCACTGCCCATCTGTGGAACTCCCTTCCTCTTACTTGCTTCCCTGATAGCTATAATCTCCAAATATTCAAATGCAATGTCAATTGACATGTCCAGATTCCTTGATCTATTCCCCATCCTTCTCTTCATCCTTTCCTCTATCATGCCTCTTTACTCTTGCTCCCACTCTGTAACCCCTCCCTCTTTACTCTTGCTCCCACTCTCTGTAACCCCTTGCGTGCTAGTGGCACTCCCGCCTTGCCTGGGGTGAAATGCTTTAAAAAATTGGTATAAAAAAAACGAGAAGAATTCATGTTTATCATTTCTTTTTTTCAGCTATATTGTTCTGTCCCTGCATTAAGGGAGTTACTATATGACAGATATAATCATGCCTATAATGAGGAAAATACAAACTAGAAATATTTTCTCTTTCTTAGAACCCCCATTATTGTTATCACAATATTTCAGCCGTTGTGTCCTCCACCCTTCTTCAGGAAATTTTAAACTGAACCCTAGGGTGGATTGTTCTCGTTCCATTGTCCATGTCTAGGGATATCTGATCTTGTTCTCTGTTTAATACTACTCAGTTATTGCTCACATTGTTTCCACAGAGACCAATACATTAACCAATGCCTTAACCAATACATTAACCAATGCCTTAACCAATACATTAACCAATACTTTAACCAATACATTAACCAATACTTTAACTCCCTAGATAGGGGTCAGATGGAACAAGTGCCACACCAAGCAATTTCCAATGGCACACGTTTGCAAATGACATCACAAAATCCGAACCAATAACTACAACGCAAAGGTATTTAGCAGTTTCAATTTTAATATATACTAAAGTATATATACTATATATTACTATATAAAATATATTGTGGAATAGGTATATTGACTGACTTGTATAAAAATATGTATGTATGATGTAAGCACCCTTAATGATTTTAAAACCCTAAGTTGGATACATACTTAGCAAAAGGTTGCTGACCCCTGCCCTAGATTGTTGCTTCATGGAAGATATAGATAAGTGAACATAGAAGTCAACACTTAGAGGTGACAGCGTTTCATGCTAGACGCAATCCTCAGGCCACAATTGCGTCTAGCATGAAACAGACTGTTGCCTCTAAGTGTTGATTTCTATGTTCACTTTTATATTTATACACGCTCTATCTCTGATATTGAGCACTTTATCCCATAAATATAGCACATCTTAAGACTATATTTCTTCATATATATTGTATATTATATATATATATATATATATTATTGAAAACATGTTTTATCTTTCTTAGGTACACATCTTCAGGTCAGAAAGAAATCTGTGTGTGAATCTTAAAAATCATTTCACCAAGGAAGGCAATAAAGCCATTAAGATGCAAGCGGTTACAGAGTGTTAGAGAAAACCTACTATTAAGGAGAGAGGACAATAAAAGATAGAAGATAATGATTGAAATTGATCTTCAAAAATTTAAATACAAAGTAGACTGGAAAGCAAGAAACCGGAAGAGAGTATCACAAGTGAGAAGTGCGATAGAAGAAACTGTTAGCATAGAACTTACAGTTACATCTAGCCATTTTAAATGTAAAATGATGAGACCATGCCACCAATCTAGTACTTTGCTTAAATTCATAAAGTAAGGTCCCATAGAGGAAAGTTCATCAGAACAATTATTATGAAAGTACTTGAAGCTAATATGCCAGGTCAGTACCAATAACATTACAGATTCTTTGGATTTTATCAAGAATCTCTAAATATCAAGAGCACCATGCCATATATTATATCTGTCATATAGTAACACTGTGACATTTATATTAAAAATGCTAATGTGTTTGCTATGCTGGCATATTCTCATTGAAATGAAACAGAACTGCAGGTTTTCATTTATATATTTTTGTTTCTCTGGTGTACTCAAAACTAGCCCACTCAGAGCACTGCACCAGTATCCCATACCACATTGTGCCATTATTGCTTTTGTAATGATCAGTTATATTATTTATGAGCCTGGTCTTAGGTTTATCCTCAAGAACTGTGAGATCAGCACGCTCTCAATATATTTTCTTCTTTGGGAATATTTTTCACTACTGATTGGACTGGCCACAATTTCAACACAAAAACAACCCATTATGCATGCAAGTAGGATACAGAATCTGAAGAAAAGTGGAAAAATCAAAGTGGAAAAAAATTTACTGAACTTGGAGTCTTAAACCTAAAGTTATTTTATTCCGTTTGCCCCTGTTGTCACTTGACTGTATTCACAATGCTTCTTTTTTCTTACTGCTGCTATTAAAGTTTTACTGTCATTTCTTTTTATCAATGACTCCCATATGGTATTTATTTCTATTTTAGGCCTCTTGAAGAGGCCCTCATAGCCTAGGATATGCATTGATTCCTTCAGACATTTGAGTCTCCAGTGTCTTTCTCTGGCTAGTATTTTTATTTAATACCACAGGGGTTAGTGACCACCAATTTCCCACCATATATGATCAGCCATACCAGATTTCATTGTCTCACCTCTAATTACGGTTTTATCTCACTCAGTTTTACTGTATAATCTGCAAATATCCATGCTTAAACAGACAAAAAATTGAATTGATTTACTTACCTGATTGGGACAAAGCTTTTCCCAGCTTTTCTGTCTGAGAGTATCAGCAATGTGTAGCCATCTGTAGCAGCTTGTGCAGCCTCCTCACAGATCTTGTTGAGTGAAGGTTGCAGTCCATCTTTTCCCAAAGTGACAGGATACACAATATCGATGACTTTGGTTTTCCAATTGCGGTAATCAACAAACTTAAGGACTTCCAAATCATCAAGTGAGAGAATTGGTTGTTCCAGCCAGAGTCGACGACACTGTTCAGCATGTGGCTCCAGTATGTTCGTTTCTGGGCCTATAGGACACTCAAGAGACATGACAATTTTTTCACGAAATGGGTCAATTGGTGGATTTGTAACTTGCGCAAATAACTGCTTAAAGTATTCGTAAAGCAGTGGATTGAATTGGGATAGACACGCTAAGGAGGCATCATTGCCCATGGAACCAAGGGCTTCTTTTCTGTGGATAAGATAGAAAAAGATAGATGCTACATTAAAGAAAATCATCAGTCTTTGATTGATATAAAGTGTAACATTTACTCCTTGTATTTATACCTCTTAACATCTACAATTAACATTTTATATGAAATAAAATTATTTTAAATGTTGACTATGGTGGTCATTGTTTAATTTCAAGTTATTTCCTTTTTATACAATTTATAATTATATGCAAAAGCTAATTATCTCTAAGTTTAATTCTTATTATTATAATATCACTCACATGCCACCATGGCTGAATGAATAGAGTGCAGGCATATCAAAAATACTCCTGCTTATTTCTCTTAGAGAAAGTGGTTATTCCTTTTATGAGAGAAAGTGATTATGTACAAATTTTGCTTATATCACTTCCCTGCTTAATTCTCTTATTTTCTTATTAAACAACTGCTTGAAAATGATTATGTAATTAGCAGTTAATAGATCTGGAGTTATCTCCCTTGAATATTTTTTCCTTCATTTGTTAATTTATAATTAATTGAAAATTACCTAGAAACTGGTGGCCTGATTGAACTGGAAATTGCTTTATTATTTGAGAGCATTTTAATATTGGGCTAATGAAAATGGCACTAAAGTGTGTTATAATTGCAGAGTTATATTAAATACTCAAATATACAGAAATTGGAGGTATATTTGTTATAAGTAATTAAAATAGAAATATCAAATTTTTGCTCCAGCAATTATACTTACCTTTTATTATAGAAATGACAATCATATTAATAACTTATTTAAAATCAGATGCTTAAATGGTCCCTTCGGAGGGGCATTGTTTAATAACAAAATTATTTCCTCTATGTAGAATTTATAATTATATACAAATTCTAACCATCATACTAAGTTTAATTATTATTAATTGTTATAAAAGTATCATCACTGCTATGATACTCTGGCTGTTGGAAAAGAGTGCAGATATATCAAAGATTGTTTCCCGCTTATTTCTTTTATATTTTTTTTTATTAACAGTCTTCTGGACATTGCTTGTGTATCAAAATAACAACAGTAATATACAGATTCATGACAAACAATATTAATATTTATATATAAATCAACATCATTTGATTTATTATAACAATATTCATTAGAATTTTATTTAATTATTTATCATTATTTAAATAGATATATAAAAAGAAAAGAATCGTTAATTCTGTTCTATATCTTTAATATGAACACGAGTCTGGCTTAAACTCCAAAACTACAATATTTAGACCCTTAAAATCAAGTATATTCTGAGTCCACATGTTCCAGGGAAACTTTTGAAAAACAGTTTATTTCTGTACTTTTATTTTTTTTTCAGAAGTGAAGATATTTGAAAATGAAAACATTTGAAAACTTGTCATTTTTTTTTTTTTTTTTTTTTTTTTTTTTTTTTAAAAGATTTTTCTTTTCATTTAATATTGTTTGCATGGATAAAAAAAAGTAGAAATTTATTTTTGTAAAAAAAGAGCCTATAGTCTTTTACAGAAAAATGTAATTTTTAAACAAATAAAGTCTTTATTAAATAAAATGATTATCCATCAAGTCATAATATTTTAATTATTATTTTGTGCCACTGTTTATTTAAAAGAATAATTGAATGATGTTGAATAAATAAAAACATGAATTGGTTTAGTGTTTTTTGTTAAAAGTTTAGCATTTTTATATTTTATAAAAAATATAAAAATTAAGTTTTTAAAACTCATTCATTAATTGAACAAAAAAGTATGGAATATTCTTCAGTTTATTAAATCTATTTATTCATTAACTTTGTCAATTTAAAAAAATAATTGAATGTAGTCAGGTTTAATTTGGAAATGCTAAAATAGCACCATATTTTTGGCTGCGTTTTCCAATGCCAACTATTATATAAGTTTCAATTAAAAAACATCTTCACACACACACACATATATATATATATATATATATATATATATATGAATTAGAATATATATGGTTTTAAGGGCCAAAACAATGTAATTTTTGTGTTCAAGCCAGATAAACATACATGCATGCATGTAGATGAATGCACTTAGGATAGAAATAGATTAAAAACCTTGACACGGATTAACCTTTAAGCCTGCAAAAATCTGTGTCAAAAGGATGGCTATAATACCACTATTACCATATACACTTAACTCTATAGGCAATGTTTATTTACAAGATTATAAAAATAGCTGAATGAAGTACAATGCCATATTTATTATTTACCTTTTATAAAATTTTATTATTTAATAGTTAATAAAGAAATAAATTTAAAAAAAAAATCTTTATTCAAAAATTCATGAAAAAAATTAGAAAATTATCAAAATATGTAAATCAACTACATATTTATAATTTTATAAATACAAAGATTTTTATTCATAATTTTATAAAAAATATCAATGGACTATTGCTGTCAATTCTCAAGAATAAAGTAAATGTACAACTTAATCTTCATAGGTTTGGGTTTTATTAAAATTTTAATCATTGCTTATAAAAACAAACATTGCCAAGAGAGTCAGATGAGTACACAGTAATAGCGGTGTCAAGAGAATAACTGTCCTTTTGACACACCATATTTTTTTGCAAGCATGAAGGTTAAACATTGCCAAAAACAATCGGTAATTGTGTTGAAGGCAACTACAGTTATCTCCCTCTTGAACTACTTGATTATAAAAGAAATGATTGAACCTTGTTTATGGGCAGTAGTCAAATTGCATTGAATAAAGCTTCACTATAAACTTAAACATTTGTCTGTTTTCTTTACAGTAACTAACAGTTAATGGGCCTGGTGTTATCTCCCTTGAATATACATGTTTGTTTATAATTCATAATTAATGAACAATTATCTTTAAACTCGTGTCCTGATTAGATTGAAAATTGCTTTAATCTTTCAGAGCATTTTAACAGTATTTTGTTGCACTGTTATTGTAATAAAAAATGCACAAAGGTATGTAGAAACTAGATGTATGACCGACGTCTGTGCCTGCAAAAAAAAAGTGTCAAAAGAACAGTTTTTCCTTTGACACTGCTATTATTTTAATTACCTTCATTGTTCGTCAATGTTTGTCGTTTTAAAAAGTGATGACTAGAGTTGTAATAAAACCTAAATATATGTTCATGAAAATTAATAAAAATATAAACTATTTATTAGATTGTTTATTTACACTATAATTTATTGGAATGATTGGCAAAATATTGGCTAATTACTTCAAACTTTATTAAATAGTAAATAAGGATTTCTTTATAGTTGGTTTACAGATTTTAATAATTCAGTAAATGTTTATAAATTTATGAAAAAAATTGTTTTCACATTTCTTTATAAATCTGTAAATGATAAATATTGCATTAGTTTTAATGGGATTAGTTTTTCAAATATTGTAAACAAAATTATTCTTGTAAATAACCAACCTAATAAATAATAAATTCTCAAGAACAAAAAATGTATAAATTCATGTTCATCATATGTTCATATTTTATTACAATTCTAATCATTGCTTTTTAAAAAAAGGATTTTTCAGGATAGAAGGTAGTTAAAATAATAGTGCTGTCAAGGGAAAAGCTGTTCTTTTGTCACTCCATTTTTTGCAGGTACAAAGGTCTAAGTTTGGTTGGTTGGGTTTTATGGCAAATTAAGTTATATATATATATATATCTATATATTAAATATATAGTACTATTAAACGTATAGCTGGCAACATTTTTTTTTTCAAAAACGTATAGCTGGCAACATTTTTTTTTTCAAAAACGTATAGCTGGCAACATTTTTTTTTCAAAAACGTATAGCTGGCAACATTTGTCTAAGTTTGATTAGAATAGAAATACTAGATTGCTACTCAGGTAATTAAACTTACTTGTCTTTAATCATGGGTACAACAAGCAGATGAATAGCCTCTGTTGTATAGCCAAACATTGTGAGTCGGAGGTCACGTTGAAGGGGTCCTCCTTCAAGTTTGGGGAACTCTTTGATATGTGGAGAAGGTGATGGGGAGGGTGTTTTCTGCCTGTGTAACATGCGTAAGTCAGACATGTTGATGCACTAAAACAAAAGAGAAAAAATGTCATTGTCAGACAAAGATGACAGTTTCAAGTAGAATACAAGAGATGAAAGTAAATCAATAAGATTCTTCTTTTATGTGCCATGCTGCTTCACGACTTGGATAATCATAGCTCTCCACTCCTTCCTTTCCTTTGTAGCTTTATGTAATATTCATCTTACCATCCCTCCCATTCCATATTCTTCCAACCATTTACACAAAATTAAGTAGGAGATCATGGCTCTCCTCAAAATCCAGCGCTTTATAGTCCTAGGTAATATGTGTCTCATTATCCCTCCCACCAACTATTCTGTCATCCATTTACACAAGCTTGTTGGATCTGTTACTCAATGTTTCCCTCTGCCTCTCTTGCCCTCAGTATATTCTATGGGTGTCTAATTCTCCAAGTCATCTTTCCTTATAATCTGTCCCATAATTTTCAACTCTTTCATTGCTTCTAAATACAAGTGTCCTTTTTGTTTTCATTTTTCTTAAAACTTCCTCATTTCTTACATGCTTTATCCATGGTATACTCAGCATCCTTCTATAGAACCATATCTGTTGTCTCAAGTCTCCTCTTCATCTGTGAGGAAAATGTCCAGCATTCACTGCTATATAAAAGAAGTGATGTTACATAGCAATTTAGCCCTCTTTTCTGGTTATTTTGAAAGTAGAAAAAAAAAAATGTGAGTTTTATTCCTCTCTACTAGTTCTATACTAGAGATTCCCAAAAGTGGATAGTACAAACCTACTGGGAATGGTGGAAAAATCCAGAGATGCATTGAAAGGAAAGTGGGGGTGCCATCAGAAAAATGTGCATGGCAAGGTGACTTTAGAAACAAGTAATCATGTTCCTTAATTTTTTACAAAATCTGTGACAAAACCCGAGTCAATTACATTTAAAGAAAAAAAGAATAGAATTAATTTTAGAGATATGCAAGATAAATGCAACACAAATGCATTGTTGATATTATTGGGATTATATATAATAATTATTATATATATATATATATATAATTATTATATATATATATATATATATATATATATATATATATATATAATAATTATTATTATATATATATAGTGGTTCTTCCTGCAAAGGGGGATGCAGATTCAAATCCTGACTAGGGGCACATTTTCTTAAATGTTCTTTAAAATAAACAGTGTCTACTCAAATATGGGTATCCACTACAAATAATGTCTGAAGTATTAAAAATATGATGGATTAACAAAAAACAAAAAAAACAACAAATCCATTAATTCTATATAAGAAAGGAAGGATGATAAATCTATGAATACAAACAAACACATAGTAGAATATACATTTGTGTTATTTTACATTTAGAAACACACACACATATGTATGAAAGTGAATATTGAAGTCAACACCCAATGGTGACAGCGTTTCATGCTTATATGCAATTGTCAGGTTTGTGTATGAGCATGAAACAGACTGTTGCCGCTGGTTACTGACTTCAATGTTCACTTTTATATTTATGTAAGCTCTACCATTGATGTTGAGCACTTTAACACCATAAATATAGCATACCTCAAAACTATACAAAATTCAGAGACGAAGATGCACGATGATAGATCCTGATCTGGCATCTAGTCTACAATTGCTATCCCACAGACATGCTGTGTCCTCCCTCTGTCTCTTCTACAAATATTTTCATGGCAACTGTTTTGATGAGCTACTTTTGCTGGTTCCTGGATTACATGAATTTAAACAAGCTACCAGGCTAGCATTATAGTCACATCCTTTCATTGTAACTGTCAATTCTACTCAACACTTCCTATCTTCCAGCCTAACCCTTGCTTCCTTGATGACTATAATCTTCAAATATTCAAGTGTAATGTCAATCGACATCTGACACCCGAGCTTGTTCCCTTTCTCTGTATCCTTTCCTCAAACATGCCCTCTTTTCTCTTGTTCTCAATCCTCTGTTACCCCCTTGCGTGCTAGTGGCACTCCTGTAAAACTGTGCTGTCCAAAATTAATAAAGAAAAGTAACAATTAAACCATTATGACAGGTCTTCTAAAAGAAAAAAAAAAAAAAAAAAAATACGAGTATTTGTCTCTTGTTAATCATTTCTAATTAAATCTTTTTGAAGGAAGACTAGAAAAATAAAGGGAAGTAACTCTGCCAGATTTTTTTGTCAAGAAGCTCTTGTTTCAGAAGCTTTCATTGATTTTTATTTTTTTATTTTTATTTGTTAGCATTTCTTTTACCTAATCATGTGATCTTACATGGAACAGTTACAAAATGGAATCTATGGTTACCAGTTCTCAAACTGTGATCATATAAAATTGCATATTCTTCTACCCGATTAATTCTATTCAATTTCCGAGATGTTTTCTTTTAGCTGCTTTGGAAATAATGGAGAAGCAATTGTGTGAAGTAAATGTACACTCATTCTAAAGCAAAACTGGCATTCAAAACATCCTATCTGGCAAACTATTATTTGTTAACTGCTATTTCAAATGGAATAAGATTGATTTTTAGAGGAAAGTATCAAAAGATGAAAAAATAATTGTAATATGAAAAGCTTATATCAGAAATGAAAAATTAGTTCAGCCTCCAGACATTTTTTTTACAGGGTGTAAACTATTTTAGAAAAAGAATGTAAAATAATGTAAAGTGAAAACAATCTTTTCAGATTATGTTAGAAAAAAAATTTACTCTTCGCAGCATCTAACCATTTTGTTTCTAGATATAAATTATTTTTATAAAAAATGCAATTTTAGAAAACAAAATTTAAAAAGATGTAAAAACAATTTGAAAAGAGGATATCGGAAAGGAAAAAATACTTCAGCATCTTGCTATTGTTTCTAGATATAAACTATTTCAGAAAAAAAATTCAAGAAAATGTAAAAACATAAAATCTGAAGAGATATCAAAAAGAAAAAATTACTCCAGCATCCAAGTTATGAGAAAGATTCCATTTTGACTTGCTATTTTCAGCATCTTGTTTAGAGTTATAAACTTGCAATTTTAGGAAAAAAAAAAAAAAAAAAAAAAAAAAAAATTGAAATGAAAAATAATGTCATCCAAAAAGGTTGTTAGAAAGGAAAACTTACTTCAGCATCCAGCCATTTTGTTACGGGATGTATACTAGCTATTTTAGCTTTAATTGCATTATCTTGCATGTTAAATACTTTTTCTTCTGTGTCAACCAGCAGAATGCGGCCTGGCTTGAGTCGGTGCTGCAAAAAATAAAAAAAATAAAAATGTACATTTCAAAGAAAAAACTTGATGGAAATACATGGAAAACTTTGGGCTTTTGTCTCAATATTTATTCTTATTTGGCTGAGCTAGCTCAGATATTCATGAGTATCATATCAGTCATTAGGGTTTCTTTCTGTATCATAACATAACTAGTCAATGTAGTTGATTGCTGGGTGACCAACCCATCTTGCTCTATGGCTAGGTGTCCAGAGCAGTAGATCACTTGTTTGTGTAATATTGTAGAAATATCAGGGATGGTTCCATAGAGCTGTGATTTAATCGGATGTTGTCTGAAAGAGATGTTAAATATAGCTCTGAGTGTATGCTCCATCAAGCTTAGACACTAGGGTTTTAGTTAATATCCAACAGTGGTACCATACATTAACATTGCCTTTACAGTGGCTCAAAAGAATCTGTTTGAGATTGTCTTACAGATCTGATTTGCAGGTTACTTCTATTTTATTCAAGGTGGCTCAGGCTTCAGCTATGGAAATTTTCATATCCTTTACAATAGAATTTATTTTGCTTCCTAGGTATGTAAAATATTTTATTGATTCGTTTGAGGCAAACTCAGTAAAAACTGTCTTAGGGAATCAATAAATATTTATACCATTGCCTGTCAAAAAGTATCATTCTCTATCATTTGAAGTAAATTACCAAATGCTGTTCTGTTAGTCCTTATCCTGGCCTCTATCTTCCATAGATTTTTATTTTTTATGTAGCATTTAGACATTACCAGGTGGGTGTGTGGAGAAGGGGTGTAATGGATAACAGCTTGGAAAGAGCCGAGTTCAAATTCCTGTCAGATTCATTATTCACCTTGGGATAGGTCTTGATTATTTTAAGTATACATTTAATTTTATATTTTTCTTTGTTTATTATAATTTTTATGTTATAATTATTATGCACTTATAACCTTTAATTAAAATATATATGTGTTTTCTTTGATTTTAAGAAAAGTCAAGGCATACATTAATTGCTTTATAAAAAAAAAAGTGTCTTAGTAAGTTTAATTTATTATGAATATTTATCATCATTAAGAATTATTACATTGGGTACATTTTTTGTTAAATTATTAGGTTGGTGCAAAAATAATTTCGTTTTTTAACATATGTTACTATGTGAGAAAACGAAATTATTTTTGCACCAACCTAATACTTACATATTGGCATGAATAATTCTACTCTAATATCAAAGCATAACATATATTTATGAAAGTGGGCATAATTTATGAAATTGTAGGAAAAGCATTTTGAGCCATCATGTTTGTTTTGTTTATCTTTGACTATTGGTTCAGTATCATTGATTTCTTTCCCTATCAAACATTTTAACAACATTTGCCAATAATTTTATTCTGTTATCATTTTCTTATTTATTAATTTTAAAATATGTAATGTAACATTTTTATAGACAAGGACATATTTTCAAATTTGTAGAAAAAGCAATTAGAGTTGTAATGTTATTTCATTTTGTTTAATTTTTTTTCTTTTTTACTATTGGTTCAGTGTAGTCAATTTCATCCTGTGTTATTTATCTTTAAAATATTTTAACAAAGGGAATAATAAATGTTTTCATACATTTGATGATTTTATACTTTTAATTTATTTATGGTTTGTTTCTATTATTGTCATTAAAGTAACATTTGATGACAAACTGTTTTGTCTGACATCCTGTGTAAAATATATATGTGTCTATGAGTGTATGTTTCTATGTATGTACCTCTGATGGTAGCTCCTTGTCATGGTGTAGGTGCTTACATAGTCTAATGACTGAGAACAATGTTGTCAAAAGTTCCATTGGCAGCAAAATCAAAGAGGGGGACCAAGAATAAGCATGACCAATCTCAAAGACTCCAACAGTGGAACAAGTGGATAATGATTACAACAGATCTCAACGGTTGAACCAGTGGATGAGGAGGGCTATGCATGTCAAACATTCTGCAGAAGGTGCCCCTCAAAATTATAACAGTGGCACTCTGTTGCAGTTTTATAGCTGGATTCAGCGTGTCTTGTTCCATATGTGCTGCAGAGGTAGTTCATTAAATCAAGTGTGCGGGTCACTTACTGGCAAGTTGAAGTCCACCTTAAACAAATT
>OZ010581.1:108249163-108254163 GCA_963932145.1 Acanthosepion lycidas
AACAAGAACAATTGACATTCCATTTAAATTTTTAAAGATCAAAGTTGACTGGGAAGCAAGAAGCTGGAAGGGCATTCGACAAGCGAGAAGTGCGATAAAAGAAACTGTTAGCATAGAATTTATGGTTATATCTAGTCATTTTAACTGTAAAATGAGGAGACCTTGCCACCAATCTAGTACTGTGCTTAAATTCATAAAGTCTAGATACTATAGAGGAAGGTTCATCAGAACAATTACTATGAAAGTATTTCTAGAAAAGGCACAAGAAAGCTATGTTAAGGCTGTGCAAAAGACACTGAAGCCAATATGCCAGTTTAGAACCAATAACATTGCAGATTACTTGAATTTTATCAAGAATCTATAAATTCATAGTCTAGATACCAAAGAAGAAAGTTCATCAGAACAATTATCATGAAAATTGTAATAGAAAAATCACAGGGAAGCTACATAACACTGGTGGGAAAGTGACTAAAGCTGAGATGCCAGGTCAGGGCCAATAATGTTGTTGAATTTTTGATTTTATCAACAATCTCTAAATGCATAACAAAAGCACCAAACCAGATGTGGTAACGATATTCAAATCATGGAAGAATGGCTGACTTATGTGTAAGAGAGATTTTGGTGAGAAAAATTGTCTTGTACAATACAGAGAACCAGCTTTCCTAGCAGAAGAGCAGACCTAGCAGGTGATTTAATATTAGCTTTTCACTTTGTGTCAGTGGAAAATGTTACCCCAAGAATATTTCATAAAAAATATTCATAGCCCCTAGAAAATGATAAAACAGTATTGATTGCTCCTGTTAAACAAGTTCAAACTAGACCATGATTACAAAAAAGCTCAAGGAGATATCAACTTGGCATTTTCAGAGGTATTGTTAATATTAGAACTAGACAAAGATGGCTACAGAAGTCTTTTTCGGGAGATGAGAGCCATGAAAATAAACCACAATCTATTTTAAAAAAAAAATAATGATTAATGGAACGTGTTGGCTAGAAAAAATCTGAAAAAATCAGTTAGAAAACTCAGGATAACTAGGAACATCTCACATATCTGTTCATAGACATGTAGAGATGCAAAGGACAATTTGTTCCCTTTGGCTAAGATGAATTCACAAGGGTCATGTGAAGGCCACTGAATGACCCAAGTTTATAGGGTGACAAATCACAGTTGCTATTTAGACCATGGAGAAGACAGATGTGACAAGCTCACAGACATAGGATATACAGAGGAAATTACATGGTCTCCGCTGGTCTTATTTAAAAATTTTAAATGCAATGTCAATTGGTATCTTCTGTCTCCTTCAACCCTGTTCTTTTATTGCCTTCTCTCTTTAATAATGATTTTTCTCAGCTTCTCTTATATTAAGTAACCTCTTGTATCTTTGTGACTATCACCTTGCTTGGAGTGAAATAATTTGAAAAAAGAAAAAAGAAAAAAGAAAAAAAAAAAAAAAAAAAAAGAAAAAAGGATACCACCAGCCTTAGTTTCCTTTTGGGAAATATTACAAGTAAGACCTTTTTACTTTTTGCCCCTTTCACACTGCTTGTTGTATGCATCTGCTATAATTTATCTGTATGGGACAAATTAGTGACAAGTATGTATATATTTGCATATGATTTCTTGTATGACAGTGGTATATAAAAATACCTTTCAGAATAATGCATCTTTGTCATTCCTTTCTTTCAGATATTCTGTTACACCCGTCTATTACGGTGTTACTGTAACAGATATATTAATGTCTATAATGGGAAAATGCAGACAGGAAAATATTCTCTCTTTCCTTTTACCACCATTAGGCATTTAAAAGCTATTGGAAAGGTAAAGAAGGTGGATAAGTTGAGGCCACATAAATTTGAAAGCCATTTTTGAATTTGCACTTTGTGGAATATAAGTAAGGAAAGCTGAAGAGTTCACCAATTAAAATATACTAACACCAAATCTGAAGATATTAGTTCAAACATTTGATGGAATCATCCTGCAGATATGTCAGTGATTTACATAATAAACAAGAGATGCTCCAAAAATAATGCCTCATATATATTTATTTATTTATGTGCCAATACACAGGACACAATTACATTGTTTTCATGAATTTCACTTGAATAATCTGATTGTTGAAATTTATTATTTATATATTTAATTTCAATACTTGCCAGTTAAAAAAAAAAGAAATAAAAAAAGAAAAAAAAGTTGTTCTTTGTTCTGAAAGCAACAAAATTTTATGAGGATGCTCTGAAAGTAATGCATATGCATTATTTCTATGGGAATCCCAATAGATACAAAGAGCAGAATAACACTGCTGGATAGAGCAAGTTTTCAGCTACAAAACACTATTTTCCCCACATAGACAACATCATTGGCTATGTAGACATTCTGAAAGTAATGCTTCATGTTTATTTTTCAAGAAAACTATAACAGATACTGGGAGCACAATAACACTACTGGATGGAGCAAATTTTTAGCTACAAAACAGAATTTTTCCATATAGTCACCATCATTGGCAGTGGAGGGATTCAAATATTTTACAAATGAATTCTCTATTCTCCTAAATTCTTTGGGCTTACAGTCACATAACATTGAAACACTGGTTCATTTATGATCACAGAAGTTAAGCAATGTTGAGTCTGGTCAGTACCTAGATGGGTGACTTCTTGGGAATATCAGGTATATTAAGATTGGATGTGCAGGTGGTGTAATGGATAATGGCTTGGAATCAGAGAAAAGAGTTCCAATTCCAGTTAGATTTGTTATATTCACTAACATCCAAATAACCTTGGAAAAGGTATAAATCTAACTTCTCCCGACAGCTATGGGTTAATTAGTAAGGTTTGTATCACTAAAACCATTATCTCCTAATCAAAAATAAAATTGCATACAAAACATTCAGATTTCAACATTATAGGAACCATAGAGGTGTTGATATATTGCTAAACAAAAACAACCAACTGAATTTTTTTAATTTAGGATCATGTTTTATTCATTTTTTTTTTTTTTCTTTTAACATTCCCAAATTTTTTATCGAAGGTCAAAGGAATTTAAAAATCAGTTTTTCAAACATGGATAATTTTAATAAACTGTTCATAAAAACCATTGTGAAAACTCTTCAATCCTACCACTGGTATTGACTATGCATTTTTGCTTGCATTGGACAAGTGTCCTTTATTTTGTGGCATGATGTCTGTGCAGGGCCACCCAGAATAGGGCTTGTCAAATACATCACCGTTGCCATTTCTGGAATGCATTACCCATCACCTGTCTTCACATCTACTATTTGGTCACCATAAATGTTTATCAAGCATTGATGAATGTCAGTGGGTGCAGTTTTTCTGCATGGAAGATAACCTCTGATTAGTATGCACTTTCATGTCAAATACCATTTTACCAGATTGACACTAAGCTGCTATCTGGGTTATTAGTGGGAAGGTTCAGTCTACTGCTATATTGTCATCTCTGCCTTTTAAGTGGGCCAATAAACTAGGATGCATTACTTTCAGAGTAATCCTCATATAATAGTCTTGCAGATGTTTCTGTGGTTAATATATAATACTTTATAAAATGCTTTTGTGTATGAAGTTCAGAAACTAAATCATTGATATACTTGTCATTAACTTTTTTTAAACAAATAGAAAAAGAAAAAAATAATGAAGCTGCTAAATACTGATGGTATAAATAATTCTTACCTGGTCCATCCCAGGGTTCCATTGTATGTGCACTCCATTTATAGAAAGCCTTTTTTTCTGGAGCCATATAATTGTCATTTTGCCATGCTTCTGGGACCATGGTGATGACAGCCTGAAATAAGTAAAAATATAGTTACTAACAATTTTCAGATAAAATGATTAATATATATCTTTGTATTTGATGTATAAAATTGTATTCTTTGATCTTTGTGACACTATGAACACTCACGTAAAGGAGGAAATTGAGATTTTATCTTGATATCAAGTGTCTATTTTATTTCCAAAGGGAAACAGAACAGCAAAGGAGTGGATGGGGTCTTTGAAGACAAAGTCACAATGAAACCAGAAATAGAGTGTATCCAAATGCTGGTTTATATCAACAGTCATGCTTAGGATTGGGATCAGTTCTGGTCCACCCTTTTTGAGAAGATGGACTTGTCTGTTGTGGGTTTCCAATGCCATCCATTTGTATTACCAGTTTAAAATAATATCTGCAATTATATGACATCATGGAGTTAAGCAAAATGATGCTGGGAAAGAGAGCTTCAAATACAACAAATTCTAGTTCAACCCAATACTTCTAATGCCTCTGCCTAAACTCTGAAATTTTTCTATTGTTGGCTTTTTGGTTCCTTCTAAAGTCTTTTTCTTTTTGTCTCCAATTCCACTAGGGTGATCACATTTCTTAGAGTGAATTGACTTAGAAAGAAGAGAAAAGGGAAGAAAAAAAGAGAGAAAAAAAAGAAGAAGAGAGAAAAAAAAGAAAAAAAGAAGAAGAGAGAAAAAAAAGAAAAAAAGAAGAAGAGAGAAAAAAAAGAAAAAAAGAAGAAGAGAGAAAAAAAAGAAAAAAAGAAGAAGAGAGAAAAAAAAGAAAATAAGAAGAGAAAAAAAGAAAAAAGAAGAAGAGAAAAAAAAGAAAAAAAGAAGAGAAAAAAAAGAAAAAAAGAAGAGAAAAAGAAGAAGAGAGAAAAAAAAGAGAAAAAAAAGAAGAAGAGAGAAAAAAAAGAGAAAAAAAAGAAGAAGAGAGAAAAAAAAGAGAAAAAAAAGAAGAAGAGAGAAAAAAAAGAGAAAAAAAAGAAGAAGAGAGAAAAAAAAGAGAAAAAAAAGAGAAAAAAAAGAAGAAGAGAGAACAAAAAGAAAAAAAGAAGAAGAGAGAAAAAAAAGAAAAAAAGAAGAAGAGAGAAAAAAAAGAAAAAAAGAAGAAGAGAGAAAAAAAAGAAAAAAAGAAGAAGAGAGAAAAAAAGAAAAAAAGAAGAAGAGAGAAAAGAAAAAAAGAAGAAGAGAGAAAAAAAAGAAAAAAAGAAGAAGAGAGAAAAAAA
>OZ010581.1:108256663-108271663 GCA_963932145.1 Acanthosepion lycidas
AAGAAGAGAGAAAAAAGAAGAAGAGAGAAAAAAGAAGAAGAGAGAAAAAAGAAGAAGAGAGAAAAAAGAAGAAGAGAGAAAAAAGAAGAAGAGAGAAAAAAGAAGAAGAGAGAAAAAAGAAGAAGAGAGAAAAAAGAAGAAGAGAGAAAAAAGAAGAAGAGAGAAAAAAGAAGAAGAGAGAAAAAAGAAGAAGAGAGAAAAAAGAAGAAGAGAGAAAAAAGAAGAGAAAAAGAAGAAAAGAAAAAGAAGAAAAGAAAAAGAAAAGAAAAAGAAGAAAAGATTCAGATGTGGAATCTCAAAATTCAGACAATCCCAGTATTTATTGGACCACTAGGAACCATACCAAAAGAATGTAAACTATTGTGTTTCAAGTATCTGGTGAACCAAGTTTGCCTGAAATGCAAACTTTTCACTCGTGGGTACTTCCCATATCACTAGCAATGTTTTATCAATGTGACAAGTTATGGACCTGTGCTATTAGAATTTGCAATGATTCCTTCTTCATATTTTGAAGGTTTTTCTATGAGTTTACTGAATTTATGGAGAAGTGGTATGAGCATTCATTTTTGTCAATAGTTGAGAATGAGAAGATGAAGCTTATTGGATTTGATCACCTTCATTGATAAGTGTTGGAGAGCAATAGCCCTATTATCAATTCAGCACAGGAGTCGTCAATTTGGTATGTAAATCAGCAGTAGACCAGGTGGAACTCATCCTTCTCCAATGCAGACCCCACAATCTGTCTCCTACTTGAAGGCACATGTCCATGGATACAGATCATCAATTGCAATATCTGTGTTGAAAATCAAAGAGTTCAACTCAATACTTCTAATGCCTCTGCCTAAACTCTGAAATTTTTCTATTGTTGGCTTTTTGGTTCCTTCTAAAGTCTTTTTCTTTTTGTCTCCAATTCCACTAGGGTGATCACATTTCTTAGAGTGAATTGACTTAGAAAGAAGAGAAAAGGGAAGAAAAAAAGAGAGAAAAAAAAGAAGAAGAGAGAAAAAAAAGAAAAAAAGAAGAAGAGAGAAAAAAAAGAAAAAAAGAAGAAGAGAGAAAAAAAAGAAAAAAAGAAGAAGAGAGAAAAAAAAGAAAAAAAGAAGAAGAGAGAAAAAAAAGAAAAAAAGAAGAAGAGAGAAAAAAAAGAAAAAAAGAAGAAGAGAGAAAAAAAAGAAAAAAAGAAGAAGAGAGAAAAAAAAGAAAAAAAGAAGAAAGAAAAAAAAGAAAAAAAGAAGAGAGAAAAAAGAAGAAGAGAAAAAAAAGAAAAAAAGAAGAGAAAAAAAAGAAAAAAAGAAGAGAAAAAGAAGAAGAGAGAAAAAAAAGAGAAAAAAAAGAAGAAGAGAGAAAAAAAAGAGAAAAAAAAGAAGAAGAGAGAAAAAAAAGAGAAAAAAAAGAAGAAGAGAGAAAAAAAAGAGAAAAAAAAGAAGAAGAGAGAAAAAAAAGAGAAAAAAAAGAGAAAAAAAAGAAGAAGAGAGAAAAAAAAGAAAAAAAGAAGAAGAGAGAAAAAAAAGAAAAAAAGAAGAAGAGAGAAAAGAAAAAAAGAAGAAGAGAGAAAAAAAAGAAAAAAAGAAGAAGAGAGAAAAAAAAGAAAAAAAGAAGAAGAGAGAAAAAAAAGAAAAAAAGAAGAGAGAAAAAAAAGAAAAAAGAGAGAGAAAAAAAAGAAAAAAGAGAGAGAAAAAAAAGAAAAAAAGAAGAAGAGAGAAAAAAAAGAAAAAAAGAAGAAGAGAGAAAAAAAAGAAAAAAAGAAGAAGAGAGAAAAAAAAGAAAAAAAGAAGAAGAGAGAAAAAAAAGAAAAAAAGAAGAAGAGAGAAAAAGAAAAAAGAAGAAGAGAGAAAAAAGAAAAAAAGAAGGAGAAAAAAAAGAAAAAAAGAAGGAGAAAAAAAGAAAAGAAGGAGAAAAAAAGAAAAAAAGAAGGAGAAAAAAAAGAAAAAAAGAAGGAGAAAAAAAAGAAAAAAAGAAGGAGAAAAAAAAGAAAAAAAGAAGAAAAAGAAAAAAAGAAAAAAAGAAGAGAAAAAAAAGAAAAAAGAAGAAGAGAGAAAAAAAAGAAAAAAGAAGAAGAGAGAAAAAAAAGAAAAAAGAAGAAGAGAGAAAAAAAAGAAAAAAGAAGAAGAGAGAAAAAAAAGAAAAAAGAAGAAGAGAGAAAAAAAAGAAAAAAGAAGAAGAGAGAAAAAAAAGAAAAAAGAAGAAGAGAGAAAAAAAAGAAAAAAGAAGAAGAGAGAAAAAAAAGAAAAAAGAAGAAGAGAGAAAAAAAAGAAAAAAGAAGAAGAGAGAAAAAAAAGAAAAAAGAAGAAGAGAGAAAAAAAAGAAAAAAGAAGAAGAGAGAAAAAAAAGAAAAAAGAAGAAGAGAGAAAAAAAAGAAAAAAGAAGAAGAGAGAAAAAAAAGAAAAAAAGAAGAGAGAAAAAAAAGAAAAAAAGAAGAGAGAAAAAAAAGAAAAAAAGAAGAGAGAAAGAAAAAAAGAAGAAGAGAGAAAAAAAGAGAAAAAGAGAGAAAGAAGAGAAAAAAGAAGAGAAAAAAGAAGAGAAAAAAGAAGAGAAAAAAGAAGAGAAAAAAGAAGAGAAAAAAGAGAAAAAAGAAGAGAAAAAAGAAGAGAAAAAAGAAGAGAAAAAAGAAGAGAAAAAAGAAGAGAAAAAAGAAGAGAAAAAAGAAGAGAAAAAAGAAGAGAAAAAAAGAAGAGAAAAGAGAAAAAAAGAAGAGAAAAAAAAAAGAGAAAAAAAACAAGAGAAAAAAAGAGAAAAAAAAGAAAGAGAAAAAAAAAGAGAAAAAAAAGAGAAAAAAAGAGAAAAAAAAAAGAGAAAAAAAGAGAAAAAAAAGAAGAGAAAAAAAAAGAGAAAAAAAAAGAGAAAAAAAAAGAGAAAAAAAAAAGAAGAGAAAAAAAAAAGAGAAAAAAAAAAGAAGAGAAAAAAAAAGAAGAGAAAAAGAAGAGAAAAAAAAAAGAAGAGAAAAAGAAGAGAAAAAAAAAAGAAGAGAAAAAGAAGAGAAAAAAAAAAGAAGAGAAAAAAAAAGAGAAAAAAAAAAGAAGAGAAAAAAAAAGAAGAGAAAAAAAAAGAAGAGAAAAAAAAAGAGAAAAAAAAAGAAGAGAAAAAAAAAGAAGAGAAAAAAAAAAGAAGAGAAAAAAAAAGAAGAGAAAAAAAAAAGAAGAGAAAAAAAAAAGAAGAGAAAAAAAAAAGAAGAGAAAAAAAGAAGAGAAAAAAAAAGAAAAGAAAAAAAAAGAAGAGAAAAAAAAGAAGAGAAAAAAAAGAAGAGAAAAAAAAAGAAGAGAAAAAAAAGAAGAGAAAAAAAGAAGAGAAAAAAAGAAGAGAAAAAAAGAAGAGAAAAAAAGAAGAGAAAAAAAGAAGAGAAAAAAAGAAGAGAAAAAAAGAAGAGAAAAAAAGAAGAGAAAAAAAGAAGAGAAAAAAAGAAGAGAAAAAAAGAAGAGAGAAAAAGAAGAGAGAAAAAGAAGAGAGAAAAAGAAGAGAGAAAAAGAAGAGAAAAAGAGAAGAGAAAAAGAGAAAAAATAAGAGAAAAAAAGAAGAGAGAAAAAAGAAGAGAAAAAAGAAGAGAAAAAAGAAGAAGAGAAAAAAAGAGAAAAAAAAGAAGAGAGAAAAAAAGAAGAGAGAAAAAAGAAGAAGAGAGAAAAAAGAAGAAGAGAGAAAAAAGAAGAAGAGAGAAAAAAGAAGAAGAGAGAAAAAAGAAGAAGAGAGAAAAAAGAAGAAGAGAGAAAAAAGAAGAAGAGAGAAAAAAGAAGAGAGAAAAAAGAAGAAGAGAGAAAAAAGAAGAAGAGAGAAAAAAGAAGAAGAGAGAAAAAAGAAGAAGAGAGAAAAAAGAAGAAGAGAGAAAAAAGAAGAAGAGAGAAAAAAGAAGAAGAGAGAAAAAAGAAGAAGAGAGAAAAAAGAAGAAGAGAGAAAAAAGAAGAAGAGAGAAAAAAGAAGAAGAGAGAAAAAAGAAGAGAAAAAGAAGAAAAGAAAAAGAAGAAAAGAAAAAGAAAAGAAAAAGAAGAAAAGATTCAGATGTGGAATCTCAAAATTCAGACAATCCCAGTATTTATTGGACCACTAGGAACCATACCAAAAGAATGTAAACTATTGTGTTTCAAGTATCTGGTGAACCAAGTTTGCCTGAAATGCAAACTTTTCACTCGTGGGTACTTCCCATATCACTAGCAATGTTTTATCAATGTGACAAGTTATGGACCTGTGCTATTAGAATTTGCAATGATTCCTTCTTCATATTTTGAAGGTTTTTCTATGAGTTTACTGAATTTATGGAGAAGTGGTATGAGCATTCATTTTTGTCAATAGTTGAGAATGAGAAGATGAAGCTTATTGGATTTGATCACCTTCATTGATAAGTGTTGGAGAGCAATAGCCCTATTATCAATTCAGCACAGGAGTCGTCAATTTGGTATGTAAATCAGCAGTAGACCAGGTGGAACTCATCCTTCTCCAATGCAGACCCCACAATCTGTCTCCTACTTGAAGGCACATGTCCATGGATACAGATCATCAATTGCAATATCTGTGTTGAAAATCAAAGAGGTATTCATTCAGGTCTAGCATATTTGGGTAAACACTCCTGGTAGAATCTATTTGTCTGCAGGTAATATCCTTCTACTTGAAGTCTTTCCTTAGTCATGTATACATTTTATGATTGCATACTAATATCTGTTGAAATTCATTCATGTGGTACAAATTTGAATTGCAAACTTTAGTCATAATGAATCATTCATTAACTGATTATACAACCATGGGTGCCACCCCTATGGACATGTTGCAGTAACTCATCATAGAGCTTGTTGATCCTGACCATTGATCTGTGATTATTCTGCTTAGCATCAATGTTAGAAGCACTGAAAGGAAGGACCAGCAGCGGATGACAATCCAAAACCTATATCAAGCTGATTTGGGGCAACATAAATAGCAATCCCTCTGACCTGATAAATATAATGAACAATAGAATTGGATGACGATAGAGTTACGGGAATCTATGCAAGCAGTGTGACCAGATGATTCAGTCATGTGTAGAAGGTCTTGGGCATGTAGACCTAGAGAAGTCTAGCCCTCTCCAGATCAGACCATAGCTGATGTGTCCATTATTCAAGTGAGTGTGGAGAATGAAATTGGAGAATTTGGTTCAAAATCTACATGTCACAGTTTGTATTCACTTTGTTCTCATGCCCTTGAGTCAACCATGAAAAATTTTGTTCTTCCAACAATGGTAAATAATGTCTGATCAATGGCAAATAGAATGTTGTTTGTTTAACAATTCAAAAAGTAAGGAACATAAACAAGAAAAGGTTTTGTTATATATATATATATATATATATATATATATATATATATATATATATATAAAATGCAATTGCAAAATTACTCACATTTTGAAAGATCACCTTGGTCACAGACATGTTGCTGTTGATCTCAATATACTAATTTAACTACCATAAAAAAAATGATGGCAAACTGTAAGTAATTTTACAATTGCATTTTATTAATTAAATAATAAAACCTTTTCTTGCAATGATACTGTACACTGTTTCTTGACCAACCACCAAAGTTAAGCAATGTTGAGCCTGGTCTGTACTCAGATAGGTGACCACTGTGGAATATAAATTGCTGTACTTTTTCTCTATAATACTAATTATAATATTTACTGTATGTTCTATGTCCTCTCTCTCATATATATATATATATATATATATATATATATATATGTGCGTGTGTGTGTGTATATATATATATATATATATATTATTTATTTTAGGGATATTAAAATAAAAACATGTTAAAGATCGCTACACAATTGCAGTCAGGTTTCAACACATATCAATGCATCTCCTCAGGCAATTGTAAATTACTGGTGAATGAACGATTAATTTAATTTCAAAAGCAAAATACCTCCTCTTTTTTTTGAGGAGGGCTCGAGAGTTTTACTGTGATCAATTAATCAAATATGACCTACGCTAAATTCAAACCAAGCGAAAAAGAAAAATTTTTTTTACAAATGGGTCATGACAAGATGTTGTCTGCCAACTGATTCCAGACATTAGATTAAAAACTGACACATATGGTTACATTATTTCGTAAAGTGTAAACATGACAGATAATTAACTTTCCCAATGAAATAAATGTGTAGGAGGTAGGGAGGTAATTAAACCTAATGTCAACTAGTTATATGCTTTATGAGTTTCCTACATAAATTTATTTTTGTAATTGAGAAATAAGAGGGCCTCTTTACAAATCTAGTAAATAATTTAAACACAAAATTGTTTGGCAAATTAATATGCAACTGCTAAGAGCATACATATAAGATGTTATTAGGTTGGTGCAAAATTAATGTCGTTTTCTCACATATGTTACTATGTGAGAAAACGACATTATTTTTGCACCAACCTAATACCACCAACCAACCAACCAATCAATACAAGATGTCAAAAATACTAACTAAATACCAATACATCCATAGAAGATGCTAATAATACTAACAGGAGATTGTTGATACAGAACTATATTACATCTAAATTAATAATTTTACAATTGCCTGAGGAGACGTATTGATATGGGTTGAAACAAGATTGCAATTATATAGCGATTTTTAACATATTTTTGTTTTAATATCCCTAAAATAAATAATATTTTGCTCTACTCTGTACTGAGCCCACTTTTAAATTAAATGTTACGAACACTGGGATTTTACTCTATTCATTCTCATCTTAACGGGAGATATAAACTATTAATAATAATATTTACTGTATATTTTATGATCTCTTCCATTACAGAGAAATCATCTTACAGCAGTCCAATAAAAATATGACTAAAAATAGATTCCTATTTTAAATTGTCTGGCATTTTTTCTCCTCCTGACAGAAATTTAATTTTTTTTTTTTTTTTTTTTTTACATGAAATATTAATTGATCCATTTGTGATAATTGTTTATAACTGAATGAACATTTATTCAATTAACTCAATCAATTGAGTTAGCAATAATCAATATTTAGAATCTGATTGGTATATTCAAGACAGGGATGGAAGCAGAAGACAAAAATCAGTTTAGAAACTGAGGAATCTTTTCAGAGAAATGAGAAGGTAAGAATATAATTCATTTTAAATAGTTTTTTTTTTAATGATTTTATACATGTTTGATATGCCGATTGTTTTTATATTTATTTTATTATTAAATTCCTTTTTTAGAATTAAAATCCTTTTTTCTAAAAAGCCTATTAAATGTTAGCTTGATTGTTTATCCAAAGTTGGGCAATAAAAATGAAAATGTTATTTTAGATTTTGCTAAGAAAAAAAAAAAAAAAATTGCACAGGACTCTTTTGGAAGTGATGTACATAGTGTTTTGGCTAATTTTGAACAATTTAGGGGGTGCTGAATCAAAAATAACAACCATCCTTCACTATTAGCTTTAGTTTTCCTGCACCAAGATACAATATCCTATGTAAAAAAAATTGCAGTGATTGGGTTAGATCAGTGTAAAAGTGAAGAAAATAAATGCACATTTGAAGTTTAAGCACAATTTTTGTGTGGAATAAAACAAATTCCAAGATACGAAATAACTGATAAAAAGTCAAATACCAAGAGCAAGTGGTAGTCATAGCAAGAACTTTCAACATGTATTGTATCTCAGGATTTTGAATGTTTCCATTCATAAACGAGGTAGATACAATTACACTGTCATTATTATCATGTATTACAGGGTGTGATGGGCAAATTGTCGCCATTTTATATTTTTAATTTTACATATGCGCGTTCTTTTTGATTTTGTTGACTGCACAGTATAGTAGGGTCAGTTGGGCACTATCTGTGAGGAAAAAAGCACAGTGACAATTGACCGTCAGAAATTTGGAAACAGCATACTGTACTGCTTGGCATTTGTGCCGGAAGCTCTAATATGAACATTTCAGAATGTTTGGGTGTCAATGTGAGGACAGTGCAGAGGATTTGGAAAGAATTGGAAGAGTCGAATGATGATTATGAAAGTGTTTGAAGTGATTTCTAATGATGGTGATGTTATTCTATTCCTCCATTCATCTTCCCACAGGGCTTCAAACTCAACACAGAGACCTACATCAAGTGCATTGAGGAGGGGGTGATGCCCTGGGTTAAGTGGGTGGTTTCTGGAAGAACCTATATCTGACAACAGGACTCTGAAACATGTCACATAAGCAGGAGAACCCAGTCATGGCTGTTAGACCTTTGTGACTACATCAATCCTTAAACCTGGCCACCTAACTCACCAAATTGCAACCCCACCTTGATTATTATGTGTGGGGTGCAGTCGAGTGAGAGACCAACAAAACTCCTTGAAAACACCAAAGATGAACTGAAGGCAAGGATTCACCAACTTAAACAAGGAGACCATCCAGAAGAGATGCAGGAGATTCTGAAGTTGTCTGGAGGCTGTGGCTGAAACCAATAGTGATTTTATTGAATAAATTTACTCTTTAGTATTTAAAGATATTTTTGTGTTATTTTGGTAAAATGTCAGTGTTATTTTCATTTTTGTGTAATTTAGACAAAAGTTTGTTCATCACACTTGGTACACACTAGGCATCATAATGCACTACCATAATATAGAAAACAGAAATTCAGTAATACTCATGGATTTTGCAGGAATCATTCATTTGCAGGAATTAATTTGAACATCATGGGGAAATTTGGTTGTAAAGTCATGGATTTTAAAATTACTCAAATTCTGTACAATAAAATGTGGAGCAAAGCTGTAAAAATGAACTTTATTTTTGGACTCAATGTCTCAATAATAAAATTAAAAAAATTAATTAAAACAAGAAAAAAGAATAAGTTGGCTTACAACAAAACATGCGTAAACCAGTGTAATGACACGATTCCTAATTTTAAGACAATCATCACTATGAAGAAATGGAAAGAAACTCCAGAGTCATAAAAGTCTACTCATTTCCACCCCAACTTCAGATAGGTCTTGCAATGAGTCAGTCCAGAAACATCTTTGCATATTGTCTTCTGTTAGTATAAGTAACAAGATTGTCTCCATTGTTGGCTTGCTAAGCCTGTTGTGTAGCTTACAGCATCTGGTATTCCCCAGTGGGCACCCATCTGAGTACAGTTACAAAATTTTAGAGTGTGTAATGTTTTATTTTGAATATTGTAAGTGAGAATGTTTTGAATACAGTAATGTGGCAGTTCGAAAATTTTATTGTGTTTTTTTTCCAGTTAATGTGACAGACTAACTGGGCCAATCATTAACTTTTGTAATTGTTAATAATAATAATAATAATAACACTTAAAAAAAAAAAAAAATTTTTTGACCAGTATTACATTTATTTTCATCTCAGAAGTTACCTGAGATTATCTGAAATTGAAAAATATCCATATCTGAAGATGAAAGGATTCATCAAAAGCACTTGTGAATGGACTAAACATTTAAATCTATTTCACAATTTTTAAAAACAAAGACTGCATCATTCAATGAATGGTTAAAAAGTTAATGCTTTATTAATTCACCATTAATTACATTAACTTTACTGATATATATATATATATATATATATATATATGTGTCGGTCTTTGTCCATTTCATAATGTGCGACGTCATTTGTTTATATTTGATACACCATGAGCAGATATGAATGAACATGAGAGCTTCATGGAAGATTGAAGCTTAAATACAGTAAATTCGACCTTGCTAACCGAACGCTCCTCTGTGGCCAAATCGGTAAAGGCATGTCAAGCTAAATGACGGTTCCGTATAGGATACAGGTTCGAATCCTGTTGGAGGGCGAATATTTTCTGGGAAAATTTCTTGGACATTCAGGCCGGTAAATGTTGTTTAATACTGTTTATTATAAACAGAGCATTTACTTAAATAATTATATCTATAAAAAGAATGTATAAACATAAAAATGTCTTAAAATAATTGTTGGACTTTGTCCATTTTATAATGTGTGACATTATATATATATATATATATATATATATATATATGAAGTGAACATTGAAGTCAACACTTAGAGGTGACAGAGCAAAAACTGCCTCACAACTTTAAATTCTATTAAAAGGAGAGCATGAGTCGTTACTTGAGTTTCGTGTTCTTGTGATCTTAAGACGACTAAAATGCATCCTTGTCATCTGAAAATTGTGAAACTTGAATAATTACTTGGGCTTTCCTTTGGTAGGAGGATATATATGTATAAAAATTACTTAACTGTAAATATCAATTTTTGATGTTTTTTTGAGGTTGAAGTTTCTTGGAATTATCCATTCTTCATTGGGTCTGTTTGAATAAGTTTATTTCCAATTTTTCATGTTTATATATATATATATATATATATATATATATATATATATATATATTTATGCAAACTTAGGTAATCCGTATGGGTAGACCCGAGGAGGATGATATCCGGAGAGCTCAATGTGAAATTCAGAGCAGATATGTTTGAATAAGAACAGACCACGTTAAGGTTCTATGTAATAAATTATTTCACCATAACCCCTTTAACAGGGCTCTGGATCATCAGACTTTACTTCCAAAAATTAAAATGAAAAATGAAAAGAAATTCATACATTTTTGATGGACCTCATCAAGTATACGTAAAATTAACGAAGTGAGGAAGTAAGGTGGGAAAGAGGATATGAATGTGTCATATGTAGCATTTCAAATTCTTATTTTTAATTTTTAACTCCAATGTGTCGGCTAGATGTTGTTCGAATTTATTGTGTCTAGTCTCAAGATATAGATGGCTAAGGAGTGGAGGGGTGGAGACTGACTTTAAAGGAAGAAGCTACTCTACTTTCACGAGGACAGTTTTTCTTTCAAATTTTTTAGACGCTGTTAATTCGCGTTACTTTAACAGGCATGTTTGGGAGGTTAAAGTTTTTTCTGTATCTAAATGTTTAAACAATCTACGAAGAAATTAATTTGAAATTTGGTGGAGTTTGTTATTTTCTATGAAACAGTCGATTAGAAAAATTCACAGAGAGTACATTGAACGAGCAATCTATTTTATATTTAGTAATCTTATTAATTTATTTTTTATCTTTTATTAATTAAAAAACAAAAAAAAAAAAAAAAAAAAAAAAAAAAACCTATGTATATTCCCATATTGACACATATACATCTGCAGAGAAAACGCATATTCATATATCTTCATACATATCTCCACATACACTTACTTACAAATATATACATACATACGTATTTTTTCACACATATACATATATACACATACACATATATGCATACATACACACATGCATATATATATACAAATACATACATTCATATATACAAAATATGCAGCATATCCATATACACACACATATGTTAATTTGCACTTACACATATCTGCACATGTACATGTCTCTATCCTCATGTTCACCCATGCACCCACTTATGCCTGCGTTCGAATACTCAAAGTATTTAATTACATAATCCATATCTATACACATATTACCCGTTCTTTCATATTTATGGCAAAATATATAAGTACCTATCTAAATGTACACCCCCACACTATAAAAAAAAAACCAAAAAAAAAAATAAAACCCTGCTTCTTATTCCATATAAAAATATATACATGTACATATCAACAGGTGCCTCAGTGTTCAAGCACATTACCATAGTTGTATACATATAGTTGTGTTGGTGTTCATGTGTGCATAGTAACATTTCTAAAAACAAAGGGAATAAAAAACACTCAAAATTGCTCTTATTATATGATTATTTTTCAATGTGTCTACTTAGGTTGAGATTGTTTTTGTGCCGGCATTTAAAAATTAGTTCACTGTGTTTATTCAGTAGTATGTCTGGATCTTTATGTTTAATTATGAAGATTTTCTCCTTTAAACATAAGTTGCATCTGTCTCTGAAGTTTTTGGGAGTTCTGGCTCTTGATATTATTTTCCACTTTATTTGTGGGGTTAGGCCACTTTCCAACAGATTCCAATAATGAATAGATAGTGCCGTTTGGTTCTTTTTGCACTTATTTTTGAAGGATTGGCGATGGTTGTATAGTCGGTGCTTCCAATTTCCCACCGATATGATCCAGAGCCCTGTTAAAGGGGTTATGGTGAAATAATTTATTACATGGAACCTTAACGTGGTCTGTTTTTATTCAATATATATATATATATATATATATATATATATATATATAAAAAATGATACAAATATAGTTTTATGGTATATATTATTAGTTAAAGTGCTAAATATCAGGGATAGAGCATATGTAATATATATATATATATATATATATATAAATAAAGATACACTTTCTTTTATTCTGTTCAGTCATTGTTCAAGCAACAAAAACATTATGGACCCAAGTAAAACTGATTCACTTTCAGTGAGCAAGACTGGGTAAATTAATTGCCTTAATTGAATAAATCCTCGTCTTTTGAACCTGATAACCTATTCATCATTTATTAATGAGAATCCAAAGTAATGGAAATAAAACAAGTGACAGCCATTTTCCCCTGTCATCACCAACTTGGAGATTTTCATTTCTGCTTTTTTTGTTTGATTATTTCCACATCTTAATTTCAACATTGAAAAACTTTTAATTAGGACTCTGAACTGTGAATGAAGCCAAAGTTAATTGATGAGCAATTGGTCTGTTGAAAGCATTGACATTAATCAGTCAAAATGGAACATTGGCCGCAAAACAAACACTTGGAATATGAACATCAAGGTTTTTTTTCATTTCTAATGGGAGCCTAAAATTGATGTGTCATTAGTGTAATAAATTTTAGATAATGAATTAGTAAATAGATTCAGTTGGAAGAGTTATAGTTCTAATATCATCAAAAAAACTTTTTTTATCTTTGTATATCTATAAAAACATTGGATTTGAATAGATTGAAATGCAAACTGAAATCGGTTTCTGCTGCAGATTTTTGCAAAGCAAGCATCAAACATCTTGCAAGTCTGCAGCAATAGTTTGGCCTGATTGTAGCAGCTCAAAGGGCACCACTTGTTGACTAGATACAGGTCACAATCTTGCATGAATGGTCCTGTGATGAGAGGCACGGCATCCTGTGGTGACAACCAATGTCTGGCACACTTGGGAGTATCATACAGGACTCACTTTCTGTCATTGATGAGCATTTGATCAAATAGGGGTACAACTCCAGAATCTCCAGCAATTTTTCTGGACAGTCTGCTTGTTTAAATTTGTGAATGCTCTTCACGTCCATCTCCCTATCTCGGTCTCTTCACGTCTATCTCCCTATTCCATATTGTATACTGTAATTACTTACTTTTTATCATTGTAAATGTAGAAGTCGGCTCCATGACGATGTTAATATGAAGAGCTATTTTAACCTGGGCATTTTCCAGATAGCCTTGCCATATAAGTAACAAAATTAAAACTTACCTCAGGTAGTGACCTGTTTCCAGCCATCATCAAAAATTCCAAGACATTATCAACACAGCCCGAGTCGGACATTCCTTCCTCAACAACAGGATACAACATAGAGAGTTTATCACCATAGACACGACTTGACATGATGCCTTCACGAGCATGCATCAGATTTACATTTCCTCTTAAAGTGTTGATCTCTCCATTGTGGGCCAAATACCTGAAAAGACAAAAAACACAAATGAGCCACAATGGACCTTTGATCCAGTTTCAGGTCAACAGCAAATTAAGGACCAGATCCTGAATTCTGCAAACAACTTCAGCATTAATACATCTGCCATTACAATGTCTAAAACAAGAGACAGCTGAATAATATTGATAATACTAAAAAAGATGGGTTCATGAAATAAGCTTTGAAGTAAAGGGCAGTAACAATGAAAATAATTTTGATAGGCCCTAATGTATAATGATAACATTAACATGTGCGTGTGTATATATTATATATTATTTATAGTTAAATTCCCAGATCAATTTTGTGGACAAGACAGATCGGTATAAAACGACAATTGGAAAAAAGATCTTAGATTTTGCCGACGCGTTTCGTCTTCCGACTTTTTCAAGGCAAAAATGAAATCGAAATGTTCTTGTTATAGTTACATTAAAAAATCCAAATTTAAAAAGATAGACGCTTCTGTCTAAGCCTTTTTTGATCTTGGAATTTAACTATATTGTTGACATGGAAAAAAAAAAAATCTTACTATAAAGGTAATTTACATTAACCAGAAAAAAAAGAAAAAAAAAGAAAAAGGCTTAGACAGAAGCGTCTATCTTTTTAAATTTGGATTTTTTAATGTAACTATAACAAGAACATTTCGATTTCATTTTTGCCTTGAAAAAGTCGGAAGACGAAACGCGTCGGCAAAATCTAAGATCTTTTTTCCAATTGTCGTTTTATACCATATTATTTATACATTACATGTGTGGTACTTATTAGAAAGCACTTAATATTAGAGATTTTTTACCTATCATAGTTTTACACAGACCCCACCACATGTATATACGTGTATGCGAGGAAATATTCAACGAAAGAATAGAAAAATGCTCTGATTGCTGACATGTATACATTCATGAGAAATTTTTGCTACACTTCCGATCTTTGAATTTCAAGACACAAATGCATATGTATATAGACAACAGTACATACATACATACATATGTCAAGTAACATACTGTCCATATATGTTTATGTCTGTATGAGCCCCGGCAGACGAGCGAGTGTGTATGTGTATTTGCATACCTCAACGTAGGACGTGCATCTATGTTTGCGTTAGCATGAATGACATCATGACAACGATTCTCCCCCCTACTCCCATAATAACACCAATACACACAATCTACATAAATCCAAAATTTAAAAAAAAAATTAATCAATTTGTCTGACGATTGCAAAAGCGTGAAACTCAGGGTCACAAACTCACATCAATCCAACCATATATATATATATATATATATATATATATATATATATATATATATACATACACACAAGTAAAAAGAAAATCTGAAAAGTTTGTATTGGAGCCAGATGCTCCAATTTTAGAGTGTTTCGGTGTCAATCTTAGGACAGTCCAGAGGATTCAGGAAGACTTGGATGAGTCTAATGGTGATTATGAAGGT